>JAEAOA010000281.1:770000-1440000 GCA_016746295.1 Potamilus streckersoni | reverse complement strand
AAGCCATGATTTATCAACATATGGGAGCATGCTTTTTCTAAACTCACACGCGTGTATTTTCTACATGTACATGCCTGTCTTTTCCCAAGAAATACATGCCAATTTCTTTGAAGATTTATGATTCCCGTGTGATTTACACTGGGCCAGTGGACGAGGGCGTGTCAAAAGCTAGTAGAATTGCCTTTTATTGTAATATATACACACATAAAGCATGCAAATTACATATGAATGTAAAAGCCTGTATTCAATTATGGATATAGTTACTAATAAATAAAAATGGCATAATTATTTTTCCTTAGTATTATTTGTTTATTTGAGAAGCTATGTCTTTATATTGTTATACCTATACGTAAGTAGGTTTGATGATAATAAATACGATTTACTAGATGGCTATTATGTTTTATTGCCATTAATCAGACTGTCAGCAATTTAGTCAGCGGTTGTTTTGACCTCACGTAACGAACGACAATAACAAGTCGCCACTTTTGCAATGAAATTCAGCGAATCAATTAAATTAATGGATATTTAAAGTTTAGCATGTTAGAGTTTTGTCATCTGCCTACCTGTTTTATTGGTTAGTAAAAACTCTTTTGTCAACTGATTGGTCGGCAATCTGGCACGCAACCACTTTGTACTTGAATTATTGTAGTCGATTTTGTACAGGTCCATAATGATTATAAAACGTGTATCAAGATTTGTAAAACATTTTAAACGAAACCTGCATTGTTAAAATACTAAACCAGTGATGTCAAATATGCAACTTCACGATTTATTTAAGATTTTTGAAACACAACTACTACATACATGCATGGTGGTATGGTTTAACGGTACGTAATAACAATGTGAGCTATATTTATCAAATATAAAATGCTGATAGAACAGCTGAGTATCGAAGTTGAAACGAGCTGACATGTCAAATCATATGACTTGTTTAAACATCAACGCTAAGAGATATCTATTATTAATTGTTTACATATCAACAATGTGAAGTCTTATCGTATGACATGTTTACATATAAACAATGAAGACTGCATTAAACGTATAATTCTCTCATTTTTAATCAGTTAGCTTAAATCTAAGAAAAATAATAAGTAGATAATGTTTACAATTAGGGATATCTTTAACTGCTCTTTTAGCCAGACGTTAAATGCATTTGCTTCGGTTCCTTTTAAGACAGGCCTTACATTACAGGAAAACCAATAACTACGCACTTCTTTGCATCTTATCAATTCGTTCTAAGATTAAGGGCATGCCTGTATGACCAAAGTTATTGCGATCAAATCGTAGGAATTTCAAAATTCAAGATTTAAATTGTTCGAATGAAACATTAAGAGGACGTTCGCAAATTGATCTCTCCCTAACCTGAATGTTATTGTGTAATCATGAGCTTAATTGTTTTGTTTTAGATTAATAGATGGTATCATAGTAAATACGGTAGATATGACGTAAAACGTTATGTAGGTTATCGATAATGGTAATAAGGCACAGTTCCGATGAGGCAAAATCACATCGTGGGCAGGTGTCATTGAAAGCAAGACACAAAATGATTCGCTGTGTCCTATTGCTGAGCATTCTGTCAGTCCCGTCAACCCGGGCCAATGATTTGCCGCTCCCCAAAATCTCCAGCTTTGGGAATGGGGTCGGATTCATGCTAGAAGGTAGTATTTTGGGATATTTTTGTTTAAAAGATAGTATCAGTTCTATACGCATGATCACATATTATTTAGATTGAAGTAATATTTCATTGCCTACAAACATCTGGTGGATGTGTCTCTTATTTTGCACACAAGTTGGAGCGATAATTATTACAAATCTTTCTTTTCTAGGATGGTTTCATTTTGATATTTGGTTTGTTCGTTGGGCATAAAATAAGCCAAGTTTATTTCTTTCCGAATTAAAAATGGAAAATTGTAACCGAAAAAGGGAGGTTTAACTAAAACATCGATCTCTTACCCACGATTTCTTCGAAAATCTCTGTTAGTCATACGGAAAATTTAACAACTTTATCATCGAAGAAGAACATTGTTTTGAAGGTCAGTCTTGGATAAGTTTCACTTATATTTTGATACGGTTGGAAATAGTATCAAACGTTAGAACAATTTTTAATAAGTGTTTTGATGCAGTGTGTCTTGAAAATATTCACACTTTCTTAGAATACATTCATGGAAACCATTAATGTGGTATACAGTTTAAAAGTATTCCAAAATTTTGATATTTTCGTATGTTATTATCCCGACTCCTTCGACGCCGATTTCCTCTGCAGTCTGGCCACACAAGCTGGACTGTATAAAGCTTTCCCAAAACGAATCAGACTGGCTTCTTTAAACTGACCACCACTATCAATAATTCAGATAAAATGTTTGGTCCTATCAGCGTCTAGATAAGGGGAATACTCAATCTTCACTTCTACTCTATGATAATTTTTTCGAATGAATTTAACCAGGATATTCAGAAAAAATAAAAGAGAAACAAGTTTTATTATTTTCAACAAGAGGGCGATTTAGAACCGTTTCAAACTGCAGATTTTTATTTGATAAATTATTATGTACGACTAATAAATTAGGTGTCAGCTAGATAAGGTTGAACTTCTGTTATTGCAACACGTGGTTTTGTCATTCATCGAGTTAGAGTTGACAAAGAATATGTCTTTGCACTGAGAGATTCATTAAATAAAGTCATCTGACGACTCTAGATGAAGTAGAATATCCCAAACTGCTCTTGCGTGGATTATCAAGGTCGAGGTCGAGTCATTAAAAACTTTGGATCAACGTCAAATTTTATCTGATATCATTCAGACATATGATGGATATATAAGGTGGTCTCAAAGCTTTCAAGTCCATATAGATTTGACACAGCCGATAAAATGTGCTTACGTTTAGAATTTATGGTCATCATGGGAATGTAAAAGTGCAGTTAATACTGACGAAGAAGATAAGAAAAAGGAAGAGAAAAGAAAGAGAACAAGTATAAATGCCAATAATAACTATGTTTAATCAATAAAGAAAATAATTAAACAATTACAGGATTTGTATTGTAACAAAACACAAAGCACCAATCATAACATATTTAAAGGCATGTGTGTGTGTGTGTTCGCTGTGAAAATGATGCAAATGAGTATCATTATTTCACAGTATATATTTCAATAGTTATATAATCACGTGATTATATAAATATAATTCGCTCACGATCAATATTAAAACTCTAAACAAATGAAATGATTACCCCGAAACACTATGACAGCTGGAAAATGTATTAAAATTCATTGGAAGTTCTCATTTTAATAAATCATAAAATATCAATGTCAGAAAGATAAGATTGAAATTTCATGAGTGTCGTGTCCTGATTCCAATATTTGTTTTGGGGTCTTAATCTACACTTTTTATTTTGTTCAAGTACCGTGTATACAAGGTAAAATTAGTGAACCTCTCGTAATTAAATTTAAATGGTATAACTTTTTGTACGTTGCTTTGTTGAGACACGTATATTAATATATACACGAGATGAATACATTTTTCATCCAATGGAAAAGGAGGCTTACCAGAATTTGACACTTTGAACCGAATTGATGTATTAATGCCAAGTCGAATTCAGCTTGGCGTTGTAGCATTAAAACCTGCGAAAACGTTTGGTCGCAGACTACATCTTCAGGTGTGAAAATACGCAGGGGATGTTTATACGGCAAAGAAATTAAGCTTACCAATAAATCCACCCCGTTGCATTTCCGTCGATTTTCTTCCACCAACATTGACCCAAGCAAGAAGAGAAAAATATCAAGTTTTCTTTCTCAATGACGTACATGTCAGCATAACAGCGTGAGGGCGAAGTCGAGGGCGATTGTTTCTGATATTATTCAAAATGATATCTATTTTTCTTAAATAATATGCAAGTCAGATTGTGTTATATGTACGGTCAGACAAAAAGATGGAGATGAGAATATTATGCCTTCTGTATTGTGCGAAGAGGAAATGAAAAATTACATAAAACTTGCCATTAAAATAACTACCCTTATTCTTGGCTTAGATCTAGACTCCCACAATCACACATTTGTACACCATTTATTTTCATTTTAATTATGACGATAGAATTTAGAGTCCATTTTCGAATTCTACCAAGATGCCCCGTCTCCAATTTAAGCCGAGAAAGTCCCTGCTTGGAACCGTGCGTGGCCGTCATTTTCAGGCTTTGCTGACAACGTTAGTTTATGCATCTCCAGAAAAGATAATTGCGAATTCTATATGCTTGCGACTATTACTAGTAATTATTTTTTAAAATTAATCCGTTAAAACACAAAAATTCAATCATGATCCTTGATAACAGTAATTCGTTATTACATGTATGCACACAAATTCAATCATAAGCCTGGATAAATGTAATCCATTAATACATGTTTTCCGAATGTGATTCTAAGGTGAGAGTGGATAACAGTAAACATTGTCTTCCAGATGTTCCTGGCCTCCGGTTTCTTCAAGTCCTCTACGGCAAGAACGAGAAAGACACAGTGGTTGGCGTCTTCCAGCAAGCGGGTAAGGAATTCTGTCTTTAGGTTAATCACGCAAAAAATCGATTCTCATAAAAAGAAAATACAAACCATTAAAGTCTAGTTTTGTTGTAAATGGAGACGAAAATACAATTTGCACATATCCTATGTTTGGTACATGATGATGATGATGATGATGATGATGATGATGATGATGATGATGATGATGATGATGATGATGATGATGATGATGATGATGAGTAGTAGTAGTAGTAGTAGTAGTAGTAGTAGTAGTAGTAGTGCTGATGTTCTCTTCTTCTTCTTCTTTCTTCTGCTTCTTCTTCTTCTTCTTCTTCTTCTTCTTCTTCTTCTTCTTATTATTATTATTATTATTATTATTATTATTATTATTATTATTATTATTATTATTATTATTATTATTATAAGATAGAAATAGACTAAACATTTTTAGTGATAGAAACGTTTTTTCTTTGTAAATCGACCAGCTTCCCTTTTACAATTCTGTAACTGTGTCATCTTGTTAATTCAGTCAACGGCATGTGGTACCACAGGAATAACAACTTTAAGCTAGATGAAGGAGAAAAAATTCTTTATCGACTTGTGGCTGAAGTGGGAGGAAAGCTCGTACAGTTTCCTATCGGCAGTTTCCTGGAATGGCTAGGTATGTAAGAATTAATTTAACATCCATTCTTTCTAAAGATAATATGCATTATTTTATTGGCGTTAATCACATGTCTGACTTTGACGATCATGCTGATTGAAGATCGATTACACCTACCATTATCCAATGCAGTAACGACAACCTATTCCTTTGGACCAATGCATTAACGACAACATATTCCGTTTTCATCAATCTTGCCGTTTTATATATAAAACGTATACAAGCTGCGTACCGAAATGGCTCTGACTGTCATTTTACTTTAGCACAAAGAATTAAACTATAACACGAACAACAGGAACCTTGCCGTAAGGTGCTGTCCTCGGGAAGAAGCACGGAGTGTATCGATTATATCAAGTAGCAACCTATGCCAGGTAATGACATTAAGCAAAAAAAAAATTTAATTTTTTAAATTGCTCAGATGAAAAATACGCATTGTTGCTGTACTTTCTTATATGTTTATCATAATTTATATGACTTGCTAATTTTATAAATAGAATAGCAAGTAAGAGTTTGAGCCAACTTCAAACTGACCTCCTAATATATATATATATATATATATATATATATATATATATATATATATATATATATATATATATATATATATATATATTGATGTAAAATTAACTTCAAAAATTGAAGAAATTAAATGTTTTATGAGACCTGTAGTGTGAATATCATTGAGGTATGTGGTAAAGGCTGAAACCCAGTCCCGATATCTGTAGTCAATGTTATTACTCATTTCTGAAATCTCTAATGAATGCATTTCCGAATTAAAATTGGGTATGCTATTATCAATTTCCGATATATGTTAGGAATGCTATGACACATTTCCGAGAAATATTAACGAATGTCATGACCTATTTCCGCACTTTGCAATGATGCAATTACCCATTTATGAGACAAATAATTACTTTATTACCCATATCAAATTCTGGTTACATTGTAATCAGTTAAGAAAAAAATGATCAATTTCCCGGAATATTTGATTAGAAGATAAGGATAAAATGGCATAATGGTGCATATTATAAATTATAATAAAATATGAAATCCTTTCAATTTTTTTTTTCAGAACCAAAATTCTTTTCTCCTAAAAATGCTGTTCGGAGAGGCACGGTCGTTTTCCGTGACGACTTTGACCACGGTGACCAACCTGATAGGAACCACTGGGACTATGAAGTCTCCATGTATGGGGGATATGTAAGTACTTTTTCATGTTCTTCATTTGTATTGCTAGACTAAAATGGCATGCCAATTTTTATAGTTATTAAGGCCTAGAACAACTGATAATTACATAGTATCAATATGCAATCAATTCATGTCAACGAGATACATTTCCAGATGATGAAATTAAGATGTATGCAAACTGCAATACATATTTTTCGCTAAAACGAATAATCCACCTAACGCTCACACCAATTGGTCGATTCTGGAAGATATATTTACACCAAAGCCTGAATCATATATTTTTGTTTGTTATCTTGTTTTCATTAGGGAGCTTTTTGGTTTTATATCGGTATCCGTTAAGTTTTCTGTAATTGCAAAAAAAAAAAGAATTTCGTATTTTAGCGTTTATAATACAGCGGTTAAACGTGGTGTAAATTTGCAACAAGGTCTTGGATTGTCTCAGGAATTGCTGCACAGAGATACAGTTACAGAAAACACACAATGAACACTTTTTCTGGTATGCTAGTTATTTTTTTTATTTTAATGTTGGTCCAGTTTTTAAAATACAAAAATATATTCCTGCCGCGCATGTAGTGTTGTTCACGGCGGCCCCAGGGTCTCTCGGGTGGGCGGGTGCTTGATCAAAGAATGCATAACAAGGACATATCACCGTGTGCGTAAATCAAGTCTTTTAGAGTATGTATACATTTATGACTTTTTTCATCATATAACGAGTTTAAAAATGCCTAGGGAAAACGATTAGTTATAGGTTCTCATTAAATAAAGTAAAAGTCAGTAAGGCACTTGCGAGTTGGATATACGCTAACTATAAATTTTCTAATTTTATTGCAAGCCTAACCATTTCCAGCCTATCAGAACCACCAAAAAGGGTTATAACGTCCAACATATATATATATATATATATATATATATATATATATATATATATATATATATATATATATATATATATATATATATATATTGCAATTACAGAAAACTTAAGCTCCCTAATGAAAACAAGATAAAAAATATATGATTCAGGCTTTGGTGTAAATATATCTTCCAGAATCGACCAATTGGTGTGAGCGTTAGGTGGATTATTTGTTTTAGCGAAAGCCTTATTCTAAAATTTCACCTTCATCTATCCTATCCATAATGAAACTGTACCAGAAACCACACATTATCATATAACAATGAAGTAATCAAGTTCTATTTCAAAGGTTATTAGTACTTCTACTAACTCGTAAATAATTGCTCGAGAAACACAGAAATGACTCAGAGTGTTATATTCAAATGATCAGTTTTGTCAAACTGCAATAATGTAATAACACAGATATCCACGAAACGAAAGCCAACAGTATAATACTTAAGTATAAGTATAGCTACGATACGAAGTTCTGATTTCATTAAATTTACTCTGAAAAGGAGAGTATTTGTTGTGGACTGTTTACATTGGAAAAGATCTAATATAATGGTTGAGGGGAGGGGTAATCATGCTGGTGATTTAACAATACGGGATTTTAAAGTATTTCAGACATTGATTTACCGTCGAGACGATCTTGGACATTTTGAGGTAGTGTGTTTTAAGCAAACAATTTGCACCATATGCTTTAAGGATTATGCACGTGATACTTTCATCATTTCCTTCAGATACATCTGTTTAGAATTGTAACATCTTTATACTTTACTCTTGTCACTTTTAAATTTATTTGGAAGGGCTTATCTTCCTAAATTTGTGTGCATTTCAATTTAACATTTATTAATGGTATCTTTACTTCCTATTTTGTCCATATAGCTTGAAACGCTACCACAGTCACCTTATATATATATATATATATATATATATATATATATATATATATATATATATATATATATATATATATATATATATAATTATTTTCAGAACGGGGAGTTTCAGGTGTACACACCAGCAAAGTCAAACGCCTTTATCAGAAATGGTCATCTTCTCCTCAAGCCTGTAAGTAATAGAATCCAAACTAGTAATGGTCTTAAAATACAAGTACCTCTCTCTCTCTCTCTCTCTCTCTCTCTCTCTCTCTCTCTCTCTCTCTCTCTCTCTCTCTCTCTCTCACACACACACACACACACACACACACACACACACACACGTTAATCGGCTACCCTAAAAATATATAATAAGAAAGGTAATTAACACTAAATAAGGTAAATGTCCATTTTTACCAGAGTATGGGATGTATCTGAATTCTTTGGAAGACTTTTTAACGCGTGGGGGGGGGCTATAGTGTTCTCTGTTTTGCTCCATAAATGTGTGGTGTAAAATTGTTTCTTTTGGGATGGGGTGCGATATGAATTTAAATTAAGTGTCTATCCTAAGTTAGTACAGACAGTATCCACACAGCATAATCCCAAAACAGCAAAGATTTAGATCTAAAGAAAAGACTATAGTGAGGGAGAAGCAGTCATAGAGGAGCCTAATTAATGGTCTATGCATTTTATTTAGCTGTGAGAATCATTTGTTTTAAAGAAAAATCCGCTTGTCCTTTTTATAACGACCACACGTTCACTTAACGTCCATTCTGTATAAAGTCTACGTATTTTGCAACCACAGCCGCAATGCATATTCAGTTTCAATTCCCTTGCAGAGATGCTGACATTGACAAAAACGACGTAATACGTTTGTATTGAGAGTATTTTAAAAGATATACCAAAAACATTTGTTCGAATTGAATTTAGCAGCATTCATCGCACTTATTCATGTTTCAATATTATCTGTTTACGTAGAGAAAATCGCATTATATGGGGACAAAATTAAATATTTTTTGCATTTTGGAGCCACCCAAATATACTTCAAATGCATAGTAAGTGGTTATAGGTATTGAATTGGACGCATACCATTTTGTATGATAGGATTTGTACGTACACGTATTCCTTTCCATTATCGGCAGACGTTGACGATAAATGATGCAAGATTTGATGAACATAAATTGACGACAGGAGTGATGGATTTGCATCGTGAGTGCTTGAGTGTTCTCTCTCTCTCTCTCTCTCTCTCTCTCTCTCTCTCTCTCTCTCTCTCTCTCTCTCTCTCTCTCTCTCTCTCTCTCTCTCTCTCTCTCTCTCTCTCTCTCGTGACCAAAATATCCGTCCGCACGACAGATTGCAGAATGTTTAAGATAGATGTCATGCATACAAATTGACCCTATTTAAAAAGTATAACTCAAAGTATATTAGTTTAAGCACCGTGTATTTGCCAATACGTAATTGAATGTAGTATGCACTTTGGGGTTTATTTGTTTCTCTCTCTCTCTCTCTCTCTCTCTCTCTCTCTCTCTCTCTCTCTCTCTCTCTCTCTCTCTCTCTCTCTCTCTCTCTCTCTCTCTCTCTCTCTCTCTCTCTCTCTCTCTCTCTCTCTGGTAATGTTTGTATCATATTGTTGTAAAACTTAGTCATTCTAATGCTTTTGGAGCGCATCGGTTGTGCTTAGCAGTATTGTTGGAAGATTTAACAGATATTTTTTTAAAACAATTTATATTACTGTTTATGTAGGGACGATAACTTCCAATTGTTTTAAGCGATTCCATGTACTTTATACGTTCTCATTTATAAATGGTACTTACACTTGAGAAATGTAAGGAATGTGTACCAATTATTTACACTTTGGAGATGTACGGAATGTGTACAAATTACTTACATTTTAGAAATGTATGGAATGTGTAGCAATGCAGATAATAACGGATGCAGGCGGGACGGCCACAACGGTTTGCTCCCTCCAGTGATGTCTGCCAAGATCAAGTCCAAACACACCATCCGGTACGGCAAGGTCGAGGTTAGAGCTAGGATTCCTAAAGGAGATTGGATCTGGCCAGGTTCGTTCGATGCCACACATTCTCATTGATTTCTTTAGCATATAATCCAGTATCCGGATATTGATAATTTGGCCTGCTGTATAACTCTTGGTTTGTTTGATCGCACATAAATTGTTTCTATGCTTTCACCGAATGTTTTCTTGCTTTACATATTTAGATGAATAGGCAGATTACTTATAAGGAGGTTAATAAAGTTCTGGTCGTGCATTTAAATAATAATTTCATTTTAATTCAACCAAACCGGACGTCATAAATAACGGAATTTTGTATTGGTAACGAACAGGATCGATCTTGAATATGCTATCCTGACTAAGTATCGATCATTCCACTTAAAATTAGTTGTCTAGGTCATCATACTATAGGCTTTTAATTATCCTGTCCGTACGGTATATCGAAGGAAAATACCATAGCAAAACACAATGTAAATTCAACTCATTTGGTGTGTGTATAAGTTGAAATTCATACCTGGAGAGTCTTTTTGGTACATTGCATGCAAGCTTCCTCTGTCTTTTATGGCATGAAATCGTCTGTGTTTGTATCCATGTTCCTTAGACAGAGTTTCCTTGGTTTTGAAATTAATTTTTGGGGCTTTTACTATTTCATAGTGAAATTCTGAGTTTCTGTGACGAGGAATCGGAATTAAACAACCTTCTGTATTAGACTTGAGATTCTAAATGTCTACAGCAATTAAGATGACGGCTTGTGTAGCTGACTTAACAGGAAGTGCGAAGAAATATTAGATTAGAACTATAGATGTATGTAAGTGAAGACAGATGTTGAGGTTAACCACGTATTTAACATTTTGTGTTCTAATCGTTCTAAATGTACATAACTACTTAAAAACACCTATTTAATAAAAAAAAAGCTGACAAGTTTCTGTTTCCAGGCACATATGAAACACGCTGTATCTTACAAATGGACAGTAACAGCCAAATAACACATTTTCCCAAGACAGTAAATAAACCAGTGCAATGCAAAAAGTTTTCTGATTGCTGTTTTCGATTTCAATTTCAGCTATATGGATGCTCCCGAAGGATTCCAAGTATGGTCAGTGGCCTCGATCTGGTGAGATTGACATGATGGAATCGAGAGGTACACAAAACTACCTATATAAGGAACAGAATGATCTGAATTTGATTTAATTTTCAGAGCACGTAGGTTCTGCTTTGTATCCTACACGTTCCGTTATATTCATAATACAACCAATTTGTGGGAATCTAATAGCGTGCACATACTCACACGCACGCATAATTTCTTTCCTGGATCTGTCAAATTTTTGTCAATCTATTTGGGAATTTTATCATTTTGAAAGATGTTTTCAGTCCATCGATTTCTTTTAGGGATCACTTTAAAATACTTTTAACCATGAATACATATATGGACACTGTATTTACATAATATTTTCTCTAATAGGAAATGCTGTTGCTAATGATCCGGGTGGTCATAACCACGGTGTCACTGAGGTCATCTCCACACTACACTGGGGACCTTCAGCGAGTCACAACGGCTTCATGAAAACACACGGAGGCAGGTGGGTCCTCACTATTTCAATACTTGTAGTTCTTAAACCTTGTCGAGGTGTATAAACAACGGCGCACCATCGCTAGCGAATCTCCTATATGATCTTTAGTAACGATGTCATGACTTGCCGATAATAAATCATATATATATGTATGTGTATATATATATATATATATATATATATATATATATATATATATATATATATATATATATATATATATATATATATATATATATATATATATATGTGTGTGTGTGTGTGTGTGTGTGTGTGTGTGTGTGTGTGTGTGTGTGTGTGTGTGTGGTAAACCCCTCCTCAACTTATTTGTGGCGTGTTTACTGGTTTTGACTTCGTATCTAGAAGTGATCGTCAACGATGTAATTTGCCCGGTATAGAAAATAAAGTCAATACAATGTATGAACTTATGGATGGAATAAATATGTAATCTCAGCTAATATATAGAAAAGAATAAGTCGAGACCCCGTTGCAAATAAATACAAAATTTAATCCAATTTCAGAACAATAAAATTCCACAAGCAAATGATATGAACGGTACAATTCGAAAGAGGTACTTCTTACTTTTCGTATTAAACTAATTAAGGAAGTTCAAAAATGCAAAGAAAATTATAAAATTAGCCGATTCTGTTAACGACAGAATCAAAATCATCATTTACGAGACCGAGTGTAAGATCGAATAAACTCTGCCTTGTATCGATTCATAACCTGGTGTCCGATTCCGTTCCACAGGTCCTCTTAGACTGTACTTTTGGTTCCTTTGCACCAGTAAGTCTTTCGCTCAACTTTTCTTTCTTTACCAAACATTCTACGTGTCTGGCCTTTTCGTTCTACACTGCCCCTTTTTTCCTTTCCACTCTGTTTGGGTTGTAAACGCGTCTCTTCCAGACTATATCACCTTATAAAAATATAACAAAGCAATCTAATTCTTCCGTCACATTATACGGGAATAAATCATTAGTCTCACCCTTCCTGGTCAGATGGAATTCTATCGGATTCAAACAGACTATAAGGCTATCTATCATTACTTACGACCTAGTTCCCAGACTAATGATCTGCGACTGGCAATTTACGCCACTTTAATCAGTAATCATTCACTCGGTCTCTTTACACGCGAATGAATGAAATTCCTTGCCATACTTTAAAGTTACCATTATACATAATAAATTCCTTCGGATAGTTCAAACGACTTCCGTAATATCAACATTTCATCAATTAATCCGTATATAATTACAATGACATTGTTCGAGTTCAGCTAAATGAACTCAACACAATTATGTTAGATACATAATCTTGTACATGGAATAAGAATGAATTCGGGCTATATAATTCCCTACAATAACCGTGACTATAACTTAGCAAGCCGCCATGTAACAAGAAAATATCATTATGCGGACTCAGATAAACAAATTCAATAAAAGTATACCATATCAAGAAAATTAATATACAACTCAGCAAATAAATTTCTGCAAGTTCATACACCTACAAGTAATTAAATCATAGGATAAACGACGTACATGAGATTTATGCAATTACCTTGTTTGTCAAACTTTTGATCTCTGTCAAATATCTCCCCTTGGATAACATTTTGTTTGACGAGAACTTTACTCAGTAAAATCTCCGGAATCTCCAGGTCTTTTCCCCCCTCTCTTAGAGATATGTAGACTGAAGTTCAAAATCCACTCCTGTTCATTTAAACTTTAAGGTTTTCGTGTGAAACCACGCCCCTTCACAGCGTGACGAATCAAAATTACAAAAGCTCCCGCTTTTCCGGGACACTAAAACTCGGCGTTATGCCTATCAACAAATGGGTACTAACTTATCCTGGACTAAGTTTAAGCAAACTAAGCCCTTAATTATAAATCAATAACTCCTGACTTTGCCCGAACAAGTTCGTACTTTAAGGCGTGTAAAAGGCGGCCATTTTCCCCATAAATCTCTTTAATGGTACATGTATTCTTCTAAATGTGTTCTACCACAATTAACAATAACAAAACAAAGATCGACCTAAAAGTTTGGTCCTTTACAGTATGTATGTGCTTGCGAACGTGCTTGTGTACTCTTTAAGTTAGTGATGAATTTCCATTCCTTTTCAAAACAGGTAAATAACATGAAAATGTTAAGAACACTCTTTATCTAAAGCACATTGCACACTTTCATCGAAGGATTTATTTTTTATCTCTCAATATCTCCCATGCCGTAAGAGACAAAAATACGTGAAAATCTGTGAAGTGAGAGATAGAAAAAATTGAGCTGGATGAAAGACATTGAACTTGAACTTGCAATATGTGTAATAGTAAAACCAGAATGGTGATACTGTGATGTGTACACTTTTCATGGGAATTTTCTACACTCTTTCGTTATACTATAGATACAGTGTTCCTCTAATTTGTTGAGACTATAAGGCGGTGTTTTACATTTCGTGACTACGCGATACACATACAATTTGTTTATATTTCTCTCCCGCCCTCTTTATCTTACCCTATGATGGCTGGTCAGTCAGTGTTACTGTTACCTCTGTTGAGCCATATTTTCCTCTGGCTCTCGTTGGAATTATGACGGAAAAATTAACATATTATTAGGTCAACATGAGATGGATGATGCAAACAATATAATGGTCAGTTGCCCCTACCCATTGGACAGCCAACATATCAGTTTGACCCTAAATGAATCCAAAATCTCGATCTCTCACTCGTCGCAAGCCTCTGGCGAAAGTCCGTGAAAAAGGAGCATGACGGATTTTCGCCTATTGCATGCAGCGATGTCTCTGGTCCTAGGCAATGATGGTAGACAAACTGACCAACAGACAGAATAAGAGAGCAATAGACTAACGGAGGATAAAAAGAATCTTATGGTCTTATGGTCAGTATCACTGATAAATAAAGTATGATAATGACTAAGGTCAACTGTAAATAACATTAAGTGTTTGACTTACCTCTTCTTGGTTCCTCTTTTCGCTTAGCCTATTCTCTAACTCTTGTATGTGTGTGTGCGTGTGTGTGTGTGTGATTTAGATTTTTAACGTAGCTTTAACAATTTTTCAGTCATATCGCTACGATGTCTGCAGTTGACAGTTTATGGTGATGTCTAGCACTGGAGCATCATGTCGCAGACATGTGGCATGATGTCCCACTCAGTAATATTATCCTGACACTAGTCCGACCAGTCCTAAAACTAACCTCTTAATGCTAAGCACCAAGCGAGGCAGCTCTTAGCATCATTTTATAAAAGTCTTTGGAATGACTTGACCGGGGTTCGAACCCACGACCCCATCACATCAGCTACCTACGTTTGACCGAATTGCATAGTATCTCTGGCCAATACTTGCCCATTATAATGTCTGTTCGTCTTTTTGTCTGGCATCAGCACTGTGGATAATATTTGGGTTGAGCTCCGTTTTTTTAGACATTAGAATGTGAAGAGTCACGTTACTTTATACGCAGATGATTCATGGAAAAAAGTCTTGAGATAAACTAGGGCAATGTGACGTATTTGTTATGTTCTAATGATGCTAAGATTTTCGTTGATTTCAGATGCGCAGTAATGAGTGCGCCATCCATTTAAACGAGTGCATGATTTAAAACTCCAACCTTATTTTATTTCCCTGGCGTTTACTTTGTTTGTGGGTGATGATGCAGATTCTTGTATTATTAAATTTTAAAATTTCAGGCAGAACAACAATGGATGGAACTCTGATTTCCATGTCTATACACTGGATTGGACGCAAAACCACATCATGTAAGTTTAGTAGTGTTTATTCTGTTTTCATCCTTACAAAGTAATATTTTCCATCCATCATTAACCTCCGCCAATAAACAGTCTTATATTATTTATATTTATTAGCAGAAGAGATACAACAATAGTCTTAATGCAGTGTTATAGTCCAAAGGTTATTGAGCACCTTGTAATTACCAGAGAATAATGTAAACAAACGATTTCTTTCAAATTAAATCTGAACACTACTGCAAATTTGATAATACATTCCGAAAGACTGATAATGAATAAAAATGAATAATTGTTTACCAAATCGTTTATATGCATATTTCACTTGACCCATATTTTTTTAAAAAAAGAAACATATTAATGCAAAATTATACCAAACTGTAAACAAATTCTTCTCCAGATCCTCCCAGGTTCGTAAACAAGGTTCGGTTTGTAGTCAAATTTTAGCAAATATCTTTTTTTTTTTAAAAAAAAAAAAACAACATGACGTTAGTCAGGATGGCAAAAACTCTATCCTTAATCACTGACAAAGGTCAAACACATAATATAAATTAAATACACATAAGACATTATACTTTTTAATAGTTTTTTTTATGTTATATACCACTGTTGTAGCGTCTCCGTTGACAATCAAGAAGTGATGCACATAAATGCCCCTGCAGGAGGATTCTTTCATTTTGGTGGTTTTACAGGGGACAATATCTGGAAAACTGGAGAACATATGGCTCCCTTTGATCAACCGGTCAGTACAAAGTGACACAACACTAAGAATACACCCCATCTGTCTGCTACCTGTATTTGTCTGCATGAGTATACATAATGTCATTCTGAACATATGCATGTATGCATGCACTTTTGTCCCTATACATATAAACAAGTGTATTTTTGAGAAACGACCGATCCATTGACTGAAGTGGTTAGAGCGTCCGCCTCGGACGCCGGAGGACTCGGGTTCGTACCCTGGCCGAGTCGTACCAAAGACTTATTTTAAAAAATTAGTATTTGCAGCTGCCTCGGAGGGTGCTCAGCATTAAGATGTTAGTTTTACGACTCGTGGAGAATGTGACTAGGTGGGAAATGATCCTTTATGTCTGCTACATGATGCCCCAGTGTTAGACATTTATATAAACTGCCCACGGCAGACATCGTAACTATATGACTAGAAAATTGTTAAAGCTATGTTAAAAATCCAACTCTCACATATACACAGGCAGTGCCAGTTTGAGGACAAATGAGGCCCTGTGCTAGTTAAGTTATGTTGACCCTTACTTTGAAAAATTCAACGTAAATTATATTTTGCAAAGAAGATGCCTACCTCCTGGCCAACAGAGGATTCTGTGCTTATTACACCTAAGCACAATGGTAAAGCCAATAGTGCATACAGGCACACATACAAGCTTTTGAAAAAAAGACTATCTTTAAACATGTTTAAAGAACGATAAATTTAAATTAATTGTTTCACACCCTGAAATAGTGAAGTTCTTGCCGAAAATTTACATCCCGAAGAAAATATTTTCAATAGCTTATTTAAATGGATTAAATAAATGTTTATTGACTTTCACTTAGGTCTTTTTTATTCGGTACCATGAGAGAGACATGAATTACAATCAAGCAGATCGAGTAGATCAGTTACGTCTTTATTGTGACGTAGACATCACATAAATGCTGTCCAGCTAATCGACAATTTACCTCTGCTCTTCTCCTCAAAATGGACTTCTGTAATTCAGTCCATTTAAAGGAACGAGACGTAATGGCCCGGTGGTAAGCGTGCCGGACATCCCGTGAAGGCTACGATGGCATTTTCTGCAGCAAGGCGATTTATACTCCTGTTGCCTAGGCAATAATTAATCTCCTTTGAAGAGAACCCGTTGTCTGCTCGCGTTTGCACTTTTAATTCGGCAAATTAATACCGTATTGATTAATTTTACTTGGAGACATGCAACAACGCATACTGTATTGAGTCTAGTTTTAATTAGAGAAAGTTAGTTAATAATTTATTCACATCGGTTTTAATTAGAGCCAGGTAGTTAACACCGTATTCAGTTCATTTGTAATAAAAGCCATGTAGTTAATACAGTATTCAGTTCCGTTGTAAATAGAGCCAGGTAGTTAATACAGTATTCAGTTCATTTATAACAAATGCCAAGTAGTTAATACAGTATTCAGTTCCGTTATAATTAGAGCCAGGTAGTTAATACCGTATTCAGTTCATTTGTAATAAAAAAAACAGGTAGTTAATACAGTATTCAGTTCCGTTGTAATTATAGCCAGGTAGTTAATACCGTATTCAGTTCATTTGTAATAAGAGCCATGTAGTTAAAACCGTATTGAGTTCCGTTGTAATTAGAGACAGGTAGTTAATACAACAGTATTCAGTTCAGTTGTAATTATAGTCAGGTAGTTAATACAGTTTTCAGTTCAATTGTAATTATAGTCAAGCAACTCATACTGTATTTATTTCATTTAACTTAAAGCAAGGCAGGTCGACAACAAATGAAAAAGGTTATTCGTATTACCTTTGTTCGTTTTTATCCTGGAACTCAGATCCTTTGCTCTACGGATATTTCAGAGGAGCTCATGGGATTGTCTGATGTCCGTCGTCTTAGGATCCGTTTATATACATGTATTATTACTATAATCATCCGACAATTCTTCTCATGAAACCTGAAGTACACATTCCTCTCATTGACGGTTGGTTGAACACGAAAATTAAATATGCAAAATTTCATAATACATTATCCAAATAAATTTCAGGCACACTAAACGAAAGTAACATCCAGATGCGTCTACATTCTTTCAATTATTGCATGTTGCAAATGCAAACAAATTCACCTTACACCTGTCACTCTCTAATAAGTTCATAATATTTGTAGAGTTTAATCCTAAATAAAAATGGTGCAGGTCTGATGTCTAAAGCGGTCACCATGACAGCCAGCTTGAATATTTTGTTATCGCAGCTCTTCAGGAACGGAAAGTCAAATTGACATGGGGTTTTCACCAAAACACTTGTTATAATGCCTGTCTGGTCTTAAATGAAAATGGTGCCGCTCTTGTATCCCATATTAACGCTAAAGCGACTATCTTGAAAATCTTGTTATTGCTACTCATGAACAGAAAGTCGTATTGACATGGGGGTTATCACCTGATTACTTATTATGTCTGGTTGGTCTTTAGTGAAAATGGTGTGAAGACAGCATCTATCTTCAAAATCTTGTTATTGCTACTCTTCCTGAATCGAAAGACATGTCAACTAACAGATTTTATATGATTTCTAGTTGGTCTGAAACGTAAACAGTGCGGATCATATATCCAATATGGCCGCCTCAGTTGCTATCTTCAAAATGTTGGTATAGCTACTCCTCCTAAACATAAAATCATATCGACTTAGAGTTTTTCACGAAAGGACCTTTAATGATGTTTACTTGGGTCTAATTGAAAAGGATGCCGATCTGACAAGTCTTGTCACCATGGCAGCCACCTTTAAATCTTGAAATCGATATTTTCCCTAAATATAAGGTTTTCTTGAAATGTGAGTTTTCAGCTAACAAGTTTGGCTTAAATGAAAATGAAGCAGATCTGGCATACAACATAGCCACCATAGCAATCAGCTTAAAAATCTTATCGCCACTCCTCCTTAATGCATGTTTTGACGTAACGACGTCAAACGATTTATAGGTGGTGCAAAATCTTACGTCACTCCTCCTGAATGCGAGTTTTGACGTAAAGACGTCAAACGATTTTTAGGTGGTGCAAAATCTTACGCCACTCCTCCTGAATGCATGTTTTGACGTAAAGACGTCAAACGATTTTTAGGTGGTGCAAAATCTTACGCCACTCATCCTGAATGCATGTTTTGACGTAAATACGTCAAACGATTTCTAGGTAGTGCAAAATCTTACGCCACTCCTCCTGAATGCATGTTTAGACGTAAAGACGTCAAACGATTTTTAGGTAGTGCAAAATCTTACACCACTCCTCCTGAATGCATGTTTTGACGTAAATACGTCAAACGATTTCTAGGTGGTGCAAAATCTTACGCCACTCCTCCTGAATGCATGTTTTAACGTAAAGACGTCAAACGATTTCTAGGTGGTGCAAATTGAAAATAATTCAGGTCTTGCATCCAATATGGCCGTTACAACAGCTAATTGTAAATTGCATCCATTATGGCCGTTACAACAGCTAATTGTAAAATCATGTTGTTGTCAAAAAATAACATAGTGGTTTTAACACTCAAAAATTATCTTATCTTGAATTCCTGAAAATTATTTGGCCTCAGTAGAGAGGAATTCTTTCGAGGGGCTCTTAATTAACAGTGAGTGAGAAAAGACATACAGTGATACATTTACAGACGAATGCCTTGCTCACGATCCAAGACTGAGAGATAATGGGGAATATGTTATTAAGTCATGTAAATGCTATACCCTTTGCAGTATACAAACATTGGCGCTAGAATCGTCAGATGTTTTGCGCATGCTCCATAACGTTAGAACGAAGAAAGATGGGTAAATTTTAGTAAGAATCGTCATTATTGACATTCTCAACAATAGGACGTATTCACTATTACAGTCTTGGAGAGTTGTACCTTTTTTCTAATTTAGCGACAAACATCAATAAATAATTCTTGCATATTTCTTTGGCTACATTCAAGCTTTGAATGATATAACGAAAAGAACCTCAAAAAGCGATATTTTTTAAAAAATTTATCCGATTATATAATATTTTTATGAAGTGTCCCATGTTTCCTTGATTCTTTTCATATATCACATGTATTTTGTCAACAAGTATAAAACAATTATTTAACTTAAACATGTTATCATTTGTAAAAAGTGTCCCTTACGTTAATGATTGCATCTCCATAATGGTCTTTCAATTAGTTCCTTATGATGGATCAGAGTTCTCTTTTTATTTGTTAAAAAATATAAACGAACATGTTTGTAAAAGTTTTCCCTTCTTACATAAGCTGCTTTTGAAGGATTTAAGTTAATCATGTTTTAAAGATCAAAAGAGAAAAAGTATCTTTCGAGTCCTTTCAGCAATGTCGAAAATTATGAAAGTACTGATTGCGCTCTTTATTCGAGGTACAATCACTAATGAAACAATATTTTTTCTTCTTTCCTTTTTTAAAATTTGTTATATATCAAACCCTATATTGGTTCTGTTTCTCGATTGCAATCACGTTTTATATAGGCCGATTAGTACCGATGGCATATCAATATCATTAAGCCTTTTCATTGTTAGGGTACAGTTCTAATGGATATAATTTGGTTGATTTTGTTGTTGTGGGGTTTAACGCCATTTTTCAGCACAGGAAAGGCTATACATGGCGGCCAGTATTAATGGTGGAGGAAGAAACCGGGAAATCACCGGAAAGAACCACCGACCCACGAGAAGCTACTGGCAAGCTCTCTCACATATCCACATTCGCCGAATCTTAGACTCGAACCCACGCAGATAGAGGTGAGATGGCAGTGATCCGTAACGGACAGCGCTTTAGACCACTCGGCCACTCGGGGCCCCCTATAATTTGGTTGAAGGATGATACAAAATATGATTGTTTCTACAGTATCAATGCTTCATCCTTCTGTCACGGATTTGGTTGATGATAATGTGTACGGTCTATTGTCTCTTTCAGTTTTACTTGATTCTGAACGTAGCGATCGGAGGAACTAGCAATTTCTTCCCAGATAATTGGCATTACGACGCCAAGAAACCATGGGCGAACAGCTCACCTCACGCGAACGCTGACTTCTGGGCACATAGATACGAGTGGGAACGTACGTGGGTTGGCGACAATGTGGCCATGGAAGTCGACTGGGTGCAGATGACTCAGTACTAGGTCTTTACCGTCAAGACTTAACTACTAAACATAAACAAGAAAAAGAAATTTTATTACGACGTTCATCTTTGTGTCAAAATTTAAATATTGAAGATAAATTGATAAATAAAGAAATTGGTTTGTTTTGGGTTATTTTTGTCTCACTGGCATGTCGCAACTCTTGAAAATACATCACTTAAAGAGGCAGGACATTACTATTGGGCGAGCAAGTAGCCCCTACGGCCACTGTTTGACGAATGTAGTGATTTTTACAGGCCTGGACCTACGTGGAGATGAAATGAATTGCTGTGCTGCCGAAGCTTTTTAAATACAGATATAAGCTGTACGTTATCACTATAACCTTACTGTTCTTCTCACGCCATGGGATGTAACATTCAAAAAAAAAATCCTTTTTGCAGCGTCTACCTCAATTCTTTTTTGTTACGATATCCCGTTTCACGTTGGCGTTGTTTTCTGTGTGTAGTTCTTCCTTTTTCTTTTCATGATTTATTTAGAAGAATAAGCTAGTGTGTTTTACACACTATGTGGTGGCGTCATAAGTTTTAATTATAATCGTTTCTTCGATTTTACTGTGATATCAATATAAAGTGGGGCGTGTAGCATTATGGCTATATCTTACCAAACGTATTGGCTGTATTAAGCACATATCCAGTATCCAAAAAATCACAACGCGCAACTAGATCGAAGACGATAAAGAACCACTTCGTTTAGAAAAAAATTTACCAAATGTATCTAAAAAAAAGTGCGCTATTAGCCGTTCTGTTTATACCGATAAGACACAATTCATCATCTATCGAAATCAATTGTCCAGCATTACCTGGTTACTAGCCAATCACGCCAACATTGACGGCATTAGAGTCGGTCCTATTTCTGAGATCGAACATTACCACCTCTCTCCTTATCTTAAATATCGTCATACCCTAATTCCACACAAACTAAGGTTAATATGGGATATGTATCATCCTGGCAGCTGATACACAAACCATAGTACCGAAAATTAGCGTCTCTCCATGAGGGGTTATTTTTTAAATCCCTATATGAACCATAACATAATCCAGACTTTTTAATAAACTATTACGCCCTGTTGTTGGCAGGCAGGCGCTCTTAATACTACTAGCATGGATTCTTGGTTAAACGAATTCACATCTTAGGTATACAAATGAATTAACGAAATTCACTTTATGTCATAAATACAATACTGTCTAGCTAACAATTCATTGTGACATCATTTCCAGGCATAGTGACATCAATTTTTAGCCTACATTATTCATGATTCACATTTAATATAACGAATAAATTCGAACAATTCCCTCAAAATTCTTATCAATGACATAATGTATGAAACTCTTAGAATAAATGAGTTATATAACATTCAACACAAATGATTGCAGACAAGTATCTTACGCATTCATATCAAATGAAAACTGATGTATCAATTTAAAACAAATACTTTCGAACAGATAATGACTAACTCATATCAAATCGCAGCAGAATCTCTCTCTCTCTCTCTCTCTCTCTCTCTCTCTCTCTCTCTCTCTCTCTCTCTCTCTCTCTCTCTCTCTCTCTCTCTCTCTCTCTCTCTCTCTCTCTCTCTAAGATTCCACGTCACTCCGACTTCCAGACAACCGTCCCTTGGACAATTTTGACGAGACTGTACTTCCTACAAATCTCGGAGTCAAGACCTTTCCCTTTCGAAGAAATTGGACTGACTCATTAAAAGATGGAGAATACATAAAACATCGAATTTCGACTGGGAAACACACACCTCATATATCCGCTCATTCTTATTAAACCGAGCTAAGAAAAGTTTCATTTCATGATACTTTTTTTTAACTGATACAAAAATAGTCTCTGCAGTATTTCAACATTGTAATTCTTTTGGTACTCACCTTGCGTCGTCCATCTGTGTGACCATCATGGAAGGACTTTAATTAAAAACCAATCACGTCTCAAACAGGGATATTAAAACTACCACAATCTAGAGATTTAACACGGTACCAATACCCATTCGTTAAAATTAATTAGCTACGTGTCGCGCCGACTTGCAAAGTTCACTCATTTGTGTGGTTATGTGTTGCCCTAACATTTACAAAACTCACACTATAACAACAGAGAGAGAGAGACAGACAGACAGACAGACAGACAGACAGACAGACAGAGACAGACACAGAGAGACACAGAGAGACAGACAGACAAACAGAGAAAGATAATTATGCTTATGTATAAGACAGAACGGAAAGAGCCATCCATGGATTCTATAGAAGAATGCTTGGTAATATTCGGCAGAATTAATATTTAATATAAAAACTATCATACTTGTACGGGAATTTTTATTTCTTACTCAACAGAGATTCGAACCCACACAAGAGCCCATATTCCCTTAAGACTAAGCATCATCTAAACATGAAATAACGCAATTGGTATTATACACACTTGCATGACGACTTAATAATTAATTCTCATCTATCTACTGTCATTCCGGATTCCTACGAAAGAAGAAATGAAGGTATATATATATATATATATATATATATATATATATATATATATATATATATATATATATATATATATATATATATATATATATATATATATATATATATATATATGCCCGGCGCGAGGTGTTTTTATTGTGTGTGATGATGAATGTTTGGGAGCATCACGCGTTTCGCACGCGTAACCAGCCGATTCTAAGTGTGCGTCTGTGCATATATATATATATATATATATATATATATATATATATATATATATATATATATATATATATATATATATATATTAAACGTATACGTAACATTTCCCCCATAAAGTAAAAGAAAGATTTATACAACAAAGCTTTCTTTCAACCATATATACATTATACATGAGGTATAACAAATTACACAGATAATTTAAATGGCTGACTGAAAATTGAAGCTGTAAGATCTGGTGCACTTTTGAGTACGACTTTTAACCTATCGAAAGCCTCCTGACATTTTTCAATACATTACCGTGATCTTGACCTCTTAAAAAAGAGCATTTGGGATAGGTATATATTGATTCTGATCCCTATAATTCAATTTGAAGCAATCAGAAATGATGTGTCCTTTTTTTCTTACAATAGGTACAAGTAGTAATAGACAAGGATTTTGAATCAAGTTGACCAGAAGCTTGATTTTTAGATGTTGTGCCAAGTTCAAAAATTGTGTTCCTACTGACATTAAGATTGAAACCTTGGAAGATGCTGCTCTTGCTGCTGATGAGTATTCCTTAACTCATAAAGTTCCTGTCTTTCACTCAGCAGTCTTCTGGCAAAAAAGGTATTTCAGCCTAATACGATTCCTCCTAAAACTCAGTCTTGCATCTTCAAGTAACACGAATCTTTTCATATTTTTATAATCATGTTCAGCTTTCTTGGATAAGCACCATCTTTAAAGAACTGGTCTTTTTCTCTAGCAAATTCGACGCTAGTTTGTCCATCTTCTACTCTAAAGTTTCTGAATTTTGGCCGATAAGCTTCAGAACCTAATGCATAACCCCTTAATATATATATATATATATATATATATATATATATATATATATATATATATATATATATATATATATATATATATATATATATATATATATATATATATATATATATATATGGGGCCTTGCCGAAAAGTACACATTGCAATAATTGAGTCCAATGCTTCCTTGCGCTTTTCAAATTTTCAGCATAAAATATTTGTCTACTTTTTTTCTAAAAGGGTGAACTAATCTGATATTTCTTGAAATATCAAAATCTGAATTTGTATGTAAAATGGAATTGTGCTTTACACTTTCCAGGTCCATTTCTTTCATTTTAATTTTTATTTCATCCTTTTTTGTGAAATTGCAAATGTTTATCTTTCTCCCTCTGTTTCCCTCTCCTCTTACTCAAATTGCAATTGCAATTGTTTTTTCTCTAACTGCATCTGCATTTGTTCTTTCTCTTTCTGAAGCTCGAGCTTCCTTAACTCCAATTCCATCTTGTCTTTCAATTGTAATTCCATTGCTCTAATGTCAGAGTCTGACACCGACTTTCTGACGAAAGCCAAACACTTTTATCAAGAGCATTCTTCTCTACCAAATATTGAATCAAAATGTTCCTAATGTCTTGTTTGGTTAAGGAAGATTTTGCTTCAGAAAGATCGTACTTTCTGGCAAGTTTAAGCAACTCATTTATTTCAGGATATACACATGCTCTTTAGTAAGACTAGAAAGAAAAGTTTCCTTTTTTAATGGCATTGTGAATAAAAGCATGTTGTTTTCACTGAAGATTTCAAACATAGTAGTTGGGATTACAAAGCTGAGAAATTTAAAGTTTAAAAAATATTTTCTGAAATATTTAGCCAAAATTCAAATATCCAAGGACGAGCAACCCAATTTTTTTTCTTTGCTTTGTTCAAAGTAATAAGAAAAGAGTGAAGCCAACAAGCTTTGTAAATTTAAAAATAAAATTTCAACAACACACAGTAAATGATGAAAAAATGTCATACAAGTCTTGAATATAATAAACAAACTGAAACACACAAGTCCTGTCACTAACATTTCCTGAAGAAATCCAAGTTTGAATCCCGGCGAAGTTCAAAGATGGCTGACTTTTACGATTCAATCAAAATCACTGAAAACGTTAGTCTTAAAAACAATTTTAGATTCCGCAATAGGTCACGTGGTCTTTTACTACAAGCCTCTTGACACGTGCGTTCAAATGTTGACAACACAAGGTGATCATGTATTGTATGTATGACCTGGATACTGACCAATCATTTAACTTCTTGTTTAGCAAGTGTCTAAACGATATCAGCTAAAAATATGCTAACGAAATACTTTTCAGCTCTGTACAAATAGAATATAGTTTTAAAAAAACTAGCGAACCGTGAAAAAAATCAATATAAGAAAGCTTAATGAAACAAAAATTAAATAAAAGAACTTAAAACTAACACACATGCAATTTAATTACATGCACGTGTGTGTGTATATATATATATATATATATATATATATATATATATATATATATATATATATATATATATATATATACGACGTCTTCTTGTAATCAGATAAGACATCACGCAAACTGTGTTTCTCCACTTCTGATCGCAGTTCACATTGTCTTGTACTTTAAATTATGGGTTTATGTGTATAAATAGAAGAAAAGATCTGGTGCTAGCGTACTGCTTGAATTCATTGCACTATAATAAAATTTAATCGATCAAATGGACGCTATGATTCCAAAACAAAAAACTCAAATGATAGTTCTGACCTTGTAACCAATACTCTGTTTTGGATCAAGAGGTTTCTCTAGCGATGTGTCCAAATTTGCTTTGTTACCTAGCCATATTTTAGAATCGATGATAAACAGTTACATACATGCATATATTGCGGGTTCGTACTGATGTTACCGACGTTTATGGAATTGATAGTTTGGGGGTTTAGAAAATGATTGCAAACAAAAAAGGTCATTGACACTTACGTACAAATCCTCAAAATATCTATTTACATGGCACCTATCTTGCAGTAGGACAGTAATTAAAGGCGATTTTTAAAAACACAAAAGGAACTAACATAAGTGACTATTCTCCTCACACGTTTAGTGCATGCACTCATTGCTTGCCGCATCGACAGATAATGTTAGAAGTTAAATAAAGAAGGAAACTATAACATTTTAAAACAAAATTTGAATCATAATACGAAAAGTTATTCTCTTTCTCAGACAGTCATTTCGGTTTCAGATGATGTTCAATGTAAACATGTTTGTGACGTCAAACACTATAGATCTCACAGATCTCTAAAATAATACAATGGAAAGTTACACAGCCGGCAATTTTTTTTTCACCAATGCTTTTAAGATAACCTTTCTTATCTCTGGTTGTCTCTGTCCTTGTGTCCACGCTCTAGTGCTACTGTTGTCAAGGGAAACAACCATTGATGTCTTCTGCTTGGCTCGATGGAGTTGTTTAAAAATCAAACTTTGGACAATAGAAAAGAATAACTTTAATAAAGAAAATAAAAACAACAACAGAGAAAAGATAAAACGGAAAAAAAGCTGGAGAGAATCTTGAATCTTAAAGGTAGGAGAGAAAAAGTAGTAAAGTTTACCACCGACTGGATGCTATTACATGTATACGCTACATTTTTCGGACGATGGAACGTTCCACAATTTTGCTAAGCACTAACAAGTAATTTGCCAATATTCACCAAAGCATGAGACAGAAGACCTTTCGTTTCTTCTCGATGACTGGAAACAAAGGAAATACAGGTGTCTCTGAAACCCAAGCAACTTTCGTCCAAGAAAAAATAACAAAATCAGAAGAGGAAAGAAATAAATGTGTAACGGTGATAAAGAGCGGGTTTACAGAAGTGGACGAAGGATCTGTTGCAAAATCTACTTTAGAGCATGAAAATGTGAATACCAAACCCAGCACACTGAGACACTTAAAACTTCTAGAAGAATGTCTGGAGGGAAACAATGATAGACGCCCTATACTTAATCTGCCAGCACCTGTCCTCAACAACATTCTTTGAAGATTCATTTTCTTTCCATTCGTCAGAATGATGGAAGTGAATAAGAGCCAAAAACATTAAAAGGTGAAAAAGTTCTATATAATGGCTAATATTTTAAAAACATGAAATGTAAAGAGTAATGTATGAGCAAACAAAATGATGCCTAACGCTCTTTAGACAATTTCACTTTATAAAGAGGGAAATGAATTTATGACTAAGTTAAATAATGAATGAAATAAATGATTACCCACAACTCATGGTGTAATAAACAACTCTTATTAAAAAATCTTTAAAACTTTAATCACGCTATCAAATAAAGAACTTAACTCATGAAGTAAGTTAAGTTTTCTCCAACGTGGTTAACACGTCATACAAAAACAGACAGACAGACAGACTCTAGCTATTTGGTACCACTAAGCACATTATATTTTACTGATTATTAGTTATAGGTATGACAGAAAGTTGCTAACGTTACCTGAGGTAACAGAGATACAATTGCAGACCGGTTTATTTCCCTTCACTAAACAGTAAACAGAAAGATCTGAAGAAGAAGAGGTTAGGATACAAACGTCAGACTGATGAGGCCATCAGTAATGATGGCATCGATAAAGTATTTGAATCCTTGCTTTTGGACTCTAGCGCACCATCACGGTTTTTAAACACGTTATGGCTTAACAATACGTTGCATTTTATAGCATGGGTTAGGGAGAAATATATCTTAAAACAATACTGGATATAAACTAGTTTTTTTTAGAACCGAACCAGAGATGGAGAAAGACCAGGACAGGAGAGGGTGTAGGGAACACAAGAAATAAAATACAAGGATGTACGCTAACCCTATCTTTCCAGATAGGTATCCTATAGCTATCTACAACTGTTATAAGAACAATCGTCCCAAAGCAATGAAAAAAACAGACAGGATCGAATGGAACGTTCAAGCTATTTTGAACAACACGAGCAAAAAGTATTATCAGGAGACGGATTTTGAAACTCTAACAGAGAAGGATAAGGTCGGTGAACACTGTCTCCTAACACTGACAGATTTCATTTCCCATAAGCCGTCTTAAACGTGTACAACACAAATAATCAATGCATATCTCTAGCACACAATGTTTTGGTGTATCATCCAATTGTGAAATTCGACTTCATTCTTAATGCTACTCTTTTTTTAATGGAATGTTTTGCGGGTATTATTTTAGTAACTTTCTAATTAAGTGACAACTTTTAATGTCTGGGTTTTGTTTAGGATTCACCCAATAATCTTGCAATTTATGAAAATAATTTTAGTTCTACCTACAAGTTAGGGATTTTTTCTGTGCGTGTAATGAAAGAAGTCACTCTCCATCAAGTTCACATGTGCATCAAGTTGTTTACTTTGCGATAATAGAAAATAATATTATTTCATTTGAGTCTCTTTCATTTAATAATCCAGTGCTACGCCCTTAGCATCTCTCAGTTTATAATCACATTTGTATTCAAGCAATTATATAATGTAAATGATAAAATTAACTGAGGCGACAGTTGTGTAAATAACGAATTCAATAGAAGTGAATAAAGTGAGAAAATTAAAGACCTTTATTGTGGTATTTTACTACTGTACACAAGTTTCATGAAACAAACCTCATAAAGTTACAAGTAATAATAGACTTAAATTTAAGTTTCAATCGCCATCAATATTCAACATTGTATTGATCATCTTTGCAGTCAATATTACACAGAAATATAGAACTTCAAAGCTACAGTACATATCTGAACGGACAGATACAAAAGAGGTGACAGCGAACAATTTCAATGTTTTCTAATTTTGTTACATCCTTTTCTCAGATAATATAAGTGAAGATTGTTATTCTGATTGTTGGTATCAACATGCCCTGTTTTAGTTGTTCATTTAGCATGAATATATGTAGTTTTTGGAAATAAGAAGGCGACAATAATTTCATTTTCTATGTCCTTCATAAATATCCAGTTTTATTGGTATAAAGTATCAAACGTCAATTAAAGCAAAGGTACGTGTAGAGTTATTAAATAGGCGTTAGACGTCAATGTTTATCTAAAGTCACTGCACAAATCTAAATAGCTCAATGGCAAAAAATTGTAGTTCATTCAGGAATCATGTGTAGAAATATTTATATGAATGATTTAAAACTGGAATGGCTGAACAACATAATAATCAGTTATTGTAAATCGTTTTTGTAGATAGTTTGATAACCTTCAATTTGATTTTATCAGAAAATAATTTATAGCAAATGTTTGTGACTGCTAATCATTGTAATAAGAATGCGATAAATATTACATATTCTTTCTCTACAATCTTAAAGAACGTTTAATATAAGGTCCAGTCTCTAGAGATAACAATAAAAAAGCCATGGCTTGCATACATTTGGTTTTTATCCAATTTTGCTACTGGGTCGTTCATTGACAGAAATTCACAATTCATATGTACAACATCCTTTTTTAATATAATATAATTTCAAATAAATAAACAGATAAATAAATAAATTCTTCTGTATACCATTCTTCAAGCCATACAGCTTTACCATCTTCTTTGCAGTTCGAGCAAATATGTTATGTTTTAATGTTCCATTTTTAATGACTGGATCAAGATATTTAATCTGAATGTCTCTTTTTGTTTTGCAAGTAAATGTTTAAAAACATACTCTGTGATATTTGGGAATAAAATTGATATGCGAATCAGAATAGTTAGAGCCAAAGGTTTGATAATACACATATGTTACTATTGAAGACATATTTCTAAACTTCCAATTGTTAATTAAATTTATAAATAACTTTATTTTCTTTATAATATAGTCTATTGTAAATTGTCTTCATTATGGTTGTGTTGGATACCATCTGGCTTGAATGATTCTTAAAGACTCCATCTTATATCTTTCTGTATTACTAATTCTTCATCTACGTCTTTTTTTGTCACCTCTTTATACTCTACATGCTTTTTTTTTCAAAGTGGCATTAGATCCTGAAGCTCGGGGAAGAATATCAACAATATTTAAGCATTATTCAATTAGTGCTCATCAGAGAGTTTCAAAGTCGAGTCGTAACTAATCAAAGAGCCAGAGTTTCCTGTGTCCTTTATGTATGGGCCATTCTTATGCGCACAGTTTACTACTTCCACACAAAGTATGAAAGAAAAGGCTAAGAGATGGTCTCCTTGTCTGACCACTTTTTATCGGAAAAGGGTTACATAATGCCCATTATTCAAAATATAAATAAAAAATACTGTTGCAAAAGCATGTTAAATGTTTGATAATAGATTTGCCAAACCCAATCAAATTTGACGTGGTTGAAGCAAACTTTCATTCAACGGAATCGAAAGTTCTTTAAACAAATCTAATAGAACTAAAAGACACTGGAATATTCTTTTTATGTTGTCTATATTATATCTCAGATAACAAACTTTTATTAACACACTGATTAACTCCGACTATTTATTACGTGCCGTAACATGTATTGTGTTCTATTTATTATTGTCATATACACTATTTTATATACATATTTAATATTGGTATGTCCCAACAATATTTTAGATAGAATTTAGATTTACTATCTTTTGTCAAACATGTTATTACACCTTGTCTTTGGGATACTGGAAAAGAAACATTAAGATATTCAAAAACGGTTTGTATCAGTCATATTACACTCATTTCGAAAAATTAGCTTGCTTAATAAGAAGACGGCAGCCCTATTATTCTTGGCCGACTTTAATATATACAGCCTACGAGCATTCATAACGGTAATGAAAAGAAATGCAAGGAAAAAATCACCTGGCTTGAACGTTCAAAATATATCATTCCTCTGTTATGTCTTAATCAAAGCTGATGAACCAAAATTACCCAAGTCGCTATTTTCACATATAATGATCACTCATGTGCAGATATTACAGATTTTACAACGTTCTTCTTAGCTGAACTAGTGTCATGTATATTTAAGTTTTACTGGGTTTTTGGCTTTTCTTAATGACTATATGTTATGTATTTTGAACTTGAATATTTCCATTTAGCACTGTAATTTTGGTTACAAAATGTATCTACACTTCTCTAGCATCAGCCCTTATATCACACACGAATACGTATTATGCATTTTTAATTTGTTTAATTTTCTCTTTTTTATGAATAAATGTTATGTATATCCGTATGTTGAACTTTATCTTGTCCCAAATCAAGTTAATGATGTGCCAGACCAGTGACATTTGCTTTATATACAATATAATGCATGGTTAATATATTTTCTAAGATTATAGATTAAATATTTAGAACATTATCAATGGATGTAACATATAAAAAAACCCTTATAAAATTTCTATGAAAGGGTTTCCTAATAGCTAAAATATAGCTACAAGTTCGAGAGAGGCCCACATCAAATCTTTTTCTAAGATATTTTTAGTAAGCATCCCAACATCGACATAAAAAATAAAACAAATATGACTTTACTTGGGCAATATATATTAATACATTGAAATTATGAAAAGAGAAATATACGTTTGTAACAAAGATTTCTTCAATTCCATATGTTACGAAAAAAAGAACACAAAAGATATGATTGTAATATTTATTCAATGTGAGTATTTAAAACATGTCTTAAGGAATTAGATATATCTTCAGATTATTCAAACCGTATTGAAGGCAAAAATTGATCAAAATATATTTGTTGTACGCTCCTTTTCCTTAGTGTTATTTTTCCCATAAATCAGGTTATATCTAAAACAATTGACTTTTTATTTCATAAAAGTCAGTGTTTGTAACGGGTGAATTTTAACTGCGACTGTTTCTTAACATTTTCAGAAAATAGTCATTTTGTCCAAATTTGCTAATTACTACAACTTACATTATGTCCATCAAAACTGATAATTGTCAAAATTAGAAGACATCCAAATTAAATCAATATAAATGTACACAGATACATGCTGTATCACATCTACTTTCCTTTCAAAATGTAGCTGATAAGAATACACTACCGAGAAACTTGTATTTAAGGCATATACCATAGTGAATACAATATTAATACATAAATATAAAAAACTTTATACACAATAAAGACTCAAGTTTATAATTTTTATACATCTGTCCTTGTCTGCAGAATGATTGAACACAACATACATTTTACCGCATTTTTCTACACACTGAGGACTGAAGTTTCTTGAAATATCAGCAAGGACTGAGTATCGTTAAGAGTATAGCTAGGAAGATTTCATTACATCCATCCTCCTAGCCTATATAGTTCAGGTCGGTTTCGATTACGATTGCATGCTGAAAAAGAACAATCGTAAAATTGTTTAAATTTAATACGTATTTTATATATCTTTTAAGCATTAAAAACCTCATTTATTGTAACAGATTTAGAATTATACAGCATTATTTCAAATCAACGTCAGGTAAAAGGCAGCTACAGACATACATAAAAGAATCCTGAAAGTGTTTATTTCAGCCATATATGATAAAGCAAGCATGATGTATCTGAATATAAATATAGTGTATATTTTAGCAATCGTATAGAATATTCTCGTTATTATAATTGCTTATCTTGCTTCTAATTGATTCCCTTTTAATCATTTGAAATTCACACTCTTTCTAATATCTTCTTGTTACAAAATTAGGGCTATATTTATTCCATGAAAAACGAATTATATATATATATATATATATACATATATACATATATATATATATTTATAAATATATAGATATATATATACATACATACATACATACATACATACATACATACATACATACATACATACATGCATGCATGCATGCATGCATGCATGCATGCATGCATGCATGCATGCATGTATGTATGTATGTATGTATGTATGTATGTATGTATGTATGTATGTATGTATGTATGTATGTATGTATGTATGTATGTATGTATGAGTTAGTGTGCATGTGGATTTATGTTTAGAAAATAATACTGTATTCAAGAGAAGTCATTTCTCTGAATTAAACGTATTTCTTGGATTTATCTTACGTTATAGGTTTTATTGATAAAAAGGTAGTCATGAAATCGATTTCGACATTCAGAAACCTTAAAAGTTTGGAGTTCCTTTGGCTTTTGGATATATTTTTATTTTTGTTCCTTGCAAGTGAAAACATTTACTACCAATGTGAGATTCAAAGAGTAAATGACGACGCTTTCCTTAAACTAAATGTGCAACTTTTACATAATTTCCATACTTTGTTTTTGGGAGCTGCGGTTGCTCAGTGGTTTCTGGCATACACGATCAAAATGCTGCGGGTTAGAAACATACTGGGTCAGCTACCGTTGTGTGTCCTTTGTAAGGCACTTTACTGCCATTACTTGGACACTAAAGCAACTGTTTTCGTTGCTGTGCCATAAAGCACGAATCCAAACAATATTTTGTTCTCTACTTTATTGCAATTCTAAACAAAAAGAAATTTAAAAAAGAAAAAAAAAAACAACCCATATTGGCTTCATGATATTATTATCTCCGTTGGTAGTATTACCTGTACGAGTCTTAAAGATGTATTGACGAAACGAATTTTTCCTGTCACTGGTAGAGGGAAGCCTTTCTGTCCAAGTTCTGAAATTATTTGATATATCAATGACAGGAACAAAGGATTTCTTAATTGCAATATGTTGTCTTTGGAGAAACAATTTGAGAAAAATATAAAATGGCTTAATTTATATCAGTAAAGCAACATATAACAACATCATTGATCAATGTGTAATCTGATTATCGTGCTCTTTCCTCTTCAGCGTCCTCAGCAGGTATGATATTAATCAATCTCATGTGGCAAAACTAGTTACAATTCCGTGATAAACACAGGTGCAGTTGGTTTTGAAACTTAGAAGGACTAAATAGTAATGATGATGATTTGTCCAGCATGCATGCATGCACACACACACACACACACACACACACACACACATACATACATACATACATACATACATACATACATACATACATACATACATACATACATACATACATACATACATACATACATACATACATACATACATACATACATACATACATACATACATACATACATACATACATACATACATACATACATTCGTTGTTGGCATCCGTCCGTCTACGAGAGACGATGATGTAGCTCCCTGTTTTGGTATCTTTTCTTCACCGTCGCGAGTGGCTAAAGAGTCCGACCCTTGCCTGAAAATCTTTGTTGCACTTGCTGCAGGTGAAGATTGATTCTTGTTGAGGCTGTTGTTGTTTCGCCTTCCTCTTGGCTCTCTTTGTAGCGAGGTTTGCTTTTATCCCTTCGTCTGCTTTCTGAACACCATGTCTCAGCAAGTCGCCACTCGTAGCGGTTGTTAGCACAGCTCTCCCAGTTGTTGACGCTGATGTTGACCGTTTTCATGTATTCTTGCAGACGTCTTTGTATCGCAGACGTGGCCGTCCAGTCGGTCGTGTGCCTTCTGCTAGCTCACCGTATAACAGGTCCTTGGGAATGCGTGCTATATCCAATCTCCTCACGTGGCCGAGCCATCGAAGGCGCCTCTTGCTGAGGATGGTGAACATGCTGGCCCGTTCAGAACCTCTGTGTTGGTTACTTCGTCCTGCCACTGGATGCGCAGACTGCTCCGCAGACATCTCAGATGGAAACTATTGAGTTTCCTTTCGTGTAAGTGGTCCATGCCTCGCTACTGTAGAGGAGTGTGCTTAGCACACATGCCTGGTAGATACGCAGTTTGGTCTTCTCAGTGAGGTTGAGATTGTTTCAGACCCTCTGGTTTAGTCTTGCCATAACTGCTGATGCCTTAGCAATCCTGCAGTTTACCTCAGCATCAATGGAGAGCGAGCTGGAGATAGTGGACCCAAGTTATGTAAAGTTCTCAACAACTTCAAGATTGTACCCATCAGGGGTGATGGTTGGAGGGGAGTTTACATCCTGCGCCATGACATTCGTCTTCTTCAAACTGATGGTCAGTCCGAACTCTTTACAGGCATGGAAAAGGCGACATACCAGCTGCTGAAGTCCTTCTTCCGTATGTGATGTCAAAGCTGCATCGTCAGCGAAGAGCAATTCACGGATGAGAACTTGTTTGACTTTGGTCTTTGAATGGAGACATTTGATGTTGAACAGTTTTGCATTTGCCCTGGTGTGAATGTAAGCCCCCTCGCTGCAGTCCTTGAAGGCGTACTGGAGGAGCATGGATAAGAAGATGGCAAAAAGGGTTGGTACAAGGACACAACCCTGCTTTACTCCACTGCTGACTGGAAAGGCCTCTGATATTGCTCCGTTGAAGCACACTGTGCATTGAGTGTTCTGATGAAACGATGTGATTACAGCGAGCAATCGAGGGGCAGCAGACCTTCTTCAGGAGTTTGAAGGAAGAGTCCGCTCCGGCTGACCAAGTCAAACGCCTATGAAGGCAATGTAGAGGGATATTCGCTGCTCATGACACTTCTCCTGCAGTTGACGTAGGGAGAAGATCATATCTACAGTTGACCTGCCAACTCAGAAGCCACACTGGGATTCTGGGTAGATACTGGAGGCTAGGGTCTGCAAGCGTACCAGTGCGACACATGCGAAAGCCTTTTCGACGATACTCAGGAGGGAGATGCCCCGGTAGTTTTTACAGTCGCTGCGGTCTCCTTTGTTCTTGTACAAAGTGATGATGTTGACATCCTGCATGTCTTTGGGGATGTGTCCCTGTTCCCAACAGAGGCAGAGGAGTTCATGCAAGGGCTGGAGTAATGCTGGTTTGCAGTTCGTGAGGATTTCAGTTGGAATGCGGTCGCTCCCGGGAGCCTTCCCACAAGCGAGACAGTCGATGGCTTTACTTAGCTCTTCCATGGAGGGCGGAGTGTCTAGTTCATCCATGATTGGCAGGTTTGGGATGGCGTTCAGAACAGTATTGGTGACGACGGTTTGGGCTGCATACAGTTCGTGATAGTGCTCAACCCAGCGCTTCAGCTGTTTCTCCTGGTCTGTTATGATTACTCCCGTCTTGGACTTGAGGGGGGGCGATCTTGAGAGATGGGGGATCTGTTGTCGCCTTCTTGATGCCCTCATACATGCCTCTTCCATCTCCAGGGTCAGCAGCTGTTTGTATGTTAGTGCAGAGATTCATCCAATAGGTGTTGTCGCAGTGGCGGGCAGTCCGCTGAGCATTTTTCCTGGCAATCATGAGGGTTTGGTGTGTTGCAAGCCAGAATAGCTTTCCTCTTCGCCTCAGTCACTGGCTCCATAGCCTCCCAGCTGGCCTCATACCAGTCGGCATTTTTCCGCTCCATCTTCCCGTATGCACTAATGGCTGAGTTGTACACAGTGTCTCGGAGGTGGGACCACATGGAGTCGATGGTGTGATCAGATGTATTTTTGGTGAGAGCTTCCTGCAGCTTGCTGATGAACTGCTTAGTCTTCTCTGGTTTGTTTGCACAGCATGTATTTATGCGTGAGCTACCCTTCTTCTTGGCGTTGTAATGCTTCTTGGATATTATTCGCATCTTGCTGGCCGCCAAGGAGTGGTCCGTGTCGCAGTCGACGCTGCGGTAGCTGCGAGTGAGAAAGACGCTGTCCAGTTTCGCACACCTTGTGATGACGAGGTCTAATTAGTGCCAGTGGCGTGAATGTAGATGTCTCCATGACACCTGTTTGAATTTCCTTGCATTTGAAGGTATATGTTTGTCACGCATAGGCTTTGTGAACATCACATCTTCAGCAGACGCTGATCGTTCTTATTGATCTTTCCCCTTCCATGAGTGCTGAGTGCCGAGACAGCTGGGTCAGGCCTCGTGGTCAGCTCCCACTCTAGCATTGAAGTCTCCTAGTATGTAGAGCCCTTCAGTGTTGGGAATACTGGATATTACTTAATCCAAAGCCTCATAGAACTGGTCTTTCTCCTCTGGGGTGGAGTAGAGAGTTGGAGCGTACACGCTCAAGATGTTGACTGGGCCTGAGGATGTTGACAACCTAAGGGTTAGGATCCTCTCAGTGCCTGATGATGGAAGCTCAATGACGGCGATGAGCTTGTTCTTTACAGCGAAGCCGACACCACACTGTCTAGGTTCATCGGAGGACTTTCCATGCCAAAAGAAGGTGTAGTTGGTTTCCCTGAGGATGCCGCTGTCAGCTAGTCTGGTCTCCTGAAGGCCGGCAATGTCAATATTTAGTCGGGAAAGTTCCCTGTCAATTACGACAGTCTTCCGTGCATCTTCAATCTGCTGCAGGTCATCGGTAAGTCCAGTACACATGGTCCTGACGTTCTAGCTTGCAAAACGGAGAACTGAAGTCTTATTTTCTCTTTTTTTAGTTTTGCCTGGTGCTATGATTTTGGCCTACTTGTCGAGAATGTTCCCTAACCTTCACGCACCAAGTGAAACAGGTAGGCCATGTCGGGATAGCACATTACTGTCTGGTGCCTGCCCAGCTTGAGACGGGCGGTAGCTATCCAATGAGACATGGCAGTCTCTCCCACCGTCGGAAGCAACCCCTGGCGCTAAGCTCTAAGCCAATCGAGCTAAACTGCTGCTTTCCGTGTTGTGCCGACACCTTACGGCGACACTGGAGTGTCGTCTCTCCAGTTGAGCTACAAACTCTATGCAGGGTAGCATGGAGAATCAGCTGTTGCCCATGCAGAACACACACACCCTATCCATGCAGCTGTCGTTCCCAAGGGAACGGTTAATGCCAATACAACTTGGCACCAACAGCATCGCAGGAGTTGCCGGAATGACATTGAAGTCGATGTCAGACCGCCCTAGGGACTCCGTCTCCTGATTTTCTATAGGGGTTTACTCCTTTAGCCTTTCCTATGAGTAGGCATACATACATACATACATACATACATACATACATACATACATACATACATACATACATACATACATACATACATACATACATACATACATACATACATACATACATACATACATACATACATACATACATACATACATACATACATACATACATACATACATACATAGAGGCATGTCGTTTTAATTTTTTTAATAAATAACTGTCACTGCTTATGTTGTTTCTTTAGCAAATCAGGTAAAATTACACGAACTGAGATAATTATTTTTCCTGCGATAAATTAGAAAATACTTTTACCGTTAATCTTTGGAATTAATGAGACCTTGAGAACATTGTTGATGAGCGTTTGAAGGAATCGGCTCTGCAAGAAAGAGTATATAGATATACAGTATACGCTATGTACAATACTTGTTACAAATTCCAGTAAGAATGACTAATTATTAGCCATTGACTAAGTTTCGAGTTCAATGTTGGTTGCATTGTTTCTATGGTTACTAATTCACATTACTGATTATACATTACACAATGAAGTTATAGTAATAACACAATATAATACAATGTACTATAATACAATATGCATTTTTGGAAATGAAGGTATGTGTTGACCTAGTAACTAGCACTGAAAATTTTTTGCTCAGAAGATTTGTTATTTCAGTTTTATGTTTAGCCCCAACTGTATGCGTGTCCTATAGCAAGGCATTCAACCCGTGTATGACCTAATACTTGTGAATAAATAGAGATACACTAGACTGAACAGGCATTGTCCCAGACGGTTCAACTAGGGCTAGGTACCACAATACAGTCGGAGTCTAACTCAAAATAACAAAAAGGAATAATGCAATTAATTCGCGTCGTTCTGTAGAAATTAGAAAGCTCCAGAGAGAAAGCAACTCGTTTACTCAACAAGGATTTCACAAGTAATTGTTTTTATTTTAAAACGTGGAATTGTCCTTAGGTAGAGACCAAACCAAATAAACCGACGATCGACTTAAGAAGATGATATACATGTACGAGATAAAGGTGTTGTGTTTCTGTAAGGTAATAAGTAAAGAAGAAACGGATGTTGTTCGCGTCTAATTGATACATAAATAATGAATAGTGGCCTTTTGATTGTTTCCAAAAGTATTTTTATAATATTACAAACATGATTCGTGACGAAATATGATATGCTTTTAAAATGCATGCTTATTCAGTTGGGCTTTTAATCTTCAGTATTGTAAAAACTTACGTCAAATTGACCAATAGCTGAATCTGTCACGTTCAATTGGAGTCTGCCAAATGAAAACAAAAACTGATTAAGATAGGAACGTTTTCGCTCATGAACAGAATTTCGAGATATAGATTTTGACCGATGTAATTATCCTCTGTTGTCTTCTACACAAGCAGTGCGATAGTTTATATATTAACATATTAATTTAAGGCGATCTTTTCTTTATTAAATTGAAAACTTGTTTTTTTTATGCAGGTAATATCCATCGCTTTTATTTTTGGAGCTTAAATATGCTTGGAAAAAATTATACATGGAGAACATAAAAATATTTAAAAGCAAATAGTGATCAGAAATTTGGGTTTTAATGCAAGATTTTAGAGAGTAACTTTACTTTCTCTTATAGTATAAAGATTTAAGCATTGGAAAAATCGAATATGGTGGTCATCCATAAATGAACCAACAAATTGCAATACACCTTGTCAGGCTAGAACGGCATAATTATATAGACATATATGTCATCTCGTGTGCAATAGACAGAGAGGCTTAAACTACAAGTGCGTCAACAACGGAAATTTATAGAAAACTTTCTGAAATTATCTAAGACACTTTTAGAAAACACATTTTTAAAACACAGTAGACGAATAATCATTATACTCAAGTTTGAAACAAAATGATGAATTATGTATTCCTCTAAATCCCCTACATAGTTTGCAAGATTTGATAAAATACTTGAAAAATATTTTAAGTCGTGATTACTCACTTCATGTCATCTATTTTTGCATACACCAGCTCATTAGCTACAGAGACATTAGCTGTTGTTTCCATGGTCTGAAAAAAGTAACGTAGATATTTTTGTACACCTTGCTCTTTAAGGTATTGTTCCACATGAACACGATGTTCGGATTCTTTGCAAATGTAAGCAATTCTATTTGTTGGAATTATTATTATTATTATTATTATTATTATTATTATTATTATTATTATTATTATTATTATCATTATTATTATTGCCACTGAAAATAATAATAAATTGGGATGTAAATAAAAATCGTCATCATTATGAACATCCTCTAAGAATGTATATGCCTCTTAAAAAAAATGAATTAGTGACTTTCCATTTCATATTATCTATTAAAGATTAGTTAAGTAATGTTTTATAATATTTTATATATTCTCGAATATTTTAATCGCTGTAAGTAATTTCTCCGAAAAATAAAACATTTAGTTAATGTTTCCTACAGTGACGGTGATATGCAACAATAGGTTAGATCAGTCTATAAATGCAATGAATAAGTAATTAGTTACTTACGGCAAATAGCGTCATCAAATATGCGAGATTATTGTTTCTCTGTCTAGCATAAAGCACGATTTTTCCACTACAGAGGACCTTGAGGTCCTCAGGAGTGATTATCATTGTTGGAGGTCTACCACTGAATAGGTCAAGTTCCAATGTACTATTTGGGTAAGCCTTCTGGAGCTGTGAAGCGCAATTTAAAAGTATGTTAAAATCAAAATCTTTTATTTTCCTCTTTCCTACTGATTTTATTCTTAAAGTTGTTTTCGCTTACTGTGTTAACGGACATAAGAATGCATACAAACTAGCAACATTGAAATAGCATTATCAGAAGAAGCAGAAATTTGTTCATAATGTAATTTATTTTCGCAAGAAAAAAAAAGAGAAGGGGATTAACATGTAACATTAAGAATTTTTTATATTTGAGTCATGAACAGTACATATGAAATGATATCACGCTCGAAATGAATCAAAACCTGATACTAGTAGTTTGCAAACGAAAACGCACCAGTAATTACGATATACTTTTTAAATGATGCATCCATTCGGAGCACATGATTTATCCATCTCACAAAGTTCATATAAACATATTCTCCAGGACAAAATTTCTTTGCTTGTGGTAAATGCAAGATATTGCTGAGCTATATTTTCTAAATACATTGTACCACTATTTCCTTCAATAAATAAGTAATTACAAAAGTGAATCTGAATATCAGTACAAAAAAGCACGAATAAGCAGCACACGGAGAGAGAGAGAGAGAGAGAGAGAGAGAGAGAGAGAGAGAGAGAGAGAGAGAGAGAGAGAGAGAGAGAGAGAGAGAGAGAGAGAGAGAGAGAGAGCTTTTGAGTTGTAAGGCCGTTACACAAAATATATCAATCACAGGCACTCGATTTTCATATCATATATAACATTTAATTTACAGGTAATCAACCCAAATTTCAAAATTAACGTTCTCAGATGCTATAAAAGAACGCAGATAATGAAATGCCACGATTCTCATAGACTTGCATGTACAAATAAACTGAGTGTTACCCGACCCAAAATCAGCCTTTCTGAGAAGATGGGAGAACTAAAAACGAGAAGAACGGAAGAAACTCACCTGTGGGATAAGGTTACCCAGACAAGCGAATGACGTGCACGTTGTATTAAGAATTCCTCGCTTATCAGACGGTAGCTATAAAAATAAAACCAAAAATGTCCAAATACCATTAACTAATCTATGTGTCTTTTTTCGAAGGATAAAAACTCTGTGGAATCTGGAACACAGTTTGCAATTGTGCTGTATTTTACAAACTTCCAAAATAGTTTTCATTGTTTTTTTTTTTTTTGTTTGTTTGTTTATTTGTTTCTGTTTCGATTAGGTTTATAAGAAAATACTGAATGAAATCAAGTGTACGCAAAATCATAAATTACAACCGACAATTGTAAGCATTCGTGGTGAAGATTTACTTATTATAATGCACTTTTTTAGGATAATAATGCCACCCGATAATATTTTTATTTTGTGTGTATGCATGTGTGCATGTGTGCGTGTGTCACGCGCATTAAGGCATTTTGTGACGGCATACTTGGGTCTACGTTCTTCACAGTACGGTGTACGGTAAGCACGAGCATCCTGTAACATGGGAATAGTAACCCTTTACAAGATAAGATTATTTAAAGCGATCTAGAATGTGAAGTGTCACATTCAAAACACATCAGTTCTTTCTATCATTAATCAATAAGAATTTTTCTTTCAGATTGTTTTGTTCATTAGGTCTCTAATTAACCTCAACAGTTGTTATCAGATGTTTAAAACTCAGTTCAGTTGATTCAACGAGTTTACAAATCATGGTGTCAAAAAGACTGATTAATGTCAAGGTCAAACAGGATAGATTATTTGCTGGTGAAATTTTGCATTTTATACCTGTATTATTGAGCTTTAAATAATGTGGGTTTGAGAGAGAGAGAGAGAGAGAGAGAGAGAGAGAGAGAGAGAGAGAGAGAGAGAGAGAGAGAGAGAGAGAGAGAGAGAGAGAGAGAGAGAGAGAGAAGAGAGAGAGAGAGAGAGAGAGAGAGAGAGAGAGAGAAAGAGAGAGAGAGAGAGAGAGAGAGAGAGAGAGAGAGAGAGAGAGAGAGAGAGAGAGAGAGAGAGAGAGAGAGAGAGAGAGAGAGAGAGAGAGAGTAATTAATATAAGGAAAATTTGTTGACTTCTATGCAGAGGCGTAGCGAGGGTGTGGCAAGACACCGCGCGTGTCGTGGGTACCACTTAAAGGGGACGCAAAATCGGTGAGCAGAACAAAGTTTTTTTTTTATATACTTTCAAGGCTTTGATAGGGCGCAATTTTAGTTCTTGCCGTGGTTGTTACCGTGGGCGTCAAATGACCTTGCTACGCCTATGCCTCTATCGATGATTGGTAAATATGTCAAATTTAAAGGTAAAATAAATGAAACCAGGTGAGATATTATATTTCACTGTTATTACAGATCTTAGAAACAAAATAGATTTGAGAGAGAGAGAGAGAGAGAGAGAGAGAGAGAGAGAGAGAGAGAGAGAGAGAGAGAGAGAGAGAGAGAGAGATTTTAAGGTCGGTGGTACTGTTACTTAAGCATAATATTGATTTAGATCAACTGTAAATATATTAAAATATTTCAATCACCTCTTGATGGTTCGTCATTTCGCTTAGTTTCTATTCCGCATTAATTTTCATTCGCCAGTACGTGAATCTCTAAGCGTTCATGTGAATGGCGTAATGACGTAGCTAACCTAGTGTTTGTAGTGCTCTGATTTCATCTTTAAAACAATATTCATGCTTAAATAAGTGTGTATGAGAGAGAGAGAGAGAGAGAGAGAGAGAGAGAGAGAGAGAGAGAGAGAGAGAGAGAGAGAGAGAGAGAGAGAGAGAGAGGGGGGGGTCTTGTAAGCACACATACATCTGCAGCCGTAATGTTGCGAACCAGGTAGTTATGCATCTGTGCAGCATACCCCAGCGTGTTAAACATGTAGTCTGATATCCATAGATACATCATCTTTTGGGTATCCCCAATATCTGCCATTGTTGGGGGTTCGAAAGGGGCATCTGTCTCATCTCCAAGCCAGAAAATCTCACCCTAAAACACAACAGGTTAGTCACTGAATTTTGTCTGACAAGTTATTTCCCTACATTGTTTATGAGAGATACCTCTCAATTCAGATGAAATTAAATAATTTAGTTAAAATATGTAGAACGAGACAAATGAAAATATAAAATATTTTGTAATGTATTTTGTATTTTCCAAGCCAGAAAATCTCGCCCTAAAACACAGCAGGTCAACGTTGACTAAATGTAGTTTGAAAAGTTCTTCCTGTTATTATACTAAACAAATCCAAAGCTGATACAATTACCTGATTTGTGGAACAAACAAATGTATATTATAGGCATGAAAACTAGGAAACTTTGTTTTGTGTTATCATATAAATAAATAAATAAATAAATAAATAAATAAATAAATAAATAAATAAATAAATAAATAAATATGATCTATACTCTATTAATTGGCAAGAAAATAACTTAAAAGTCATGTACCTTTTCAATACTGTCATATCAAAATGCTGCAAAAACATGTCTAAACTCTCCTGATATATCTTAACAAGAACTGATTGAAATTTTACCAGAAATATACCTACCTCATGGAATGTTTCCATGTAAGCCGACTGAAAGCTCGGGGCTTGTAAGAGACGATAGTCCAGCAAAAAATTCGGGCCCAGTTTGGTTGTCACTAGATCATGCAATTTACAAAATTAATTTTGCGAATTTCTTTGCGTTTTGTTCCTATCGTGTATTTTTGTATTAGCAGTAAAAAATTCAGTCAGGAAGAAAGATTAAATATTAATAATATATTAATCGAAAAGAAACGCCAGCAAGAGCTTCAATCTCTGGCAGGAAAGAAAAGGCAAGACAACCGCAAAGAAGGTGCCTTTATGTAATGTTCAGTTATATTTACCGCTTTTTAAGCATTTTTACTAGTGAATTTGAGAGGATGATCAGAACACTTTATAAGTTTTATCTGGCTCTTTTATAATTGTGGCTATCAACCTCTGTCACGTATTGTGAAATGTTATAAACCTTTAGCATTATGCATGAGTGGGAATCACTAATACAGACGACACAGTGAGCGGTTTAATAAAGATAGACATATCCTCAGTAATACATTTTTAAAAATCTTCAAATGTGATTTGATTTCTTTAGAGAACTTTCCGTGTTAAGTTGTTAATGCCATCCACTTGGCTATGTAAGAGATATTATATGGCCATGTATAGTGTGTTAATACGGTTCAGTAAGATACGGTTCAGTAAGATGCGGTTCAGTAAGATACGGTTCCGTAAGATATGGTTCAGTATGATACGGATTCAGCAGATGCCAGTTCAAGAAATAATGCAGTTGGAAGTAAAGTTTGTATGATACACGACAAATTTATAACTTTTAAATCTTACTTCAATTGAATGATTAGGAATAATCTCGAGCATGGTTATTTAAATATTTATTTATTTAAATATATTTCAAATTCGGGTTTAAAATTTGTTGTGATCGCTTTTTTATTTATCTAACGCAACTGGTTGTCCACACGTAAGAAACAGCCAAGAACAGGGGTTATTCAGTTTAATTTTAGTAGCTATGTGGTTCCTAAAGGTAACCTTGAGCACTGTAAGATACATGCCCATGATGTTACATGAGGTCAACATTTGGTGTCAAATAATCAAATGTCGTTCTTGTGCCATCAATTCTACTGACCAGCACCTGCGTGGTAATGATTCCAAAGTGAGCTTGTTTGGAATTTATTGATCAAATAGTCAAAGCATGTTAATAGCACCTACACAAATTATACAATACTGGCGCGGGATTAATCCAAGAATGACTTTTATATTCAATAACAAATGTAAGATCTTAAATATGTATAGAAAAATAATTTTCATTTTATGGCCACTCAAGCGACAACAAATGGATTAAACACTAATTTTGTGTTTTCTCCAGACAGAAGAGGCTTTTTTATAATATAAACAACGTACCTTGCCATGTCGCTAATTTCTTTTCTCCATCCTCGTTGATCTGATTTGTCACACTTCTACAAATCTGCACGAATTAAACAAATATTGTGCTACAAATCTATAAAATTATAGAATGTTTAATTTTATGCTAAATATTACAAAGCTTAAAAGAGAGCATTAATTCCAACGCATTAAAAATAATTGGTGCATATATCTAGCATATGTGTAAGTAAGAGCCTTGGGTAAACAATTTGTCACATGACCTCAAAACAAGGGCAATAATTATATAAAATATTATCTTATCTCTCTTCAAGCTACATAGTGCAAAACAATGTTTAAGCGAAGTTTTCATTCCTATTCCACCCACCCGAACCCCGAATATCGTCTCGGGCCTTGAACTGATTAACGGCATCTTCAAACATGTTATTTCTAATTACTAGCACACATTTCGACTTTATCATTGATTCAAGAAATATGCCGTAGAACACAAGCTCTGACCATGACCTTTTGTAACACGACATTTCGTCGATCGCGATATTTCACTGATAATAATGATATTTCAAATACTCATTTGTCAACCCATTTTGAGGCAATATTGTTCAACGAAATGTTTGTCACTTTTTTCGTCATTTAGTTGTCTTTTATTTTGGCAATTTGACGAAGTGCTTGTTTTAACAAATTCTAGCGCTCGAAACCATATCATGGAAAAAATTTTAAAATGGTTTGTGCATAATTACTTGGCCTCTGAGGGTACTTCTGACATTGTCCTCCAGGAAACCACTGATGAGGTTGTAGAGCCAGGCCCATCCTCCATGGAAGTCGATGTTTACCCCAGAAATCTCACAGCTGCAGCCGGACCCAGCTATACTTGGCCTTCCATCAGGGTCCACACCTGCAACATCAACATCTTTTCTGTATCCTTAATGTCATCATTAGGTTTTTGTTATTGGCCGTTGTTTGCACTCGCTTATAAACTGCAATTGCGACTTATCGTGTGTGTGTGTGTGTGTGTGTGTGTGTGTGTGCGTGCGTGCGTGCGCGCGCGCGTGTGTGTGCTTTAGGTAATTTGACTTGGATGATGAATAAACAGCTTTCTAGAATCATGTGTCTGATAAAAAAGGTACCTTATTGCTTTTATAACGTTTGTGTTTATTTCAATAATTTCCCGAATCAATTTGAAATGGTTTTTTGATACAACATTGATAATTGTTAGTGAGAATGAACGTCAATGCATACCGACAAAAGGTCATTGTACGAAGAATGGCTTTGAAACATGCCTTACTTTCAAATTATATACCCTACGAATTAGATTCAGTATTTCTTTTAATACTGATTGTACATCTCATGAAAGGTTATGTTCACTTTTTTCAGACTAAGTGTATGAATAAAAATGTGTATTTTGTGTAAATTGTCAAATTTAGCATACAGTAACGACTTCTTTATTAGCATTATTTAGATCAAGAATGATGTTAAAAATCTGTGTTTTATCTGTATATACATTTTGAATTTGAGAGATAATTTCAATCTCACACTGCATGGCAACACGAGTTATTTCGTGCAGAGGCAATTGGAGTAAAGTGCTTTGCCCAACGACGCACGAGGTTTCCAACCTGGGTTAAAAAGATGGTAGAATTCGAACCAGCACCCGAATTCGGTCGGCTTACGACTGAACCATCGCTGAAGAAGTGTGGCTAGTTCAGCTCTTTATAAATTACAAAACATAAGCAGCACGAAGGAGGATATAAAGACGCTTGATAAACTTATTGCCTTTCATTTACTACAACATACATATTGCAATTCCTTGACTGCCAATAAACTTATTGCCTTTCATTTACTACAACATACATATTGCAATTCCTTGACTGCCAATAAACTTATTGCCTTTCATTTACTACAACATACATATTGCAATTCCTTGACTGCCAATAAACTTGTTGCCTTTCATTTACTACAACATACATATTGCAATTCCTTGACTGCCAATAAACTTGTTGCCTTTCATTTACTACAACATACATATTGCAATTCCTTGACTGCCAATAAACTTGTTGCCTTTCATTTACTACAACATACATATTGCAATTCCTTGACTGCCAATAAACTTATTGCCTTTCATTTACTACAACATACATATTGCAACTAAACTTCCTTGACTGCCAATTTACTTGAGACATACATAATCGGTTATTAAATGTTTTACTTCAATTTAAATTCAGAGCAGAAAATTTTTATCCCCATAGTTCCAACTTCCTTGTACGAACATTTACCTGTTGGACGACTTTGGCCGTAAACAGCAATATTAATGATCATGTCATGAACGTATGTCTGTAATTCGTCGCGTAATGATCGTGTTGAAGTATAGAAGTTAGTAACTGTAGCCCTGTTCTACTTGGTGGAATACAGTTCGTGTTACGATTTAATTTAGCCTATTCAAATGTGAGTATTTTTATCGTATGACATATTGAGTTAGAAATGAAAACTTAGGTATTTGTGTTTCGATACCACTTAATTAGTTCTAGGTTTTAACCAGGAAAGTTTTAGTTTTCTTCATATTCGTCATCCTCTGAGTCACTGGGAGTGCGAAATGAATGTTGCCAGAAGCTGTACAATAACGGAAAATGAAGTACCTAGAGAAGTGGCTTGTATGAGAGAAAGGGTGATATTGTCAACGTGAGAGAAATAACCAAAGGTTCAACGTGGCTAATTTTATCCTCCGCGCATATTTGCGTCCGAGAAACATCTAGACCGATTTTCGATATATAACAAAGACTTACCTAAGTTCATATCAATGGAGAAGTCAAGTCCATATACTGAAATATCAAAACTCCCGCTTCCTCGGATGTCTGGAAGCCTGTCAATTTATACATTAAAATACATCTATAAAATTTCCACCAAATACGACAGCATGGCAAAGGAAGAGGTGTACCAGAAAAAGAGAGAGAGAGAGAGAGAGAGAGAGAGAGAGAGAGAGAGAGAGAGAGAGAGAGAGAGAGAGAGAGAGAGAGAGAGAGAGAGAGAGAGAGAGAGAGAGAGAGAGAGGGTAATTGTTTCGATATGGGTTGATACTAAGCCACTGCAATTATTCCTGTTTAACCGACTTCATACAAATTTTGCTTTCATCAGTTTCTTACAATCAGTTACTGAAAAAAAACTCAATAAACGCAAAAACAAACTTTGTTACAAACGTATAACCTAGACAATGTAAATTTACATTGGTATAGAGACATGTGTGCCAAACAGGTGGTTGAGAACTGATACCTGTTGTTTGTAAGATCGATTATTTTGCTTGTCAGAGTTTCGTAGGATCAGAACAAAACCTAAAAAATGTTCTATTATTCAATTCACAACAGGATCGTACAAAAATAGACGTCAATATGTTCATAGGCTGCCTTTGTGCGAGTGTATGCTTTATTCGCTTTCCAAGTTTCTTTTTTTGTATCAATTAAATTTTATACTTAAAATATATATTTATAAATTACTCACCATCCTTTGGAGATTTTGTAATGGAAGTCCCCGTTCATGCTGATACCGGCTCCGTTGGCAGCCCATCTCAGGCCAGTGCCTGGGAGAAAAACTATGTTGCCCCCGGGTTTAGAGAAATCTGTCACCCGCAAGCTATAGAAATGATCAATAGGAATGATTTATTTCAAACCTGTTTGCATAGGCATATTTTCTCGTGTTCATAACATAAATTATGTTTAATTGTGGGGTACAAAGTTTTAAGTCCAAAGTAATAAATAATCTGAACACTTTGGAATATATAAATAAGAATCCAAAAAAAAAAGATAATATAGAATAATATCATGAGGGTATTTGATGGTAATCTAATATTACTAGCATGTTCTCTTGTGATTTGCTTCAAACAACACTAAGTTAAATTGCAGTATTATATTAGACCATAAAACGTAATTAATACTACATGTTGAAATACATGTATAGCACACACAAAAAATGTGCAAGACAATAAATTTTTGATAATTTTGTCATATAATATACGGCTTTGTTATCTTTGATGTTTCAAGGAGCAGAAACACAAAGGAGTCAAGTTACCTGCCTGAGATACGGAGAAGCTGCGTGATATTACCCGTATACCGGTTCACGGCGGTATTTGTTCCCGTGCTGCATACCACTGTACTTTTTCACTGTACCGGTACCTCTGTAGTTTCCGTCAGTGAGGAATGTTCGGGCATTACCAAGTATGTTTGCTACGAATTTTAATGATATTAACAGTGTTTTAATTATTCATAACAAAATAGTTCAGTCAATTACCTTTTTGTACAAAACTGTTGTATCCGTCACAATCTGATGTGGACAATTAGAACTATAGTTATATTGATGGACTTTTAATGCCATGTTTTAACACGTGTCATGTATGCCAACACTGTAGACAAATAGAATGTTATGAAAGATATTCGGGCCGATCCAACTTTAGAAAAAAAGATTGGATTAAGCGCACAAAACAACAACAACAACAACACAAGCAAAAAACAAAAAAAAAACAACACGTACCATAGTTATTTATTAAAGTATGTGAATGTGTAAAGTACACATATTCCTTTGTAGGACCGCGAAATATCCTATCCGGCGATTATCATGAGCACACTTGTTTACTGTTTGAACCTTAAATAATTTCTCAAGTCCAGTAAATGTTTTATCGTTTGTTGATTAAGTGTGTTGTATGTTAAATGTACCTTTTTGATTAATATCTTGACAGGTGTTGGCATGCCATTCAAAGTTTCCCTGCATATTGTACCAATAGTGTTGCTAGTAAATTGCAAGCTTTGGTATCAAAAAACTCGCTAATGTCAGCACGAAGTCTTTCACAGTATCAGCTATAGTTTAAGCTTTTGCAACAATTAACATATACAAAGAAGTTTCATTCTCTGTAATGTACTGGCCACTTTGTTGAGGGGAGAGGGCTATGGTTTTATTTTGAGCTGAAATTATCTTTTATCTAAAAATAATAAATATTTTTCCAAATAATATCATGCATACAATGTGGTATTATTTTGCTACAGTTTAGAGAAAGATTTAGTTTCCGGGTTTTTTACGGACAAATTAACCAAAAAAAGTGTCTGGCCCCTGCCCCAAAGCAATAAATTGTTGACCCCTAATATAATGGCGGTATACCGCTGTACATATCGCGATACGTTCAAAAATACAGAGGTACAAAATTTTTATGGAACCTAGCTCTAAAAGATGGATTATATGTGGATATGATGATCCATATTTGGTTATAATTAAAAATAGAAATTCAGTCAAAAATGTTTTTGAAAACTTATTCCATCTGTAACCGAAAAGAATAGAGACAATATTTTTTATGCAATTTAGTTATTTTTACAGGATTGGCTTTAGAAAACTCAATAATGAAAGTAGCACTCATTTCATTAGGTGTAGACTGATTAGCACATTTTATGAAAATGACACGACTCAAGTGGTTACCACAGCACAGAAAATAGCATCAGAAATGGGTCTATACTGATCATGCGCATTGTGAAATTTAAAGTAATTTAAATATTAATATCAACGACTTTCCATCGGTTTATTATGGGAATTGAATTAGTGCCTTGAGACCAGAGTTTGTAGCATTTCGATCGCGAGACTTACTTCTATTAATCAAGAGCTGAATGTGGTTCAACATCCCCAAACCCGCAATGGTATCACGGTATCTTTACACAAACAGTTCATCAAAATGTGGATTTGTGCATTACCAGTTTAATATACAGTGAAAGTGAATTCTTTTTTTATTAACAAAAAAACTAAGTAAATGGGTACATGGGATGTACAATCTATGTTTATAATGCACATGTCATACAATTATTACTCAATTCGAGATTTATTATAAAAACCGCAGATAAAACAAATGAAGAAGGGATAGCAATGACTAGCTAACTAGATGCGTATATTCTTTGTAAATGTTACGTACAGGCATTACTCGTAGTCCAACGTATCGTAGAAAGAACGGATGAAAACAGTAATCTGACACCATAGGAAATTTAACTAGGTAATTTCGTCCTCTCTTTCATTTGTTCTAGACTAGATGGAAAACTATTTATGGTCGCTGAGATAGTCTATAATTATGCATTCAAATAAAACTTCATAAATTTATCACCCAGTGAAATCTATATTATAGCGTTCCTGATTAACACTTAATATCGATTTAATATGTATGTATGTATGTATGTATGTATGTATGTATGTATGTATGTATGTATGTATGTATGTATGTATGTATGTATGTATGTATGCATGCATGCATGCATGCATGCATGCATGCATGCATGCATGCATGCATGCATGCATGCATGTATGTATGTATGTATGTATGTATGTATGTATGTATGTATGTATGTATGTATGTATGTATATGTGTGTGTATGTGCGTGCGTGCGTGCGTGCGTGCGCGCGCGTGCGTGCGTGTGTGTTACACCACCTACTTCGTCAAGTCATATTCAACATCATCGGATTCGCCGTGCTGATCGGGGACGCTAAACGTGCGGATTTTTGCCGCCAAGATATCCATAGCAACCTTATTAGCTGAAATAGTAAGAAAAATCATCATAAATATTATCAAATTGAAGACCAAATGGCGAACCGCATTGGCGGAAATTAGGCCAAAATCTTGTTTGCCAAAATCTTGTTTTCTATCTATCTATCTATCTATCTATCTATCTATCTATCTATCTATCTATCTATCTATCTATCTATCTATCTATCTATCTATCTATCTATCTATCTATCTATCTATCTATCTATCTATCCAAGCATGCATTCATACATACATACATACATACATACATACATACATACATACATACATACATACATACATACATACATACATACATACATACATACATACATACATACATACATACATACATACATACATACATACATACATACATACATACTTTAAATAAATTTATCCATAGCCATTCATATCTTACAAGGATATAATTACTGAAAATCTTTAGTGTCATTTCAAATAATTATTATTTCGCCAGATTTTAAAGAACACTCATTTTGTAACATAAACATCGACATAATTTTTCGACGTATGTTTACTTTATTTTTGCGACTTATTCCCTAATAAGGAAGAGATACTAGGCATTATCTCATCTATGTTGGCTTCCTCTTTTAGAAATATTGCATGCAACTAAATTAGAAACCTTTCTTCCATTCATTGTAGGCTACGGTTCTCATTTCATGCCCTTATCTTCAGAATATTCTTCCTTAAAATATGTTATATATTTATTAGACAAAAATAATTGTGGTACAAAACGTAATAACGTCCATCGACACGTGAAGAAAGGTATCAGTCTTAATAATTAAAGTAACATATATTTTTTTTGTTCGTGCAACATTGCTGTCATACCTTTTTGACATCATGGGCCATTGAAAATATTTTCTTGAAGCCGAAGGCCGCAGCATGAAATGAAAGTAGGATATTGATTTTTTTTTTTTTACATAAGTGAACAAAAAGTTACTCGACCTCTGGCGGACCATTTAAGATCAATTAAAATATTATACTTGAGGAAACCTGCTTATTCATCATAAAGTTAGAGATTTTACCAGATTTCATTACCGAATCCAAATAAAGGATAAATTGTTTATTGAAATTCTTATAATTTTATCTGCAAAAATCGCAAAATCTGTATTTTTAGTACAACGTCCATTTACCAGCAGCCTTAACAATGGAACAACTTGCAATGTCAAGGAAAGTGACTCCTATAGGTATGCGACATATTCAAGGGATATAAGAACTGATATAATCGTATTTAGGCTATGGTGGGGTGAGAGACGGTCTTTGGGTGGAGGTGAACAGTATGAGTTTCAGTATTTTCAGAGATCTTTTTATCAGTATATATGTAGTTGAGACTTTCCGTCAAATAAAAATGGCGACCGTCTACCTTGTGCTAATCTTTTCAACACAAGGGCCAGATTTTGCTAATCCCGATCAAAAGGTAACACTTAAAAGATATGTGATGCTTTAATCTTAAACGTTAATAATTGACATGCTTATTTTGTACTGAACAATATTATACTACTTTTTTAAAAAGCGATTCAGAGCCTCAAATGAATAAGGCATAAAACGTTTACTCATTATGTTATAATGACCATCGAAATTGCAATGTACAAAATGGTTAGATAATTGTCTCGTACCCTAATTATATATATTAAATATATTTTCACGATGAGTATAAAATGAATGCGTTTAAAATTTACCAAGCATGCAAAACACACATACAAACACACACACATACATACATACATACATACATACATACATACATACATACATACATACATACATACATACATACATACATACATACATACATACATACATACATACATACATACATACATACATACATACATACATTCATGCATGCATGCATGCATGCATACATAACATAACATAACATAACATAACATAACATAACATAACATAACATAACATAACATAACATAACATAACGTACGTGCGTACGCACGCACGCACGCACATACATACATACATACATACATACATACATACATACATACATACATACATACATACATACATACATACATACATACATACATACATACATACATACATACATACATACATACATACATACATACATACATACCATAGTTGATGCCGTTGCTGGTAATTCTCGCTTTGAATCCTGTACCTTTTCCTTGGACATTCTCCAATAAACCCCAAAATGCAACAATGGAAACGAATAAACACCGATACAGAATTGCCATGACGCTTAAGGTGAATTCCCTTAACCGGACAAGTCTGGATGGCCTTAAGGTTGTTGATGTCTACCTCATTCAAATCAGCCAGGAATGAGCCAGAGGAAAAAGAAACAACTAAATTTAAGATATTTAAGCAACGAAACCGAGAAACTTCCTGGTTGTAACTGGTACAGGGTTGTTATATTCGGTTAACAAATGGAGTTGTATTATTTACACTATGCGCAATACAACCTAAAGATAAAAGGAAGTTCAGGTTTTTAAAACTTCCCCTTGAAAATCCACATTATTAAAGAATAATAGAAACACGGATGTATATGCTTGGTAAAACCCCACCAGTACAAGCACTTGTTTACTTACTAAGTTACTAAGGTTATTAGTTACTTTAGGTACTAAAGTTATAATAATAAGCATAATAATAATGATGAGAAGAAGAAGAAGAAGAAGAAGAAGAAGAAGAAGAAGAAGAAGAAGAAGAAGAAGAAGAAGAAGAAGAAGAAGAAGAAGAAGAAGAAAAGAAGAAGAAGAAAAAGAAAGACAACAACAACAATAATAATAATAATAATAATAATAATAATAATAATAATAATAATAATAATAATAATAATAATAATAATAATAATAATAATAATAATAATAATAATATTTTAAGAAGATGGGTCAAACACTTTAAAAGATAAATAAATCAGTCTTGATTGTATGACATTTTTATAGATCAAAAACAGAAAATATATAGTTATACATACTTTTGAACTGGGCCATAGTTGAATATGTCGCGTTTAATATGAGACTGAAGAATGGATGAAATAGAAAACATTTCTATAAAACTTGTTGGTGTATGAAAACACATTCAGCCAAGTCTTTCGGAGGAACAAGATTTTTCTCTACCCCAAACTGGATTAATGGATTTGAATACTGGTGTGTAAATATGTGTAAATTACTAGTATGTATATAAGAAAAGATCGATGCTCGTTACAGGAGGGATCTATATTATTTTTAAAGAAGTTGCAATGGAATTACTTTCCCATAATTGGCATTTCAATACCAAATAAACTAAAAGAAGCCCAAACACCATCACCTATTATATAAAAATATTCATATGGCAAAATTAAATAAACAAAGAATTGAACTTTATTTTATTCTAGTCCATGAATTAGTAATTTTTCCAAAAGAAATATTATGGAGTGAATTATCAGTATTATTTGTTCACTCCCATCTAGATATCAATAACATTATGAACAAAGAAATTAATCCGTTATGGTATCATTTGCTTGGTCTAGTGGTTGGCATGGTGATCAAGGGAGTCATTTATTTGGTCTGGTGGTTGGCATGGTGATCACGCAAGTCATTTGTTTGGTCTAGTGGCTGACATAGTGATCAAATAACAGTACCAGCTTCAAATCACACAATATACCTATTTCAATTGTTTCAGTACGCTTTTTTACCATTTAGGAATGAGAATTATGAAACTCTTCATATTGTTTTGTTTGAATACATAAAAATATAGTATAATTTATACGGTATACAGATGATATTTTTGCGTTGGACACAGTACAAAACCTGCTTTTCCAATATGTTATATAATAGTTTTGAGCAGAGTTAATCATGGATATATTTCATCTTGTAAGTGGAAAACTGATGTATTAACTGATATTTTCATCAACTCGATGTAATGCATCCGTTATTCAGATATATTCAATCTGCTGCAGGATGTTTGGCTCGGTGTAAGTCATTGACAATACACTGAATTCTTATTCAGTCAGCGATTATCTGCTTTCACTTACAAAATACCAGTTGATTTAACCTGAGATTACTTACAACTATGATATGACTATGCATATAAATAGGTTACTGCTTCCATCACAATAATTCGAAATGTAATAAGATTTTCACCATTTGCTTGTGATATTTGAAATAAGAACAACGAAGAAGGTTGTATATTCAATTACTAGAAATTATAGATCTCTCTGATCTTCAGCAGCAAGCCATTTTTCGGAGGGTTTATTTGTAAAAATAAGGCTTCTTACTAAAATGAAAATACAAGCATGAATAACCCATTACCGAGTCCTCTACAGGGTTATTGATGATTTATTTACCGATCCGGGACATTTACGTTTGATTGTCGACGCGGTCAGTAATTAAATCATTAATTAATATCAAATAGTAATGAGCTATCCTATGCTAACCATGGAATATCGCACAACTAAACTAGCTAGACATTGACTAGAGGCAGTTAAAAAGATATTCTACTCCGTGATTCTGTCAAGAAAAAATTATAGGAGCGTCAGGAGTCTCAGGTGGAATTTACAGAAGGTGCAGTACAGTTATTTAAACTAGTTACAAAGGTCACTGAAGATCGTCTTCCAAGTTGGAACAAATGGCTAAAGCAATTTGAAAAAGAGCAGTGAGAACTAAATAAACAAAACAAGATTCAAAGAACTTCCAGGTGAAATAGCAGCTACTCAACCGATGTGATATGATGGGATTATGATTTTTAACGTGGCTTTAACAATTTTTCAGTCATATCGCTACGATGTCTGCTCTAAAGTGTGGCAGTTTATTGTGATGTCTAGCACTAGGGCATCATGCCGCAGACATGTAGCATGATGTCCCACCCAGTCACATTTTCCTGACACCAGGCCGACCAGTCCTAACACTAACCTCTTAATGAAAAGCGTCAAACGAGGCAACTGTTAGTACCATTTTTGTAAGTCTTTGGTATGACTCGACCGGGGATCAAACCAAATACCTCCCGCATCTGAGACGGACGCTCTAACCACTAGGCCACCGGAGCGGTGCTACTCAAACCGATGCAAGAAGTACTTGAAGGTATTGACCAAGCTCGTTCTCAAATAGGCGAGATAAAGGATCTTATACCAGTACCAGTGCGAGTACCAAAACCAGAACCAGAACAAGCAAGAGTGTGTCGTTGTTACTGACAATAATTGTATACTCTGTATCTGCCGTAGTCGTTTTAACAGTAATCGGCCACATACATATTAGCACCAGTAATAGGAATTAGTGTTGCCATTATAACCGGTGTTGCTAGTATTCTTCATATAATCGCAGAAAGTACTCAGTAACAAAGAAAAGAGTAAAGGCCAACAATTTTTGTAAATTTTAACAAAATTTATTTCCCTAAACAACAATGTAAAAATTGGTTAAAAGCACTTATAGTTGATGAATATAATCCAAATATGAGTCTAAGAATAAAAACACAAGTCCTATTGCTGAATAGTCTTACAAGAATCCAGGTTCGAGTTCCGACAACATACAAATACGGAAGGCGATGACGTCACATGTAGTCCAATATATGAATAACAAAAATTCTTCACTTGGATCACAGTCTTTGTTTCCGGATAATTCCGGAATTAATTTTCTTGAATATCGTTCAGATTTTTTTTATAAGAAAGTCAACTTTTTGAGTGTCCAGGAAAATAAATGATTCAATCCAAAAATCAGACGAAGAACAAAATAATCTGGCAACAAATTTAAAATAAATACATCTTGTTCTTTCAAGGTTTTGAATGACTCTGGCCAAACCAATATTAAAAATGCGTATTTACACTCAAAACATCACTTCAAATCTTGCGAGATTGGTCATGTGTTCTCTTTTTACGCTTTTTATGTCACGTCTGCAATACAGACCGACTTTAAAACCAATCATAAAAAAGCTGTTTACAAACATTGATCAAGCGGAGAAAGTATGTCCGTGATGCTGACCAATCATTTTAACTTCCTGTTGATTTGTTGCCAAAGTAGAGCAAACTAATTGTTAACCCTCACGTATTGCTTTTTCGTCTTAAATAAACAAAGTTTGTGCTAAAATTATATCTCACTACTAAAAATAGAATCCCGAATCTAGCAAAATATTCATTGCAACTAAATACAATGAAACAAAAATGAAATAAAAGGAATTTTAAACCTTACAAATTACAAATTACAAATACGTATATATATATATATATATATATATATATATATATATATATATATATATATATATATATATATATATATATATATATATATATATATATATATATATATAATTAGGAATTCTCAGAAATGATTAAGGCTTAATATGAAGCAACTGGAGACTAATCCCCCTTGATAGAGTTAAGGTCTAAGGACACTGTCAAAACAGAATATCGCCGACAAAGACAGATATTCAAATTCTTAATTTAAATAATAATGTCGCAAGATCAACCACAGCAATTGCTTGAGCAAAATCGTTGCAAATACTACACCACCAACAACCACGATAATATCAGCGAACTCAACCAAGCCTGAGTTGTATGTTAGCTTTCTAACGGCAATTCCAGCCAGAAAAAAAGCACTAACACAATTGCAAGTATATTACTGCTGGGGCTTGAAGGTCGTATCTGTCTCATCTCCTAGGCAGAAGATCTCACGCTAAAACACAGCAGGTTAGTGGTTGTATTTTCTCCGTCAAGTTGATTCTTGTCATAAACCATGCACAGAAGAGATACAAAACAATTATGATGAAATTTCATAATTAGTTAAATAAGTAGAAGGTGACAAAAACACATAAAAATATTTTGAAATATGAAGTTTGCAAAAAAGAATGGTAATTGTAACTAATCGAAGTGCAATATTGACAATTTCTAGATACCATTAATGTTTTAAAATGTATTTAAATCAAGAAGTTAAAATGCGAAAAGTTGATAATTTTTATGAACCTAACATCAAAAGGCAGAACCACAAAAATCATATTTATTAATTTGGATAACTATGTTAGATTCATTCCTGACTTTACTTGAGAACTACCACATCGCATTGCTATCTAAGAAATGAAATTAGGAGGATTGCAAACTCTAGGCCGAAATATGTGCTACAAAGTTTCAGAAAAAAATAGTACTTCTGATTGTATATTCTATCTATCTATCTATCTATCTATCTATCTATCTATCTATCTATCTATCTATCTATCTATCTATCTATCTATCTATCTATCTATCTATCTATCTATCTATCCATCCATCCATCCATCCATCCATCCATCCATCCATCCATCCATCCATCCATCCATCCATCCATCCATCCATCCATCCATCCATCCATCCATCCATCCATCCATCTATCTATCTATCCTGATCACCATACTTTGTGAATGGTTCCATGTGGGATCATTAGAAGTCTGGAACTTGAAGCAGGAAATGTCCGTCTGTTTGGTGGTCAATGAAAATAACCCATATTCAACTGAACTGTACATTACGAGTCAGATCGATAGATTCAGACATTCAATAACCTTGCAAAATTATGTTCTCATATGTATGTACCAACATACATACATACATACATACATACATACATACATACATACATACATACATACATACATACATACATACATACATACATACATACATACATACATACATACATACATACATACATACATACATACATATACACAAACAGATGTGTGGGTTTGGATGACGTAGTGATTATTGATTTTCTGGCTGTTTTTTTACCTGTGTCTGTAATTTTGAGTCACTTATACAAATTGTGATATAATTGAATCGTTTTATACCTACAAATGGTGATATATTTTGCTAAAATCATAAATTTCTAGATTCATTTACAAAATTGAGAAATGCAGTGCTTATAAATATAAAGCTTTCGTCTTAGTCATAACTATATAATAATTTCTCGAACGTATATATGCAGTCGAGTGTCTTAGCTCAGTGCACGAGTGTTGGACTCTGTTACTGAACGTCTGCCGTTCGACTTCCATGACGGCGGGGTGGGTATTTGGTCCAGGGGTATCCAGTTTTATTAAGATTTGGGGACACCGCCCCAAGGTTTCATGAGTCCTTACCACGTCACACCACGTGGTGAAGCACATTTTGCACCTAACCAAGGGATCTGATTTGTTTGGGGGCTTATTGAAACCGCAATGCCTAAACGTTACTCTGAATTTGTAATGCTTCTTTTCGATTAGAAATTTGCTGGATGGGTGTCTATACAAGGTGCCCTCCAAAATAATCAGTAGTATGCCTGAGCTCTCTACCTCATTAAAGGGCCCCCAAAAAACCACTTAGGATGTTACTGATTATTTCTACATATTTAATAATAATAATAATAATAATAATAATAATAATAATAATAATAATAATAATAATAATAATAATAATAATAATAATAATAAATTTACCATCCTAACATATATGCTACAGGTCAAATGTCAAGGTCAATTTTCAAGGTCAATGTCAAATTTCAGGGTCAAGGTCAAAATCAAATCGTTTTGCAAAATTTAATCAGGCATCATTCTACGAGAGTATGCACAAATTAATAGATAATGTCTCTCCTGTAAGGTGCACAATATTGCCATCTTGATTTGTGAGATTGAAATTCATTCTTGATAATAATGGCTATGTACACGCAGATGAACTTGATTTATTGGCTAAGATACAATGAGCCACCCGAGTGGCCCTTGAATACTGGATGAATATATATCCTTGCTGGGCCTGGTTAGACTTTGAAAGATCAACTTGATAACTACTATCAGTTATATCGAATACTAGATTTACTGCAATGGCTGATGTGTTATTAACATTATATTATGTTATATTAACAATATTAGGTGAAATATAACTACCTGCGCCAAATGGGTTACTATTATATTTGAGAACTGTTGGTGGCGGAATTAACTTTTTTCCATAAATCATATATTCTTTTAAAGTGTTCATCAATAAGATCATTAACTGATTTCTTTAGCTCCTCACAGTTAAATCCAGGAATTATAAATGTTGGTAGCTGTTCTTATGTAATTCCATAATGTTTCAGAAATAGTGTCGTAACTAACCGCTTATAACTTACACGTTGAATTAGACCGTCTTAATTAACTATATAAGTACTATAAAATCTATATGCAGGTGTGTTTAATGTTTTTTTTTCCTCTGTCAACGATAGCCTTATTTACATATTCTAAATCTGATGCAACTTGATTTAGATGTTGTATTGTTTCAATTATCTGAATTTTTAAATCATTGTCATAAAAAGGGTTGATGCTGAAACATACATTTCTTAGATCATTTTGTACGTGCTCATGTTCAGATTAAATTGGTCTTGATCATTGGTTAATTTCTTCAACCGTAAGTGTCGACATTCTTGCTCTACATTTCTTACCTTGAATGAATTATATAAAATAAGTATAATGTGTATAACCACGATAAGCATGAGTGATTTATATGAATGAATCAGTTTTTCGATATTCTGGAAGGTGTCAATTTCTTAACATCTGTGACGAAGTCGGATCACTGTGGCTCTCTTGGAACCTGATAAGATTGTGCAACTTCAGAAATTGTGGACTCGTCCTTCGGGATATTTGAAATTGGCTAAAATTCGAAAGTTAAATTACCCTAGTTCACTTTATTTGAAATTCTAATGAAAACAACAGGCTTTTTTCTTCAAAATGTCAAGAGTGGAGAGTTTTCTTTCTACTCCATCCAATGAATAGTTGGAGAGTTTTAGGAAGGATGAATTGCTTGAACTTGCCAGAAAGTATGAACTATCCGAAGAGCAAAATCTTCTTTAACTAAACAAGAAATCAAGAAAATTATAATTCAACACTTGGTTGAGAAGAATTTCTTGGACGAAAGTGCTTTGGCATCTGTCACTAAGAGTTTGACCGATGCTGACATTAAACTTGCAGAACTAAAGTTGAAATATAAATTTGAATTTCAGAGGTCACAATTGGAAGAAAAAGAAAGGCAAATTGAATTACAAAAAGAACAAATGAGAATGCAATTGGAAGAAAAAGAAAGGCAAATTGAATTACAAAAGGAACAAATGAAAATACAATTGGACGAAAAAGAAAAGGAAAGAAAAATAGAATTACAAAAAAGAAATGAGATTACAAGTTGAAGAAATTCAGTTGCATTCTACTAATATAGGAACAACAAGTCTGCAGAATTTGGAAGTTGTGAAAAATCTAGACCAGAAATGTTGTTCATTTGCAAGATCAAGAAGAAAAACTGAACTTAAACAATTGTTGTCTGAATATAAGCACTTGTTTTCAGACGTGCCTACAAGGACAGACAAAATTTTTCATGACGTTAAAATAGTAAATTCGAAACCCATGAAACAAAACCTATACAGGATGAATCCTTTTTAACAGCAATATACGAAAAAAGAGATTCGGTATTTACTGGACAATGATTTTATAGAGCCCAGTAAGAGTGATTGGAGTTCACCGAGCATCCTCGTTCCCAAACAGGACTTATATTTCTATTGTGAACAAACATTTGGATCATTTCTGTAAACCGTAAGTCTTGCTTAAATTATTTACACTATTTCATGTTTTCTAGGAAAATAAATTAATTTTTGTTAAAATTTACAAAGCTTGTTGTTTTCACTCTTTATTTATGTTACTTAGAACAAGAAGATACGTAACATAAAAAGAATCCAAAGATATGTGCCAACATAATACTGGTCTAATCGATCTTTGATAAACATTTACAGCATAATCGAAATAAATTATTTCAATCACTAATTAAAATGTTTTTTTCGTAAACATTAGATGCTATTTTTGATTCTTTTCCTGCAATAGATTTAATTCTGTGCTGGAATTATTCATTGATTTGCTCTATTTGATAACTGTCATTGTTAATTCTAACGATCTGCCAATCGGGAGTTCCATCAAGTTTATTCTTATTTGCAAATGCTAATTAATTATTTGGCTGTATTCCACCAAATGGTTTTAATCTAATATTAGGTCAGCTATACTAAATATGTTAATGCTATTTCTTTTACTGAAATTGCGGTTGGAAAGTTAACGCTAAATTCAGGATTGGTAGAGCTTATTGATGTCATCGTAGTTTTTGACGGAGTTATATTAGTGACGATCACGACTCGACTCAATCTCCAAACAATGTTCAGACGCTGACATTATTATTATTATTATTATTATTATTATTATTATTATTATTATTATTATTATTATTATTATTATTATTATTATTATTATCATTATTGTTATTGCTTTTTTCTCCAATTTTTACTTTGGTTATTGTTACCAGAATCACTAACAATTCTGAATGTCAAATCGAGATACATGAAAATATACCCAGATAACTTAGAATAGGTTGTTGTTGCTGTGTGTATTTTTATCATATACTCGCGCAGTTCGTCATTTGCACATGTAGCTATGTTTTTAGCAATAATACTGAGAATTCGTGCGATTGTCGCTGAAGGCGAAACGATAGTTGTTATAACTGCTGGAGTTGTCATTGTTAACGTTGATAATATTAATCCATCTCTAGTAACAATAGCAAAAACTGAGTAAACATCTATATTAATGACAACCATACGTCTACGATATATTTTACTTTTCGGTATAATTGTAAATGGTATTTTTGTTCGGTCAGATATTCACATGTTTGAATATATATGTAACGTTGAACGTCGATAGATGATGGAGTCATTTAATCCATTATAATATGATGTTAAGTAATTGATGAGTTTATTTACAAATTCCGGACATCACCAGTACTTGGCTAAAGCCATATTTTTATCAGATGATTTCAGCGTAAATGTTTCCTCAGAATCTTTACCTAACATTACATATACAGTTCTAGAGAAAAAAAATACCCGTTGATGAAATGTGGCAAATATTCTAAATTCTGCACCGCTAAGTACAGACAGCCTTTATACACCAGCGACTTCTGCGGTGTGTTTGATAGTATTATTTTCTGGTGTCCATGTGCCAGATTCAGATGCAACTGTATACACCATATTTTTATCTGATTGTGAGGAAATTTAATCAAACTCTGTTTTTGAGCAATATCAGAAATTCTACTGATAATATCCTTGAGTCTTGTGTTAATATGGGCGAGTTGTATGTCAACAGTTGGTGGATTCCCAAAGAATTCGCTAGTAGTTCTGTTCATGTTTCTGCGAAAATAAAAACGTACCTACGTAATTAGACAAATCAGTTTTGAGTTTGCTTATTTCATCGTTGATTGGAATGACCTTATCATTGACGTATTTTTTTCGTTGCAGCATCAAAATCAGATTCTGGTGCTCTGAGATTATTAATGCATTATTATTCATGTCGATAAATGCACGCATTATACCACCGTTGGCTAATACGTACTTAGATCCTTGATCGTCGACGCAGTTCCTCGTTGCAGCATCATCATATGCGATTGAATTTTCAAGACCTGTAATTTTATTTATATTCATAATAATGTTATCCGTGAATGAATAGCCAGTTTTTTTGTAACATAAACGTTAACTGACTTACCGGGATCTTGTATTTTACCCTGATCAGTAAAGGTAACAATATTATCAGCAACTGCAGTAGGAATTCGGATGAGTACATCTGGCAGTTGTATATTACTTGTCTTTAATTGTCCTTGTTTATTCTGAAAAATAACGACTTCATTTTGATCCACACTTGTAATATTTAATAAATCATCAATCTCATTTCTGAGTTGATCGAGGGTTGCATATTTAAATAAATCACCTTGCTGCTGAGCTTTACCACGAGCAGATCTTCCGCAAATATCTACCATATATATATATATATATATATATATATATATATATATATATATATATATATATATATATATATATATATATATATATATATATATATATATAAATATATATATATATATATATATATATATATATATATATATATATATATATATAGATATATATATATATATATATATATGTGTGTGTGTGTGTGTGTGTGTGTGTCTGTTTAAATGTGACATTGTGGTATCTTCATGCACGTCAATATGAGGTGGTTTTGTTTATTTTGATATAGCATCAAGTACATTAAGTACTTCATGAACACATATTGGCGGACCATTCAATGTTTGTGTAGGTAACGTTGAAGACCGCATTGATGCACTTTTCATATTGTTAGCATATTCTAAAAATTCCTTTAGTGGCGCTCATCGATATGAGTCAAAATAAATAATTGCGCGTGGATCAATTGCTTACGCTGCCTGAAGCGTGCCAGGTCCAGAGTTTTTATCGATAATAATAACTGTCTCAGTATTGTTTGTTTGTTTTTCTCTTGGGGGTGGTAACTGATTGCGCATAAAAGCACATCTGAATTTTTTTTAGTTTTAATCTTTTATCAGCATTGAGTAAATCAAAATTAGACATAGGCAATATCAGTAAACTGTTCCAGGAAGTCTTAGGCCCTTTCCTTACCATGAATGTGGAGTCCCTAGTAGTCTATGACCTCTTCCCTTTTTTGCATGTTCTTTTTATTCCCTGTCCGGTTGCTTTCTTTAATGCCATGCCAGCAGCAGTTCCAATAGTGCCTAATGCAGCTGCTTTTGCAACAGCTGGGGCTACAGCAGCTATTAATGATGTTATAGCTGCAAGAAGAGGAAATATACCACCTTTTTTAAAAGTATGTTTGATAGTACCCGCAGAAAGATTACGTTTGACGGCTTTATTTGACTTTTTGGCTTCATTGAAGTTTTTGCAGTGCCGCTTTGTCAACGATAATTTATTTGAACCGCTCATCTCTTCCTCCTTTAGCGATATTTTTATTCCACAGTTATTGTTTGATGCTGATTGCAGTCTTTTGATCTGACCAGGAGTCAGGATAACATTAGCGTGATTATAAGACATTATAATATTCATAAATGATCTTATTACGTGTTACATATCTTCTACTGGAGAATCAACGACCCTCATTCGTCCACCAGCACCTTCAAGGAGCATTGATTTCTCGCTAAGCATAACAGCGATTGCTCTGTAATTAGGAATATCTACAATATTTCTATTAGTACTAGCTCGAAAATGTATATCAACTACAGATTGTCTGGTCAGATCTAAATGTTCGAGCGAAAAGTAATAAATCGGATATAAAGTTGTAAAATCCAATTGTGATAAACCAGTATCATAGTTCTGATCACTCCCCATGAACATCATAAGACGATGATATGCACGTGCTATATGATTCTGATCGAAATTCAGTAATATATCCTCGGATGGTTCTTGATGTTCATTTATCCTTAATGAAACCTCAGAAACACCAAGATTGTCAAATGTCATAATACTACGTTCTTGACTGTTTATTCTTGCAACATTTTGAAATGCAATAGATATATGTCGCGGCGCAGATATTCCCTGCTGAGAAGCTATTTGCAAAGTAAATAAACCATTAACAGTGCTCTGTACAGCATCTGTTGTCATTATCAACCATGATAGCATTGATTTGCCACATTGACCCATAAAAGATATTAACCGATTTTCTTCAGATATTGATGGAGTCATCACCGATATCCACAATGATAGTTTTGTAATAATTACTCTGCCAGCATCACTGGCGGGTCTCCATATTGCATACTCGTCTGTAGCCTTTCGTGCTAGTACAACTGTATGTTTGCCTCCAAAATAACTTTTCTGACATTTTTACAGAATCCAAAGATATGTGACGACAGGTGAATCGAGCATGAAAATGCTCTTCTGTTACCTTTTGACATTGATTTACGTATTAAAATCCTTAGTCAAAATTTGTATTTATTGCAATTACTGCGGAAGTCGGTGCGTCTCCTATGGAATGTCTTACATTACCCATAGCTGCATTAATATTTTCTGGATGATGAGAAGTATATTCTGAAAACATCATCGACGGTCCAGCTGATCTTAACTAATCGTCACTGTATTTGGCAAGATCACGTATTGTTGTGGCAACGTCGACATCTTTCTGAATTGATTCAATATTTTTCTATCAATCATGTACGTAGTGCTGTCAAACAACGCCATATTACCATTATTAACAAGACCAACCTTAATATCGTCTCCATATTCTACTGGTGCTGCAGGATTAGCGATATTTAAAATTTCACATTGAACCTCAATAAATGCTTCAGCGGGTAGGAAATATCTAATTGTATCATGAACCTGAAGTTAAATCCTTCCACGATGATCTGGAATTCGTGCTTCATAAGAATAATACTGATAATCACTTATAGACTCGTCTTTGAGGACTGGTGCGTCCATAACAGATGCAGGATCACTTATACGTTTGAACATATTTATTATAATTATTATTGTCTGAAACGAAGACCACTTCGGGAAGTGAGACCTCTTTTTGATATCAGACTAACTGTTGCATTTTTTCTTTTTCTAATAATGGAACATCCGCCAACACCGCTAGTTTTGGATTAGCGGCTTGATTTATTATTTTACTTTTATTTGCGGGCATCATTTCAGTGCTAGGTAATTTCAACGGCTGATGTCGAACCGAATGTGGTTTACGTATTAGTCGTGCTAATCTATCTTTGATTGCTGAGAATGCTTTACTAGCGACATTACCAATAGCGCCTATAGCTTTTTCATGAACAACATCAATAGATTTCATACCCAGTTGCTTTGCCATCGGTATTGCTTTAGAAGCTATCCGCCTAAATAAACCCTGAACAACATTACCTAGTCCATCTCCGTAGGTTGTTTTGTATACTGGTAATCGAGAATTTATCGTACTGATCATGTGGTTGTTCCACGTTGAGTACTATATACTATCATTTTATTATATCCATTATATTTAATTATATACTCAGTCGTTATAATAATCATCGGTGATTTCATTAATGAGAGACTGATACACATTAATATTCATGATACCGCCTGTAAATAATCGTTTACAGATATCTGCTACTTCATTAAAAATTTATGGGAATTATTACCAGCTCGTTTTCCTCCAATGAGTATTTCTAGAGTCGTTCAACACCAGAAAGGACCTTGTTAGGACAACGAGACCACTTCCAATATTCTTCTTCTTCAACGTTTGTTTGGGCTGGTTGTTGTTGTTTTGGAGATTGTGATAATTGTTGCGGTAGTGGTGGTAACGATTGAGGTAATTATTGTGGTGGATGTGATTGTTGTGGTAGTGGTGGCAGCAGTGGTGATCGTGGTAATTTATATCGTGGTTGTTTTCGTGTTTTTCGAGATTGTAGCAATTGTTGTGGTGGTGATACTTGTTGTGCAATATAGTTATTTAACCTCTCCTTATAATCATTATATCTTGGATCGTTGTATCGAACTTGATTAACATTATAGTATATACGATATATCCATTTGTACCAAGCATCCTCACTTACGGGATCATCATGAAATCAAATTTTTAAAAAATTGTTTTCGCTCATAATAACATTTTGCAGAAATCTCATGTAATTTAAATTCATCGGTTTCTTTATTAAACTTATTAACCAAATTAACCCTGGCACTTGCTTCTGGTTCCGGTATACGATCTTTTATATCACCTATTCCAGTATGTATTTGGTCAATACTTTCAAGTATTTCTTGCATTGGTTGAGCAGCAGCTATTTCCTCAGGAATTTATCTAAGAATCTGTTTTGTTTTCTTGGTTCTTTCTGCTATTTTTCCAGTTGCTTCAGCGGTTTTCTCTAACGCAGGTAGAAGAGTTTCAGTGGTCTCAGTGATTGGTTTAAATAATTGTTTTGTATCCTCTTCAAATTCAACTTGAGATCGTTGCCGCTCTTGTAACTGTTGTTTAAAAGTACCACGAACAGGTGAATATTTTTTAATTGCCTCTAGTCGCTCTCGAGCTACTTTAGCTGAATGAGGTTCTCCAATATTCATTATTGGTAATATTTATAATAGATGTTTAATTCATAGCAGCAGGGAGGATGAACGACAAAAACAATGATTGCTGGTTCGCAAGTAAATAAAATCATGAAAACAAATACTTCAACAATAGGGTAACAAAAACTGAGCTGACCTAAACGATTTATATTACCTGTTTTTGACCGTATGGAAATAGACAAGTTAGAGACTTCGGTTTAGCATTATTGACCTTATTTTTTCAGCCATTTATAGGAACCTTTTTGCGAGAAGATGGCGCAAACTTTGGAACGAGAGGAACGTACTAAGCTATTCTGAAGAACATGAGCAAAAAGTACTATCAGGGGACAGATTTTGAAACTCTAACAGAAAAGAATGAGGTATGTGGACACTGTCTTTAACAGTGACAAGTTTCAATGCCGTTTTTCACAGTCTTAAACGTTCTCAACAATAATCAATCGCTACCACAAGTTGTCTTGGTGTATCTTCCAACTGTAAATTCAATTTTATTCTTAAATCCTACTTTTTTCAATAGAAAGTTCGCAGGAATGATTTTGATAACATTCTAATCCAAAAGACAACTTTTAATAAGAAAGTCTCTCTCTCTCTCTCTCTCTCTCTCTCTCTCTCTCTCTCTCTCTCTCTCTCTCTCTCTCTCTCTCTCTCTCTCTCTCTCTCTCTCTCTCTCTCTCTCTCTCTCTCTCTCCTTTAAAAGAAAGGCTTCGGGGATACTTTTTAATAATCAAAAATAACTTTCTAATCCAAGTAACTTTTCATGTTGGGTTCTTTTAGGATTCACCCACTAACTCAGTTCCAATACACAGTAATAATGGGTGTGGCAAGAAAAGAGACAAAAGCTTTGTAGCATTTATATTTACTCCCATTTATCTATGAACCAGACTTTCTCGTCCCCAAACTTGTTCAGTTCTTCCAGATTCAAGCTTCCATTTCAACTACTTAAGTGGATAATGAAGCTTTTTTAATGGAATAATTAAAAGCGTTACAGAACGAGAGAATATCTGACATTTTAAATCTCCTTTATTAGGTGTATTGATCACGACATTTATTTTGATTGTTGTCTCTTTTTTAAAAATATACTCTGGGAATTTTGGGAGAAAAATTAATATGTTAGAATAGGCGGAGCCATAGGTTTGAATATACGTATATTTTCCTATTAATGACAAATTTCTAAACAAACTGTTATTAAATGTATAATTGACTGTATTTTCTTTATAATATAGTCTATTGTAAATTGTCTTCATTGTGGTTGCATTGAATACAGTGGCGTCACTAGGGTTGGTTCACCCAATGCGGTAACTTATGGTGTCACCCACATAGACCTCCGTCCTGCACAACAATTCAAACAGTGTATAGACAGTTATATGCAGTAGCTCATGGTGTCATTCTCATGGAACTCCTTCCAGCACAAAAATTCAAAAATTTTATAGGCAGTCATTTTGGTGTCACCTCCTCTGATGATGTCACCCGGTGCGGTCCGCACCCTCCTCTCTCCTCCCCCCCCGCCTAGTGACGACACTGATTAAATACCATCAAACTTGATTGATTCTTCGCAATTCAGTCGTATGTCTTTTTCTACTTCTAATTTGTCATCCACCTATATATCTTGATACCTATCCATACTGATTCATTTTTTTAAATTGGCCGTAGATCCCAAACTTGAGGCAAATATATCATAAACATTTAAGCATTCTTCAACGAGTCGTCAGCATACTGACTAAATCAAACCCGACGTGCTTCCTATGTTAATTTAATTTATATATGGGCCATTCAGATGTGCAGCGCTTAATACTTCTACACAATATATGAAAGTAAATAGTGACAGAAGGTCTCCTTGTCTGATCTCTTTTTATCGGCAAGAAGGATACGTAATGAGCATTATTCAAAACACAACTAAAAATATTGTTGTGAAAGCAAGTAAACCATTTGATAATTAATTGGGCTAAAACCCAAACATTTCTAACGTGGTTAAAGCGAGCTTTCATTATATGAAATAAAGAACTTTTTTATTTTAAAAAATTCTAAATGAACTAAGAAATAAGCTGGATTATTCTTTTCTTCTGTTGTCTATTTTAAATCGTAGATTTCACACCAAGATAACAAACATTTTTAACCCCAACTGAGTGTGTGTAGAATACATCGTATTCTATTTCTTATTGCCCTATATGCTATTTTTATATCCCATTTCAAGTAATGGTTTGTCCCAACAATAGTTTTGTATCCATATTTAGTATTGGTATGTACCAACAATATTTTATATACAGTTTAGATTTGCTTTCTTTTGACAAACAAGTCTTTCTTTTGACAAACAAGTTACTTTTCTTTGGGATTTTCATAAATTAAGAGTTAGTATTAGTCAGAATACAATCAAACAAATCACATATTGGAATGCATCAAAGTAATTATATATGTATTTAAGCAGTTCCATGATCATCAGTTATCTTTTTTCCATATACTTTGATAACCTTCGATAGTAAACCATTTTATGTTACATTTTGTAAAAGCAGATTTGATTATATCAGAAAATAATTTATAGCACATTTGTCTGACATTACGAGTCATTTTAGTTCACGAATTCTCCTAACATTTTACACCAATTAAGCTCTCTTCCTACCCTGCTTATATCTGACTTTTACAGTTAAAATTAAAAAATTAGAATGAATAAAGACTGAAAATGATATAGTAAATCTGATTCAGCCAGAATCAAAACACGTGTTACCCTGCATTCTTTATTCGTAAAAGGATATAACATAATTGTTTAGTAAACGGTTGTGATTTCGGCTTTTCCGCAACATGAATTTCATTATTGTCTTAGAAAATGTTAATAGGATACAACTATATAATGAGTAAACGATTACAAAAGTGATTCCCAAATGATTCAATACAGTGATAAATCCATGTGGTTTGATTTCTTTTTTTGCAGATCAGCGCTCTGTCATTCTTACGTTTAGAAGAGGCATCTGGATACCATCAAGTAATACAGCACTTAAAGAAAGCCTCGTGGAGGGCAAAGGTCAGGCAACTGGGGGAAAGCCTAAAAGACACTGAAGAGAAAAGTTCCTTCATAGGTGTACCATACGAACTCCAAAACGTGGAAAGTGATGGAACCGTAGAAATGAAAAGGGAAATTAAGAGACTAAAGCAACTGGCAGTACCGCTAATAAATAAGATTTTCTGCGAAAATACAGTGCCAACACGCCTTGGAAAAAATCTCCTCCAACGACATTGAGATACTAAGAACTTTCAGACCGATCCTGTTGTCCTTGCCTTGTATCAGAAAGTTAATAATATATACATATAAATTAAGAGAACCCATCCATCGCTTTTGTTTGTGACTTGACTGCGGAAGTTTGCTATGCGATTTCTAGACTAAATATCTGTCTAAAAAGACGTTGGTGTGAAAAATTTCAAATAGAGAGCTTAACGTTTGTTATACACATTTCCAATATCAAAATGAATATATCTGAGTGAATTCCATTATCACTGTAATATCTTTAAAAAATAATAACTCAGCATTGACGTGGTGAATAGATAACTGGATTGCGAGCCGACAAATAAAATTCCTTAGAAAAATGTTGATGTTTCGGTAATCCTCCAAGAGCACAACTAAAAATAAAAAGTATTGGCACAACATTGCATGATAATACCTATTATTTTTGGTAGACTTTATTATATATAGACTACGAGCATTCAGGGTAGTAATACAAATAAATGCTATAAAAAAAATCACCTCGTTTGCAGGGTCAACACATATCATTCGCTTGTTATGTGGTAAAGATGGGGAACTTGAAGTACTAATGTTCATATTGTCACATATAATGATGAACACATATAACGATCAACACGTATAATGATGAACAAATATAATGATCATCACCCATAATGATGAACACATAATGATCAACACGCATAATGATGAATACATATAACGATCAACACGCATAATTATCAACACATAATGATCAATACGCATAGTGATGAACAAATATAATGATCATCACCCATAATGATGAACACATAATGATCAACACGCATAATGATGAACACACATAATGATCAACACGCATAATGATGAACACACATAATGATCAACACGCATAATGATGAACACATATAATGATCAACACGCATAATTATCAACACATAATGATCAATACGCATAGTGATGAACAAATATAATGATCATCAGCCATAATGATGAATACATATAATGATCAACACGCATAATGATCACACATTGTTACAGAGTTTATAACTTCCTCCACAATAAGCATGTGAGACAAACATATATGTAAAAACGTAATAACATATGTTGTATGATATGCTATGCCAGTGTAATTATCTTCATATTTTTCACTCAAAACTGTTTCTCTCGTATAGACCAACGTAACTTTTAAATAAATGTAGTTTATAAAATGTATTGAATTCATAAATTATTAATAATCCATGTGATCTGCCAAAAGTTGTCGAGGAAAAAATTTACCGAGACATTCAGATAAAGATAGGAAGTTGAGGTTTTTATTTCGCATACGCGTATGGATTATAGAATATCGAAATATGCACACTGTTTTGAAAAGTAGCTTAACTTTCTAAAAGCTGTACATTAAATGGCATTGTATTGTTTGTGAAGTTTAAATCAGTCGAGTCCTAATGAAGATAGATCTTTGTATAGTGTTCATGAAAGTTATTTTATGTATGACCTATGTGAGGGCATGAAAGAGGTGATGAATGTGTTCTGTTGTTCAAAGCAGAGAGGAAAATGTTCCTTTCTCATGTGTCTTGATTAAAAAGGATGCGTGTAACTACGTAAAGATGCGTTCTTGTCAAAAGACTACATTTGTCAGTAATGGTAGTTTCTCGTCAATAATGATCAATACTGGTCCTTTTCTAATTTTTTGTTTTCGTATTTTGCTTTATTATTCAATGGTTTTTATTTTATATTTTAATATTTGTCGGTATTTTTTCAAATTTCGTTTTTCTATTTTCATTAACATATTTTGCTTTACTTTCTTTCTCTGTGTTTTGTTTCATTTTATGTTAAACTGTGCAACGTGTTGGTTTCTAAATAGTGTTGTATTTTAATAAATTTTGTTAAGTTTGTTTAACTTGTTGGGGGTAAATATTAGCTGTACGTTTGTTGTTGTTTTTTTACGGTTCTAATTCCTTTCAAGAATGTGTCAATAGCTTTTTGAATCTATTTTTAATCTCTTCATTCTAAATTTTATTTCACTTTTCGGTGGTTGTGGTCATTTAAATGTTATATTTTTGAAGTTTAATTTTTAGTATTTTGATACTTTCATACAATATACTTGGCATGTTTAGCCTACACTAAACTCCATGTCATTTTAGTAATTTTGGTCTAACGTTTAATTTTACCATTTCATTAGACTATTCAATTTTATTCATTAGCCCATTTATTTTCTTCACAGAATTAAGATTCAGTCACAATAGTTTAGTGTTAATTATCACTACTATTTAATAAAACGTTCCGGGTTTACTTTAGTCTCTGCTAAATATTTTGTCACTTTCAGAATTTTAGTACGACTTAGTCTCTACCATATTTTTTAAATATTCGACTCCATGTCAGTTTCCACTCAATTCCCTGTCATTTTCCGTTGACTGTCTGTATTATAGTTAATTAGTTGTGTTCGATACCTTAAAGAATATGTCCATTTGTCAAGCCGCGTGTAAGCATTTCTTCACTGCCTGTACTCCTTTCCACAGCAGTCTGACATTTTATAAATAAAGTACGATGAAACTCTGACAACAAGAAATCACCTGATCGGTACTATAAAATAAAGGTTAATTCGCCAGATTATTTTCATGTAATGGTCATTTGAGAGCTATGCGTTGGTAAGTTATTTTTTTTTTTAAGATATTTTTTTTTTTTTTAAAGCAATAACATAACAAAAGTCTAATCGAGCGAATGGTTGGAGTCACGCTTGTACTCCTTGTTTTTATCTATAGTACCGATACGGCGATTTCGTGTTGTCGGAGATTTCATCATACTTTATTGATAAAACGTCAGACTCCTGTGACCTTTCGTACTATCGGTACTATGTGAAAACCGTATTCATCCCAAATGTCGGGGAGCAGTCAACCATATACGTTGGAACTGACCAACCAATCCGGAATACGACCAGGAATCAAATTTGGTCATCGTTCAAGGTGACGTTGAGCAGAAGCATTATATTTCACTACACTAAGCTCAAATAACATACAGCTAAGGAAAAGGAATGATCAGGCAGAAGAAGCATAAAACCAGACCATTTAAGATATTAATAAATATATGAATTATTTGTATGTGTACGTGTGCGCACACGCCTGTGTGTGTGTGTGTGTGTGTGTGTGTGTGTGTGTGTTTCACGTAATTTCAAAATATGGAATTATTCATAATTTCATTGAAGGTGTATACAGGTGTACTACAATCATCATAAGAACGTACGCATCTTTAAACAAAAATTTTATTTCTGAAATTCTGGTACATGACTCGTTATTGACCATGTATATGTAGATAAATATATTAATTTGAAACGAAAACTTCGATATACCGATGAACGACCATTTATTTAAATTAGGTCAAAAACTTGAAAATATAAAAATTACTTCATGCTTCAAATCCTACCATTGGATAAAAAAAAAACATGGTAGTACTTACTTGACCTGTAAAGATCAACAAGAACCGAATACATTTTGAGTCAAAGTCATGACCATCAGTGTCTTTAAATAAAAGAGAAGAACGCATATTAGTTACATTTTTTCAATCTTCTCACATATATATTATGTGTTTTGAGACCTAAATATATATTGCAAGACGATTATATTGGACAGAAAAAATTCAAAAGTGAAGCAGTAAAATAAGTCTAAATGTGAGAAGACTAGTTTTTCAGAGGACATGAATCAATTATACCTAAATAACGTATTTACATACATGGAATACCTCAGACAAATGCAGCGTAATCTCACATGTGCCGCTGAGTTTAATAAGTAGAGTCAATTAACAAATCAGTAAATACGGTGCGGCCAGGGTTGTGAAATAAACCAATACTTCCTCTTGCATGTCGTAGAAGGCGACACAGGGATCATATATCTTAGACTGGAATGCGTCACGTGATGATGTCCACCTTGAAAAGGTTTTGTACAATCTAAAGAAGTTAGATGCATTTATATTTTGTAAATTAATTCGGCTTTGGGATTTTACCTTTTTAAAGATGTTTAAAAGTATTGGGTGCTATATAACCAGGATTGTGCTAAAGTGCCATCAACTATCTGGATATCAGTGTGTGTGTGTGTGTGTGTGTGTGTGTGTGTGTGTGCATAAGTATACATTTATTTATGTAATCTGTCCGATAATAAGTCCAAAATATTATCACGTGACACCTATCATAAACTGTGCAATTATAATTAAAGCAGTATTTATTATAAGTACTTGACACTTATATCACAACTGGACAATTAAACCTTATTTCCATATATGAAAAATCACTTGGTTTTTGGTTTTGTTGGGGGGGTGTTCTAAATAGGAATTTTATTCAATTTATCTTCAGAAAGATCAGGGTTTATCAGTATATAAAATTATCATTTGCTCGGCTTGAAATCAACACATCTGTATAGTACAATTTTATTTTTAAAAATTTCCTAATTTAAACTGTAAACACATGGAGTATACCATTACCTTCAAAAATAGAAAATAAAATAAAAATATAAATGATTACTCAGTCACTTATCCTCTTTCCTTCATCAGATTATAAAACATTAGTATTTGTCTTTATATCGTACATAGCAGCGTTTTCTACGGGTTTTTTTCTGGTAGTATAGATTCTAACTGGAGTTGTCTGAAAACCAAATCCACTAACGCCTCCGTCTTCTGTCAGGTAGGTACTTCAAAAATTCGTTAGCTTTTCGTTTTACATTTGCGGGCACACTATCATTTTTGGCACAAAAAAATATCTTTCCCTCTAACCCCTTATTCATGCGCAATTTCCCTTCTCGGTACATCTCCAAATCTCTGCAAAGACCGTCATAAGTGAGTTTCCAGTGCAAGGATACAACGACGGGGTGAAATGACCCTGACGAGGTACGAAGTCCTCGCAGGACTGCCTTTTCCGTTTCGGACAGTTGCTCTATTGGAGACTCCGAAGTGTATTTCTGTGGTATATTAACAAGTGTTGCTGCCTCTACTTTTTCCAGCAAATCTTTGGCTTTTCTCTTGACTATCACAGGAACATGTTGATTGAAGTTATAAAACCTGAGTTTGGGTACAAACGGTACATCGTAGTTTGTGTATGTCTTCAAATTCACTGCTGCTACATCGATATCATTTTCTTCAACCTTCCAGTGCAAAGCAAGGACAGTTGGATGGAAAGCTGCGAGTCCATCTTCTGTAATAGGTCTGAGGTACTTTAGTGCTTGCATATCAGGTTCTGATATTTTTTCCACTGGGGTCTCCAATGTGTACTTTCTCTGAATATCCTTTGTGATAACGTCACATACCTGTTTTCTCAACCTGCTAGCGTCTATTCTAATGTCCTCTGGCCCGTTGTTTTCTATATCATACAGTTCATAGTCAAGGCTCCGAGTTGAGACAAACGTGTCAGGGCTTTTTAGGTCTTCTTCAAGTTTACTCAAAAAGGATCTTACGTATCCTTGCTTAAGGTTCTGTATCACCTTGTCGTATGCTGATATTTCTTTGACACTAATGTCCTTTAATGCCTTTATCTGAAAAGAGAAGATATATTATGTAAAACGTTTCTTCTACGAGGATTAATCATATTTGACCAACTATCGATTGGTTTGCCATGGTGCCAAAAAATGAATAAAATTAATTAAATGAAGAGATTTAAAGGCCTTAACTGAGATGCACATAATCTGACTGCTGGGCTGACATTTGATGATTCAATATGAGTTTAAACAGAATAAGGTATTCATATAAATAAATTTTGTTTGTTGTGTTCTTTAATAAATTCTGTGCAGTATTCGCACGTGTACTTAAGTCCACACCTAAATTACTTAGGAACAGAAATACCGACATTCGTCTAGAAGTATTCAGATCAGCCCGATCATCTACAGTGTTTTTGGTGGGGAAGTCGTTTTTTCTTTTTTGTTTTTGTTTTTTTTTTTTTTTCGTTTTTGTAGGTCTTTTGTTCTGCTGCCGCATAGAGCATAAGTGGCTACATTGGTTCATAGAAATCGTCAGAATAAAGAACAGTATTAGACATTATGTAGCACCTGCAAATAAGAGTCTAATCTGTTCACAGATTGATGTGCGTTATACGCAAGTAGGCTATTTAACAAAACTAAAATTGAAAATCTTAAAACAAACAAGACCGAACAAATCAAACGTGTTAATGGGTGTATGATGAGATTTAGACTTTTAACGTAGTTTTAACAATTGTTCAGTCCTATCACTACGATGACTGCAGAGTGGCAGTTTATTGTGATGTCTAGCACTTGGGCATCATGATGCAGACATGTAGCATGATGCCCCACCCAGTCACATTATCCTGACACTAGGCCAACCAGTCCTAACACTAACCTCTTATTGCTGAGCGCCAAGCAAGGCAGCTGTTAGTACCATTTTTGTAAGTCTTTGGGGTGACTCGGCCGGGGATCGAACCTACGACCTCCAGCATCCGAGGCGGAAGCTCTAACCACTAGGCCACCGGCACTGTCCGTGTTAATGGGATTGTGATACTGGCGTTGGCTTGGGAGAAATAACTTTTGAATTGTATGAGCTTTAAATAGAAAACTCACGTTTGAATGTGGCAGCAACTTGAAGAGTTGCCGATAATAATCATGCAAAGTCAGTTTTCCAAGGGGTTTCACTTTTACTAGATAAGTCTGTAGTGTGCCTTTGTATTTTAACATCCTTATGCAGCTTGATTTACTTATGTCCGTCCCAATTAGCTTGTTGCTCAAAACCACTCAACGTACAAAAAAAAATTCGAGTCATCTTAGCACGTTTTAAATTATTTTCATGTTCTTTAATATTTTTTTTAAAGTTTCGTGACTTCGACTTTTTCTTACAAAAACCGTAATATAAGGATTTAGCAAAAAACAAACTCGAGTTGGACAAATACAACGTGGTATTCTTATAGGTATGTAAATATAATTGATCTAATTACATTCTCGAGCCATGATTTATTTTGCATCATTTTGAACATTTGAACTTAGACCTTATTGAAAAACTTGCTAGCAATTGAATTCTACAAATAAAAGTTTTGTAGTCATGTTTGGGTACATATGCAGAAAACGTGAATCCATGCTATTCCTTTTTTTCAATTTTCAGAAATTGTCGCACTTTCTGGACACCGTAGTATGGGCAGTGAGGCACATGTGTTACACTAACAAATCTATGGTATTCGCACACCCTCTCGTTTCTATGTACCCCATACCGATTTTAAAATCGAAAAGCATCAAGGACATAAGAAAAATGCACAAAATTAATAATTTCAATCACTGAATTATAATTTCTAACCTGACTGTCGTTAACGGTCCCTAATTATTATTGGCAAAATAAAAACAAACGGAAGCTCCCAATTTCAAGAAGCAAACAGACTTCTCGCTGTCCATGTTTTGTTTCTAGAATAGTCTATTTCAGTAAAAACTGTGTTGTCTGCATTCAATATTTGCAATGTCTAGTTTTAGTATGCTAAAATAAATTGAATAAATAAATAGTAAGAATTCTCGAATGCATATGTTCAAAGAGATGGACATCCAAAATTTACAATTATTGAGATTTTCAAAAACGGCAAACTACATCACATTTGTTGCTTGAAAGAATAGAATGGTCCAAGCAAATATGGCGACCGTGATGCTACAGAAACTCTATCATGTTTTTAACCGCCAACCAGTTTATATTGTTTGGTCCCTCTTGCAACAATCAGGTTAGGACTTATAAATCAATGAAAGAATGACTAAATATTGTGCATTTTTGTATTCTTGTGGACATTTGTTTTTAAAATTGATAAGAGGTACAACGAACTTGATGGTGTGAGAACAATATAGTCATTTTGGATTTACCTCTTTATTCATTGGAAACAGATCATTTGCTATCTGTTCTTAAAATTATATTCAAATTAATCTTGCAATTTTGCGGATAAAAGTTTAACTTAGAGGCAAAGCAATCGAGTTTAATTGTTTGGGAAGATAAAAGATCAAGTAACCTCATCTTCATCTGTTATTGCTGTATATTCCGTCCCCACTTTGTATACGGCACTCATACGGTTTAAAACAGAATCAAGAGCCTTGCTGTGTCTAAGTTTGCGTTTCTCTTTCATAGCAGGATCAATGCAAAACTCAATCTCCTCTTTCACAAGCTCTTCGAATTTATCCATCTGACCATTTTCAGAAAGGTATCTGAAAGAAAAATTGTTTTTTGTGTTTTGCAATATTAATGGTAACAGTCCTCGGTGAATCGAAGACACCAAAGACATATTGCTACTAATTCAGAAATGCCCAGGAAGCTCCAAAGGATCATTAGGAAACTAGTCCTAACAGTTCCTGTTTGACATTATGAAGTACGCAATTGCCTGCAACAAAATCAAACTGTTTCACCATGGGGTCTGCCCCGCTCTGAGCTATCATCAAGTCCTTTTTGCGTGGAATTCTTTTACTGAAAGGCAGTACGTTAACAATTACAGTGAAAAACCCTTAAAATTTCTATATTTTGTTACTTTCTAAAATGAGATAAAACAAAATCGTGTTACTGTACGAAAATTGCAGGAACCAACTAGCAGTGATAATGTTTCAACATACTCCCCACAGTGCAGGTTACCTCCCTTAGGAAGAATTAAACCACAAGGCAATGTAAAGCTGGTAGTAAATTACCATCTGGAGAAAACTATGTTTCATGAGAAGATTGTTTCAGAGGAGGAGACCAGGGGTGACGAAAATTCATTGCAGAAAGTTGCAGACTACACATATACAGAGATAACTTCAGAATTACAGATAACGTCATAATAAATATAAACTGCCGTACATGTCCTGGTTGTTTATACATCAATTTATATATATATATATATATATATATATATATATATATATATATATATATATATATATATATATATATATATATATATATATATATATATATATATATATATATATAGATAGATAGATAGATAGATAGATAGATAGATAGATGTGTGTGTGTGTGTGTGTGTGTGTGTGTGTGTGTGTGGATCAGTATCCTTGTGGATTAATGCGTCAAGTCGATGTAAAATAAAGTTTGTTTTAGATTCTCGGCTGTGGGGAACGCAATGTTTCAATAAAGGTGGGAGCGCGACCTGATGACCAGTGTGTAACCTAGTGTCATTCAACAAGACTCTTGCAGAGCTTTGTGAGATCTCCGCCAAATGACCAAGCAATGCAAAAGGTATCTGAAAATATCAGCAAAAGTAATAAATCCTTTTTGCGCCGTAATTAACGGATAATTGTCCCTACAAATAAACGACTTTCAACACTTTAGCTAGGACCTATACAACATCATACTCATTAGTCAAAATGTGTCATTAAATGATATTGTGATTCTCTGTACGATGCATTTATAATTTTCGAAAGAGTGATCATCACGGAAAGGCACAGAGATCATGAAACAATCCTCCTAGAGGTTGAGCTTGAGATTTTCTATTAAATAATCACAAAATATTTTTTCTCTTAACAATGTCACTATTATATTGCAAATAGTAATAGATTCTATTTTGAACAAGGACATTTTGAGAGTAGAAATTCATTCCAAATTCAAGCTCTAAGTTTTATAATGTCCACGTGTCATTAAGAAAATCGAATTGGCCCACACTATGAGAATTGGTGTATAACTGAACAGAATACATGTTAATCCATTGACGGGAAAGCTTGCCAGTAGCTTCTCGTGGGTCGGTGGTTCTTTCCAGGGTTTTCCCGAGGATATTCCTCCACCATTGATACTGTCCACCATGTATAGCCTATCTTATACTGAGAAATGGCATTAAACCCTACAATAACAACAACAATAACTACTATCGAGATAATGACACACTTCTGTGCAATATGTGATATCACAATCACTCTCAAATATCAACCAGATGCGTTGCTGATTGCAATGTGCTAGAATCATTACTAAAAGTAGTAAATAAAGGATCTCAAATGGGTAACGATTTAATATTGAATTTATGAAACAAATTCAATAATGTCCAGCTTTTGCGAGCCAAGTCTATTTCAAGAATAATTTCGTTCTTTCAGACAGACGGTCTACCTTTCATTTGTTGTGCATAAAATATAGTCCCAAAGAAAGTTGAACTAGTAAAATTAGATTGTACTGTTTTACAAACTATAAATCAAAGAAAAAGCTTCCATCCGAATAAACAGTACATTTTGTAACCACAAAATCATTTTTCAAAACAGAATTATAAATGCGATCTGATGCTGCCACATTGTTTTACGGTAAGATGTCGTAGGCCGACAGTAGAATATACGTGGACCCTAAAATGTGTGTTTAAAAAAGTTACATTGTTGCGATTTTCATGTGAAATGGATTACCGGATACAAAACGTCCCACATTTACTGCAATACATTTGTGACCATTCATGTCCAGATTATTCTCCGAACAGAGGTGAGTTTGTTTACTTCGTTAATTTAACATTTAAACCACGCTTGTATATACGATGGATTCTATATCTATGTTACTAATATACGCACCACCCACACCCACCCCGCTATCCCTTAGTTTTATTCGTTATTATCATTCTTGTCTTGTAGTTGTATGCCTTTTTTTCTTATGATGATATTGTTAAACATGACATAATGAACCTCTGTGGGAGTAGCATATCCATATTGAGACAGCCGATATGATATTTCCTCAGTTTCCACTTGCGAGTCGAGTTAAAAAATGGCCGCCAAAAAATGTTGATTCAGATCAAACCTTCCAGAAGGCGGGGTTAAAAACGTTTTTCCACGGTCGCAGCCAATCATTAAAGACACTAATGCACAATAACTTCATAATCTCATCTGGACCAATCAGAATCATATAAAGTGATATTTCACACGTATATCAAAAATATGAACCTGCACGCACTGTAGGAAAATAATACCGACTATGTGATAATTTTATATATGAATCATATAATGCTTTAAGAATACATATATACGTGTTTTGTCGATATCTCTACATAGTCCTTCTAACTCTGTGATTGTGTCATAATCAGCTTTGCTATAAGAAATTTAAAATTTAAAAATAGATTACACGCTGAAGCACAATTCTTGATGTCAGGTTTTATCTATCTATCTATCTATCTATCTATCTATCTATCTATCTATCTATCTCGTTATATATATATATATATATATATATATATATATATATATATATATATATATATATATATATATATATATATATATATATAAAGAATACAAATCATATGGCGAATAACAACCCTCTAACCCTCTCAAGCGTACTGGATCCACCAAGGGATCACGTTTGTCAGGGATTAATTAAAATAGATGCAATAAACTGACGACGAACAGTACGAAACTAGTAACTAACTAGCCTAAGCGCTTTCGACTCTTAATGAGTCTTTTTCAAAGGCAAATACAAAACATAGTTACGACAAACAAATAAACACAAAAACGTTGTGTTTGTAAACCTCTACATTTCTGTCTTCACATGTGCTAAAACTATAAATACAACCAGCTTGTATAGACTAGTTGCGGAAACTGAAAACTTTGTATAATTCCCTAAAAGTCTACAAGCCAAAGCGACATCTATTTTTACTTTGTGTACATATGTAACGCAGATTATATCCCGGATATTTGATTCAATACCGGTTATTCTTATAGTAAAAATTGAAGGATAATAAGAAGATTTAGAAAATGTTAAATTCTACTAGTGCATAGTTTTCATTTTCTAGTCTTCTTGGTTTAGACCGCTTGGTTTCAATGTTCTAAGGCGGCGTATCTAGTATGATTCCTTTTCCTTCCTGGTTTCGGAACTCCAGCTGTGGTTGTTAGCAATAGCGATAAGTATTATATCACTGAAAGTGTGGCCAGCGGAGGAGAAGTGTTCTGCGATAGGGCTTCTGTACAGCTTTTTTGTCATCCAATCAGATCTATGAAGGTTTATCCTTATGTGTAGCTTTTCAGTTTCTCCCACGTACTGAAGGCCACAGATCTTACATGTGATGAGATAAATCACATTCTCTGTTTTGCACGTTTTGTTTGGACCATGTATGTTTAGTTTTTCTTTAGTCACTGTGCTAGTGAATGTCTTGGTCTCTATCATATGTTGACAGGTTTTGCATCTTTTATCGCCACAGGGTCCAGATTGACTAGGTTGGTTTTGACTAGCGATTGTTGTTAGCTTGGCCCTGACTAGGATGTCCTTTAGGTTTTTTGGTCTCCGGTAAGCTACTACAGGTTTGTTCGGAAGTATTAGGTTTAGTATGTCTGACGATTGCACGGTTGGCCATATATATATATATATATATATATATATATATATATATATATATATATATATATATATATATATATATATATATATATATATATATATATATATATAAATATATATATATATATATATATATATATATATATATATATATATATATATATATATATATGATCACCTATGCTATAGGAAAATTAAAATTAGATTAAACGCTGAAGCACAATTTTTGATGTCCGGTATGTATGTATGTATGTATGTATATATATATATATATATATATATATATATATATATATATATAGAGAGAGAGAGAGAGAGAGAGAGAGAGAGAGAGAGAGAGAGAGAGAGAAAGAAAGAAAGAAAGAGAGAGATGTATGTGTGTGTGTGTGTGTGTGTGTGTGTGTGTGTGTGTGTGTGTGTGTGTGTGCGTGTGTGTCCAAGCCATACAATATCACATCGGCCATGTTAATTTGTCAAGTTGAAAAGGTCCCCTGCTCCGTACCTTTTCTGTTTCTCGTAGACTTCTGGAATTAGAGCAGTGACGTCACCACTAGCGTAATCAATCATTTCTTGTGTCAAAGGTCGCTTCGCCCAGTAATCATTTTCCCTTTTTGTCCACTCAATCTGAGATTCAGAAATATGACATATATCATGATATACTCTCTCTACCTTTTCATATCTATAATAATGTTTTCAGTACTATATATAAGAAATCAAAAACTCTGAACAATTGTATTATACCACAACTGGCAGTACAAAGCATTTTGATCTACCTTCACTATTTTATAACCCGTCCTTTTCGTGTTTTCAATGGTGTAATCATTTATTTTTAACTGAGTTGTTTGTATTTGAAAAGTATTTTGAAAAAAGAAACAAAATTATATCTTTCTTTCCCACGACTGTTTTTTAACAACGTAATGAGTGTCAAATGACAAGAACTGCCCACGTTGTTTCTTGTTTATCTATCTTATGGTAACGAAGTTTTATTCCATAATTTTCTTTGTATCAATAACTTGTATTGATACAAGTAATATTTTTCTGCCCAAAAAATATGCTGAACTTCCCAAAATAATAATATATTTGCCTAAACAATTTTTGGAAAGAGATAATGAATGCAGTGATTGATAAACCTGGACTTCTTCTTTCCCTTCATACACCTGCGCTGTGTCCGAATAGATCCGACAGATTTCTGCAAGCTTTAGCCGATAAGGAAGTTTGTGTCCTTTGTGTTCCTCAATCACAAGGTGTGCTACCTGTGAGAGAAAAATCAGAGATGGCAATTACGTTAATATTTAGCTCAGTTTATCTTTCCACATGCTGAACTTCAATATATAATGGATTCCATGAGAACTTGTTACATATATTCATAATTTTCTACAGAATTATAAGACCTCATGTTATACGTAATGCAAAGCCTCCGCTGGAAGTAGCCATATATAACTATATACCTACTCCAAATAAAAAAAAAATCAATGCCATACTTGAATGTTTATAAATCGCTAAAAAATTATATTCAAAGCCCAAGGTAATAATAACCATATTATTTTACATATTTTACATTTTGCTTCAACAAATAAATTAAGTTATAAAATAAAATTTAAAGACGTAGTATATCCATCGTTCCAAAAATCATTATTATAGTACGGTACTATTCGTCTTCATGCAAAATATTTTTTGCTGTTTTTCAATACATATTTATTTACCTGTGTATCAAAGACATTATGAAGCTTGATGCCAAACTGGTGGAATAAGGCCGCACTGTCGTTAGAACAGGAGTGTATCACCTAGATTATTGGTAACATGAAAAAGAATCAACATAGTCGGTAGGATAAAATCTCTTTGGTATGTTTTTCGTGATGCACTCTGGATTACTACTGAAAAACTAACCGAAAATGTCAATCGCATCTGCGATAAATGCTGCCAAAAGAATGAAATTAACATTTACCGTTCTCCACATAAGCCACTGAAGAGTTTCTTTTGCAAACTGGATAAATATTTTTGTTTTGTTAACATTTTTTCACAAACGGTATTTGATGGTACGCTATCTTAAAAGCAGTTGAATCTTGGTTCCTAGCCTGATAATAGTGTAAAGAATAGAGGAATCACATTCTGTTGAGGTAAAGTTGATTGTCCAGTATCATTAGGTTTATCAGTCGATTAATGTTTGCAAGTAAAACCTTTCTCTTTTCTATCTATCTATCTATCTATCTATCTATCTATCTATCTATCTATCTATCTATCTATCTATCTATCTATCTAGCTAGCTAGCTAGCTAGCTAGCTATCCATGTGATTCAGACGTAAAACTGCGCAGTATAGGTAATTCGTTCACATCGTTCGGATTTGTTATGGATATCAATTTTCTTTTCCATTTTCTTTCTTGTCTTTTTCCGAGTAAAACAAAACATATGCATGTCGTCTGATTGAACATTTTGTTAAGATCCCTGTATCGTACATTCATTTATAAAGTAGTTTTTTAAGTCGTTTTTAGACAGTATTATTATGATTGGTAACTCTAACACTATAGAAAGCACCTTAAAGGTGAGGTCACGTCGCGTGTTGTAGTGTATATGTATAATACGCTGTGAAAATTATAGTCAAAACCTATATGATTCGGTCAAGTATGCCACGCATTGATTGAATGGAGGTCTCTCCAATATAGCGTGATTCTAGTGGATTAAATTTTGGACTGTGGATATGTCACGGTTGCCCTAGCAGCCGATTGGATAATAATAATAAAACCTATATTGTAGACGATCAAAATTTAGCAAGGAAATAGTGAATTAAATACTCATGAATCTCTTCTAGTGATTCAGATTTGTTAAGGTGACTATATACAAGAATCAAGGCACCACGTTTAATCACTCTTCAGTATATTCGAGTTCTGTAAGAGTTAGAGAAGAAATTGATTTCTTTATAATTTGTTCGTTGAAACTGCAGAGAGGAAAAACCTTTTATTCTAATCAGACATTCTCTTACTGAATATTATGCAATTATGCAATTATTCAAGGACTTTGATATTTAAATAACTCCATTTAATTGTATGAACATTCAAGGACTTATTTAACTTTCACTGCATTATCTTAAAGAAAAACTTTTATATTTTAGAACGATGATTCTTTAGTAGTCTTAGTGAATAAGCATATCTGAATCTTCATTCGGAATATCTTGGGATAACTTCCGATTCATATGAAATCAACAGCACATTTAGAATAATATTCTAGGAATTAATGCAATGTACGTCATTTTTAATTTCTTTCACTTTGTTTGAGTTTATATTTTAGGGAAATAAATTTATATTTTGATGAATTCTTGTTGGGCTTTATCCTGTCTTGTTACATGGCTTGAGACCCTAGGTGTAACAATATGGTCATCTGGATAAAATGCTACACTCAATTCCATTATTGCAAAAATCATTTTTAAAACGAATTGATTGAGTAACAATTACCTTTGTCGAAAACACAGCAATTTTCATTTTGCCCTAAACAAGAAGATATTTTCTAGGAAACATTGAGTACAATACGGTGTAACAAAAAAAGAATGAAAAAATTAATAAATTTTGAAATATTAGAAATATATTTCCCAAGAAACTCATAAGTTGTTATCTTATAGATTATGTAGGATGCCATATTATCATCAAGCAATCTGATTTATCGAGTTAAATTTAATAAAATGTTATGGCCTTTTTTAGAAAAGCAAACGGGAATATAACTACACAGTTTCAGTAACTTTCAAGTCTTTTTTTAAAGAATGCCAATCGCAAACAGAATATATATATATATATATATATATATATATATATATATATATATATATATATATATATATATATATATATATATATATAGTGTCTAAAAGTTATGTTGCTAACGCGAACTATACTATTGTATACACGGAACAATGTCTTTCCTTGATTGAAAATGATATATTTCAACTCAACTTTTTTTTAACCACTACCTTCACTATTTGGGATGATGTCAGTATTTCCTCCAATCCCGTGTCCTTGAAGAAGCTTTTGTCCTGTTGCTTTTCATTTTTCATGACATCAAATAGGTACACATTTCCCTTCATCAGTCCGATCTGCATTAACGTAAGCGGCCCTGTACTGCTGAGATGAATGCCCTCACAATCAAGAGCAATATACTTTTCCTGTTGCAACGCACTTACTACTGATTTGCAGTCTTCTTTTTGAAACGGCGACAACACTTGGACTTCTGGTTTTGATGCCATGGTGTAGTTTTTAATGCTTCAAACTTTAATGAATCGTATTTGAAATAATAATAATAATAATAATAATAATAATAATAATAATAATAATAATAATAATAATAATAATAAAAATAATAACAATAACAATGCGATACCAATAGTTTATATTACTTGGTGATGACACAACGGTATTTACCTATATTAACAGGGAGATGTTTTGCCACAGTAGAAAGCATAAGTGCATCCAATATAAGTGCATAAGTGTAACATAGATCTCACATGGATAATGATGTTAATGAAAGTGAACAGTAGGGTTCGCCAAAATCAGTGACAAATCTTCATCTGAATGGTTATGATCCATGAAAATTTGCCAGTAATAAGTTTAACAGTTTTTAAAATGCAGAATAAAGGATTTTTGGTTCAGAATTGTAGACTTCTGAAAGTACTATAACAAGATTCAATGATAAAAACGTCACCGATAAAGCGCATGAAACGGAGAACATAACTTTCAAAGGAGACGAATCGGAGTAAAATAAATTAAACAAGTTTTGTTGAATTTTTAATATACATTACAAAATATACTTAACTGGAAAGAATACAAAAGGCGTACTGTCAGAATTTGTAACTAGTTATGTCATGTTGAAAATGTCAATATTGTCTAGTCCTTTAAGGAGAAATTGCCATGTTCTCGACCATGGAGGTTAAATGGGTAGAAAATCGCCTGTTGGTGATCTTAGTAGAAAGGGTTGTTAATAATGGATGAATCAATATAAGAAAACAATGATCTGATTATTACGCAAAATGCGGAGTAAACAATTGTATCATATTAAACCTAAATGTTGACTGAAAGAAACGTCCTGCTGGGTAAACCATGACAAAGGTGAAAACACTTTTTTTAAAGGATGGATTCCCAACCCAACCAGGATGTTTCGCCCCTTTGGAGAATATACAAAAAACAAGAAGAGAAAACGCAGAATTTTTTGTCATGTATATACAAATAAATCATCCTTGAGAAATTTATATAATAAACGGAAAATTCAATCAGTATATTACTCAAGGCAGTTCATCTCACCACTCACCGCTTTTACCGAAGAAGGCATATGGCAGGGTTTAAAAGCCAATTTTCGGAAATTATTGCAGTTCACCTCGACAGCATGTTACTGCAGCAGTTATTAAAGGTCAGGGTCATATCAACAAAGGATCTCACTAAAAATAGACACGATCTGACTTTTGAAAGATCGAAATATGTAGAAAGTAACAACAACGTTACTTTAACAACACGTGCCATACGCAAGCATAATTTTTAAAAAAAGAAATATTCCTGGTTTAACCGCAACAATCGTTATATATATATATATATATATATATATATATATATATATATATATATATATATATAATGATCATAACAATATATCACTGGCATGACAAGCTCTACACCGTATCACTGTATAAAGAATCGATAAATCTTGGTCAGCGATTATAGGGCTATGTATTCTATCGCAGTTAAGAGGCTAATGAAAGTAAACTTCGAGGTACGTAAAAGTGAATGTTTTGTTGGTTATATCTGCTGATCTTTTGTTAGAAAGAAAGTAAAATGGAATTATAAGGATTAAATAATCATGGTTGGGTATTTATCGATGTGTAAATTTTACCAATCACTCACAAAGTTTACATATAGTCCTTCGGATTTTTTTTTTTTTTTTTTGCTTTGTGAGTGATTAGGTAAAATTTATTTATCGATCAATACTCAACCATGATCATTTAATCCTATATTAAATAAGTTTGTTCAAATAAAGGTCAACAAAAGTTAGCTGTAGATATGGCTTGAGACATTCATTTCCTGGATGGTTAAAATTGGATTGTATCACTTGAATACAAGTCAGATTTGTCATACCTAGGAAATTCCACACCTGGACAAGGGTCTTTATTTAATGCAAAATGCACAATAGCTGAGTTGTATTGTCAAATATATTGACTAACATTTTTATGTGGTTCCCGGGTAAAGTATCAAGGAAACCGCAGCCTGAAATAGATGGGGCGGCATTTTTGACATAGTTAACTTAAAACAAAGAGCGATTATACTGAAAACATGCAATGCATTGTGGCAAGAGGAATTACAGGAATATGGTAGGGCGTCAAGAATATGTCGTGACAGTGGAGACAGCTTTGTACTAATAAGGATATAATACTTTAAGAGGAGACTGATATTTTATTTACAAATACCTTTTACAATAAGTCACATAATAATTGAGAATTTACAATAGTACTTATAGGAAATATTTTTATTCCATATCTCATAGATCACAATGGAGAGGATATAGAACTTGAGGTCTTGAAGAAAAGAGGACTTCAACAAGATCACGATGGAGAGGATATAGAACTTGAGGTCTTGAAGAAAAGAGGACTTCAACAAGATCACGATGGAGAGGATATAGAACTTGAGGTCTTCAAGAGAAGAGGACTTCAACAAGATTCGATCGAGAAAATCCAACAACCGAAGGAAGGCTGGATTTGAGAAATTGTAGGTTATCAGTGATTATTTTGTCTGGAAGTGAGCAAACTAAGAAAATGATCTAAATATATGGATACATATGAGGCAAACCTTCTATAGTAGCTCTGGGTATTGATATTTATTGATTTTTATGTCATCCGTCCGTTATTAAACAGTTTTATATTGCCATTATAATCTGAGTACATGCAATACAATTTTAAAACCAGCTGAATACTATAGACGCACATTTATTACCAACTTAATATAAATGTAGTACATGTATTATAAGAAACATTTTGGAGACGTCTGACACACACCACTATCTTGGAGCATTAGTGGAGATCATTTTATTTTATTCTTAAATTGCAAATTGTATCTTGTGACTGTAGAGTTCAAAGAATAGGAAGAAATAGTGTCTTTTTAAGTCGTAGGAACCCATAATAGGATAACTGACCTATGTGTAGTCAGTAAGTAACAACTATTCAGTCAACTTCGTCATGCGTAGTTGGCAAGTTCAAGTTCTTATCATAATTATTTTGAATAATTAATATCAGGTTACAGGTATTGGCGTCATTCCAGGATGAAAAATAATACATTTATTTGTTTTAAGAAGTAATTAAAAGAATAGAAAAACAAGACCAAGTATGACTAATATCAAGTATATATAGTTTGTTTCATTTTTGCCCGCATGAAATATTACAGACACCATAGTCTGTTCCTCGTTGTTTGTTAATACCATGCAAACGTACTCTCAAAATCCAGTCATTAAATGTTCAAACAATTTAACAAAAATGATATTTGGAACTTAAACTTTAAATTTTTCTACTATGATCATCTCTCTCTCTCTCTCTCTCTCTCTCTCTCTCTCTCTCTCTCTCTCTCTCTCTCTCTCTCTCTCTCTCTCTCTCTCTCTCTCTCTCTCTCTCTCTCTTGGAATCTTAAAGAAATTCACTGTATATACAATTAAAAAAAAACACATTAAGACTGCCATGTTTACAAGTCTACTCAGCTCATTCTAGGTTGTACTGGCTGTAAATATCTTTAAAAAAAAACACTGATAACCGTGTAGTTATGCAAGAACTACCTGTATGATATCTGTATTTTGTTGCAATGTGAAACAATATTATAATGAAACATATTGTTTGTCCCATATGTGTTTTAGAAAAAATTTGTCCTGCAAATAAAATCTGTTTAATTCAGAAATGCAGAAAGGCCAAACAAAAACTAATAGCGTTACACAAAATTCTTTAGTTGGGCGGTAACAGGTGAAAATTGTTATCCATCAGAAAATTCGCTGGAAAGATTCATACATACTTGAAACTGTTCTGATCAGTCTACATATCTACAGAAAGATAGAGAGGGGACATCGAACTTAGATGGAAGTAAAAAGGAACACACTGCGGTTCCAAAAAGTGAGAGAATTATGCAATGTTCCCATCCCATCTTAACTACTTTCGTATATCACACATCGATATTATTTTCTGCGACTTTTTTAATTTTTAATTTAGATTGATTTCCAGGCACTGTTTGAATACAAAACAACTAGGTTAGTGTGTGAGATTTGGATTTTTAACGTAGCTTTAATAAATTTTCAGTTATATCGCTACGATGTCTGCAGTGTGGCAGTTTACAGTGATATATAGCACTGGGGCATCATGCCGCAGACATGTAGTATGATGTCCTACCCAGTCACATTATCCTGACACCAGGCTAACCTGTCCTAACACTAACTTCTTAATCTTAAACGCCTAACGAGCCAGCTGTTAGCACCATTTCTATAAGTCTTTGTTATAATTCGGCAGGGGATTCAGCCGGGGATAGAACCCAAGACCCCTCCCCCTCCGTATTCGAGGCGGACGCTCTAACCACTAGGTCATTGGAGCGGTTAACAAGAAGGCAAAACTGTATTTCAAAAGCTTGATAATGTGTGATCCACCAAACGGCAACTTAAATAACAAGAAAACTCATTTTTGGGGGTAATCTATTTGTTTCCAGGACCAACGGCAGAAGCTGTCTCAGCAAAGTCAGAGTTAGCTTCCCTTACAACAGGTGAAAAACATATCCAGAATCAGCAAGTATAGATTCTGATGCATTTGAAGAATGCCTTCCTGATTCCATTTTATCTTGGTTATTTGTTCACTCTAAACAACGCTCCCCATGAATTGGATCAACAATATCCCCATGAATTAGATAATTTATCACTTTCATCAGCGTCACTTAATCCCCCCCAAAAAAAATATGTCATCTTTATCAACTGCTTTATATTATACAGCATCTGTACAAGCATGATTGTCCAAATCTAAAGTTGCATTTCCTTCAAATACGTGGAATAATGTGTACATAATCACTAACCATGCAATCCAGTGGTTCAATTCTGCAGTCAGGTTTGATGGGGACAGTTCAGGCAGATTATGAAATAATGATTTCACTTTCTGCCGACAAATCTTGGACATCAGATGATGCGTCGAACGCCTCCTACAGTTGCAGCAGACGATGAAAGTGTATGCATGAATTACATGAATGATATTGCTGTGTGCATGTTGCCACCTGAAACCTGGCATGATTAGTCAAAAGAATCTCCAACAGAAACAACGCAGTCTGCACAGGAGAAGGTGAGCCTTTACTCGGGGCTTAGAAAATATCAAGGAAACAGTTTGCTGAATTGGTACAGCGATATCAAAGGAAGACATGTGTCTTGGGAATTACAAAATGATAAGGGCATAAAGAAGTGGACAAAAAAATTAAACATTCTTGGAAATCTTCTATTCCAAATGGTGTGAGGGTAATGTTTCTAATTTGGCATATAATATGTGTGAAGACGATTGAAAATCTGTTGGTAAATTATATGTAACAGTTGGTCAACATTAAAATAATGTTAATGCAATTTGGGCCATCTGTGTTTGAAGACGAAATTGTTGGTATGATTCCACTAAACCTAGAAACAACCATTATTACACTCTTCCATTATTCAAACAGCATTACACGACTTTAAATATATATATGAATCTAAAAATTTTCCCAGTTGTGTACATTAGGTTTTGATTCCAGAGTTATAAGTACAGACCCTGTGGCCAATATAACGTACACATCTGAATGAGTCTTCTCTTTCAAATAAGTGTATATATCGATAATAATGATGAGGTCAAAATTTCTTTAAAAGTTTTTATTCATGGGTCTGGCATGTAATGTTCCTAGACTTAAACTAGTTGTTTCTTTAAAGACCCCGTTTGATACATGTTATCACACCTGAGCTAATGAGTACACATGCCGATTCTAATAATTATAAGACCAACAATCAAGTCCTTTTTTAACCATGAAGGATGTGTCACATGACCATCAAGTCTCTGTCTTAACCATGTAGGTGGAGTTACAGATACGTAGTTGCGCTACGATCAATACTCCATAAATTGGCATACAGCTTATAAATGATGCAAGCCCCCTACCCCGGCGCCCATCGTCATTGGGGGTAGGAGATGGATCAAAATCCTATAACCGTTAAATACAGCAACATAACACCTTTAAACCTTCAATTACAACACGTGCTTTTAAGTTTTTAAACTTTTATTTTAAATGATGCAGAAAATAGATCCACGCTTGGACATCAGGAGGTGCAGCGTCCCATAATGACGAACTTTTTTTGAGAAATGTGTGGAATATAATACAAGCACACAGGCTAAAGAAAAGAACTGCGTATATTGTTTGAAATAATATTTACATAAATATTTGTACACATTCATCTCAGTTTACATACAAGTGAGTGTTTTTATACGTTTATATATTGTTAAAGATTAAAATAAGAGAGAAAAGAACATAATTATTGTTTCAAAATTAGCAAATCTAAATCAACCTTACCTTGCTCACAAATCGTACTACAGAGCAATGTGCATTAAAAATGGTCCAAAGCTATTTTAAACTCGATATTTAGAACACAGCATTTTCAGAAAACGAATTACGTTCCATTTTCCGAAAAATGGGAAGACCTCGTTGTAAGTTCAAACAAGTATACTGAAAACGACATGTGTAGGAAGTAATACACTTACTAACCTGCCCGTACTTCTTTGTTAGATACATATGATTTTTCTTGTTATACTAAACATATAGAAAGCACGTTCTCTTGAGTCCAGCTCGTTTTGTTAAAATATCGTATTTCAAACACCGGTCTATATGTACTCATTAAGGTAATTGATTGTGAACATGCAAATTTGTTTGTTTTAGAATTTAAAAATAACTTTAACAATTTTAGTGATATCATTACGTTGTCTGCAGTGTGGCAGTTTATTGTGATGTCAAGAACTGGGGCATCATGCTGCAGACATATAGAATCAGGTCCCACCCGGTCACTTCCAGGCCGACCATTCCTGACATGGTCCTGACATTAACCTCTTATTCCTGATTGCCCAACGACCTCCCGCATCCAATCACTTCGGCCACCGGAGTACATGAAAAAATAACTATAAGACCTCTTTTGCTGTGAGCAAAAATTTTCTGGTGCACTGGTGACAAACGTCTAACTCCTACATAACTTTAACCTTGATATATGACCAGAAGTGATACAGGTCTTCTTTTTTTTAATTTTGATATATCCATGGTTTGGGAGCTTCATGTTGTTGGAGATTCATATACGTGTAGGGGGGGTAGTGTGTAGAAATAACTGAGAAATGTGTGGAGATGACGCTACTTTGCCGTGGTTACTACTCTAAATATAACTAATATACGGATGGTTTGCTGTGCAAAGCTTTATCTGAACGAGAATGAAAATTGGGGCTAAATGGTGAAGCCTAAGAGTTCAGTGCCACTTGCTGGTGTTTTAAAATAAAAAGTTGTTCTCAGTAAAACAAGTATTTATCGTTGTTTTTCATGGATATCACTTTCCTTGTATATAAACCGTACAGAGTACCTGGCAAAAGGTGCTTGAAACAAGAAATTGAAGGGAAAAAAGTAGAGCAAAAAGGTGATGGAGTATTCGAACCCAAAGTCAACTGCACGTGTATCAGACATGCATTTAGTATTACACGTACAAATAATAAGCCACCACAGCTTCCTAAGTTTATTGAATAGCGTAGAGAGTTACCTGAAATGTATTCTAGCGAATTTGAAGGGAGGAGTGAGTAAAAGGTATCTTAAAATTTTGGGGTGAAACGATTCATCTAAGGAATGATGTATCGATACTTTTTCTGGAACGATAAACATATCGATACAAAAGAAAGAGAATCGATACAAAACAATACTTACCGTATATAAGCTATTTTAGTCTTCGGCAGCAGTGAATTATTATTATTATTATTATTATTATTATTATTATTATTATTATTATTATTATTATTATTATTATTATTATTATTATTATTTAGTTCGCCTTCCTATTATTTAAATATAGAATTCATCTGAAATAGCATTTGCAGTCCAAGGCACTAATCTTTTTATTATAAAACCAAAAGACTATTCAGAATACTCGCTCACCGTCAATAATCTGCCCCCCCCCATTCCATGCTAATTATTTTAATCCCAGCATCATGTTCAGCGCAACGTGTTCTTGTCCATAATGAATATAATGAAGTCTTTTACTCATCACTTAATAACCAATTTTACGCGAAGTTTCTACATTGAATTTGATCTTGTTTACAATGTGTCACAGAGTTAAATATTTTACGTTCGGATCTTATTGGTGATTACTACTTGCTCAGGTCTAGGTTAAATAATAACTACCAATAAGCAGTTAGTGTGGCTTATTCCTGCGTGACACAAAGGAAGTATTAGTAAAGCTAAAGAGAAACTTCGCTCTAAAGTCATTGATGTACAAAGTTGTTGTTGTTTTCATAGGGTTTAACGCTATTTTTCAGCACAAGATAGGCTATACATGGCGGCTAGTATTAACGGTGGAGGAAAAACCCTGGAAAACCCCGGGAAGAACCACCGACCCACGAGAAGCAACTGGCAGGCTTTCTCACCTACCCACGTTAGCCAAGTCTGGACTCGAACTCACGCAGTGAGGAGGATGTATAAAGTACTTAGGCAACTGTTTACACATCTAGTGTCTGCAAGTATGACAAACATGGTTGTTAAATTAAATTGTATTGGCACATTGTGCCCTGGAATAAGCGTTATGGAGTAGTTTTATTCCTCCACGAACGAAGTTTTACAAAAAGCGTACAAAATAAGGGCAACATAGAAAACGAACAATGTCTGATTCCCGGCGTGGTTCATTGCGTTTTCGTTCGCCAAACACTGGCTGGCGATAGTGATGCTGATAATAAATATTTTAAGTTATGAAGTATATTCGATTATTGGAGCTGGAATATTGTAAATGGAGATACCAGTGAGTGATTTTGAGCAAAAATAATGGTGTTAAATACGAGTCAGATGTACATCTTGGATGGACAAAACTAGAGGACATGTGGGGTCAGTCTTCCTCTCAGTGGTATTTCGAAATTAAATGTAGAAATGGTAGAGCAATAAACCTATTTAAAATACAGACAATTTAAAAGTTGAATGTTATTTTCTTTGCCGACCTCGTAATTTTAGTAAATGATCGACTTGTTTATCAGTCTTTTAAACATGGCTATTAAAGACAGAAATGTCATATCTGAACTGAACAGACGCGTAATTTTGGATCTTATACTTGGTTAGCTTAACTGGAAGTAAAGTTAAATGGGGTAGAATATTAATGTTGATAAATAATCAGCGGCATCGTGGAATTTTGGTCATGTATATTACGTATCGACAAACGTGGTAAAGTTGATGTATAAATTTTCACAGACTCAGTATCAACATCATGCATCGTCATAGACGAAATTAAGTTTGAGAGATTTGAGTAAGTTCTTTAAATTTATAATTACATAGATATAATGAATTCAAAACAGCCACGCGAAAACAATGTTGCGAAATTGCCCGACGTGGTGTCAGCTCACAGCAGATGCTAACAATTTTGTTCCACTTGTCAGCGATATGTCGTTACCAGATACATAATCTAGAAATATGTTTTGGTTAGAATCTTGCTGTCATTCAGAACATTTAAAAGAATTATGAAAAGTTTGTCTCAGGTAGACACAAAATGATACACTGTGCGAGAAAAGATGTAATATGAGCCGATTAGTCGTAGTCATAAAGATTTCATTTCGATTAAAATGGCGTATATAGCTAGTACTGTGTACTATAATTTTGTGAATCCTTTCGGTGGGTGTGTGTGTGTGTGTGCGTGTGTTTGTTTTGTTTGAATAAAGTCAAGTTTTCATCTGCGCAGAAATTATTTGATCGGCCAGATTGTGAACCGATTGTTACGACAAAGTACTCATAATGAATACTGCTAATAAATACTGTTGCTTGCACGTTCAGAGTTTAATTTAAAATCCTAGATTTATTAGCATTTTCACGAATCCTGTTTTCTTCTGATTGTAAAGTGTTTGATAGGTGCCGCATGCTCTTATAACTCAATGAGACTGCACAAAATATAAATAGGGGTCAGACTGCCTATATTAAAACTCAATTATTACCTTTCAATCAGCCTGTCATGCGGTAGGTTATATCAGTCATCAGTTAATTATTGTGTACCGGATCTACATACTACATATACATGGCTGCAATTTAGTTTGTCTCTATGTGCTCCGTGTAAGCAAATGCGTCATCCAGATAGAAATTTTTACCTTCGTCGGAGATTCTGAATTCTTCTAACACGCAGAGTTGTATCACTGCTTTAAATGCTGACAAATAAAATCCTATTGTTGTTGTTTTGTTTCATGTAAATCCATATTCTCATTCGAGTCTATATTTACATTTAAAAACTAGATGTAAAATAAACGAAAACTACAAGTTATCATTGGAGGTGGATCGGTTATAATGAACTGCCGTGTCAAAGTACGATTCAAAATACAATAAATGAAATTTTTGTTGCTCATTTATTGCAGGCCAAACAATTACTTTATTTTATCTAGTGTACTAAAAAAAATATTAAGCATTTTGAGATGTTTTAATGAAAGTATTAATTATATATAATACTTATATATATATATATATATATATATATATATATATATATATATATATATATATATATATATATATATATATAACTTCGTCCCATATGAGCCATTACATACCCAAATATCGTGATTTTAAAAAAATGTAGCAATTTAATTATCACCATTTGTGTTATCAGTTGAACATTTTTAATATGGGCGATTCCAGCAGATTAGATTGCCTGTTCTTCGCCGTTCAGGACGATTGCAGTTTCCATATTAAAAAAAAAATATTCAACTTTATCCTATTCAAGCTATCTACCAGAGCATGTATCCTGAAAACTTTGAATAACGGCTGCCATACACGGCGTTACCGTAATTTTCACGCAGCATAACCCAAACTTTCTGGCCAACGTCACAGTGCACAATTGCTGAATTTGATCCCTGGTCGTACTTGGGACTGGAGGGTGGGTTTCCAGCATATACGATTGCCTGCTCCTCTCCGTTCAGGACGATTGCTGTTTCCACGTAGTTCCCTTGGTAAGAAAGGATGCTGGCAGTGAAGAAATACGTACCAGACGTTGGACAACTGAAGATACTCGTTGTGGTATCGAACGATCCTCCTTCGTTATAATCCAGACGGTCAAACGTAATAGTTTGATTTGGACTCAGACCAGAAAGATTCTTGGACAAGTATGCCGAGAAAGCGACGTGTCCTGCAACTATTCTCTGTTTTGTACGGTTTCCTGCAGAAGATATACGGATTAAGAAAGTTGGCTTTAAAACAAAATCAAGTACATCGACTAAGAGAAAGCGACTTGTCCTGCAACTACTCCCTGTTTACTGTAAGATATACGGATTAAGATAGCTTACAATAAAAATCGAGCACATCGACTAAGATAAAGTGATAAAATCCAATCTTCGTGCATAGTTCTAAAATAATGTGACATGTCATTTTGAATCAAAACTTTGTTAATCTTCTTCAAATTTACGTTACATTATCCAAACGTATTTTTCATGCCCTATACGATGAAAGTGGTAGAGTTAAACAGTTTTTCGTGTGGATGAATCAGAAGAACCTAGATGATACTATAGCGATGGATTGCCGACTACTGAGCTTAAACATACTAGCCTCCAGGATATAACTGAGAAGCGGAGAGGTACACGAGTGTTTAGCCGCTTGGTCATCCCATCTAATTCCTTGAAAGGGCAGGTTTTAGTTGGGCCTACATGGCACCTTCAGAGTATATACCAATCCTCCAGATAATATCCTCGAATTTTAAATATTTTAAACACGCCTGAATTAAAATCGGGCATTTATGATTACTGAAGACTAAATTATTTAAAACAAAAAGCTAAACATCCTATTGGTGCAACAGTTAATCCAAAAGAAACCTTTAGATTGACCGTAGATGAGGTCGTATTAATGTCTTGGCTTCAAGGAAGATGTTTAAATCGGAGCTTGATCGAGTGGAACACAATGAACAACGATAGAAGCTCACTAAGTTCCTGATTTGTACGCAATCATAATTAAAATAGAGACCTACCTTAGATTGATATATACGTATCATTTAGTAGATCTGCAGGGCACCGATAAGAGGTCGTGCTTTGTTCACCTTTCAATGCACCAATCAAATTAAAGTTTTCATACTGCCCAAAAGTAAAAACGGCATTAGAGACAAATCATTGCTAATAATATTTCTCCTTAACACGAAACACAAGACTACACCTGTTAAGCTTAAAAAAAAAACAAAAAAAAAACACTTGACAGGGAATTCTAAACGTCACGAGCCTTTCATATCTTGTCCTAATTCTGAAACTATAAACATTGCAAAAAAACATAACAGTAGATGTTTCGTAGTTGAGCAATGTAGAACAGAACAATTCAGAAAATCTTTCTGTGTAAAAACAATTGTGCACTGGAATCATCTTAGTGACAGTAATCTGTGCGCACAAACAGTGGAGAGCTTCAAGACAGCTCTTAAACCATTCTAGGAACTTTTTAGGGGCGCTCTCTTCGGGTTCAATTTTTTTGTCGTAAATGGCCCTGCATTCTATACAATCACATTCAGATTCAGATATCTCCATTACGTCGGAGTTCTGGATTTTACTCAGACTGCATGCAACCACAGATGTGCGCACATGTTCTATCATTTAAACAATTCTTGAAGTGTCTGATGTCTTGGTAAGGTGGTCTCCGAGGCAACTGCAGAATTCGAAAAAAATAAAGAATCCCGGATATTGGAATGGTCAACCAATTTACCTTTAACTTGACCGAACCAGAGACTAAACTTGGGATCATGTGATGCAAAGCGATATGACGGCCTACAATATCAGGTTCAAAATTATACGAAATAAAATTCGAACAAGTAGCAGTATTTTTATTATGATTATCAGAGCAATGAACCAACAAAATGTACTCACCGTTCATTTGTTGCGATTTCCACTCATGTGTGTCAATTTGCAACCTCTCTTGAGAATTCACATCTTCTTCAAAATTGTGTGGAATGTTAATATACAGTTTCCTCAATAGCAATTCATGAGTTTTGTTGACGTCATCCTTATGTTGATGCGTTTCTGCAACACCATTACTGAAATCATATTTATATTTTTTGGTATTCGTTTCTTTATCATCAGTAGGCTGTCGATCAGCCTCCGCAAAGTAATGCCAGAGACCCTCCAGATTGACCAATCTCTTTTTCAGTTCGTTCAGTTCCCTTGCACACATTTCTCCTGCTTTGCCCGTCTGCGCATTCAAATTTTCAATAACAACTAGGCGCCGCTCAGCATTAAAAAGTGGTTTCTCAAGCGCCTCCATGTATTTGAGCTTTTCATTCTGATTTAAGACAAGTTTCTCTAACTCGTAAACTGTCTTTAAAACTTTAGCAATCTGTTCCTCTTGAGTATCGGCAACCGCCAATCTTACAGTGCATACTGCTGCAAGTACCACCAATAATGACAACAAAGTAGAAAATTCCATCATTGGTCCCTGTAAAGACTAACTGTAACGATTGGTGATGGACTTTTTAACTGTAATAATGATAAATAACACTGTAGTAGGGAAGACAGTAGCTTATCGCTTGTGATGACCGATTTACTCGTGAGGTCTCCGTACATTGTCTCTGTTGTCCAAAACTGTAGTACATGTTTTATCAAATCGTTCTGAGTTATCTCCCAAGCTCAGAAAACCAGTGGACTCTTATCATGGGTCAACCTCCCAATTGACCTTACGCCAGATGACAGACTGCGTGAGTTCGAGTCCAGACTCGACTAACGTGGTAAGTGAGAAAGCCTGCCAGTAGCTTCTCATGGGTCGGTGATTCTTCCCTGGGTTTTTCCTGGGTTCTTCCTCCGCCATTAATACTGGCCGCCATGTATAGCCTATCTAGTGCTGAAAAATGGCGTTAAACCCTACAATAACAACAACCAGATGACAGATCGCTCCGCCTACCAAATCACGTTACTTAACCTCGGACAAACATTCATTATTTGACAAAGAAATATGTTTCAGTTTACGTGATATGTTTATTTAAGGTGATTTGTATTGTTCTTAAAATATAAAATTACAAAGCTGCATTCATTATACTGCAGTAGACAACATTTACGTATGTAGTTCAGGGTCGTACATTAATAACCTAAGTGTTTTATTTCATTAAATAATAACAATCAATTGTAATGCTGTTTAAGAATTTATTCATATGAAAGGAAATTTGCCCCAAAAGATGCTCATGTATTTAGCATATAATGCAATCCTTGTTGATTTTATATGACCTACAAAATCGTAAATATTTAGAATCACATTATTGTATATACTAATGTTAAGGTCTGCTATGTTAACAAGATGGAATTCTGATCAATGATGTCTGTTGATGTAAACATATAAATGCAAACATATCGGAAGATAATTATTTATTTCGTATTTCGTTATTACTATTTACATTTTTGTATCACCATCCCTCCTTCAACCCAATAATGTAAAGCGTCACTCTAGTGTCTTAAAGATCGAGACGATAAATAATTTATTTTGGGACAAGCCAACATTACACTGAAAATTTTCAAACTTTAAAATAATGCAGCCTTTGATTCAGTGCTTTTGTATACAAGAATAAATAGTATATATCAAAGTCCTAAAGTTATGAGGTTCTCCACCTATATTCTTCAGAAATTATATATATATATATATATATATATATATATATATATATATATATATATATATATATATATATATATATATATATATATATATATGGGAGGTTCTAAGCTATCAACGGGACATGCTTTTATGCAAACACGTTGTAATTGCCATCAGTTGTGTCTTTATTCAACTGATCGTACACGTAAAATGTCGTTTTCCTTCCAAGTTTCGCCTGTGTTTCGGGAAAGGTATATAATTATTAATTCCTCCATTTAGACGATCTGAATATTGACTGTCAGAATTACAAGATTTTCTTCACTATTATCGGTCGAGAAATCAAACCATTTCAAAATTGTAAATACATATCATTATCAATTCATTATTGCTTTGAGCAGCATGTCGGAAAGACTTAAGCAATGCCTGGTGGTGTGTCTAATTTACGCTCGCTGATTAGCTAATTGACCCAGCGCGATTGACATGTGTCGATAGATCAATTTCCTATGTAAAGCAACGCAATATAAAAAAGTGTTAAAAATATTCCGTATAAAAATGCAAGGGTCCACCAAGAAAGTCCGAATGCCTCTTCATATCGCAATTACGAGTTTTCTCCCGAGAAAAACCATAGTTAATATTCCTTCTATACACAGCAAGTCCAACCTAGTTTCTTGAATTTATACAAGAAACAAATTAGTCTGACATTTTCGATTGAAAATGTGATCAATGATAGTGTAACCTGTTCTAACACCTTCTTGTTCTTTTCATAATCAATGATTTAGTCCGTCACTTTTACAATGGAGGCTGCCAAGTTTTCCTTTATTTTTATAGTCAAGACAAATATACTCTTTTACGAACCACGTTTAAAATGTTCACAAAAACAAGCATTAAATCATCATCGCGGCGGTGCTTCAATAATCTATGTATATTATATCCTCACTACCTACATAATTCGTCTTTAAATGCGGGACTTAATCGCAGTTGGCTATGCAGTTGAAAAGATTAGTCTTTTGCTATAATACAGTTGCTAACACCAAAGGTCATGACCAGATAAAGAATACATAATTCCTTTAATATTATTTCACGTTCATGAAAATATTGCCATGTTCTACAAATCCTGGTGAGTGGATTAAACTTTAGTAAATACCACTCCGTTGCAAGAAATGTAACAGAGTCCCACTACTAAAAGTATTTTGTTTCCTCTTGCAATTACCAGTGTTCCTGCACACTTAACAAAAACAAATTCCATGACTTTTCCAAAACTTTTCCAGGGCCATTTCATAAAATTCAAGGACCGCGCTATCTTGCATTGTCAAGTAAATGAACATAAAGAATGACATTTTTCAATCTAAAATTACAAATAAGTTAACAACTATTTTTAATATGCACATTTTAAATTTACCTGGGCTAGCACACTTTGACTTTATGTAGTAATTCATGTCATAATCCAATGTTCATTGTAATTTGTATTCAAAGAAAAAAGATAACAATCCTATGTAGTCTTTGTATGTGTTCCTATTTACAATATTAACAAAACATTACTTTCCAGTTGCTTTTTTTTATTTCGTTAACTACACCGGAAATCACGTGATACTTCCATTAAGAGAACTTACTCTTGTTATATGACTTGAAACCATTTATCAATTGTAATTTTATCATTTTATTTAATCGGTTATCGGTGCTCTATGAAATTTAAAGCAATCAGTTTCTTTAACTCCATTGTCACAAATTCAATGATTTTTCCAAAACTTTGCAAAGTTTTGACAAATTCCATAACTTTTTAACTCCCTTGAAATTTATTTTTTAAATTCCAAAACTTTTCCAGGATTCCATGACCTGCAGAACCCTGAATTACTGTAGCTCAGTTTTCTTGATACGTATGCAAAAATATTCATCAAACGTGCTGGGAGCATCAGTCTTGACCAATATCCACTGCTAAAATAGTTTTCGGAGTCGACACCCACAAAATGCATTCAGGCCAACTATAGATTTTTCAACATTAAATGCATTTTTCATCCGAGTTGAAGACACAAGGTTTGACAGTCTAACAATAGTCATATTAGTAAATTGATCATTTCTTTTTAATTTCTGTATCCAGTGCATATTTTCCTTCCTGAAAACGTATCTGATATTCAAAATATGTGCCAATTTGACGCATGAATAACAGGAAAATACCATAAAAATGACTTTTAGCTTATTTAAAAATGTATTTTTCTAAGCAATATCCCCAGTGAATTCCTCTAAATGTCGATTTTATTTCTCAAATGCAGATGAAAGATTTTAGTACAAAATCCGTCTGGATAGCATTTACATGTATTCTTCTGGACTTCTTTTAAAAAAAATGATATATTTTAGTATTTTGGTGACCATTGTTTATTACTATCACTTAATATAAATACTAAATATTATAGCAGATTTATCATTCTCTCGCTTCAACATTAGGAATATTTGTATTATATACAATTTACATATGTGTATCCTTCTTTTCATCTTCTTGCTAATTTGCAACTCTTTCTCCTCTTACAACCATCAATCTTGCCAATGAAGTCTTCTGTATGACAACCATATATAGGAAACCTTTTGGACTTCGGATATCTGGGAGTTAAGTCTACAGTCAAATGTACACAAAATAAACCCAATTAAATTTCTGTGATTGTTATTTTTGTTAAAAACCAAACTTGATAAAAGAAGTCACAGCAGGAGGGCATAAGTTGTTGTTGTTGTTGTTGGGCTTAACGCCATTTTTCAGCACATGATAGGCTATTCATGGCGGCTAGTATTAATGGTGGAGGAAGAAACCGGGAAATCACCGGAAAGAACCACCGACCCACGAGAAGCTACTGGCAAGCTTTCTCACATATCCACATTCACCGAATCCTAGACTCGAACACACGCAAACAGAGGTGAGATGGCAGTGATCCGTAACGGACAGCGCTTTAGACCACTCGGCCACTCGGGGCCCCGAGGGCATAAGTGAGATATGACAAAGTTAATGGATTTTGGGTAAAGATACTTGTTGACTGGGCTGGGTGTCATGGAGACAAGAGGGTGTAAGATGATACTGTTAACAATTAGTTAGGCAATATGTAATTAATTACTGGGAATTCGCAAAGACGATAAATGCTGTTCTAGTCTATGGTGTGGATCTGGTGTTTAACATCACAACACGTGTAAATTATTTAGTTCTGAGGCAACTGGAAAACAATGCCTTGGCCAAGGATACCCTAACATTGTCAACCTGGGTAATCTCATAGTAAGATTCAAACCAGCACCCTTATGATTGCAAGTCTGGCATGCTAATAACAGCGACTCCAGTTTTAATAAGGCAACTCTGATAACATACAGGACTTTATATTTAACATGATCAAAGTCAAGAAAGATGATCTTAGAGCTCTCCTGCTCAACATACAAAATATTTTGGTGGAAAAACGACATTTACAGACACAAACTGTATATGATAAGTGCATTAAGAAAAGAATCGCCAATACTGTCCTGCATAGTTTTATTAAATTAGAATGTAATGAACACTGACATTTGTGTGTACATAAAAACATGAGAGCATAACCATATCAACTTACCTATGTTATTAATACATAAAATACAGCTATTTACAAATAGTCTGATAAAGGGGAAAACGTTTGTACTATCTGGAAAAACAATACATTTATCTGCAGCAATGAAAGACTTTAAGCATTTGTGGCCATTTAAGGCTTTTCTCAAACCTTATTCTTAATTCTACTAACACAGGTTTTGACGAATTAAATATATAACTTCATTTTGTAATGACAGAGTAATAGAAAATGTCGCATTTTAAACATCTGAAAGTGGTAGTAAAACTGATTGCATTCCTAATTTAAATGATTAAAATGCATATATTTACACTTATTTCTTTTGTTTTTTTTAAAAAGAATGAATAATATAACATAAAATACACTGAATGATACCTACTGTGTTGTTCATAATTCTTCATAACATCCAAATTTTCAAGCACCATCAATATATTGTTTTTGGTCCCTAATTTTTCATACACAGCACTTTCTTCTGACTAAAAGTAGGTGAATTTTAGAGATCATTATTATTTTACCAAACTTAATTTTGTACATCTTAAAAACAACTGCTGTAAAAACACACTTTTCATAGGGTACCAATTTCAAGGGATTTCAAGGTTGCTACAAACTATAAATTTAAGACCCAAAGAAAAGTATTTATATTATGGAAACAAGAGCAAGTTTCCAAACCATGAATTTAAAGACCCAGTGAAGAGTATTTTTATTGTGGAAACAATAGCAAAAGTTTCCAAAACCACATACATAAGTAAATTTGTTACAAAACAATGATATATATGTATAATACACGTGAAAATAAATGAATTCAAGGTAAAAACAAATATATAAAAAAAATTACATTTATACATTAGTTATGAAATCACAAAACATTAATGTGTTGAAGAGTGAATATTCATGGTTGATTAACTGCTGGATTAGAATACTAAAAGACACTTGACTACTTAATTATAAGCTTTTACAAACATTCAATGGATACATGAACTCAAGCGATGAACTTGTAATTTAGCCTTCAACAAATGTTAAAAGTTAATCCACTTTCTATGATGGTAAAGATAAATGTTTTCCTATGATCAAAATAAGCAAATGGAGCTGATGAAAATGCAAATAAGCCTGAGAATACAGTAAAGTGAGATCTTCAATGATAAATTCAATATTAATTGAAAAAGGCATATTCATATATATGTACAATCATACATAACTAAAAAATCTAAATATGGTTCATTTCTATACCATTAATGAATACAAATGGACTTTTACTACCTCAGCTCAAATATATTTAGTCGTAATAGCTGTGTCTGCTTTGTTCAAAATCAACAAAAGTTTTTATCTATTTGCTGAGAAGACAAATAACATTCACAATTCTTTGGTGAGACAAACTAAACTTTGAAACAGAAAATCAAACCATGCAATAATCACTGTCATGTGAACACAGAAAAGGTATATTTTTATTGTACAAACAATCACTGGCATGCTACACTATATTGTACTAAACATGGGACTAGATCATTGAAAAATATTTGAAAACAATCCAGAAATCCCAACTTTTATATTAAAACAAGCAAACATTTTTATATTAAAACAAGCGAACATGCAAATGTGTGTCAAGCCTCACTTGTAAAATGTTATTTTACCTTACACCCAAACCAATAAATGTTTGTCACCTGAAATAGCAGGTTTCACGGATAAATATGTTACTTTACTTTTATTAATGCTAGTCATCAGCAAGGACAGGTTTCACAGGTAAATATGTTACTTTACACCACTTACCAATGAAAGACTGACAGCAAGCAAAACTCTCAGCAAAAGCGCATTATGCAAATGTAATAGAGCTTTGCATGCCTGGTACAGTAAAACCTACCTTGGTGATCTCTACATAATTACAAACTATTTATAAGACACAATATTATATATAATAATTTTGTCCCACAGAGAGACACATGAGGTAAATGAGCAATGTTTTCCTGCATCATCATCAAACAGTACACTTCTTTGAATAGGGAGACTATGAGAGCAGGACATACTTTTTATAATTACAATTAATACCAAGAGCTCTGTTAAAGGATGATAATTAAAAATCGGAGTACACACTGTAACACTATCAAACTGTCTCAGACTGAAGCACATGACAAATATGAGACTCCCTCAATATAATGCCAACCACAAAAGTCAAATTATACAGCAATAATGTGAAACTGCCTTATAATGAAGCATAATCAAGTATATGATACATGAAATGTTAATAGTACTTAGTGGAACTGGATCTAAGACCATCCATGCCTTAAACAAGAAAAGTGTCATAATGAAAGGTTTGAGTTTGAGAGTGATTTAATGTACAGGTCACATACTTTTGAATATCTCAGATGGATTAACTTTAGCACAGCCTAAATACCTCATCATCAACACACAACTACTCATCCATCCAAATATCAAACAGGAGATACAATAAAAATAAACATAGTTTTCCTAATTTCCTTTAATTTCAACACCTGTATAAATAACACTTTACTGTCAATGACAAACTCTGGTTCCTATAGTGTCTGGTATAGGCAGGTTTTACAGTAACTGAAAACTTGTACTGTATAATTGTTATGCATGCAGACCAATTAAATCTACCCCTACAGACTTATGATAAAATCAACAACAGGAGATATGGTAACTGTAAAAAATTTTAACACAATTACAAAAAACTGATGTCTTTAAATGGATGACAAGGTTAATGATTGGTCCTACCAAATGCAACATTCACAGCTTCTACAGCACCTCTCCGCATTTTCTCCACATACTGGTTTACACAACATACAATCTTACTGCTTATTTTATTGTACTATAGAAAGGTTCACAACTTCAAACTTTAAATATTTCTTCCCTCCTTCATTAACATTCAATTATACACATGCTTACAATATGATTTATGCATGCTTGCAAATACACTATTACACAGGTACAGAGAAATGACTGCACAATATCTGCGGTGAAAAGCCATTAAAATTATGGCTTTCTGCTGTACAATGAAGTGTTTGGCGTGAATGTATACTATTTTCTGTAATAAAAAGACAAAAAAATGTCATCAATTATTCTACAAGATCAATGCCATTTAAAAATTGTTACATCTAACACTTTCATATACACTGAGTAACAACACCGACACTAAGCTTTTCTGACAGACTGATTTTGAGAAATACATAATCCTCTTGGATGTAAGGCAAGACAGACAGATTTACAATTCTAAACATAATATAAGCCAAGCTTATTTTAACAAAATGTCTGACAATATATAATTAGTATTAAATGTGTTTAACAAGTATGTCAATCATAAATGCTGACCGGGTAGGATTGCAAAATTAAAAATTAACATTAATGTACAATATGTATTTTTGACACAAAAATATTAATTCAATAATCAATATTAACTGACATGTTATGTGAAAAGCAGAAGTATCAACAAGCATCCATATTTTAAAGTGCTGGATACAAATTTTGAGAGTGTTAAAAAGGTACTAACGTCATCAAAAACTTTTTTAGCAGCTTCTAATAATTACATTAAACTTAACTTTTAAAAATATAAACTAATAGTCCAATTAATGTTAATTACAAGTCTGAAGGTCATTAAGAATCAAGTTCACTGATTCTTGATTGGTGAACCATAAGACAACTCATTCATTGGTATGATGAAAGACACTGTCAAGTTTCCAATTAATGTTGCACATTTAGTACAAATGATTCTATATACACATCCTAAACATACATAATTTGTTTAAATATGTATGCTTTTTTGTCTTAAAGGCTCTTTTTTGTAGGTATTTAATAAGTAATTTATGTACTTAACTGACATGTAAGAATAACAGTCAAATGTCAATGTTTGTTGGCATCATCACAAGAAACTTGAGGAGTAAAATGTGATATCTATGGACTTTTACAATGGTGGCCAGGTACTAAACTAGATCAGGAAAAGAACACAATAGATAGAACAACTACAATACTGATACTACACAATGTTTTCATCATAGACCGATGTTTTGGTGGTTTCACACCTTTAGGGTGACCTATATAAAAAAATGTCCAGATGTGTTTGTTGGCTTGTAAATAATGACATCCCAAAGGAATTTTTAAAAAAGACAGCCACAAAGGAAATTGTACTGAATGCATACATGACTTGCATGCCATTTTTGGTCAATACATATCTTCAAGGTACCCAACTCAAGTTTAGTAGAAAATAAGTTTATCGCTTTGTTAAGCCTTTCAGTAACATATAATTATATAATTCGAGTACAAACCAAACATGCTCATCAATCCCATCCATGGTACAATAATGGTAGTTAAGAGGCTGAATAATTCTTTTAGCAAAGTACTGAATCAAACACTAAAACAAAAATCATTGTTAACTGATTAATATGGCATTTTCTTCAAAAAGTGACAATATTAAGCTCAGGTAAAGTTTTTCTTTTGTGATTAAAGAGGTTTATTTACCAATCTCCTAAGTGTTCTACAGTTGGACAGCCAATCAGTTCGCAAATTAATGCTTTATAACTTCTGTAGTACTAGCTCAATGAATCGAACATACTGACCATGCTGTTATCATGTTATAACCATCGGTCTTGTATGCTTTTTTAAAGGGCTAAAATGGTTTTAAATTCTTTAAAGTTTGAATTTTATTTTAACTTTAATAACAAAGTGGTCCACATTTTGTTTACCAAACAAAGACTGGCACTCAGAATGTAGGAAAGTAAGTGCATTTTCGCCTTCTTTGTCTCTGTAAGATCAAGGGAGGTAAATCAGACATTTAAGATTAAAGCATTAATCTGATCAATTGCTAGTAGTAATGCCAGATGCATGAAATTAAATAACCTAACTGTAGTGCACTTTACCCTAAATATATGCATATATATGTCCGTTTTACTTCCTCAGGATAAAACTGTTTCAAATCAAAAGAAAAATTTCAAAGCAATACCTTATAACAAATAATGATATAAAAATGTCAAACTATCAAAGATATTTACAGACAGAAGCAAGAATGAATGATTTTATTATTGTATTTAATTGTAACATAGACCACACCCAAAGATGGCTAGATATATAAAGAAGTAAGTTTAACACAAGAAATAAAATGCATTAAAAAATGAAATTGTGTGCTTTTCAAGTATCATGGCTACAGAGATAACTGTATTGCAATAACTTGTCTTTATAAGACTGTTACAAGGTCAAGTCAAACACTTTGCCGGACTGTTACTAAGTGTACTCCTCTAAAATAATTGCCAAACTACAAAACATGTACATAATATTTTTCACATGTTTGTGTTATGTATTTACCAGAGAATAAAAATGATAAGGGATATGCTTTTCATCACATAACTTTCAGCATATGAACTTTGTCATGACCACATCACACAATCAAAAACTCCCTGATTTCCATCATTACTTGAGCGTTTTTTCACACTAATCAAAATAAATATTAATTTTCAACAAATTTAAAACCTAAAATGTATCCTGGTTGAACTAGCTATATGTACTAATTTTAAAGTCATATTTACAGTAAACAAAGCCATAGTTGCATTTGGATTGTTTTGTTTTAAATCTTTTGCCTCTTAAGATGAAAAGAAAATCTGTTATATAACAAAGTTCAAATGAGGACAAGATCATTATTATTTGTCTCTCTTATCTAATCTCACGAATAAGAATAGAATTTTTCTTTCTGTTTGTATCTGATTAATTGCACAAGATATCTTCAGTAAACAATTCAGACACTCTGTATTGGCATTACCTTGATTGTCTCAACCATCATTCTTTTTAACAATGACAAATGTTAAAGTTTCATTCTAACACAGAATTTTATCAGTATGAACTAACTATCTGTACTCTATCTTAAGGTTAGAACATTTTAACTTTTGAGTTCAAACCACATTTTTATAAGGAATTTGAAATAATTATCCTAAATTAGATAATTCCACCCTCAGGATCAGAATTTTGCATCTCATACAAGCCAAATCTCGGGTTTTAGGTGAAATTCTTACCCAGTGATGGAATTTACCTATTATACATGAATGTGTTATTCTCACATTTCCATGCCTGTACAAATATGTTTTCTAGTGTAAAACAATGGTCATGAATTATCAAAAGTCTTCATATGTATTGTTACTTTATTGGTTTTTTTTAGAATTTTGCATCTAACATAGATCAAAACAGATTTTATATACCAAGGAATGTGAAAATAACACAATCTTTCTTATGCATCAATGATGGACAGGAAAATTACGCCTGAAGATAAGAATTTTAAGTCAGACTCAAGACCTAGATGCAAAATTTTGTTTCCTTTGTTGGAATTTTCTTATCCAACACCAGTTTAAATGAAGCACCCTATTAATTTCCGATTACTGTTATACAACTAAAAACCAGATACTGCACACAAAGGACTCTGACAATAACAGAATCCTTCATATATATTGGTGTATGACTGTAAAATTCCACTGGTAGTCAAAATTTTCCATCAAACACAAGTGTTTGCTCATGTCCAATGCAAATTCTAATCCAGAGGGTGGAGATTTCAGTCCAACACCAAAGCAGTATAAAGGTTTTTTTGTTTCTCAGATTGTCCAAAGTCAAAACAGTGTATTGTGAATACTGATGCCATATCAAGAGGCAGAAAAAGCCACTGGAAATTTAATCTCCTTAGGACTGAGTGTAAAAAGTTAGGTTCACACTGAAAAACTACATGTAAATGCATAATATTTAAAGAGTAGTCAACACACAACATCTAATGATGACTTGCATTATGATACAAATGTAAAGAGGCATAAAAACAATATCCACTTTTATTCTCAAGATTAAATAAGACCTATAAGAACTAATTATATAGTCCTTGGATCAGATCTGAGCTATAATCAATTTTCCTTTTCACTGAAGGTTATCAGACGACAGCAGTTATGTGATGAAAGAATGCTTTTAAACAACATTGCTTTTCACTGCAAAACACAATCATACTTGTGTAAGAAATCTCTAACCTCTTCATTGTGGGACTCATGTCTTTCATCACCTTCTACTGGTAATTCACAGTCCAAGAAGATACTATTTTCTCACCTTATGTGTGTATGATTTTTGTTTTCTAGTGTAGAACAATGACATTGAATATCTCAATCTTCCATCACATGAAGATTTTCTATAATCTCAGGGCAGGATAAGAATTACGCATTAATGAGTCAGCAAAGTCCCAGACATGGTGCAAAAACCAGATCCACAAGTGGAATTGTTCAACCCAACACCAAAGCATATGAAGGATTCTATCAGTATTCCTGCTGGTAAACCTGCACAGGATTATTTTTCAATTAATAATGCAATGATACTTTTATTACATGATTCCTCATTTTTGAGCAATAGAAAAGTAATATACTGATTGGAAAAAAAAAAATTGGTCAAGCATACTGGCAACTGAAATAGTAAAAAGTATCTAACATAAAGTTAGCACACTATGTCGTAATCTTTCACACTGTACAATGATCACACTCATACTACATTTACCACAATGCCTATACAATGATCAGACTCAGACTGCACAGTTAACCAGACTTAGACTGTACAGTTACCACACTTGGACTGTACAAAAGATTTGTAGCAATTAATCTCATGACCAACATTACTTGATCTTTGTATCACAACTGATATACTGTTCTAGATTTCAAATTATGGAAGTTTTTGAAAGCTTGTATATACATGAAAAAACTGAACTTTACAGTTGAAACCTTGTGTATTTAAAGTAATCGTAGAACAGACTGAGAAAATGTGAATGACGCTATGAACATACATTCTCCTTAAACCTTATCTATTGCATTCAAAAATAATGTGAAGAGGTAGAGAGGATCACAACCTTTATACGCAGTGAAGAAAAATACAAGAAATGAGTATACCTGTGAAATATTTCAACCATTGATTCTTGTTTCATTGCTAAAACCAAGCAAAGAAGAATAATTAACTAAAAACAGTGATTAAATTCCAACTATCAGCCAATCAAAAATGACTTATCGAATGCACACTTCTTTGTCATAATGACTCCAGAACTCAAGCTGTAAAGTTTCATGATCTCCAGACCAACAAATGCAAGTGGAAGAAGCAGGGATTTTCATTAAAAAAAAAAAACTCTTGAGAATTATGTTTTACGATTGATGGATTTAATAAGAATTTAAATTTCAATTTACATGCTCCTTTTAAAAACCTGTATTTTATATTACTTTCTCTCTCTCCCTAACGCCCTCTTAAACAAAGTTACACTGATAAGGTTCTGACTACATACAGTTATATGTTATATGTATATCATTTCATTTTGCTCATTTCGTGTCTTCTATGCCAAAACATTAAAAAATATAACAGGATTGTAAAATTTATATTACAAAAACTGGCATGTTAGTCATATTTACACATTAAATTCTCATTACAATGACATTCATTGTATCTGAATATTCACTTAACAATGAAGAATATGATGGAATGAACACAAAAAAAATTACCATTACAATGGAATATCTGAATTTTGACACCACGTTGACGTTTTGCAACAATGATGCAAATTGCCTATATAAACTAAACATTACAATGACACTGCCTCAAGACCTGAAATCACTAACATAGGTTAATTCTTAATAAAGAGAGACCAATTATAAACCAGGATTTCTGATCAACCTCTAACACCCTGGTGCTAGCTAGTGCACAATACATTGAATACATGTTTTGATAACTGGAGCTTGAAATAATGCAGAATGACCTGTTTGCAGCATCACTGTTATTATGACAGGCTGTGTACTCCCAAACAAGACAACTAATGCCAAAAAAGGTACCTAAATCAAAACAATCACAATCTTTGATATCACAATAAAATTGCTTGCAACAAACTTGGTCATTGTGTATGTATGTGTGTGTGTGTGTTGTGTGTGTGTGTGTGTGTATATATATATATATATATATATAAATATATATATGCAATAAACTGACGACGAACAGTACGAAACTAGTAACTAACTAGCTTAAGCGCTTTTGACTCTTAATGAGTCTTTTTCAAAGGCAAATACAAAACATATAGTTACTGTTCGTCGTCAGTTTATTGCATCTATTTTAATCAATCCCTGACACACATGATCCCTTGGTGGATCCAGTACGCTTGAAAGGGTTGTTATTCGCCATATGATTTGTATTCTTTATATATATATATACATAAGTGCAATCCAAGTGACCATTAATTTGGACACATTAGATAACAACCATGACCAAGTTATACCTACACAAAATTTTAATCTATTCAGGAATGTTCTTACATAAACTAAATGTTCCACACAAAAAAGTAAGGCCTTGAAGCTACTTTGAATTGAATTACACAAATCTTGCAAAATATGATAATTATGATAATTATCTACTTCTTTTCAACATGAATACTGGAGTCAAACATTTCAACAATCCTCATTTCTATGTTGTATAATAAAGCAACAATGAATTTACAAACCAATGTTTTGCTTATTTAACTAAAATAACAGTCTCATGAGCAGTTAAGGTGGTTGTTGAATTCAAGTTGATTTTTTAAAACTAAATTTCATAGGCCAGACATATCTTGAACACTGTTCCCATGCACATTTTGTCTCCATCTTCAATGCAAGTATCAACAGATGAATAAGCAATGGAACTCAACCAAGCCTCTTGTCTATCATAAGCATACTATAAGATTCCTAGACTGGTTCTCTGTTCAAAGTTCTTAAAACTTAGAAGCATATCTACAGAATTGGGAACCAACAGGTTAATGTATACAAACACCACATAGTTGAGTAATGTGGCTAAGTTCCATTATACTGAATAGTTTCTCTCTCTTAGACAAGTTCTGATTACAATCATTTTTTATTTAAAAAAAAAACCATCTCCAACACAAAACTAAATTGTAGTGTGATTCCATCCTAATTTCTTAATTACCATTAAAAAATCTGATGAGACTATCAATTACATCAGTGGTTCCCAACCCCCAGGTTAAAACCAAAATCAGGATCGTGGAGGGATGCCTGAATTTTTTATTCATGGTGGAACAACTTATCAATATGAGGATACAGGGTCATCAGGCTCAGAAAAATTATTTTTAGGCTCAAGGCCAAAATAAAGTTGGGAACCACTGAATTACATGGTAGTCTCTCAGCATAAAGTGACACCATAAATAACAAAACCTCATTATAATAACATCTCAAATAATAAAAGATCAGGCATGGATCACAGTCAATTCCCTAATTATAATGTAACACATCAAATAATACAAGCTTGGGCATGTGTCACAATAAATTCCCTAATGATATGTAACACTTCTAATAACACAAGCTTGGGCATAGGTCACAATAAATTCTTGGCTAATGGAAACTAATTATGATGCATTTTATTGGTTCTTGGCTAATGAAAACCATGAGTGACTAAATATCTTTAGTTTCTGGTTCATGACAAACAATTATGTGATTTTATATTAGTTCATGGTCAATGACAAACAATTATAATGTGATTCCTTATTATTAGTTATTGACAACCAGTTACAATTTGATTTCATATCGTTAGTTCCTGGCTAATGACAAACAATTATAATGTGATTTCATATCATGAATTCTTGGCTAATAACAAAAAATTATAATGTGATTTCACATCATAAGTTGTTGGCTAATGACAACCAAATATGTGATTTCATATCATTAGTTCCTGGCTAATGAAAAACAATTGTATGTATAATGAGATTTCATGTCATTAGTTCTTGGCTAATGACACACAATTATAGTGTGGATTCATATTATTAGTTCACAGCTGATGAGAATAAATTAAAATATAACCTTGCATTAGTTTTTGACACAAGAGAGCCAATTATAATGTGATATAACATTGGTTGTTTGCTCGTAAGACCCATTTATAACATGGTCTCATATCATTAGTGTTTAAGCAATGAGAACCAATCATAACATGGTTTCATCATATCATTAGTTATTGGTCAATGAGAACCAATCAAAATGTAGTTTCCGATCATTTGTATTTGGCTAATGAGAACAAATTATTGAACAGTTTCATAACATTACTTTCTGACTAATGACCAATAATTATAATATGGTCTCATATCACTGGTTTCTGGCTAATGACAAATCCCAAGAAAATCATTATAAAGAGGGAATACTATGCCCAAAACATCACTTCTAGAGAAAAAATAAATTATAAAAGCATTTCCTATTCAGCTTGAACCTCTACATTAATTTGTTTATTTCTTTTTAGTAACACTTGTTTATAATGATAGAAATAAGTTGGTATGGTTATTTAAATTTATGATCTTTGCAACTTATCATAATACAAATTTAGTAAAGAAAAATTTATCCTGCGCAAAAATTTTGAACAAATTCTATTGTATTGAATATGTAAATTATATCATCAATGGAAAATTTCTGCATGGTGTTATCAAGACATGTAACATAACTGGGGGAAAAATCATAATATGTAACATTGTGAAAAGAAATAATACAAATATATGAAAAATCATTTTAAAAAACTCATAGGATATCATAAATATGAGAAATTTAAATGGTTTTGTAATAATAAAAGATGGAACACTGCATACCAAATTTTCCAAAAATGTTTGGAATTTAAAGACAAGTTGAAAACCCAAACTATACAAATAGAAATTAAAAGAAAAAAAAAACAAAACAAAAACTGCAAAATCATTAAATAATACATTCCCATTCTCAACTAATATACAAATATCTAATGATGATGCCCAACATACTGTATATTATCTATTTAAAAGTCAATAGGGAACAGAACAAAAACAAGACTTTAAAATACTTTCATTATGTGGAGTTTGTGTTGGACAGATTTTAATTAAAATGTATTCAAATTCAATTATTATCTGCAACCTAAAACTTCATCTTTCAATTGAAATTCTAAAATCATCACATATAATCTGTGGTCTTTATCTTCATTAATAATGACCAGAATATACAACATTTGATAAAAACACACTGCCAATTAATTTTGGTCAACTAAAATTTTCACTGGAATGATTTTAATTATGCTGATTTTAGGTTATTCAACTTTCTCAGTCTTAATTTCATTGACTAGTTAATTTATGACTACCACTGCTGCTGCAATTTCACTGGCCAAGGTAGGTAACTCCATACACAACATGGTGGGTATCAATCACAACTTATAAAGGCTGTGGAGTGCACTCCCTATCCTAGAGAGAGAACATTTGTCAAGAAGCCTTTGTGTTTTCTGGCACCAGGCAGGCAGACTTTTTTGGCTGGTACAAGGTTACAGATGCTATATGCTGGTTTGGCATCACCTGTTGGTAAACCAATAAATGCAAGGACAACACTTTAGTGACAATGCAGATATTTCTGTATCATACATTTTGAACATTCAGTAAATTAAGTGTTTGCAAGAAAATCTGGCAATTTACTTATAAATTTAATGTGTTATTTGTTGCTATTAATGCTAATTACACTTTAGCAAATAATAATCATGTTAAATTATTGATAAATCTAAATAATTTACATTTTTCACAAGAGATGCTGAAACAAATTGCAGATTTGAAGAAATATACAAAAAGGCATCATGAGGTTTTTGTGTAATCATGTTAAAAATGTATTCACATAAAAAGGCTGTGTACAAAAAAGAGTGTGTGTGTGATTTACATTTTTTAACGTAGGTTTAACAATTTTTCAGTCATATCACTACAATGTCTGCAATGTGACATTTTATAGTGATGTCTAGCACTGGGTCATCATGCCGCAGAGATGTATCATGATGTCCAGCCCAGTCACATTATTCTGACACTAGACACTAGACCAGTCCTAACACTAACTCCTTAATGCTGAGCGCCAAGCGAGGTAGTTGTTATTAACATTTTTTAAAGCCTTTGGTACAACATGTCTCTTAATCAAAGAAAGCCTAAAAAAATGCTCTAAATGACCTAAAACACAACATTTAGCCCAGATTTGACAGATGGGTAGACAGACAACACTATTGGCCCCTTCCATATATGCAACATGGCATACAAAGTTGTATGTTTAAATTATAACATCTGCTTTATTCTACTAACCTCAAATATCATATCCTGTATGCCATAGCAGAAGGTTGGTCCAAAGGGGTTGGTAGTGTTAATTGAAGAGGACCTGTTAAGGATAACAGGCTGTTGTTGGGGTCGTATTAAGTATGTCTGAAGAGCTTCCCACTGAAAATACACATCAGTAATACAGGAACATGTAAATTTAGATACATATGTTAAGTACTTAACACAAGAATATTTAATTGATTTAAAACTCTGATCTTATCTAGAATTCAACAGTAAGAAAAAAGACCTTTCACATTTGACCACTGTTGTTCCTTTGAAAATGTGGTTAATATAATTTAAAAAGAAGATGCCTGGGTAATGGTGATAACAGGATTTTCAACTGACCAACACAGTGGCAATATTGGATGTTTGAGTGCATATTCATCCAGAATGAACTAAATGTGATGAGAAGTCTTGTAGTCAAAATCCATCATGATATGACCATCTGGTAAGGAGCTGCAATAACATCTTCAAAATAGCCACCATGGAAGTCTTTTAATGGAAAAAAAAGACTTTCAAAATACTGGATGTCTGAGGGCACCTTGTCATTTAGAAGCAGCCAGACATCATGTAAAAACCAGATGTCAATATGATAACTTGCAAAAACAATTAAAACTCCAATTTTTCAGACACATTCAAACAAATTAAATAGTACACAAATTATCCAGACATCAAATTTTGTTTTTAAAAAAAATCAATAAAAAATTCAAAAATTCTAGCTGGAACATAAACAAAGGAGTCTAAATCTTGTGATTGAATATTTAACAATTAGACTTTTTTTAAAATCTTTCCAGCATTAAGTATAAAAGAAACCTGTATTCAGCTGTATCTAATGTTGATGTCCATTGAGTCTTTTCAGTTATCAAAGTGACTGATTAATAATATAATATGATGGCTTTTTTTTCCATTCTCATCACATTTAATAACCTTACTGGTTGCTTTCTTTAGGGATCTTTCTGTTCATTAATTGTGGAATGTTTCAGACAGGGGTGTTTTTGCTGTCTTTCGAAAACTTCATTTAATTCACTTGATAAGTAGTAATCAAAGCTAGATAATGATAAATAATAATAATAATAATAATAATAATAATAATAATAATAATAACAACAACAACAACATCATCCCACTTCATGCCCACATGACATGTCAAAGTTGTTTTCCAACTTCAGTTTTTTTTGTGAAAATATGAAAAATGTCAGCTATATAAATACTAAAAAACCAATGCCTAATGTTACAGCAAGTATGTAGAAAAATAATAAAACCTTAACTTTGTAATTTTATCAATGGACTGTTGTAACAAATTGAATGGTTACATCAAGAAGAACCCTCTTTCTAAAAGTAGATGCACTAATTGGTTAACTGTCAATGCAGTTGGAAAGAAGGATTTAGTTCCTTCATATATCGTCTTTAATACTTAAATGTGCTGTATATAAACAGTTATGATAATGCTTTATCTGCAACAAAGAAACCCAGTATTCTTAGTAAAATATGTTTCTTCAAGAATATCTACCTAATCATAATACATTAAGAAAACTACAACGACCTCACAAATCCATTCTCCCAGATACTACTTTTAAGTAAAGGGAGCTAAACGCTGTCTGCCATTATAGTATATATGATGATGAATTTTTTTATACTTGCCAATGCTAAAAGCAAGGAAGACAAAAAAAATTGGGGCATAAAGACATTTCCTTACCTTAGAGAAAGTTGTTATAACCAGCTCCTCTTCCTCCTTTTCACCTGTTTGAGCTAGAGGCTGTGGTTTCTCTTTTTCAAATATGACTGGAATTTTAAATTCGCATCTATAATACCTAGAAAAAAGGAACATTTGCATGTGTTATTTACAGTAGACCCTAGTAAAGAAATGATTGGAGTCAATACTAATTGTTCTTCATAATGTGGCAATCATGGTATCAATGTACAAATATAAACATGTGTTCAGTGGTCAAAGGGGAAATTATCTGTAATTTTTGGACTTTGTGCCAGTAAAGTGTGTTATATGAGACACTATAACTTACTCCAAACAAACGTTAAAACTGTGGGCAAGTTTCAACACTTAACGAACAATATTTTGTTTGTCTTTCCTAGGCAAGAACCACATATAATTTCTTTTTATAAAACACTATCAGTTCTTTATAGCACTGCATTTCCCATTCATTAATTAGTATGAAGCATCAAGACAAATGACAATCACCCAATGTAACTTGGAGGGTAATCACTTAAGCATTTTAGGAAGAGCTATTTGTGCCACTACTGCAATGCTATAAAACCACTGGATTTTTCCATTCAAGCTCTATTTTACCTTAGCTGTAAAGGTTTTATATTATTCAAAGAATGTAAAAATTCTGAGATTGAATTTTCTCACACAGGTTTCATGTTTGAAATTTCTTCATTCTTCCCTAACCTCAGCTGTTTTTGTCTGACTATTATGTTTCGTACATAAAAGAGTACATATTTGTGACTGTTTCTATAAATAACCAACTTAGGAAACCCAATTGTTAAAGCTAGGCTTAAACATACAGATCTGAATACAATTTTTTAAAAAATTTCCATTCTCTAAGAATACTCAAGGTACATATAATCATATACTCAAATCATCAATTATTTAAATTATCAGCTGGGAATATGCAAACAAGAAACTAAGTGACATTACTGATGTACATGCATGATTTCTAACTATTTTAGAAATGATGTTTCCCAGTATATTATCTAAGTTGTCAAACAAATGAAAAGCTTGACAAATTAATAACTTTTCTGTCTGAGAAACTATATATTTTAGCTATTTTAAATGAATATTTATGACAATTATATTTTCAATATTTCAAATTTCAATATATAATATCTTCAAAATAAAGATATTTCTCTCCTAATTCAAAATACCCTTAGTGTTCAATGACAATCTTAAGTGTTACATTTTTCCAACTTCATCAGAAATTCCTGTTTCATCCAAACTGCAAATTACAATAAAATCCATAACTTACATATTGAAATTGTAGTGTCCTGGATAGTTTGTGTGCAAGATGAACTTCTTCACTTCATGGGTGCTGGCATCAAACAGAATATCCTATTATAGAAAACAAAAGTGATTACTTCACCTGAACCAGATTCAAGTTGCTTCCAATTTGGTAAAGTAGCATCAAATTGAACTTCAGGCAGCAATTCTTTGCGATTTATTCCTATGGCAAATTGAATTAAGTTTTAAATTCATCATCAACAAAGAACTCTGTATGCAACTCATCAAGAAGTTGATGCATGTGCAAGCCATTTGTCACAAAATCAATAACTAGAACAAAATATTTTGTGCTATTTTCCAACACCAACTATGCTCTCATGGATATTTTGTTCTTAAGGAGCCCACAGTAGGCATGCATGTTGTTGATTTCAACATATACTTGCTGAAAACAAGCAGAAATATTATAGATATTCACAGAATGCTTTATTTTGAACTGATGAACATTTCACTCTTGTTGATTAAAATTTTCCTGGGACAGTATTTTATTAATATTTTTATTTTCATATCTCGAACTGTAAGTGGAGAAACACTTTACAGTCTCATGACAAATGTTACTGAGCATTCAAAATGTATCACTTTTTATAGTGTGAATTCAACATACAGCTCTACCACTATAAGGTCCTTCATTATAATATGCTTCCTGTTAAAAGGCATGAATGGTTCTGGATCCCATTTCATTAAGTGGTATTAAATATATGTATCACGTAGTTCATTATAAGGTGGTCTAACTTTATGGCAGCATATGTTATGGCTCTATGATTCCCATGGATAGGTGTTTTAAAGAGTAATATACTGTTCCAACAGACAATGTTATAATGAATACTATACTATTTTGTTCCCATGAACAGTGTTATGAGTACTCTACCCTATTGTTCCAACAGTGTTACAATGAGTACTACACTTTATAGTTCCCAGTGTTGTTATTTATACTATACTCTTTCATTCCAAGTGTCACAATGAGTACTATACTCTAAAGTTCCCATGGTACAAGTGTCACAATGAGTACTACACTGTATAGTTCCCATGGACAGTATTACAATAAGAGCCATACTCAACAGATCCCATGGACAGTTACAATGATTACTACACTCAATAGTTCCTATGGATAGTATTACAGTGAGTGATATACTCTATTTTTCCCAAGGATAGAGTTATGATGAGTAATATACTATATAGTTATCACAGTGTTATAATGAGTAATATAATCTATATTTCCCATGGATATTGTTACAATGAGTACTATACTCTATATTTCTCATGGATAGTGTTACAATAAGTACTAAACTCTATAATTCCCTCAATTTTATAATGAGCAATATAGTCTATATTTCCCATGGATAGAGTTACAATGAGTACTAAACTATATAGCTCCCATTAACAGCTACAATGAGTACTATACTATAAAGTTCCCATGAACAGTGTTATGAGTACTATACTATATAGTTCCCGTAGATAGTCTTACAAGTGTAATATAAAATATAGTATTCACGGACAGTGTTATAATGAGTAAAATACTCTGCATTTCCCATAGACAGTGTTACAATGAGTACTATACTGTATAGTTCTCATCAAGTGTTATACTGAGTACTGTACTTAATAGTTCCCACAGACAGTATTATAATGAATACTATACTGTACTGTTCTCATAGAGTTATAATGAATACTAAACTAAATAGTTCCCATTGACAGTGTTACAATGAGTACTATGCTATACAGTTCCCATGAACAGTGTTAAAATGAGTACTATGCCATATAGTTCCCATAGTGTCACAATGACACTAAATAGCTAAATATACTAAATATACTAAATATACTAAATAGCTCCCATGGGCAGCACAATGAATACTATACTGTACATTTCCCATGGACAGTATTACAATGAGGTAAAAAAATTCACATTTTCAATTTACACTGTAAAAAAGTCAAATTTTAAATTAAACACTGTTAATTAGGGTCTTTAATAACACCAATAATGAAACAGTTGAACTTACCACTCCCATTGTAAAATAGTTGTAGAAGTAGTCCGAGAATTTGGATTTAACACGTTTGTGAGCATCGGGTGAGTGGATTTTCATTTTGTCCTCTGCCTTGTAGAAGAACTTTGATGGGCAACCTAAGGCACTTATCACATCCTGACAATGTGGAAAATGAGCATAAGTGTGAAATAACTCATGAGAAAGATAGTGAAAAAATACTGACAGATCTTTGAGATATCTCCTTATGGCTGTAATATATTGTACTCTACTGACATGCAAAGATAAAATTATAATCATAGTCAACTGTTGATCAGCCTTCATGAAATTAGCTTCCTTTTCTACATTGTAAGTCTGATACACAAAACTTGGAGCATTCTGGCAATATACATAAAACAGAATCAAAGGAATGAACATAAATCATGAGATATAATTATGTGTATTTATTATCAGTTTCTTTATTATTTATTATCATCATAATTATGTAGCAATTGGTAATCTTTGTTACAACTGTTGCAAGACTTTCCCTGTCCTTATCTCTTGACAGGGAATTGATGAAAAGCTCATAATTTACATACATGCATACATTAAAATACATAATTTAAAAAAATATTAAGTAATCATGATTCAATAATGTTTTTTGCTGCTACGTATAAGTGGTCTAGCTAAAGGAAGGTAACCAACAGCTACTTCTCAAGGCTAGAATTGGAGTTGTGTCCCTTAAAAAGACCAGATGATATCAAAACAGAAAGTACCAAATTGTTAGAAAGATGAACAATTTTTTTGTAACAGAGCAGGCACCCTGTCATTGGCTATAAGGAATGAAATCTGTTGAAACAAAAGCCATAAATGAGCATAAAAAAACACAAATCTTCTGCTACCCCTCTTTGGCAAATTCTCAGCTATAATTACCTTAAATACAAATTCTCAGCTTTAATTACCTTAAATACAAATTCTCAGCTATAATTACCTTAAATACAAAACTCAATCAGCTTTAGGATTAAGTGAGCTTCTGACTAATACATATTCATAAAGATGCATAATCTAGCTGCTAACAGTGCACAGGAAATTCATTGAAATGAGAAGCAGAGTGAATCAGCAAGCCAAAATGTAAATGATTGACATAAAAGTTAATCAAATGATATATTAAGATCTGAGATCAGACCAATCTATCACTATATACCTATTCTATACTTGCAGGGGTTCAAAATAAGAATAATATTTGGGGTGGAAAAAAGTTCTCTCTGGCAAATGAAGTGATGGACTTTTACAAATACATTACAAGATCCAGTAATTATAACATTTTAACACAACTACTGAGCCAATTGCTATTTCATTTTAATCTATTATTGAGGAGACAAATTCTGGCAGCTAATGTTTTGTTGGAATTTGAATGAGATTTGAGGGCTCTTCTCAATGGAATGCAGTTTATACAGACAAGCTTTATTATATCTCAGAAATATTGCCACCAAAATTAATTTTGCTACAGAATTATAAGCTTTGAGAAACACAGCCATAAAATATTGACATCTCTACTACAGGAATGCTGAAAATGATACTGGAACTAAAGAGAGTAATGCAATTTGCCATAGGTTTTGTGTAAAACTAACATGCCTGAACCTACATATTGAACTGCAATGTTACAGGATATGTTTTTGAATTTCAATATGCTATAGGATATGTGCTGAACTACAATAGGACAAACTCTATGTGCTGTACTGCAATAGGACAAATGATAGGTGCTAAACTGCAATATGCCAAAGTCTATATGCTGAACTGTGATATGCCAAATGCTACAAGTTGAACTGCAATATGCCAAAGGATATATGCTAAACTGCAATATGCCAAAGGCCTACATGTCAATTTCAATATGCCTTAGGCTATGTGTTGAATTTCATTATGTCAATGGCTATGTGTTGAACTGCAATATGCCAAAGACTACAAGTTGAACTGCAATATGTTGTGGTAGGCTACATGCTGAACTGCAATATGTCATGGTCTCTGCATAAGTCTGTATCAAGAATGTGTTTTCATATACCTGCAAAGTAATATGTTAATGAATTGGTAAATTGGCAAAGGGCAAATGTAAAATCCATATTATATTATAATCAAGCTTCATGGATATTAAGCCATGTTCTTTATGATGTTGAGAAAGAAAGTGCTTTCTTTTATGACATCATATGGAGTTTTCTGGTCAAAACCTAATCTTGAAAGGACTTTTCCTCAAGGAGAAGGAACAATTAAATTCTCAAGATGTCTACTGCGGTAACCATACTGGATATCAGATTGGCACAATTTTTAATTAAGACCAAGTAGATGGCTATACGAGATATTGCATCAGCACCATTTTTGCTTAGGACCAACTAGACATCCTAAGAAGTCTTTTGGTGAACACTTCATTCTAATATGACCATCCATTCTGGTGAAGTAGTTACAACAAGCTTTACAAGATGGCCACTGTAGTAGTCATTGTGGATGTTCAGACAGCAGCAGCATCCTTTAGGACCAAGCAGACATCACAAGAATTCTGGTGAAAACTTCATACCAATATGACTCTTACCATTCCGGAGTAGAATAGATAACAATATTTTGAAAATGGCTGTCATTGTGACTATATTGGACATCAAATCTGCACTATTTTTCCTTAAGACCAATTAGTCATCATTTGGTATCTATAGTGATCTATAATGATATCAAAATTTTCAAGACAGCTATAGAAGAATCCAATTAAAACCAATTTCATTAAGACAAACTAAACACTATAAAAAGTCATCAAGTAACAACCCATTGCTGATATAACTTTCCATTCGGGAGGAACATGAATAAGATATTCAAGACAACTGCTATGGCACCCATATTAACATCAGATACCATTCTCATTTCAGACTAACAGATCAAAAGATAGTCTTTCAGTGAAAACCTCATTCTGGTATGACCGTTCATTCAAAATGAGCAGCAATTAATATTTTCAAGATGGCTACTATAGTGGCCATATTGGATGTTTAAGCTATACCATTTTTATTAATGGAATTAATGTGCATGTGTGTGAAGTTTCATGGCAGTCCTCCAAGTAGTTTAGGAAAAGCAGTGATAACAATCTTGTGCTTGCAGACAGATGGAGATCAAATGTCATACTATGGACAACAGGTCATCAATGAACAGTAGAGCTAAAAACAATCTTGCATTTTAGAATTTGAGGACATTACTGTATGTTTTACCCCAACAGTAAAGCCACCACTAATGAAACCAAGTGACTGTTATCAACTATGCTGTCCACTTCATAGAAAAGATAAAAAATCACAGACCCAAGGTGACCAAAAAAAACCCATTAAAACTAAAAATCTTAAAAACAAGACTTGAACAAACATTTTAACATTGCTGCTACTGCTGCTGATATTGCCGCTTGAAAGTGACACTTATGTCTCACCATACTAAAATAGGTGAGAATGCATGTTCTGAAACTCATCTGTTGAAATTCACCAACCTCAATACAAAACTTAGTGTGACAGATTAATGGTTAAACAGATGGGCAGCTTGACAATGGCAAACACTACTGCCTCAACCTCAACTGTGGTTTGACTGAAAAGTAATGCATAACTCTTACATTTGGAGAACCACCAAATCGAACTATTCTCTCTATTGTTTTCTTCTTTGGATCAAGCATTTTTCCTGGTTCATTCCCTGCAAAACAAAATGAAGTCTTTACTTTAAGTAGAACATTAATGTTAAATGATAAATGCAACTTAATATGATCATGGTACTGAATAAATACAATGTGGTTTAATTTCTTACCACCATTCCAATTTAAGACCATTTTAGTCAATAATATTGGCTGCTTATTTCCATTTTATTCCTATGAACATCAATTCTCACTACAACTGGTCTATTATTTAGCTGTTTTCATTCAAATATTCTGATAATTACGATTAGTCCTAAATAATGTCTCAAAATGCAATCAGAAATAGATGAAGAATAAATATAATTCCCCATACAAATAGCAATCAACATCTAAATGTAAATTTTGTTCAAATAATTATAAAATGGCATTTTGTGTTGTTGTGAAGTAGACTTAAAATTATATGGCATGACAGATGATCAAAGAAATGTATTTTGTCTTCAATTTTCTGCTCATTAGTGATAAACACATCCAGTAACAGGTATAAAATTTGCATATGTAATTAGATGGCTATAAAATATCTTCTATCAAAAATCAAGTGTTCTCAAATGCAATATTAGTTTTTGAAGCCTCAAAATGACAGAAATCTGGTCAAATATGATTATTTTATTGAACAGAGAAATATATACGAACAAAAGGTATTTATTGCACACATTTCATTACATTATGTGGGTATATGTTGCAGCTAAAGTATAGTGTATATGTCATAATCATAACACTCTTACAAACACTTGATCTCTAATTGGGGGGTGGGAGTGGACCAAAAATAAATTGGCATGGCAGCACTTATTGAACCATGTCCTTTGTAATCATATAAGTTTTATAATCCAAGGCAGTTGCTTGAAATTCCACAAATACTAAACCCAACTGCATTACAAAATGGAAATTTAATTCCAGTGTAAGTATGTATGTATATATGTATGTATGCATGTAAGTGTGTGTGTATGTGTATGTATGTATGTATGTGTATGTATGTGCATGTATATGTATGTATGTATGTATGTATGTATATGTATGTATGTATGCATGTATATGTATGTATGTATGCATGCATGTATGTATGTATGTATGTATGTATGTATGTATGTATATATATATATATATATATATATATATATATATATATATATATATATATATATATATATATATATATATATATATATATACACACACACACACATACATATATAAATATGTGTGTATGTGTGTGTATGTATATGCATCTATACCACTAGGTAAGCAATTCCTTCTAGTTTTCCTTACCTCTTCCATTATTAAAAGAATTGCATTGCTTTGTTGCAGTATTTACATGCTAATTAAATATGCTATGGCTGTATTAAGTCATTGCAAGCTAACACTTGTTTGAGGTCAAGATTCAGCAGACCAGATCAGATTATCCCGGCTACCAACAGGGAAATGAGGCTACCCATTGGTATTATGAATAACAAACCATATAATGAAAGGAAAGGCCTGGTGGTTACTTGTGTAAATTTCTCAGCCAGTGACTTTTTTGAATTGCCGATGGAACAGACAGCAATTAAAAGTACATCTAACATGAACAAAGATAAAAAAAAACAGTTGCCACCTAAGTACAGGAAGAGTACATGCACTTTAAACAAAAAATTATTTGTTGGGATGCAAGAGGTCATTACACTTGCAAAGAAAATAAGCATCCATAATAATCATTCTTGGCCTAATGGAGTCTAAATGAATATAACTATTGTAAATATTTATACTCTGAATGAGTATGGTATGTATTTTCATAAATTACATTTACTGTTTCATTTATTAATTCTTCTTCTCTTTGACAAAAGCTTCGTCAACATGGGGCAATAAGGTAAAAAAAAACTGACAATGAGCTTAACTCCCTCTCATATATCGGACAACACTTAATTTTGATGTGATATGATGTAATTATGATTTTTAATGTAGCTTTAACAATGTTTCAGTCATATCGATACAATGTCTGCAGTGTGGCAGTTTATAGTGATGTCTAGCATTGGGACATCATGCCACCGACATGTGGCATGATATCCCACCCAGTCACATTATCCTGACACCAGGATGACCTGTCGTAACACTAACCTCATAATTGCTGAGGCAGTTGTTAGTACCAATTTTGTAAGTCTTTGGTATAACTCAACTGGGGATAGAACCCACAACCTCCCGCATCCGAGGCGGATGCTCCAACAACTAGGCCACCAGAGCGGTTACTTTATTTTGATCATGAGGTGTAAGAAAAATGTAAATAAATACATATACATCCTTCTTTATGTATCTCTCTACCCCCCAACCAACCCCTACAAATAAACTGGAGAAAGCATTTTAGTATTACTGATGCAATTTCCCTATTGCTGGTAATCTGAAATAGCATACAGTGCTACTTTCAATATTTATGAAACTGAAAGTTATTAAAATTAAATTTCATGCAGCATCGCAAGTTCAATACATTTTTGGCCAGCATTATTATATATAGCTAAAAGTACATAATACATTTAAAATACTTTGTGTGAAACAAATTTGGTACTTTTAATTACATTTAATGATCTTGACTGGAAAGTTTACCGAGTTACAGATTAGATACAATTTGTGATGCTGTGTGGAATGAAGTGAAAATTATAGTCTGAGGTATTTATTTGGCCTTGTCTTATACTCAGCATCAACTTATAGATGGAGGAAAAATTTGTCAAATTTGCTGCTTTGACTTATACTCTGCATCGACTCATAGGCCTGCAAATAGGGTACCAATGTCATGAAGCTTGATGGTACTCAAATGTCAAGGTTTTCAATAAATACAATTTTTTTGTAATCTACCTATGATCTTTTTTTTGAATTTTAATGTTTTTTTTATATCATCCTTCTGATATCATTTTTATTTGCTTCAATGAAAAGTGAATTTTCCGTAGTGATGTGACTATCGGTGCATTTAAATTATATGACAGAAGTTTTTGGGATTGCAACGCCACAGGTGTTTCAAATATGGAAATAGTAAAGATTAAAATTTCTTTTTAAAATTCACAATGAATGGGCTAATAAAAGGTCTAAATGTTACTTATCCAAGCCATTTATCTATAATAAATACCACATATTCTTCCCTCATAATTAATTAAATTTTAAAAAAATGGAGAATGGACATTAGGTATAAATGTAAACACTACATTTGTAATATGTACCATATACACCAATTAACAAATCACATATAACTGTAAACTTTACAGACCCCAATCTGCAGTTGCACAATGTGCCAACAAATCAGGATCTATGTTGTTTGTTCCACCAGTTACTCCTAACTGCATCTGTCAGTGCATTATGCAATGACGTTATCTAGGTTGTGCAGTTTGAAGCTGGACTCAACTTGCACCATGGATAAATATAGAACCATACTAAGATGTTACCTTCTGTAAAAATGATAAACTTGAGACCCTTGGTGACATTCTTTTCCCTGAGTACTTCTATGCAGTCCACATAGCAGTTGCCATGGAAACATGTAATTGGCTGTAGAGGTGCTCTAAAAAATTAAAATCAAAGAAAATGTTAGCTGTCTTTCAAATGTACAAAGTTTTGTACCATATTGGAATTAAATTTATAATCATAGGTAGAATAAATTATGGAACAAATTATCACAATGAAAATAGTTCCAGAAGAATTATGTGCAAGATGTTACTCAAAATCAACATACATTAATTGTTCCTTCTCCACTTTTTAATATTAGCAATCAAGTAATAAATGTTGTTGAAGGGTTTAATCACATTTTTCATCACACGATAGGCTACACATGGTGGCCAGTATAATGGTGGAGGAACAACCCAAGAAAACCCTGGAAAGAACCACCAACCCATGAAAAGCTACAAAGTAATAAATGTACTGACTGCTTAGAGAGTAACAAAAGTCAGAAAAAGAATGATTTTGTTGCATTTATGAAGAAGCAACCATGTGAGAATGATTGCACAGGATACAGATGGATGGATTGTACTGTGCTTTTTTACATCTGTGTGGATATCAATGATACTGATCAGGAGATAAATTATTTGTTGTGTCAGCTAACAGATATACATGCCGTGTTTACAGTGGGGCTGAAAACCTTTTCTTCTTCAAATCCATGGTTTGAAGCAACCACAAAATACATGAATATGTCATAAATAAGAAGTCCAGGAGAGCCTTGTATCACAAACAAGGACTGTTGTCAAGTCAGTTTGTAAATGTAAATTCACAAACACATCAAAACTGTAGCAGGGAGAGACAAGATTGGAGCATATAGAAGTTGCATTGTGGTGTGATTTATCTTTTTTTCTTGGAACAAATACATAAAATAACTTTCTCTGCCAAAAATTTGGACAAATCATTTCAACAGGCTACAATGTGACCTGAATCTCTCTTAGCCCCTTGAAACATGACTCTAATTCATAACTCCACCCTTAAATTATATACACTTTCTTAGCATTACACTGGAAGTTACACCTGGAAGTCATTCAGATCTACACCAGACAACCACATGCAAGATCACTTCATTATTATGTGTGGATTTCAGACATTATCAATGTGTGGATTTCAGACATTATCAAACTCTTGCAAGATCTTGTTTATTCAAGCATCAGAGCTAAAACTAGTAGGTGAAAAACAGACTATAAAAAGCTTTCATGGATGAAAAGTCAAGTTTCCTATGCATCTCACTTCTTTCCATTTCACCCTGATGTCTGGAGATGTCCGTAGTCGAAAACTAACATTAAGTTATATCCACTTCCTGTCTACTACAGTCTGCTTGCAAGCTATTTGCTAATGACAATGGATAATTTGTTTAAATTTAATTTCTTTTCTTTACTTAAGCTTGAACTGGCAAATTTTGGGGTTATATACAATAGGGTTTTTCAGTCATTAATTCTGACACTGATGCACATGTTTTTGCTGATAATGTTGACTTACAGACTTAAAAAAAAAGAACTAACAATTGGATAATTATCACTTATCAGAAGTATTATTTATCTAGTACATGTCTTCATATCTGGTACATGTCTACATTAGACAATCTCTTTTTTCTTTTTCAAAAAATTCTATTGATAAACTACTTATTCCATTCATACAAAAATGATAAACAAATTTAATTTTTTATCACTGAGTGCTGTTTGTTTAATAGGGCTTATAAGTGTTTGGCAAAATTAAAAAAAATAAAAAAAACGTAAAGACAATTGCAAATAAAATCACATTAAGGAGAACCTAATCAGGTATATAGATAGACATATTCATTGTATCTATATATATATATATATATATATATATATATATATATATATACACACACAATTTGGTGTGGTTTGACCACTCCAGTCTGTGAGCAATCTTGCTTACAAAGAAGTGTGAAGAACTGATGGATAGATGGATGGATAGACAGCACAAAATCAATGTCTCTCTCCATTTGGCGAGAAAGAGAGGAATAAATATACACTTTACCTAGTTTCTAGAAGACTACTGCCTGTATATATACACATTCTAGATACCACTGGGGAGGCTCCACTAGGAAACTGTAGAGATCCTAGGCCATGAGCATAGCGAGGCTGAAAATATGAAGAAGCTTTATTTTCATCCACAACAAAGTCTTACATTTTTTACTGCACATCTATAGACTGCATCTCTGTAAAATGAAGCAAAACTTTTTGCACTGTAAAACATTAATGATTTCCAGCAGGCACTCTTCAAAGCATCATCTTGTACAGGAATAGTGTTTCTTTTCTACGGCAGAACTTCTACACTTAATAACAGAACTGCAGTAATAAATAAAAATAAGTATTTTTCAGGTCTTTTAAGGTTCTGTGCAAGCTACTGTGTTAGTGTGTAAACTACAGTAGTATAAATGTTATAAATAAAATTTGTGAAATCCCAGTTCTCTCCCTTTAATCGATGATCTTTACATTTCACCCTCTCAAATACTACTGATAAAGTAAAACTGACTGCTTTACAACTCCAGCTCCCTCTTTTACACAGGCACACATGAATACAGGCATGCATGCACACACACACACACACACACACACACACATGCGTGCGCACACACACACACAACAATTATATACTACATCGCTGCTACTAATCAACACAAAAATCTGCTTTTACAAATTTTCAAATACAAAATAATGCTAACATAATTCAAGCTAAATGTCACCCTGTTGTATGCGAAATTTTCATATCTGGGTGTAAATAATAACTTTAAACTCTCAGCCTTCAGCTTAAAAGATCAGAACATTCAGAACTGTTAACTGTATTTTACCAGCAAGAATGTACTGTATATATTATCCAATAATGGGTGGAAATCTCACCTCAAATTTTGACTCTATTGGAAAGTCAAAAGATAGTCCCCTGAAGTTGAGTACAAACAGCTGCTTATCAGAGTTGTACACTGAAATGAGGAAGGAAAAATATATAGGAAACAAATCTATTGAAAGCCTCTCCAGAGTTGTGACCCACCTATAACAGGACATTAAATGAAAACACAAATAGACAAAATGATGAAGCTCCCAATTAATCATCGATGTTGATCCCGACCAGATGGAATGCATGTAGTTGGTGTATCAAAAATATACTGTAAGTTCAATGTTATTATTAGACAAATCTGGGTGAAAGAAAATAATTTCTATTATTTGATAATGAACACAATTCACATTGAGGTTAGGTGAGTTAAAGTGTTTATAGAGAGGGGTATCTCTTTGTCTACATATCACTGAAGTGTTCTTTAATTCTCACTAAAGGCTTGTTTACTAGAAGCAAAACAGATGAAAAAGTAATTTAAGTTACAAGTGGTACAATGAACTTTCTAATCAGAAATATATATTGCAGTTTATTTGAGCATTATGAAGATTTTGTATTTTCTCGAGGAAAAAATGCATTGTTATGCATGTAAAACATTTATTTGAGAAATATACATTACAAGGTTTTATTTTTAACCTCTTTAATGAATTTATGTAAGCGATGAAAATATGTCTGGTCCCCTGTTTATGTAAAGACTATTTCTGAAGTATACCCATGGTCCATGACTCCCCATGTCTGGTCCCTGATTTACATAAAGACAACTATTGAAATATACCATGGTCCATGATTCCGCATTTTAGGTCTCCTGTTTACGTAAAGACTATTACTGAAAGATACCATGGTTCATGACTCCCTATGCCTTGTCCTTTCTTTATGTAAATACTACTGAAAGTACTCTCTAGTACACAACTCCATGTTTATGATATTTATGGTAGAATAAAATGATGAGACATCTTAATTTATATGTTACTTATGCTACACTTTGTTTCCATGATAATGAAAGTTCTAAATGTGGAAAATTTATATGCATCAAAAGGTATCTTTATGCAATTTTCCCATTATGGATACCATGTTTAGCTTAAGTACCTTCAACTGTTTGAAAATTATACTCCTGAACAAAAATATTTATTAACAGACCTATGGATGGACATAGTGATAGTCAAAAACCAACCCTCCCCTAGAGTATAAACTAACAAGGCAAAAGAAAACAAAGAAGATAGAGTCATCTACATTCTTGAATAATTTGTGGAAGATTTTCCCCCATTCTGCCTGCTATAGAACTAAATGATTTAAAGATTTCATTTACAGGAACTTTTTTAGGTACAAAGTATACTGGGAACTGATCAGAATCACAAGTTTTGCTCCAGAAATGAAAATAAGGAATCCTAATGGATGAACAGACAAATGGACAAAAACATTAAAAATACTGAATGTGAATAATTGTCAATACTGAACGGCACATCTAACTCAATAATTTAAAATGTGTATCAGATCTCATTTAGAATCTTGATGGATTTGGGAGATTCTGCCCAAGCAACAAAACGGTTGATCATAATGAATGAACTGACAGAGAGAAAAACAGGTTAAAATACATTAAAATTATTAAACTGACATAGTAACAAAAAGCACATCTGGACCAATTGTCTAATATGTTTACCAATGTCATTGAGATATCTTGAACCTTTTTGGAAAAATGCTCTGGATATGAAAGTGTGCGTAGTGGATGGATGGATGGATGGATGGACTGAAAAATGGAGAAAAATATAAAAATTTTGAAGCTGAAAAACTGTTAATAGCAAAAGGCACACATGAGCCATTATTTTAAAATGTGAACCAAGTTTTAAAGAGGTATTTTTAAAATCTTGGTTGTTCTCCAAAAACAAATGTGTGGATAATGGATGGATGGCTGCACACATGCAATATAATTTTTTTATGTTGCCACCACAATAAGAATCAGGCATTTGTTTGGTTCTCCAAAGCTGTCCTTTAGTGGTGACTTCAGTAACTCATGCACCCTTCATCAAAGAAAACGGACTACAATCTTCAATAAAAACAAAGAACCTTTCTTCAAAGGAAGTCAGCACCAAACTTAATAGCAATGAAATCTGATGGATTGTTTCATCTTCCAACCTGACTAGAACACTTTTACTGTGCCAAGAAAGTTTTATTTTTATAGGAAAAATGTTTATGCTTACGAGCTCTACTGATGGCGCTTAAAACACAAACTTTGACGGACTTGGAACATATTGAAAAGTAAATGTGCTTCATCATTCGTTATGTGATTGTGCTATTTTTCCCACTGAATTCAAACCTATATGAACTATGACAAAATTAATGAATATTTTAAGTGTGTGTGTGTGTGTGTGTGTGTGTGTGTGTGTGTGTGTGTGTGTGTGTGTGTGTGCATATTTTCGATGGAATTACTTGTATTGTGGATTCGATGTGACGTGATTTCACCGGTGAGTATACGGTGTTGATACTTCTTTAATTACTATACATTAGACATAATAACAAAATTTATTGCATGCAATGCAAATTTATAGTATGCAATGAAAGTTTATGTTAGAAAATGCAAGTTTAGAATGCACTGCAACCTTTATTTTACACTATGGATGTTTATTTTACACAATGCAAATTTATTTTCCGCAAATGAAGTTGATATTTTAAGCAATTGCATCTTTGTGTGAATGATGAAATTTATAATCTTATTTCAGTTCCTTTTTTTAGCTAAGTACCATTCAAACATTGAATTGTCTTACTCTAAAGGAATGTCTCATTCAATTCACATCTCATGACAAAATTATATAAGCATGTGCACAAATGCAGTATCAAGGCATACGCTGATTAACACATGAGACACAGCCATAGTAGTTCCCTGAACAGGCTCTGATACCAGTCCAATGGCCTAAGTGGTTAGAGCACACACCTCGGATGTGGGAGGTTGCAGGTTTGATAAATAAAACACCCCACACCCACCTTGAAGTCATACCAAAGACCTATAAAAATGGTAGTAGTAGCTGCCTTGCTTGGTGCTCAATATTAAAAGGTTAATGTTAGGACTGGTCAGCCTGGTGTCAGGATAATGTGACTGGGTGGGATATCATGTCACATGTCTGTGGCATGATGCCCCAGTGTTAGACATCACAATAAACTATCACACTGCAGACATTGTAGCTATATGACTGAAACACTGTTAAAACTATGTTAAAAATCTAGATCACACACACACACACACACACACACATGCTCAGCTGCCAATGTTTAAGGGATACTATCTAGAAAAAGCACTAAAAGATAAGCACTGTGACAAATAATGGTACTAATACCAATGCATACATATTTTATAATTCCATATATTGTTCAAATATAAGTTCAAAGACACTATAGTGTTCTAAGATTAGTCTCAATATATAGAGATCACTGCCTGTAAAATTTGCAGAATATTAGCATAAACTGTTAGTGCAAAATAAATGTATGACCTATTCTTCCTTTTCACATCTTGAACTTTAATTATACAGTTCTGAAATAGACCCTTATTCTGCTAATTTGTTAAAGACACCATTGACTGAAACTGAAAGATGATGAGACAAAACAAAATCTTCCATTTCCTTGAAAATGTCAAATTATTATAGTAAAATTGAATAAACAGGTTTGAAAAATTGCAAACTCAATTTTATAAGCAGAATTTCATCTCAAATTGCAACTGCAAATGCAGGAAAGAAACACAAGTCAAATTCAGGCCCTGACACTACCATTTTTTTTGCCCTATTGTTCAAGGTTCTGAATTATTCTTCTTCTGAAAAACTGCCAGAGTAGTTTAAGAAGGTAAATATTTCTCATGTGATTTCACTTACTAAAATTGAAGAACAAAAAAAATGTATATAAAAAACAAACTTTCATTTTAAAAAGTAAACAAAAAATTCAAGAATCTAACAGCTTTAAAACTGTTTAAAACACAGCTTTAAAACTGTTTAAAACAAGAGCATATGCTATGTAAATATTCTTGCTAAACATTTCCACTTTAAATGAAATGTATAATTATCTAAATGACCTTTAAATAGGTCCTTTTCCACATAAAATTGTCTTCTGGATTACCTCAAATTTTGCACAAACTATTTAAGATGTTTTTCTAATACTAAAAACAAGCTAGGTCAACAAAACACCTTTTTTAAATGCTAGTCAATGATACTGAGGACAGGAATGCAAAGAGTGGAGAGAAGATGAAGAAAGAAGGTCGTAGATTTATATGCTTTGTAACACATAGTGAAATGACCAACATTAAGCTACATAAAATGATGCAGTGGCCATATTGGATGTATGAGCAGCACTATTTCATTCAGGATCAGCTAGACCATGTGATGAATGTGTCTGAAGTTTCAAGACAATCCTTGAATTAGTTTAAAAGAAGCAATACCAAACCTGAGTTAACTGACCTACATGACATATATGGACAACAGACCATATCTCAAAAGCTCTTCTGGTCACAGCAGACATATTGGATTTCAAACTGTCAAAATATACATTTAAGATCAACTGGACATCATAATAAGTCTTCTGGTGAAAACCCACAACAACATGACTTTCTGTTTTAGAAATGTTGTCATAAGATTTTAAAACTGCTGCTATGGTGGCCATACTGGATGTCAGATTAGTACCATTTTTATTTAAGACCAACCAGATATCATAAAATGTTCGGTGAAAACCCCATGTAGATATAACCATCTATTCAGGAGTAGTTATAGTATTTTCAAAATGGCTGTAATGATGACCATACTGGAAATCAGATCGGCACCATTTTTATTCATAAGCAACTAACCATCATAAAAGTCTACTAGTCATGATATTTCATTCAGGAAGAATAGTGACAGCTACATTTTCAAAATCGATGTCCAAGATGCAGAATTTTCATTTAGGACTAACCAAACCATGTAATGAAATTGTGTAGTGTTTCAAGGCAATCCTCCAAGTAGCTTATGAGTAGCAATAACGAACTTGAGCTAACACATGGATGGACAAAAGACCATCCTATAAACTCTTCTTTTGTAGGACCAATAAAACTAAAAAAATACATTACATTTAAACCGTTTGTATTAAAAGTTTTTAATGAAGTCTAAGGAGTTGATATAATTTACCATGGTGAGCTAAACTTCCCAAGCCAGCTTGTATTAAAATGACACACTTGTAAAAGCAAGATTTTCACAAAACTATAAATAATTGTGTTTTCATAGGAAACAAAAAGTTATAGATAAAAATTAACATGTCTGCACTGAAACATCTTGCATGTTTTTCTTTGAAGACTGTCCCCAGCTGGCACAAAACATCCCAAATCAGTCAATAAATGCACTCAGATTTACCATACCCCAAAATATCAAGTACTGTAAACTTCAAAACCCTAACAAATATATCTAAATTATCTTAATGAAAAAGCACTTCAAATTTCATCAAAGTTTGCATAAGTATATCACAAATACTGTATCTGATTAGACATTGCAAGACAGAGAATGAGAAAGAAAGAAAAACAAAAAAACCAGTGCTTCAGTCATTAATCTGTATGCTGTGATAACATACATTTAAAGCCATCAATTCCTTTGTTGAATTAATTATTTGTGTATTAATTTATTTCCTAATTTTTTTATTCATTTATCACAACTGGGTCAGAAGTTACCAATCATCTTTTATTTTTCTCTAAATATATTACATGTAGTGTCAATAAGCAGTGCAGTTTGACCAGTTTCTTGTCAAAAATTTTTACCAAGCAACAGTTAGCAATCAAATTCCATATTTAATAATTTAATAATGTGCTATTCAAATAGCAGCCAAAAAAAGTGGACAAAGTCAGAAACACTGTATATTTAAATCAGTTAAATTTAGATCATCAACACAACATACTTGACACAGTTATGCATTATTTGTACACAACTATATGGGTCTTGATGGGAATACTGTATTAGCAACCACGATTACTGTTGTGTATTGTATGTAAACAACTACATGACTATTGATGGGAATACTTTATCAGCAACTAAAATGATTGTTATACATTATATGTACACTACTACATAGGTACTGATGGGAATACTGTATCAGCAACCACGATTACTGTTGTGTATTGTATGTACACAACTACATGGGTATTGATGGGAATACTGTATCAGCAACCACAATTACTGTTGTGTATTGTATGTACACAACTACATAAGCATTGATGGGAATACTGTATCAGCATACAAAATGACTCAGTGTTATGCATTATATGTATATAACTACACTGGTATTGATGGGAATACTGTATCAGCAAGCAAAATGACTGTGGTATGCATTATATGAACACTACTACATGGGTACTGATGGGAATACTGCATCCGCAACCAAAATGACTCCATGTTATGTATTGTATGTAAACAACCACATGGGCACTGTAGACAATGCTGTACCAGTGACCAAGATGACCCAATATTATATGTACACAACTACATGAGCATTAATGGGAATACTATATCAGCAACCAAAATGACTGTGGTATGCATTATATATACACTACTACATGGGTCTTGATGTAAATGCTGTTATGCATTATATATACATATCTACATAGGCACTGATGGAAAAAGTGCATCAGCAACCACGATGACTCAAATGTTATGTATTACATGTACACAACTAAATGGGTATTGATGGGAATACAGTATCAGCAATCACGATGACTCAAGTATTATGTATTGTATGTACACCGACCACTACCTGAATGCTGTCATATTTAAGTAAGCAAAGAGAAACAAGTACAAAGTTTGAAATTCAATGTGAAATTACTGGTGAGAAAGAAGGATTTTGTTTTCATGTCTCTTTTCCAATTTCAATTTTTGTTCAGTCTGCATTAAATTTTAGACATCAACAATACCAGCAAAACACTTAATGAAGACATGACAGCAGTTATTGCAATTCTGACTGCAAAGCTATGTCTTTTCAAAGATAATGAACAAATTGTTCTTTTTCTTTCAAAGTGTGCATTTGTAAGAAAGCAATCCTAATGAATAATTACATAACATCAGTATTACTAGGAATACACTCAGTTTTTCAGGTCAGAAGGGATCTGAAGTCAGTCTTTCCTGAAAAATGATTATGTCCAAGATTTTGACAAGATATGTAATATTCAGTACTTAATGTCCCTTAAGATTATCATCTTTGTATCTTTGTCAGTTTCTCAAATGTTATCTTTCCTGTATTGTGAGGTAAGTTCCTGGTGAGTGACTTCTGAGTGTACTTCAAACAAGAGATGGGAGATTGCTTTGCAAAGGCAGAAAATAAAACAATCGGATATTCTAATTCAGCAGTAGAAAATTTCCCTTAAATTGTCATTATGTCTATTAACTATGATATCAAAAAAATAACTGTTCAATCATCGGTCACTGTGATGTCTCGAAAACTATGATTCATGGCTGAACATGCATGTTCTTTAATCATGTGAAAAATCTAATGATTAAAGTTTATGAACTCCTTTATTGTTGATATGTAAAACATTTGGAAGCAGATTTGTAGTGGTTTGATTCTCTCACAAATAAATGACCATGACAAAGGGTGGATATACCAGTGAGAGTAACATGTAACTGTATCACCCAGAATGGTGGAAAACACCCTAATATGTACTTTCCAGGTCATCTACTTACTGAATGTAGAGTTTGTAACTATCATTTATTCTAACCATAAATATACAAAGTACAATAATTTCAATATTTTAAATAATGGCTTTAACCACTTCATCATCATCATCATCATCATCATCATATCTCTCTCTCCCCCCCCCACTCTCTTAAGTGGCTTTCTTTTATATATACTCTCCCACTCTCTTAAGTGGCTTTCTTTTATATATACAATTTTGGTATTTCATAATATATTTGATAATAATATTTGATTTTGTAATAACAACTTCACTGGTAAGTGAAATGGGAAACATATATATGCCTTGGCAAAAATAAAAAATCAGATTCTGCAAAAACTGAGCCAGGATGTTGGAGGTGTGCTGCTACTGGATCAAACTGTCCAGGAATCATGTTTTCAAGTTGTACCAGTAACAGGATTAAAGTGTCTAGAAATCATACCAGTTGTACCAGTAACAGGTACAAACTGTACCAGCAATGATGTTCATTTGATTGGTGGCTTCTAACAAGACATGTGTGCAACTGGGTGTCTATCCTATTAACCTGCATTCTATGGATTGCAATTACATAAAAGAGCAAACTCATTTAGCCATGATTTTAATGACCTGCTTGCTGGTACAAATTTTAAGCTAACAAAAACAATTTTCAAAACTGTTTAATTGCAAGCAGTTGGTGACATTCCAGTTCTGGCCTGCTAGCCTGGCAAGAATGATTAAGAAAAAAATGGTCCCAAAATTAAAATTTTCTTTCCTCTTATTTGGGCTAGTTACATGACATTTCACTTTCTCAATGATTTTTAATTGTCCTGGTAAGTTGAGCATGAGAACTGTCATCCAATTTTCAAGAAATTTTAAAATGTTGAACCCATCCCATTCAAGGTTAAAAACACTGATAATATCTTGTATGTTATAAAAAACACTAAGATTTTTGGTATATCTCCTGCCTCACACAGCAAATGTCCTATAGGCATATTTTAAGAATGTATAAAGATAACTGCCAACCATCCAACTTTTTTTGACTTACAGCTTATGTAGTTTGAAAATACAAACTTATATATATGACTTTATTCACAGACTATTATCAAAGGGAATAATTCAAATTACATAACATCACTTTCAGATGGTGATAAATGGAGAAACAAAAATGCAATATCTAATTCAGACAGATAATATCTGGTAAACTTAACTGCAATCAAAGCCTTAACAAAGGTAGCAATTTAAATAGTCATAATTAATTAGCAATAGAGAGATTACTTGGATTATCAGATCTGAGAAAAGGGGCAGCTGCTCATGCAATAAACCTCAAATTCAGCTTGCATAATCATCATGCCTAATGCATGCAACATGAAATCATGCATGACTATCACCATCATAAGAAACATGGAGATAAAGCAAGGATGTCATAACAATAAAAAACTTGGTCCAAAGTCAAACACAAAACATTGTTTAGTGCTAGCCTACTTTGCATATGTTTTTCACTATCAGTTGATATAATTGAGACAAGAAGAAAACATGGAAGACGACAATAGGGAAGGGAAAGGTAATGCTGCAGTTTATTTTACCCCCTGGATGGGTGGCCCCAAATGATTGATCAATCTGCTCTATGGTTGGATGCACTTGAGGAGTGTTGAAATGGACACCACTGAAAAAGAAAAAAAAAAGCAATGGCGCTGTGAAATGTATATTCCTTTTAACAGCATTAACTCTTGAACAACTTTCAAAAAAAGGCAAATGCAAAAATAGTTAGCTTTGTATACAAGAATTTGTAATTTTATAAAATGTATGAAATAAGATCATAATAACTACACTGGTCCTTCATCACAAGGTGTTTTGGTGTAATAATGTCCAATAACAGTATTATCTATAATGTACCCCAGTATCCTGATCCCCTCAATATAAAACACCTAAGTATAACAGTCCCTTAATAAAGCAATTAAGACCATGCATGCATATTATTATAATGAACTTAAGCCGACTACCTATTATAACATGACTTTACATATAACATGGTATAACTTTATGACCCACCTGAATCACAATACAATGTGGATACACCGAGTATACCTGATCTTTATTAACCATTGTAATAAATATGAATCTCCACTTAACTTCCTGCTGAAAAGATTAATCTCATTTTAATCTGATTCCTCCCATTTATCTACTGATTTTAATGTATAGCAATTTGTATCTGTGGTGCTGAATATAGTAGAACATTCTATACTCCCTTACAAATTGAGTCAAACTCCAAAATGCACAGACCAGACCCACTTGTGTCATCACAAAACTGATCTATTCAGTTTCAGAGAAAAAAAACCACTGACCCCCGAGCTGCAAGCACATTATGACAAAAGATTAAGATCTAGGTTGCCTGCAGTCAGAATTTAACTTATAAGCAGGAAAATAAAGTATACACATCTTTTTAATGAAATTTTAGGCAGAGGTTACATCTGGCATACAACAGATTAAAAGAATAATATGACTGTTTGGCAGAAAACAGTTTAAAATATTTTGGTAGTATTTAATTATGGCTCCAACTTTTTGCCACTAATACAGTAAAAATTTAAATAAATAAAAAAAACAAACACAAATGCATTCCAGAGTAGGCAACTGTTTCTAACTGATTACACAGACTTATTGAGAGGTGATTTCTCTTCATTTAATTCAATGTCCTGACAAATTATAGTAATTTCAAATATCATGGGATGCTACAAAAGGAATAAAAGTCGGCATCTAGATTCCTACCTTCTTTAGACCTGTATCAGACATGTGCAACCTACGGCCCACATGCTGCATACAATCCATGCAAATTCCTTTAAACTCATATTATGAGGCTTTAAATACTGTTATTTGGCCAAAGCCAGAGCCCTGAGCAAGCTGCACATGTCTAAACTATATAATAAAAAAGGACATGAAATGACATATTTGAGGAATACTTTGTTTGCTGGTCTTGGAATTGACCAAAATATACTTACCAGTATTTTAATTTCACTTTAGACATACTGTTCACTTCTATAATCTGCAAAAAGAATAAAACAATGATTATGCTTATTGTGAATCATGGTAGGGTTTTTTAATTATGTTTATAGCTGACAAAAGAATGGTGCCTTGAAATTATTTATTTCTATAATGTACTGCCAAGATAAGTAAGTGAGGTGTAATAAGACACATCAACTATCTCTTAGTCAGGAACAAACTTCATTATCAAAATGTTGAAACTTCATGTCAAATGCTTCCTTTTTCCCCATTGTCAACCAAAGATTAAAGAAAAAAAAAGTGACATTTAAAATAAACAGACTATCACTTATATCTGCTCTCATGCCAAAAAATGTATCTAAGCAAATCTAGTGGGAAGTTTGGTCTTTAATGACATTAGTTGCATTGAAGTGTCACTATCATTAATAAAAAAAGGGGGAAAAAAACCACTAAATTGCACCTGAATGAATATTAAAAATGTTTTTACCTTTTTAGAAAAGAATATGGTTATATTAGTAAAAATACAATGATTTAGAGAAATAATGGCCAGATCAAGATTTATAACCCATATCAGTTGCTCAATAGGAATAATTAATGACACACTCAATTTGCCTCTTCAAATTATAATGCCAGCATTTGGGCTGACAGAATGTGCAATACATTGCAGTGCTACTTTCACTCGGAAATAGCTTTGACTTTTGATCCCAACTCTTACTCTTCCATGGTTTGCCAGTTGCAGCTTTCAGTGACCTTCCTAAGGTCAGCCATCTGACCTAGCTCAAATTTTTCTTTATGCTTTAGCCATTGTTGCTGACCCATGGTCACATGCCAACTGGACACACTACAGGTCAATAAAATGCAGAAAAGACTAAACCTCTTAAAACACTAATTAGGCAGAGAAATGGAATTAGGACCATATTTTTAATGGAGTTCCATTTAAGACAAGAAAGGCTAATTACCTTAAACACACATGGCCATCAATGACCAGAAAAGGGGAGCCAGTTAATTATAATATCAGCACTAAAACCATGAATTTGTTTTCTTAGATTAAAACATCAACATCTCCCAGAGAAAGGCCCATAAATATGAAAACAATTTTATCAGCTTTTGTGATGCAGGTGAACTTTGAAAATGTGCTTGATTAACAGGTTTTCTTCACAGTCTCAAGATGGTACAACTTCAATAAACAGATGAAAGTGCTTATTAATGTGACTTAAGTGATAGATAATTTTTTAGTTGAATTACCAATCAATTAAATAAACAATTTCAAAGATAACAAGACTTTTGATTCTATTATAGATAAATGTTAATTAGCCACACTTCAAATGACTCTATTTTGAAAGCATGTATTCATTTTCTTGTATGCTTTCATGTTGTGTTGCAAATATATTCCATTTTAAGAAATAAAATGTCAGCAAAAAGAGATGAAATGATTAAGAATCAAACCTTTTGACCTAAATGCATCGATTTTGCATTTTCATTAAATAATGTTCCAATTTTTCTCCTAAATTGGAGTTTCATAAATCAAAAATGTATAATTCAAAGAGTTTATTTCAAATTCAATCTGCCTTACTAATATTGGCATAAATGTATACATAGCAGAGACCTCTACAGATCCAATGAACTATTTCATGATTCACTGACAGGTTTGGGTCAACTCTATTTGTTTCCAATGATAAACCCAAACTTGATGATACAACCATCCCCAAACAAATTATAAGAAATTTCCATATCAGGAAAGTGAGAAATATTGTAGAGCTGAACAACCATTCCCAAAACAAATTATAAGAAATTTCCACATCAGGAAAGTGAGAAATACTGTAGAGCAGAATAAATACCACAGACCTTGATGTAAAGATGTCTATGGATCTGGGTCAAAATAGTCAGAAAATAGTCCTTACCGTAGCATATGTCTTAAGAAGGTTTGTAGGAATTAGTTAATAACCAAGATGTAAGCAGTAATTTGGCTATGAAAGCAAAATTCAATTCCACTATGTCAAAACAAAATTATCACACTGGTGGTCTGGGCTATATTTATTGAAGATCAAATATGGACTAATGTATAGGAAATATATGCTACAAGTTACATGCATGTGTACTGCTGTGGGGTTTTTTTCATAGTTTAACTACTATGAAATAAGACTTATTCAGTTCTGACAATCTAACAGAAAATTTGTACATGAAATATCCAAACAGAAAATAATTACTTTTCTCTCTATTTGGAAAATTCATGGACCAATGAAAAGTATCCAGTTTGTCATCATTTTAATTCACACAATTGTACATGGTGCCCAGCAAGTACAGTGCTGGCCATAAGTGGTCTGTGTAGGCAAACAAACTTGTATTATTCCCTCAGCCAGCACTAAGGGTTGAGCAACACTGGCCATCACAAGATGAGTTAGGGGGTTGGTGTGGAAGCACCAAATGCTACATTTCCCCAAGGGCTGGCCCTAATTATATCCTTGCTTGCCAATCAAGAACAAATGCATGATAATTTTCCAGTTTATGTTTAGAATGTAATGCCTTTTCTCTGCACCAGACAGACTATATGTGGCAGCCAATATAACTAGTGGAGGGGAAAACAAATCACCAGGGGGGGATCCCAGTAACAACCACTGACCAAACGGATACTACTGGCAGCTTTCTCACATACCCGAATTGACAAAGGTAGAAAAACTCAGGAGGACAGAGGTAACATGGCAGTGATTGGCAAAGGCAAGTGCTTTGGACCACTTGTTCACACAACACATGCAGTTTTAATATAAATGTAAATGCCAATGTAATGATACACAATCACTGCCAGCATACCAATAGCGAAGAAAATTAAATTAAGTTTTGCATAATTATATGTAAGTTTTAGCATTGGTCATTACAAGTTACTTACTAGACATTTGTTGAAACATGCAACATGGGTGGGGCTATTCATAGATAATAAAGTATTCTAATTTAAAAACCCTTGTCCCCAACCCCCACCCCACCCATTAAAAAATTTAAAATTCCCCTTATTAAAATCCAAGAGGGGAAATTACCCCATATGTAAAAAGTCTTGAAAATCACTGTAATAATATCCATCAATAACATCATCATCATCATGAAAAGATTAATCTGAACATGAGCATTTGAGTGAATGATGAATATGTGATGTCTTCAGTCCATGGACAACAGGTTGTTAAATTGAAAATAATATTCATTAAAATAAATGTCTCTTTTTTGTGCAGGTTTTTTATTATGATAACTTTATATTACAAATTTCCTGAAAAAAATAAATTTTCTTATAGAAACAGGAAGTTACAAATTTGATAAAAGTCAGCTTGCATAATGCAAGATGATTAGAAAATTGAACTCGCCTTTTGGAAATATGAGCTTGCACCAACCTTAATTTTCCAACACGCGTAAAAAATAAAATAATGGGATCTTTTAAGGAAATCACACATTTATTTTCTTGTTATTGTTGTCAGAAACATAAGACCATATGCTGATAATGTTATAAAAAATATCTAAATGATAAATGTAGACAGATATTTTTAAGGAAAAAGCTTAGAATGTAGAAAGCTACAAGTCTAAGAGACAGAGAGTGAAAGAGACAGACACAGAAATAATAGTGTGTGTGTGTGTGTGTGCATGCATGTATATGTGCACATGCATGTGTGATATAGAATTTTAACATAGTTTTAATAGGGTTTCAGTCATATAGCTACAATGTCTACATTGTGACAGTTAATAGTGATGTCTAACATTGGGACATCATGCCACAGACATGTAGAATGATGTCCCACCCAGTCACATTATCCTGACACCATGCCGACCAGTCCTAACACTAACTTTTAATGCTGAGCACCAAGCAAGACAGCTGTAAGTACCATTTTTTAAAAGTCTTTGGGATGACCTTAAACTTAAAACTTAACCAATAACACTATTCTGGCCAGTGAAGCTGATTAATCCATGATGATTGTAACTTTTCTTTTGCAAAAAGACACACACACACACACACACACACACACACACACACACACACACACACACTGAGAGAAAGAGACAGAGATAATAGACCTTGAACTGAAAACTTGAATCAACCAATACACTATACTGCTTAGTGATACTCATTAATCCATGATGATTGTCACTTTCCTGTGCATTCTTTAACATCATACTAATTTTTCTTTAAAACAGGTTCCTTAAAACTAGCAATTTCATCAAGTTTATTTTATTTTTCTTGATATGAAAAGCAGACTCATCAACTGCATCAGCAAAATCTATACTACTTGATATGATTTAAGTACACTCATCAACAGAATGATTTGTAAGCACTTATTTCTTTATGTAACAATTATAATTTTGTCATTGAAATTAGCAAGATGCATCAAATTATTTTACAAGCCAGTGCTTGACACTGAGAATAAATATTTGTATCCATTTTATTATTTGCCAAACTGCAGGTATGTATGTCTCCTGTAATCAACAGATTAAAAACATTGCTCAAGGGTGCACATGGGTACATCAAACTTTGATCAAAAATCTTCCTAGTGGTGAATCATTAATGAGTGCATTTTATACCCAAAACACTATTGTCAAAGAAATCTCACAAGTTGAATATTAACAATTAACATCAACTCTAAATCTGGCAAGATGCATAAAACTATACTTGATTTTGTTTATACTTGTCAAGCTCATATTGTCTGAGGCTAGGTTAGGTCTTGAAAGTAGGCAAATCCTGTTTAAATTATGATCAAAATTTAACTAATAAGTTAGAATGTGAATATTAATTCCTTATTTGTGAAAAATTATCTTAATTATAGTAAATATTTACATTATCACATTTATGTGACAGCATGCATGAGATGGAAATGACTGGCCAATTATGAAATAGAAGAAAGAAAAATTGTAGTATATATTCACACTCAATAAAGGGGATTTTATATATATATATATATATATATATATATATATATATATATATATATATATATATATATATATATATATATATATATATATAGTTATGACCCTGTGTTAAAAAAAAATTGATTTCTTTTTGACTTTTTCTTTTATTTCGTTTTATATCAGGGGCCCCGAGTGGTTTAAAGTGCTATCCATTACTGATCACTGCCATCTCACCTCTTTCTGTGTGGGTTGAGTCTAGGATTTAGCTAATGTGGATATGTGAGAAAGCTTGCCAGTAGCTTCTCGTGGGTGGGTCGGTGGTTCTTTCCGGTTTCTTCCTCCACCATTAATACTGGCCGCCATGAATAGCCTATCATGTGCTGAAAAATGGCGTTAAGCCCAACAACAACAACAACAACAACAATCATTTTATATCATTAAATATAATATTAAATTATTTCTAAACTGGAACTGAACAGTACAAATTGTGATTCACAGTGAAAATTCTGAATATTTGTGTTAACCTTCGTCTGACATCATCATCCGCTGTCTTGGAATGGAACTGAGATTCAAACATAAATTTAGAATGTTTAGTCACAGGACTTATGTATTTTCACAATTTTATGACAATTTGTTTGGATCTTCTTTGTAAATCATAAGTCTTGTTTCAATTTGTATCTTTTCAAAGTGTTTTTTAGTGAAAATAAATATTTTTTATTAAAATTTACAAAGCTTGTTGTCTTCACTCTTTTCTTTATGTTGTATTAAACAAGCCAATGTTTATGTGTGTGTGTGTGTGTATATATATATATATATATATAGAGAGAGAGAGAGAGAGAGAGAGAGAGAGAGAGAGAGACAGACAGACAGACAGACAGACAGACAGAGACAGAGAGACAGACAGAGAGACACACACAGAAGCCTCCTTAATCTAGACTGTTATCTGAAAACCCTACTATCCACACATACTTCAATGGGAACAGAATTCTAAATGTTCATTTCTTCCATTAATCCAGAAATCTGCATTCTGGACCAAAGTTTAAAACCATTATAAAACTTGCCTTGATAATCTGGTGTGATGTGATTCTGATTTTTAACATAGCTTTATCAATTTTTCAGTCATCTTTAGGATGTCTGCAGTGTGGCAGTATATAGTGATGTCTAGCACTGGGGAATCATGCAGCAGACATGTAGCATGATGTCCCACCCAGTCACATTATCCTGACACCAGGCTGACCAGTCCTAACACTAACCTCATAATGCTGATGGAGGCAGCTGTTAGTACCATTTTTGTAAGTCTTTGGTATGACTGGACTGGATCGAACCCACGACCTCCTGCATCTGAGGCACAGTGATGATAATCTAGAGATAATCTATCCAAAGTAAAGAAAAGAATTATGTGTCCTTAGGTCCCTTTGTTCTTGACCAGTTGTATATAGCAATCAGTTTGTTCATGGCTGTACAAATAAAGTTTAGAATAAAACTCAACATCAATTATCAGCTTATAAATAGCTATAACAGTTGTAAAATAATTTCCCATAATTCATTTAACTGCAAGATGTCTGTCTGTATTCTATTTTTCACAAACAAGCCAAAATCTCCAGATACCTGCCAGCACAAAAAGATTTGCCAGTAACTGTTTAAACTTATATACATGTTTAATAAATCGAAATAAACACAGGTCAACAGATGTATTCATTAATTTATTTCAACCATTATAGAGTATACATGTACAGTTAGCAAGTACATGTGCATATATATGTTATGATATCAATGTTTAAAAAAATGCATGTGATTCAATTATCCAGGACTTGCTAATCCAGACATATTCACTGTTGATGAAGGTGTCTAGATTAAAAAGGTTCCAATGTATACACACACATATATGCATGCACTGTGTTGAGATCACAGGGTATAAATCTTGCTGAACATAAAACATCATAAATGAAACACGATCCATTTCCCCACCCACCCCCTTCACACTCTCAATATTTGGGACATTCCAACAGGCAAGTAGTTGGAAACTTAAATTTGCTCAGCTGATTTTGTGCCTGTCCAAGGATTTAGAAAGTGGATTTAAAAGTATCTGAAAAATCTACACTTTCTAGTAAAATGAATCTTGTGTATAGTTAAATATTTAGCTGATTAAATGATCTTTGCTACATTTCAAGTCAATTATTATATCAGAAATTGCTCTGCTGAATCAGTTTTTTAATTTTTCTATCACACTTGCCATATGACAGTAATTACTGGTACTAACATCAAAAAGTGAATCAAATCAAGACCTTTATCTGCAATTCAAATACTGAAATTACATCCATCAATTAAAATGATCTTCACATAATAAAAAGAGAACATGATAAAAAAGTCAAGTATAAGTTGATTTAAACTTTCATTAGGCATTTATATCATTAAACCAATTTTAACATCATCTTTTATGGTGAGTAGGTGTTATGAGAAGCACTCAATATTAGTAAAGGAACAGAGATGTAGGAATACAGAAAAGAAAGGTTGCTATCATACAAACATACATATAACAGCCTTAAGCCTCACATTCAATACACCACAATAAAAAGTTTGGCATTTAATAATATACTGACAGACAGGTTATATTGTATATTTTAATGCAACAACACTTTTAAGAACCAGATTTTATAGTTCCAAAAAAGTCTGGGTGGATGCTGTGTAACAAGGGAATGGTTTTTTTTTAAATCCCTGAATCCGGTATGATTGTGTGTCATTGGTCTGGTCAGCTTCTGAGCTCTGTAAACTCCTACCCTCAAATGACAGGCTCTGATCTGAAATTTATGATGTGAATATTGCACAGTTGCAATGAATCCCATTAATAGCAAGAGGGTAGAAGGTGCTTTATCCCTTCTGAATACATGCACACAAATTTTTGTTTCTGATTGGCAATAAAATTAACTGTCTTGAATTTCACAAACCCAGTTGGTCAGCTTTCATCACCTTGTGTAACAAAGACTCTGGACTCAATTGATGAAGGATTGGATAGCACTTGTATTGTTTGCTATTGTGTAGGATCTCCTGCCCATTTCTGCTCTTTATGTACAGCATATCACTGTATCCTGTTACAGATGCAATTTGTCCCTTACAAGTGACCAAAGGTTATGGTCTGTTGAGCAACTTAAGGGCTAAATATAATTGACACCAAGACTTTGAAAGGCTTGATGCTCACACCTGCTCCCAGTGACACATGCCTGGTGCATGTCTGGTGTAAAAAGTTTTTTGGCTAATGTGGAGATCATTGGTCTTTACACTACATTGGCTTCCAGATTTAACAACTAATTGACATGCACTCTATCTCAGCCTTTTAGGATAGGACTTGATCTCCTACAGTCTTCCATCAATAAAGTCCAGGCAAAAAAAAAAAGAAAACATTTTGATCTCTCTTGGCAATACAATTTTATGTGAAGGGATGTAGAGACATGATATAAGTTTATACATGTAGTAAAAATCTTTTTTAAAAAAAATGTTTGTTTTGCTTGTTTATATTTAATAATCTATATAATTGCTGGGGCTATGGATGGTGTGTGGTCTTAAAAAGAAGCACACACATAAAAAAAATGGTGACCGAGTAGTCAACATTAGGCTGTAAACTGCTTTGAGTACCTAATTATTAAGAAAACTAAAGAAACAGTAAGCATCAGCTTTAAAAGGTAATGATAACAGAAAACTTTCATTTAGTGGAATTAATTAATAAATCCTTTTGATAAGTGTAAAATCAATTTCATTGCATTGCAGGCTTCTTTAAAACACATCCATACAGAATGTTCAAAGGGAAATAATGTAGTAATGTAGCCTTATACATCAATTCCTGTTCTCACTATAGTGGATTATGTGATATAACTGTTTAAATATGTATACATGTTATCTCTCCTCTTTCTTTCAAGAAAACTACAATGGATTTGCATTCATTTCTGATAAAACAAACATCTCTAACACATAAGTTTCAAAGTTTCTTGTATTCTCAGTTTAATTCAATGCATATTTCCCCTTGACAGCTATATTTTTCAAGCAGTTGGTTCAGACTTTATACCTAAAATTGGAATACAACTAGTGGTATTTGTACTTGGCATTATTACATATTTAGGGTAATCACATCTGGAGTGTTAGTGTCAAGATAGTTTAAACATTTCTGAAGGAAAATATGGATCATTGTACACATTTTTTGATAATATGCATAGACATAAATTATTTTTGAGTTGTGAAACATAATATTTATCTTTAGAAACAATTGTGAGAATAAAACTGGGTCAAGCTTGTAGAGAGGCTTCTAGCAAGTCTTGCCACCAATAGCAATACATGTACACAATGAACAAACTGTCATAGGTTTACAAAGAGAAAAACAAACACCAGAAATGTAACTATATTTTTTTTATTTGTAAAAGAACACTGAAATATTATGATGCAAGTATTCTTTATTGGCAACCAAGTATATTATGCAACATGGTTTGCCTTGGATGTTCTACTCATCAGGTTGATTGCTACACATCATGATAATAAAAAGTACTATTTTTCTGGACAAAATATTCATTAACATGTATAATTTTCATTATTGCACAATGGAGAGAAAAATATTTTTTCCCAGGTATTTGAGTAACTGACATTATCTACATTTCTTTTGTCTTTATTTCTGCTTCCATTTTTACCCCATTACTAACAGACTAGTTTCTTCTATCATACATTGTCTTTTACATTAAATGCTACATTCTTTGTACCAGTCTAACAGACTAATGCTGAATTACTTTTCCACTGCCTCATGTACACACAGAAAACTCCTTTTCAAAATTGTATCCCATGAACCTCAGGTTTTCTTGAATTTCTAGATTATAATTGAAAATGAAGAATTTAGCTAAAATTGTATAATTTTTTCACAAATTTCCAGAGTGGTTATAACCTATGCTATAGAGGCGATGATTAAAATATGCCTATTTGATTAATGCACTTTTATTTTAAGGCCATTTATAATGAAGAATAACATTCAATTTGCACTGCTGTGCCTTTTTAATGTCATGTTCTAAGACTCACATGCAGCTTATGTGCATGCCTGTGTGCTCATCTCTGAGACCACAATTGCTTGAATTTAAAACCAATTTTCAATTAAAACCATAACCTCAGCAACCCATCTAAGGCATAATTTGAGCAACACCTGTACACAAAAAACAGTGTTTCAATACTGAACAAAAGGTGAGAAAGCCCATGATAAATTAATCTCTTTATCTACATTTGTTCCTGTCATCATTCATTTTATTTTATACCTATGAAACTAGATAAAGTTGTCTGTTTAATAAATATTGTTTTTTATATACCAATATAAAACAGTAACTTCACTGAAACAGTTGCTGCTTTAATCAAAATGACAATTCAAACAGATATATCTGTGCAATTTGTGAAGAAAATAAAATGTCCTAATGTATAACTGACAAATTTGTTGACACTTTACACTATAAAGAGAAGATTTAATACAGCTGGAGTGAGCTGGTATGGAAAAACAAATGCATGTTGCTTGATTACTTGATAAAACAACAAAATAACAATTACAATATCAAATTAATGTTTACATTAACTAAAAAACCCACAAAAAAAACATTGATGACCCAAGGTCAAGGTTTTAAGGAGCTTCTGCATAAGTAATAATCATTCCATGCACAATACTGGTGTTAAATGTTGAAATGGATTTTTACAAGCACGGTGAAAATCAGTATGAATTGCAGTGATCTCCAGACATATTGGCCAAGATATATACACATCATTTGAGAAAATGTATTGCTTCCATTGAGATTTGGATTTGTTTGAACTTCTCATGATGTTAGCAATTTTAACATTTTTTATAAATAAATTTCTATGTATTATAACAAATGTCATTACTAAATGTTGAGAAATGTCTTTACATAAGGCTAGGAACCCAGGGTGGCTTAGTAATCTAAAGCACTCACCTTTAATGATAGCACTGGAGTATCATGCCCCAGACATGTAGCATGATGTCCCACCCAGTCACATAATCCTGACACCAGGCCAACCAGTCCTAACACTAACCTCTTAATGCTGATGTCAAGCAAGGCAATTGCTAGTACCATTTTTAAAGTCTTGACGGGTTTAAATCCGAAATCTAGCCACCAGAGCTGTCAAGTACTAAGAAAGCTTGCCAATAGCTTCCCGTGGGTTGGTGGTTCCTAACACAGGTTTGTCCTGGGAGCTTCCTCTACCAGTTATAATGGCCACCATGTACAGTGTGACCCCAATATAGCATGCTCCATTATAACACAAATTTGTATATAACATGTTCATGGTTGGTTCCAGAAATTTCAATCACATGTATTTTTCTCATAAATGCAAAACAACTCTTTCTTCTAAAAGTGCGGAAAAAACTCCAAAAAAGTTTATTGCCATTTTAGAGAAGAGATTGCTTATGAATACTACAAGACAATCCTGGTGTGGCTACTGAAATCTCATATGCATTTTTCATACATGAAAAAAAGTGTTTTTTTCTTAAAAGTAGGAAAAATAAAGTGTAAAACTTTCTTCTGGAATTACATAGGGCTTTGCCAATGTCACACATTGCGAATTATTTTTCCTTATTAGCAGCAAAATATATGATCTGCTGTTCTTTTATTGGCCACATTGTTGGCTGTTTAAACTTGTATATACAACCATTGATTTGGAGTGGAGAAATTCAGAGGCCCCATGAAAGAAAGCTGTAAAGTTTATATAAAATGCAGTGAAATTTATCTACTGTTACACAAACAAATAAACATATTGACAAGCCATCATAACAGTGCAGTTATATTATAATCAGCTTATGTTGACATTAAGCATGAGTACTGTGTATTTTTTAATATCTGCTTTTTCAAATTTACATTTCTGGTAGTGGAGATCAACTGGACCAGGCATTATCTCATAATCTATCATTGGATTTTCAGCAGCATGCTAGTAATTAATATATTTCCATAGACTGACATTTATTTGTATGTTGATGTAAGTAAAATTTATGTTCTTTTCACTCAGAATTAAATCCTTTAGAACATTCACATTTTATGTAGTAATCCATGTCATCAGACCAGAACACCTGCATCTCTATAGTTGATTGACCCTTTCTTTAAATTTCAGATGCATGCAGGGAAGGTAGCATCACTCCACTACCATAAATATAAAAAAACAATCTCTCACTTGTCTATTCAATAAGCAGGGAGGAACAGTAACTACAACTGACCATACAATGACCAATTCATTTTATTAAAAAATGTTCTCAAATAAAATAGTAGCTAAAATTTCAAAGAAAACATTACATTTGAAGCAATGATTGTTATGAAAATGTACTAAGCAAATGGGAAGAAAAAAATCAGTCTCAACAATGCAATACAATTTTTTTATGTTGCCACCATGATAAGACACAGGCATTTGTTTGGTTCTCCAAAGCTGTCCTTTAGCAAAGACTTCAATAATGCATGCACCATTCTTCAAAGAAAGCCAACTACAATCTTCAATAAAAACAAAGGAACTTTCTTCAAATGAAGTCATTACTGAACTTAAATAAAAGCAATGGAATCTGATGAATTGTTTCATTTTCCAATGTGACTGGAATGTTTTTAATGTGTCATGAAAACTTACTTTTCACAGGAAAATAAGTTAATGCTTGCAAACCCTACCGATAATGCTTAAAACGTAAACTTTTACCATCTTCGGATGCACTGAAAAGTAAATTGTGCTTCATCATTCATCAATGTGATTGTGTTATTTTTTCCCCAATGAATTCAGACATATATGACCTGTGACAAACTTATTGAATATTTTAAATGTGTGTGTGTGTGTGTGTACATGTTTTTGATGGAATTACTTGTATTTCGGATTTTATGTATGTGACGTGATTCACAGGTGAATATACAATGTCGATACTTTATTAATTGCTATACATTAGACATGTATATATAAACAGCATGCATCTATATGTACCAAAGTTCGATTCTCTGAAAAAAGTACAATATTATATATGCCTTCTCTGCTTTCATTTCTGGTGTATATTTCTCATTTAAGATGCATCAATTTAAGATGACAACAGTGCCATTGAAGTACATATTTTAGTGCCGCATTTATTACACCATTTCCACCCTGCACATTAATCAGATACATGCATCACTTTTTTCAGCAGACTGACCTGCTTGCTTATAACATGGTTTGGTTTATAACATGGTCAGGTTCTATGGCTCCCAATTACTGTTTTATAGCAGGGTCACACTGTATATCCTATCATGCACTGAAATATCTCAATATCTCATTAAAACCAAAAGAGCAACAAAAATACTGGACTACCTTCCTGCATAGTGATTCACTGGGACTTATATAACCCACTTACTGCTTGGATATAAGTATGATGTACATCATGTAGCTGCACAATGTAGGATGGAGAAAAATATTTTGATAAATGTTAACAATTTTATCCATCTTGAGAAATATTCTTTAGCTTAATATCACATGATCAACAGTTTATGTATCAGTTATTAGCCAGACAGAATACAGTACTTAATATCTGAAAATTGTTCAAGGAAAAGTGACATGCACTTCAATATCGACCATTCTTGTACTTATTATCATCCTATGGGCTGGTGGCCCGAGTCTTGACTCATGAACCATTATATCAATTCAATTAGGATTTCAACTTGTAGTAACATCACCACAATGTAACAACCATTTCAGTTGTACTGAGCAACATCTATGTCGCTGAACAATGATGAATCACCTCCTTTCATAGTAATCAATGCTACAAAAAATTAAGATGTTACTGAAAAATACTTAGATAAATGTTGGTTTACCTGCCAATCTTTAGAAAAAAGTTCTATGGATTAATGTTATCACAAAGTTCACAGTTCAATATATTATTTAACTCTTTTTTTATGTCTGACAGTTATCCTACAAGATTACCTTTTGTATATATTAGTATTGTCATGGGTTGTTTTCTTAATTAAATGAAATAATGAATAATGGAACTTTTCAATCAATTTAGCTTCATTTCCACTTGTAGGAAGATAGTATTACTGTAAAAACTTTTTCTGATTAAGATGTAAAACAAAATAACTTTCTATTAGGCATTAATTTAGCTTCTGGAACATTGTTTTCTTTAAAGTTTATCCATATGTATCAAAACAATATCCAATCTGGCAGTTTTGGAGAATAATGGAATTATGGAATTACACACTACATCACATTCTCTTAACTCATAACTCACTGAACTCATTGATCTTCCATGCTTTTGATATACAGTATACTGGTATAAAACCACAGATAAAACATGCTATAAAACCTAGTTGAGTGTTTTTTATTTATGATTTTACCACCCAATCATATGTCCAACTCTAGACAATGAGTGAAATCACAAGTTTCTCAGTGACATATCCCAAACTTTATACTGTATCATTAAAACATTTTTGACCAAAACATGTTAAGTGATAAAATTTCCATATTTTGCCTGAAGACAGTAAAATGGGATGATCTCTGTTTGATTAGTATTAGTCACCTTTTTCCTAGAATAGCTTGTTTACCTGAATCAAAGGCTAACATTTAATAATATTAACAAAGTTAGAACACAATTTTTTTAGATTCAAGACCAAGATTTCAATTCTTTCAAATCACAATGATTGTTTTGTGTATTTTAAAACTTTTTCACTAGCAGAGTAATTAAAACACAAGCATCTATTAACAAACTTATATTGCTATTACAAAATCTGAGCTCAGATTCACTTCTCCCTATTATCCCTTTACTTCACCCAATTTCAACAAAAGGAATTGAACACCTCACTCAAATGTTTAAATCTAACATCACCTGAGGGGAAAGAAACTGGACTTGTTTGGGATTTTTTTGTCCAAATTTTTTATCCTCCTAGCAGTATCTTTTAAGAGGTGCAAGTTTCACTTGTTTCTACTTTAAGAGAATATTCCAGTGGACCATTTTTTGAATCACCCCTCAAGGATTTATTAGTACTGCAGGTGGCAACATCATGGGTCATAAAAAAAATTTATTGCCCAATGTGTGAAAAATGGATAATACACTTTGTGTGGACTGTATATATAGGTCCATGAATAACTCAGGCAACATCACAGACCCTATAAGAAGGGTACCACTCTATGCCACAATTAATCTTTCTTCTGGTGGGGGTGAGGTAAATCTAATAAAAATTTATTTTCATCTTATTTGATTACTGAGTATTAAAAAAACCTGCAACATTCAAAATTTACAATTATTTTAGTCTATATCTCTGAAAATAACTCAAATTCCTGAGGCAAAAATCATCATCATGATTATTATTATTATTATTATTATTATTATTATTATTATTATTATTATTATTATTATTATTATTATTATTATCCTTAAGAAAGCATTTTATTCAACTTCTTCATGGTTGGGGGGGGTACAGTCTGGAGGAAATTATAGCAATGAAACCCTTTAGGCCATTTTTAATGAGATCCTTCTGAATATTAATGTCTCATGAAAATGAAGCTAAGCAAGGCAAAATGCGCCTATACTGCATATAATATATTACGTAGATTCCTTTTGCAAAAGAATATATTCTATTGATTGCGACTGTAATAGATGTAATTTATTTTATAGAGATTGTTTTCATTTTGCATACAAATATTTTAACTTAGAGAATTTACATTTTATATATTATAATGATGAAAACTTACTTGATATATCCAATCTCTTAAACGTAAGTTGATTTATGTCCTATCTTGAGTGTTTTTTATCTTTACAGCACACAAATCACAAGTTAACAATAGAGAAAAGACACTATTAAAAGCATGAATTTTGTTTCTGATTAGGTTTGATTTAAATGTACAGCTATGGTCAATCAATACTGTAGGCAAAACACACTTCAGAAAAAAACATTTACAAAATGTGCATAGTGACACAAACAGCCCTACCACTTCCCTATAACCAGTAGACTTTGTGGTGTGTTTAAATAGTTTTGGGTACATGTCGTCATGCTTGCATTTTAATTTGTATCAGAAGTGCACAACCAGCTTAATTTTTAGGGCTTAATTTTGACTGTTTCAATAATAGTCTGGCAATTATATATTTACCCAAAAAACAGCAAAGCTGTTTGAAAGCCATTCATATATATATATATATATATATATATATATATATATATATATATATATATATATATATATATATATATATATACTAAAATGATTAAAGCACCCTGGCCCCAACACACAAATTGGATTTATTTATCTGAACTGCTTCACTGATTATAATTAATATTACTTTTGTGGAGTTGGAAGATGGATGAATTTCAATACACAATATGTTCATGCAGATATTGATATAAAGTAAGCATAATATGGAAGAATCAAGTCTAAACAATAAAAAAGTTTGCATTCTATTTTTATGTATGGGATATTCTGTTAATCTGTTTATTAAAATAATTTTCTCCTTAATTTTAACAAAACCTTTCTCTAGTCCACTGGCTCTGACAATCTATAAGCTGGTACCTAGCTTTTAGCTTCATTTTGGATTTGTTGACCCATGGTCACATCAATACATGAATACATTCAAAGAATGGTCTATATCTACAGACATGTCAAAGGACCAATCCTGGAGTGGTCAAAATGAACATGTGGTTAAAATATATATGTACATGTACAGGACAATAAAAATGAATACTTATGATACATGAGATCCAGGGAACTTGGTCTTTATATATAAGCTGCTGTTATGATGCAATGACATGAATTAGTTATAGGTCAATTTAAATTGTGTTCATTTAAGTTATTAATGAAAATATTGAAAATCAAATCTGATCAAGGCAACCATGGTCACTGAGTGGAAATTAAATTCATAACAAACTGGATGTAATGAGACAGGATGAGTGGATATGGGTATAAATCTATTTAACACCTAATTTGATTGTCTGTACAAGGACATAAATCATTTTTTTACCTTTTAACCAGCATCCTCTAAGAAAATCATGTATACTATTTTATATGGGTTTTCCTAATCCTCGATAAAGATAACATTTTATCATTAAATTTATCAAAGTTCTTTGGCCACAAGAGGCTAATGCAGTGGAACCATTTAAAACTAAAATCATTATGAATAAAATGTAATTTTTTGTTTGAGAGGGACAGACATAGAGAGAATGCAATTATGAGAGAACATCAACATGCATGTAAACAGCGCATAAATCAAGAAGGGCAGCGAGCAGTTCAATATACGTTCTATTCTGCAATCACCTACAATCATATGAACCAATGAGTTAAAAGATAGCATTTGGTGACCATGCTTCAGATTGGGTCTAATATTGGCCCAAACCTGTGTCAGTTCCCATGCTGTATGCCCATGGAAAATGTTCTCATCAATATGCCTATGATGGCAACCTTGTTGCAAAACTTAAATGATCTGGTCAAGAGTTTGTCAAGAACTGAGCAACTAAAATTCAGGACCCAAACAAATTTTTATCTTCAGGAGATTCTGGTATACTGGATTCAGTTTTGAGGAAGTCACTGTGTTTGCAAAGTCTGGTTTCTACACAATATAAGCCAATTCATTAATCAGTCATCAATTGCAGATTTTCTGAGGAATCATATGCTGAATTTCAACATGAACAGGTAAATATTCTGACAACTTACATGTAAATTAAAAATCACTTTCATTTTTTTTTAAAAAAATGCACAACATGGAAATTTTTTTCCACATTTTAATTATCTTCTCAGGCTTCAAATGAAAATGATCTTTTCATGCAAAATATAATAGCTACACTTGGCAATATCAAGTATCATCCTTAAAGATTATGAAGAACTCTGAGGATGCATTTAAATGACTTGAAAAGAAGATTGATTTTCATGAGTACATTCGCTGGAACTATCTTGTCATTACTTCACACACGTCGGCCTTTTGTCCAACTATTAACCCCTGTAACTCTTCACAGAGAAAAGCATTATTACTTCATATTATGACATTTCAACTGCTTATCACTTTGCCCTCAAAACAAAGGACACATGACTTTTGACAGTGAAAAACTTAAGGAGAATTGAAATGAACAGGTCCAACCGTCAGGCAGGCTGACTTTTTCAGCCCAAAAGTGAAGATGATACTGCTCTCCCTTAGGAATAACCATTTGCAAGAGAAAAGACAAATGAATTAACTTCCTGAGTAATGTCAATGTGCAGTCAAAGATAGAGAAAAGACACTGAATTAATCAGAGCTTAAGTTCCTACTGGGAGTCAACTTGTGTAATCCAGAAGACAAGCTCCATTATCATGTTTTGACAATGGTTCAAGGGAGTAGACTGTTGGCCCATTGATCACTCCTCACTATTCACTTCTAATACCCTTGTGTCACTGGAAGCTCAAATACAAATTAACCAAACACTACTTTTCAAGTGGGCACATTTACAACTGGTAGAAATAAAAGCATTTCATCAAATGTCAGCCCTCCCTTTCCACTGTGTCCAGCTTTAGACAAAGGTTAAGGCCAGATGTACCACTTGCCTTGTTGACAGAATATATATATTTCTTGGCCAAAATACTGAATTATTCCCATAAACCTTACTCTGGGGAATAACATTGTCACAATCAAATGTCTTATGAGAAACAGACACCCATACATTGGAACCTAACTGACTACTATGATACTGTTGTTCTTTTGTTCTAAAGATCTGTGTTTTGCAAAACAGTTTTACAGATTTTACACTCACTACAACTATACAAAATTTGAGATCAATTTGTTCATGTCCTTTTGTGTCCAGACATAATATATTTCACCATCTAATGATTAAATTAACACATCCCCCAACTGGCACCAGACCACCTTTAAGTTCTTCATCACTAATTACATGAAAAATGTGTTTTATATAATTAAGGATGTAACTACTGTAACCCCTTACCATATATCATCCCATCAGAATAATATAGTACTTTTTATAAGACAGATATGGACATGTATTCCACATTTCATTATTTGATAGTGCACATTATGCATAAAATACCTCAATATTAAGTAACCTCGCCTATATGGCCATCCACTTTGACTCCTGTCAAGAGTATTATAGTGAAGGTGTAATGTGTTATGTCATCATTGTAAAGTATATGCAATGCCTGAAAATGACTCAGTTATAAAATAAAGTAATCCCTCACTATAATATATGACAATATAGAACAGTCCATGATATACATTACCATACAGTCTCTTCTATACATATGACATAGGTGTATGATAATGGATCTCATTTTTAGGACAGATGTTAACCTTCCATATTATAAGGCAAAACTGATTGTAATGCTGTACCCTTTTATTACTCCTGTTAGCATCATTATAATGAATAACTGCTGTATGTCAGTCTTTGCTTTACTTATTCAAACAGTCTCCAAAAATAGTCATACCATCATACCTATGAACCCTGTTTTAATGTGTATTATGAGTCTTGACTTTGAAATACACACACACAAAAGCATCTTCACATACATTCTGAACACAGGGACAATAATACCACACTGCAGCCAACATTTCTATTTTATATCTATAATGCTGAATTGTGAAGCATCTCCTGACAAATCCATTTCACCCCGCCCCACAATGCCACAATTTTATTATTGGAGAAATTCGAAATGGTTCAATATGAATTTAATAAATTGACAAGGGGCAGAGGAAAACAGAAAATAAGTCATCTAAATTTATTTGCAATATCAGATTAATTTCTGGCATTATAAAAGGGAGTGAGTTTGAGTCTTACCCAACTCCAACCCACAATGGAAATTAATATAATTTTGTGATATTGGTATGTGATCTAGCTGGGGAATCAAAATGTAATTTTGTTAGGAATGTGACAAGGTGATATAGAAAATCACTTTCTTTCAGTTACAGTCACTGTGACAGTGATCTTGACCTTTGAACTCAAAATCAAGAGCCTTCTTCTATATTCAAAGTGAAAGCCATCCATACAGTTTGGTACAAGGTTTGCTATAAAAAAATAATGTTACTGTGTGGGTACCATTGTTATTTGTTCAGTCAGTGGCCATGATTTTATACCCTTTGACCCTCAAAATCAACAGTATACTTCCTTATACCAAGTGCAAGCCATCCACAAACCAGAAGATACAATTTTGCTACAAAAGGACAAAATAACAAAATCCTTCTGTTCTTGCAAAGTAATGCATACTTATTATCAGATTTTTAGTATGGCTTCAGTACTTTCAACAAAAAAAAAATTAAAATAAAGCTTTCGTTATGTACCCGTTACATTAATCTCATGCATAACTGTCATGTAAGAATAAAACAAGTATTTCTATATCTACAATTAATAATTTCACTATGGTTAGGAAAACAAATATTAAAAATTAAAGTTAAATAAATAAATAAACACTATACTAAGTTACCAGAGTGATTAAAGAAAATTATTACATAGTCTACACTGCAGTCACATGGCTTCGAAGTTGGATGGATGAAACATTTCATAAGGGTATCATTGAAACACCAGTAAATTTGAATTGAATCAGATCATGTAAAACAAACATTTATCATAATCTCTTAAAAAAGAAGGAATTAATAATGGCACATGGAAATAAAGAATAACATGCATATTAATGGAATATATCTATATCATCTTTGACCTTTGTTTGCTAATTAGTGTGACTTATTTTATTTTTATTATACTGATGTTATACATTTTGGAGGTGTTTTAAAATCTGTAATTTGTAAGAGATTAGTTTTAGTTCAAGTCAAAAGGACAAAACTATATAACAATGGCAGGTTATAGATGATTTATTTAGTCCCAAGCCTATTAAAGACAAAATAAATATTTTATTTCACCTCTTCATCATTCATAAAAATCTGAAAACCTATAACAACAGAATTGAAAATAACTAAATTTAAAATTTTGAAATATTTTATATCAAAATCCAACTTTGTAATGATATATATGAATAGGATTGGGGACAATCCAGAATTTAAAGTTTAGGGTGGTGTTTTGTCAACTTGACATCAATTACAAATCAATATTCAAATTTGAAAATTTGAATAAAAACAGCACTAGTGTGATGCAAGATTCCAATATTCCAAACCAAAGTAATAAAAGTACAAAAATTAACAATGTGTACAAAATTTCTCTATTGCATGTAATATAATGGCTCCAGTAAGATATACAATATGAACATGAGCATACAATTAGCATAAAATTGTATTCAACATTTTCACAAGCACAACAAATACTATCATTATAAAAAAAAACAATTTTGTGCATTTATATATGAAATACAATAAATAATTAATCACTTCCAATGCAGACATTTTTCCATGTTGGTTTCTGGCATGAGAATTTTTTTTTAAAACCCCATCTTTAATTCCTTTCATAATAATGACAGTCTGCATCTTGTGTGCCCCAAGCATCATGGCTAATCATTTTTCTGATAAATTTTCAGTGATCTTCTGTGTAAATTTTTAAATTCCTCTGCATTGTAATGAGTAAACATTCCTGGTCTCATGTTTGTAAGCAAATATGGTGGATAGCAACGCTAAGTACACAATGAAATCAATACCTATTTTTGATTGGTCAGTGTGTACAGTTTGATTGACAGGTTGGAGGAGGAAAGAGTTGAACCTCATGGGGAAAAATAAAATAAATTTATGCAAAGATGCTAAATGTAGACAAAAAAAATTGACAATTGTGATCTCAGTTATATCAACTCATAAAATTAACAATACCTTTACCAGAAACAAAAATGCTTGCAGGGTTTAATTTCCTTTACCAAATATTTGTCAAGTTTGCGGTACATTATTTTATTAAAAATTTTAAGAAATAAACTGAAGAACATTCACATGCTTTGTTCTTGTTGCATATACTGATGAGCCAATATACCCACCTTGTTGGTCGGTCACAGAAATGGGCATAACTCATTAAAAGCTCAAATATTAGATACCTGATATTAACACTCACCAAAGATCAAATGAAAATCAAGAATCCTTTGGGTAACACAGAAAACATCTAATATAACTGATGCCTTCTTTTGATATTTATAATTGATTTGAGGGATGTGTTACTAGTTACAATAAAATCTGTCTTTAAAGGACATAAAAAAGACCACTGAAATATTTCCTTTATGGATAGGTGTAGTTCATATTGAGGTTAAACAAGATGATGATGATGATGATGATGATGATCATCATCATCATCATCATCATCATCATCATCATCATATAAAATAATAATAATAATAATAATAATAATAATAATAATAATGATGATGATGATGATGATGATGATGATGATGATGATGATGATGATGATGATGATGATGATGATGATGATGATGATGTCAAAAAAGCTAATTAGGTCTTGGGACTTGCTTAAGAGACCTGCATACAAAATGTGATCAAGTTATATTAAACCAGAGTGGATCAAGCTGCTGCCTTTTCCATTTGCAATCTAAATTTTTCACTAACTACAATGTAACTCCCATGATTTTGAAAATCAGCCAATATTCATCACAACCTGATGGTCTTGGACCTTCACATGGGATCTAAATATCAAGTTAGGTCTCTTTTGGTTCAATAATCTTTTTTAGATATCTTGCTTAATGTCTGTGTGAGCACAGCCTCCAGAAGAAAAAGTGGTATTCTGTAACCTAGAAAGTTGGATAAAGTTCACCAATAGCTCAAGAAAACATTGAAATTCCATAATACATCTGTATATCCAATTTGGTCCTGTTCCATTGGACCATACTGGATTCACCTTGTTTACAATCTTGTATCCTGTACTTTACAAAACTGACCACTCTGAGAACTTAATAAAAAAAACAGTCAAACTAACCAGAATCTAACTAGGATTTGGTACCCAACTCAACAGTTTTAAGGATATCTTGCTTCCAAGGTAAGTGCGACTAATGGACATGAAGACAGCACAAAGCAAACACTCTCCTCCCATGGAGAAAACATACCCAAAAGCAAGGACACACCTGCCAACTTCAAAATTTACTCTATAGACTTACCTTCAACCTCTGTGACACTGAGTCAAATATCAACCGGATTCCATTTTGTGATAAGTTTAACACCAGGTCAAACTGAAGTGGGGCCTGAAAGATATGAAAATTCAGTTTATGTTTATTTAATTGACTAAATACAGTACATAAATGTATGGATAGACAGTCAGATTCACAAAATGGCACTGGATAGAGCGATCAAGAATTTCTTAGTCTTTGCTATGACTCCGCTGGTATTTGAACATGCAGCCTCCTACATCCGAGGTAGATGCTCTAACCATTAGGCCACCAGAGCAGTTGGCAGATGGAGTCAAACCTGCAGCATCAACCAAATGTACATAGTGACCGCACTTGTAATAAGGTCAAGTATAACACGTAATATTCTTAAAGGTTTTTGAGCACAAAGCTCTAGTTCAAGCTTTACCCATATACTTGATCTAAACCTGCATTAAAAAAAAATCCACATGCATATAAAAGAAAAAAATTCATACAGTCCTGAAAGTTCTATGGTTCTCAATTTATTATAGTGTATGCTAGTACTGCATAGCTTGTGTGCTGACTCACAACCAAACTGATGCATGTTCAAAATCTACTGTAGTATCAGCATGGATCAGCTACTAAAGTGTATCCTTGGGTAAGCCACTTCAATTATTCCACTTCTAAGTAACCTACTTGTGCTGTTGTGCTTCAAATTACCAAAACTATAATGACAACAAATTCTAAACAAGTCTCTCTATATTTTAGGGCAATAATTTAGATATCCAATTAGACATGATGGTACAATCCTTGACTGACATTTAATAACAATTTTCTTGCAATTACTGTGTCTTTAACCTCTTTTATGTCACAATAAAACCTAATTAACCCACAATGTCAACATCTCTGAAACTGATACATGTCAATGATATCACACATTTAACTAAAAAAAATTACTAGGTGCAGACATGGGTAGAATACACTGAACTCAATTACATATTATTTGTAATTTTACTCTGAAATCAAAAAATACATTGTACTCCAGAGTGCACTTTGGAGTACAACAGCAAATCTGGCAATTAAAATAGTGAACCCTTCTGCACAAAGCATTTTAAAGTTAAAATTTTTAAGTTGATAGATGTATTAATATGTGTAAATGACCAGATAAAAAAGATGAATGAACACACACAAAACTGATTTTATTAACTTGACTGTTTTCCCTTTATTATCTAAACTATTAGTGTCATTCTCCTGGACTTTGAAAATGTCACACAGGAGTCAAATGTATTGAAGTATACTACATAGAACACATCAGATTTTTTTTCATTTTTTGAAATACATGTGTGATTTACATAGCTCAACAGCAGACACATCATTTGATATCTAGTTACTGATGCCCTACACAATTACTTATTAAATAATGCAGTATACATTAACAATCACTTAAAAAGTGCTATTAAAGTCTTTACTTTAAGTAGGCAAAAATAAACAATTTTAACATTATAAACTTACATTTGAAATTAAGACACTAAATATTGTTAAACTTAACTATTATATGAATCCTATTTAAAAAGATTGTGTGTTCCTCTTCTCTGAAATCATAAGGTTTAAAAATTAAAAAATATTAAGTTTTTTAAAATATAACTTATGCTATGATTAGGAATCTGGTATGCAATGCAACATCATGATTATTAACTCTTCTATCCAGACAGTAGAGTTTAAAGTTTCTGAATTTTATCCAACTGCAATGTCAAACATATTCCGACTGTACATTTTGAAAAGCATCCATCATGGTGCACCATCAGAATTAGGGGGGGAGGACAAACAAGTAGCGATCAGTTATTAATGTTTACATATGAAAGGACAATACATGTTTAGTGTTGAAATGGCCCCCAATGTGTGCATCCATACTCATACTTGTAATTCTAAACAGGAAAGCATCTGTACCTGTACTCTAAAAAAAAGAACAGAAATGCATTAGTACTTGAGTATTTTAAAGCATACTCCATGTCTAAAGTACAGACATGTGTAGAGACTGACAAGGGTAACACAGTAATGTTTGGGCATTAATTTAAAAATACAAAACAAAAAGGCCCATGCAACATCAATAAAAGTCCAGAATGCAACCAGCTTGCAGTTCTTGAAAATTAAGATCAGTATGAGCCCTTTGGCAGGTAAAAAGTCATGAATATATTAGACCTGATTTGGAGTGGCCCTCTTTTGTCACTGACCAGTTCTGACCACATGGACAGCAGTTGGCTATAATAGCATAATGATAAGTTACAATGCCATCATAAAGAATGGTAATTAAAATTGTTGGACTCTGTTGAGATCTAAATAAACTATTGAGCCCTGTTTCATTCATTGTGGAGAACTGCAGAATAAACAGAAAAGGGAATTGGCCTCTAAAAGTGATGTTATTAACTAAGAAATTGATGACATTGGTCAATTTCACCACAACCAAAAGTTGAGGTTCCAGTTAATTGCCATACAATGCATCTGCCATAAACTGCAGAGCAAAATATTCTTTGCTGCCAAGCAAAACTTTTAACAGTCAATTATGCACATTGAGGATGGATATGTGTAAAAAAGCAACATCTCAAATCCTTGTTTGTAGGAGTGTAATTGTACATGATCTTACATAATTTCACATATCATTTTAATGACTTTCCACATCAGTGATATGGGTGTGTCCACTGTCCATGTTTGTCAAGTGTTCTGCTTCAAGAAAAACATTTCTGACTAACTATTCAAGATTCTGTTTTCTTTTTTTCTTAAAAAGTTGCCTAAAATATAACAGTAGCTTTTACCACAACATTTGCCCTATTTTGCTGTTCTCAATTTAAAATCAGATGGGCCTACTCACTATAGCTGACATGAATCACTTATGTAGTCAACTATGCATAGGAACTTGAAGGAAGTAAATGTAAATTACACCTCAAAATCCACAGATGTATGCTTATTAGACCCAATATAACCACAAATCTAGCCACAACTGTTATTTTATTGCAGGCATTATTAAACCTACAAATGTGGTTACTACAATCTAAGGAAAGATGATCAACATAGGGGAATCATGTATTGGGAATAACTACTTGATAGGTTTGTGCATGTCTTCCCCTGAGGGCATTCTTCTTCCCTCCAAGCTATGACACACTAGACTGTTTTTAACACACTAGACAGTGTTTTCCTCATAGGCTTGAAACTATGATGACAATGTGGAGCCTCAGGCCAAGACTGCTCTTGTTTACACCATTAAGCTAGGTATCTCAGATGAATTTGATTGGATGAGGTAAAAGCAGAGTAAATTATTAGTTTTGACAGGAAATCCTTACAGTACATGACTGACAAAGGAAAGAACAAATGATTGATTATTATTGATGTAATTTATGTTATTTTAATGTAACACAAAAATTTGCACTACATGTAAGTATCATCTGCAAATTGATGAAGCTTTCAATAAGGTCTATCAAATACCATTCCCAACCCATCAACATGAATAATTATATATGGGACTTAAAACTTGTATAACTGAATTTTATTCTTTCTTTCATATAATTTATATTTTTTGTGGGAAAAAAACATGCATTACACAACCAGAACCAATTATAATATTGTAAAATTATGTCCAGATTAAACAACTCTCATACTGAAAACCAAGGATCCTTTCACTCTCACACATCCATCCACCAAAATCTTGCCAGTAGAAATTTGGTGGTCCTAATAAGAAACAACAGTGCTACCCACTTATGTCAACATGCTCAGGCACAAGGAAAAATTGTGACATAAGCAGAAGTCAAGATGGGAGGGGTCGGAAAAAGATGAGGGGTTGGAAAAAATGTACAAGTTAAACCACAGGTGTCTGCAGTTTTATCAACAAAGCACAATGAAATATCTGGCATCATGAACTGACCTTATAAGAAATTTTGTTGTGCATTATTAATAAAACTGCCAACTCCTGTGAGATCAGTGATCCTTAACTATGAGCACTTTAGACCACTCTGCCACTGTACATGAAGACAAAACCAGTGTGAAAGACACTTGTATAATATCAAATTACATTTTCATTACCTTTGTGTAATAAAATCCACAATAAAATATTGCATCTGTTACATCCTGATATGAAAAGCATTACAATATTCAATGTTGCATTATCACAGTTATTTACATGCTTCAAGTACATGTACCTGTACTTAAATTGGCCTAGATTTTGGTCAGTCTGTTCCCATCTTATTGAGACAACCAAGGGGATGGGGCTATTTACAGAGAAATCAAAACCTGTCATGTTATATTTAAACAGTATTTGTATTTAGTTACAGAAGTCATCATGAAGAGTACATAAAAGAGAAAAAGAGATATGCTGCTGGTATGATTAATGAAAGCATAATATTGTATTCATTGACAGTGCTAATGAGGTAAAAAAATTAAATGATTCTTACGATACAATATTCTAACAATGTCAGCTCAATACTGTCAACTCAATACATTTAAAATTTTTCACAGACATCTTTTCAAGATGCCCCAGTCTCAACTTCCCTTAACAGCCAGATATTTAGTTTCCAGAAACTGTAAATTTAATCTGTGTGTACACATTGGTAGTGACTTTAACTCAAAATAAAGTTATAAAGAAAAATTTCACATCACAATAAACCTGTTTTAATCACCAATCACTTTGGAAAATGCAAGAATCAGATCAGATTTCATTGCTTTTATTTAAGTTGCTACAAGAGGCCAAATTTATAGGATGAAACAAAAGCCTGGTTTTTTTTCTTTTTTCATCTGACTCCAACATTAAAGCCTGCCTGCAAGATCAAATATTGTTAATAAAGTACATATTGGAACTGGCCACTTGCTGACATAAATGTTTACCTGGTTAAATTAAAGCCTGGCATCAAGATCAACTAACTGTTTAACAAAGAATGAATTAGGAACTGGCATCTTGTCAACATAAACCATAAGACAACAAAGGATTTGTTCAAGTTGGGACCAAGGGATTCTGTCAAAATATACATTTATTTGCCATCTCCATATCAACATAAGCCTTACAATTTTGGTAGTAATAGTAGACCAAGGGTCCAGGACTTCCTTTTTTATTGAGACAGGTGGCCTGTCCACATAAGTGGATAGGACTGTAGTCAAGAAATTTTTAATATTGGTAAAAAATTATAATACATACATATATATATATATATATATATATATATATATATATATATATATATATATATATATATATATATATATATATACATAGACAGAGAGAGAGAGAGAGAGAGAGAGAGAGAGAGAGAGAGAGAGAGAGAGAGAGAGAGAGAGAGAGAGAATGGCAAAACATTTGTGTGCATGTATGCATGCATGCATGCACAAGTTAGGATCACTGGTTTTTAAAATAAATATTTATCGGAAACTTAGCTGAACAACTTATGTGCCTTCCAAAATTTACATTCAGTCACATGAAGAAATGCAGTTGTTCCACACAGTATTTAAGAAACATTTAAAGAATGAGAGAATGAGATACTCTTATAACCTTTACAACTAAAAGTGCATTAGAATTATGAACAAAAGTCTACCATGTTTAACAAAAATATCTGTATAATTCATAATATTCCAATCCAAATTCTTCACCTAGTTTCTTCAACATAGATATGGGTTCTGACTCACACTCAAATTTATTCTGTATGGATAGTTCAATCCAATGATGCTTATGGTTCTTCTGACATACTGGCATGCATGTAAAGACCAATGATGATCATAAATATATAAATACACATGGGTTTTTTTACCTTTCAGCAATCCATCAAATGCAATGTGAAGCCATATATCTGGTTCAAAAAGCAAGTTTATTTAAAATATTTCAGCATACTACAGTATTTGCTAACAATAAACTAGTCCAGAGTGTGTCAGTTAATAAGAAGCTACATTTCCAAGGTTTGGCTTTATGGTGCTTCTTTTCCAGCATAAAGATGAGACCAAAATTCGTTTCAGTTTTCAGAATAATGGTTAGTTTATAGGGGGAAAAACTGTACTGTAGAATGAAATTTGTTTGACCCACCCAACCACTTTTCAATCCTGAGATGTTTCGCTAAAACAGCAACTCATAAAATGTTGACATAATGTTCCAAAACTACACACTGACTGGAAGTGTTTGCTGCTTGATTTAGATAAGAATAAAGGAGATAAATCTACTTACTGAAAAATTCAGATACCATTTATTGAGACAAAATATAGATTCAGATATCTCCATTTGTGTATAAAAATACCAAAAGCAGTTTGACAAAATTAAGTGATTTAGGTCAAAACTGAAAATATCAATAGACCGAATATCTGAAAATGTCACATATTCATAATCTGATTTCCAACATGAACATAGATCTGGCAGGTACTGATAAAAGTTTATGTTCTTGTTACCTTTGGAATTCTCAGTAAACTTATTATTTCAAGCAGCCTATCTAATTAAAAAACACCTTATTTTGTGTTAGGGCAAATAATTGCCAGTAACCTTAAGTTCCAAATAATTTGGGGTTTTTTACTTACAGCAGTGTGAAACTAACTTATAAGTGTGTAACTATAATAAGTGTGCAACTGTAACTTAGAAGTATGTAACTATAAGTGTGCAACTGTAACTTAGAAGTGTGTAACTGTAACAAGCTGTAACTTGACTGGTGAATAAAAAGGAACAGAAAATGACCTCTTATCAATACTCATCAGGTCTACTTATTGATAAATACTGTATTAACTTGTTTAAAAGTCTGGTCCAACAGCAAACTGCACCAACCCAATTAGCAGGGCTCTGAGTGGCCAAGTGATATAAAGCACTGACTGTTAAGGATCACTGCCATCTCACCTCTGTCTGCCTTGAGTTTGAGTCCAGACTCGGCTAACGTGGGTAAGTGAGAAAGTCTGCCATTAGCTTCTTGTGGGTTGGTGGTTCTTCTCTGGGTTTTCTAGGGTTCTTCCTCCACCATTAATACTGGCAGCCAGGTATAGCCTATCTTGTGCTGAAAAATGGAGTTAAACCCTATAACAACAACAACCAATGCAATTAGCCATCACATCTTGTGCTGCCAGATTTGGGTTTATGCAGTTTGTTGGGAATAATTAGGAGAATAGTCAACTTACACTCTTCTGCCAATGCATTATGATATTGCAGAACAGGGTCTATGTTGTTTAAAGTCTATATGGTAGACCTCAATTTTAATCATATTGCATTAATTCATGTACTCATGAATTTCAACCAAAAAGTACATCTTTGAGCACAAGCTTCATCATGATCACATTGTTTAATAAAAGCATGAAATAGTAAATGATACAAATACTCAAGGGCATTCTATAATAGCAAGAAATATTGAATTATTACTCAAGTACTTTACTCAGAGAACTACACAACAGCATGAATTATTGAATTATGACCCAAGTACTCAAGGGCATTACATAAAAGCAAGAAATACTAAATTATTATGGTCTAAGAACTCAAGAGCATTATATAATTGCACAAAATGCAGAATTATGACCTAAGTACTCAATGGCATTATATAATAGCATGAAATACTGAATAACAACCCAAGTACTCATGGGCATTATACAATATGTAATACTGAATTATGAGCCAAGTACTCAAGGGCATTATATAATAGCATGAAATACTGAATAACAACCCAAGTACTCATGGGGATTATACAATATCTAATACTGAATTATGAGCCAAGTACTCAAGGGCATTATATAATAGCATGAAATATTGAATTATGACCCAAGTATGCAAGGGCATTGTAGTACTTTGTGGTACCAATAACTGGTTAATATTATATAAATGATGACTAAACATATTGCCAACATAACAGAAAGTAAATCTCTGCAGTAAGCCAGTATCTAGATAAAGATTCTTTTGAAAATTTGTAGTATACAACATTCACAAGAATGTGACCCTAGTTTGCAATATACATGTACATGGAAACACCCTGCAGATCATGATCATTTTCTTGTATATTACTATAATAAGCAGCAGAAAACATCAAAATTACAATGTTCTATTTTTTTATTCATAGTCTGATTGTCAACAATCTCCAATAATTCAAAAACTTATTTAATGACTCTGCTTATTTACAGTCATAAAAAGTTGTTTCCACAGTAACAATAACAGTTCAACTGGTTATCTTTGGAGCTTTGTTTATTCTACTTATGGAAAAGTATCATGTACTATGTTAAGTTATTACCAAATCCACCAGCTTGGCTAAAATCCATTGTGAACTGTAAACTTAAATAATTATTGCAAAACCTGTAGAAATTCAAGTACTTAAATTGTTTGTTTCATTGTTCAATCACCACAATATGACTGCCAAATTCTTGAAAATCCATGCACTGAATAGCAGATATAAAGTTATAAAATAAATAAATAAATAAACAAGTACTAAACAAGTACTTATAACTCTCAAATCCATCCTTTACTCACTGTCTCATTACACATAGTCATGTTCCCAAGTATAAATATTTCTATAACCACAGCATAACTCAAGCAACAGATTATCAACTTATCAAGCTTTATTTGAAGTCAAATTCTAAGCTGTTTGTTCCTTACTGAAGTGCCAAGTCTATTATTACATCTCTCAAGTATGTTTACTTTCTGTATACAAACTTCTTTGACAGAGAGCAGATGAGTACCTCATCTTCTGGTCAGATGAAATAAGAACAGGACAATGAAGTGAACTTGTTAAGCCATCCTGTACCAAATAAGGGTACTATGATTTGACACATTATACACCTGCCTCATGTTTCACAGTCTTATATGTGCACAATTGATATTTTGGCACAGAAACCATTTTTCTTCTTTCAACCAGTGATACTAAACTTTGCACTTTTGACCCTGGAATCAATAGGCTTCTTCCATGTCCTAATCATATGCCATATTCAAAGTATTGGCCAGGTGTGTTATGTAGAATTAATATTATTGTGTGAAAAAAAATGTTTCTTTATTTTTCAAGAATTATTATTGTTGTGTGGTAGCCATTTTTATTTTGTTTTAGTCACTGCTTTTTTTTAACCACAAAATCAATAGCTATTTTTCTTACCACAAGAACATGCAAAAATTAAACCAGTTTGAGATGCATGTATGTCATGTAAAAGGCTAATGGTTTCTATGTAGAAAAGTTCTTTTATAATGAACCTTACCTTTTAACTCCAAAATCAATAGGGTTCCTACTTAACAAGTACAGGCAATCCACAAAGTTGGATAACAGCAGATGATGGTAGTCCTCCAGTCAATGTGTATACACCATTTTTCTTCTTTCAGTCAGTGACCCTGACATTTCAAATTGAATCTGATAGGTTCCTTTTAACCCAAATTACAAGCTATCCAAAATAGTTGGTAACAGTGAATGGTGAAGATATGTTATTTGGTCAGAAAGAGTTTTTCTTTTCTTTTTCAAAAAGACTGGCAGTTAGCACCAAACTGATATGGTTCTACATGCACAAGCTATCCTCAAAATTTGGAAACCTTAGATGGTGGAAAACAAAAGCTTTGGTGTGCAAACCAAATAATTAAAAGTCAGACAGTTAAAAGGATAGACAAACATCATAACATAATATACTCCACCATATGATGGAAAGAAATAAAATCAACTCCTTTTTTATTCATATTTCAATATCCTGAACATTAAATGGTATTCTATTTCATATTTATTATGTTTAAAAAATGAAATTATCATTCTAAATTTAGCATTATCATTTGTCCGTGACTCTCTTGTAACAGGGAATGATAATCTACTTTCTAGAATCTGCATTGTAGATTTAAAGCCAAAGGGTGACATGCATAGATTTCCTGAATAAAATGTCATTTATCAAATGATAATGTTCAAAAAACCCATGTATATAATGTATTCAAAAATATAAATATCTATCAGTTTTATCAGCATCTTCCACCTGTTACATTGTTGACTGTTTACTCCATATTCCTTTTACCTTATGACTCCTTCAGTTCAGCCAACAGCATCTATCTTACGTAATTTAAAATTAATAATATAATGTCACTGATATTTTTATCTGACAAAAAAAGTGTAACATAAGTTTTGAAAGTTTAAAAATTCAAATTTTGAAACACTCTACAAGTTCAAGTTCATGCAAGAACAAGAAAACATCAAATGGCAGTGTCGCCTAATTGCAAACCATAAATACTTTAAATATTGCAAATTTATTCTATTTATGAAGTTGCTGACACTTTTCTACTAGTGGTGTCTGAGAAAATGACCTAAACACAAACCTGAACATAAAAAGATATGTACAAATTACTGAAATATGAAACACATGTCACAGTGACAAAGTTTGTACTGATGGCTGACCAATTACATACTAAGTTATATGACCCCATAGGTGATAGTACCAAATAAAATTTGTTCAAAAATCAGGGCATGATGCCACCACCAAAGAGGATCTATAAACTAGTGTTGATTTTTTTATCCTCAGAAATAAAAGGCTTGGGACACAAATCTGGGTAGAAAAGATCAGGGCATGATGCCACCACCAAAGAGGCTCTATAAACTAGGGATGATTTTTTTTTATCCTCAGAAACCAAAGGCTTGGGACAATAATCTAGGGAGAAAAGTCAATAAACTTCAAAAGAACAGATCTCTTCTTCTTCCATCTCCTGAACTATCAAGCTGGAGGCTTGGGATCCAAAAGAAGGTGGAGTGACTGTCTTAGCTAATTCATCTTCAAATGTATTTGAACCCACCAAAACTGACAGTATGTCATCATATCTTATTCCTGAGGGAAAACTTTCCAACCAAAAAGGTTGACAAAGAAATAGTAGTATCCTTGTCCCACAAATCCTCAGTAATGAAATTGACAGACCTTTTTAAGGGCACAAGAACACTACTAGTCCCTCCCAAATTATTAAGGGGGGGGTACATGACATGAGTAGGTGATGTAGATCTTTGGCAATATTTGAACTGCTTTGAAGCAATGGCATGGATATCCATGGTGCCATGAATGGGATGGATGGTACACTTACCACATCCAAATGATCTGCTTTCTTAGTTGGACAAGTATAAGCTGACACTTGCTATCTCCAATAGGATTGATCAGTAGAATCAATACAAAAAGTTATCAACCCAATCCCTCTTCACCCTCCACATACCAGTGGTGAGATTCCAGTGACTGATGACCAGTTCTGAAAGACCAGTGACCGGTCAAGGACTTTTATCTGATAAAGAAGCCCTCCTCAGAACTTTTAGAGCATGATCACTTCTCTCCTTTTCTGGGTGGCAGAATCTGCCTTCACTGACTATGGGAACTGATGTATATCTCCTCCCAATCTGGGGTCATGACTCACTCTCAAAGATCCCCCATGGGAGTGACCCTGGATAACACTCTATCTTGCACTTACTTTGTTGATACAACTGTCAAGGTACCTGGACCTTGCTATTATTATCTACCAAAATGAAAGATCCCAGAAAGAAAGATCTCAGACCCTCCTGGGATCAAGGAGTCTTTCAGTCCTACAACATAATGACCAATCCATACACTCACATTTGGTACAACATTATCCCATGAGATCTTTTGAACACATGTCTCCCATACTGTTTTGCCATTTCACACTGAAAGAAAGTATGTACTGCCAAAGTAATTACTCCCTGAAATGAAAAAATAGTATAAGGGGGTAGGGTACAATATGACTGAGCACTGCTAGATAACACACTGCAGTAAGACCTCAGATATAAGGAAAGCTGGTAATAAAACTTACATTTTCAAGGACTGGGGGTATAGTCACTTGTTAATTGTGAAAAATAGATTACAGTTCGAAAACATGTATTTGGCAGGCAAACACACATACAGCTGTCACAAAGCAACAATTATTACAGCATATACCTAAGATGTGGGAGTCTGACTGGATCTGTGGTCATTCTGTTCAATATATTCTGGAACTTTCCAAGTCCAAAAGCATGTAAATGAGGCAATAGCACTAGTCAAAGTAAACAGTTATCTGTAATGTGAAATATTGATTTGCACTGAATGATGAAGACTCATCTTAATATCTTGTGAGACTCAGCACATGATGGTCTGAGAAAATTGTCCAAACATAAATTCTATCCTAAAGAAACTACATTCAACCAAAAAGTAAGTACAAATCAATGAACTATGAAATATAGGTCACAGTGACTAAGGCTGGTGGTAGTTCTCCAGACATAACTGCATTTGATGATTTCACAAACAACAGTACTTGGAAAAATTAGAAAAATTAAAAGGTTGACCAAAATCTCTCTACACAATCAAAAAAAATAGATCAGTGATTTTTGTTTTCCTAAAGGTGTATTACTCCACCTTGTACCTCTCAAAATGTGACCTAATCACAAGTCTACAATTCCTTCTCACAAGCTTTATGTACTTTTTTACTGTACACTAATGGTCCCTAACTGTATGCATTTGATACATATCACTCAATAATCTTGTTAGATAAACATGTTCCATGCCATATAGATTCAACTAATGACTGACAATAAAGAACTCCAATTCATGGCATCATAGAGATGTGATGACTAAATAAACAGCAGCTGGATAAATTAGAACAGACAGTAGGATAACACCAAACTATATTACTTCATCAAACAAGAGGATCAAGTGGGACTGAGATTAATCACCTGGGTAGTAGACCTATGTCAGTTTGTGAATACAAATTCACACATATTGAAACTGTCGAAGAAAAAAGCTTAGTGCATAGTTTATACATTGCTAGTGATGGTGGCATAAAGTTTTTTTCCCCCAGACCACACACTCATAGGGTAAATTTTGTTGCTTTAAAATTTTTGTGGGGAGGGGGACTTATTTATTTTTGAAGTAGTAGTACTTTCCTGTTGATATTACCAGATCCTCCTCATGCTGCACAACGAAGTCCCACAAACATTGTTTGCATCCTAAAATGAATTAAGGACAGTATGCACAGGCCAACTAACTATGAGGTGCTCCTGGGGTGAGCTCATGTTCTACAATTCACCCTAATGAGGATGAATTTCCATAATATATTTGGGATATTTTCTGCCCACACAAATACCAGCTATGTAATAGAAATAAAAAAGTATTACATCATTAATATCAGTACTACAAAAACTTGCTATTGCACAGCTGAATTTTTCCATTTGGTGGGAGGCTGATGATCCCACAGATGACCAATAGAACAGAAGACTACTGCCAGATGGCTGATGATCCCACAGATGACCAGTAAAACAGAAGACTACTGCCAGATGGCTGATGATCCCACAGATGACCAGTAAAACAGAAGACTACTGCCAGAGGGCATCCACACGAACCACAGTTTGACCTAAGACAACTGGATCCAAGGAAAATATGAATTTTAATGAGGAATGTAGTGTGAAATCAAATGCAGCTTTCATCTCATCTTCTAGACACAAATGACTTTATAGGCCCATGATGTAGCGATGGTTCGAACCACATGAGCTTTAGCAAGGAAAGGTCCTTTTCAGGATGGGACTTGTAAGCTCTCTTGTTACTAGTAGTATATGCAATCCATCTTGAATTGGTGGAAGCTGAAAAGATCAGCTGAACTAGCTATTTCCTACCCTTTCTTCTCCGTTTGGAAACTGTTAAATACATGAATGGAGCTTTCACTGGACATGAAAATATGGATAATCCCCAGTATAGCAATGACTGAGATTGGGGATCCCAAATAGACATGATGCAAATGATTTAAACTGGGGTTTACTAAAAACGTGGTTGGCAAAGTAGAGAAGTCAACTCAATTCCAGTGAACTTTATACAGCCTGGCTCTGCAGAAATGCCATGAAGCTTGCTACTTCATCACATAAATGCTAATGAGAACTTTAGTTCAAGGTTCTCTAAGGAAACTTCACCCAATTACTCACAGGATTTAACTAAAGACTGTAATATGCACAAGAGATTTCACCTAAGCTATAGCGAGCAGGACACTGGTTGTGGCAGCTCAAAATACTTCTAAAGGTCTGCTAAATGACAGTCAATCTCCATGGCCAGGCCTTTCAAAAATTGTGAGTGTTTGGTATGGTTGCCCTATAGTCTTTAAGTAGAAACTAAGCACTGTTTCTCTTCAGCAAGGAAAAGAAAATCAGGCACTACACTCTTAGAAGGACAGATAGGATTAACATGTATCCTAATGCACCAACTAAGACTTCACCACTTGCCATCACAGACCTTAAATGTAGAATTTTGTTCCTAGACTGAATGCAGAACTTAGTGAACTTTAAAATAGGCAGAAAATATATGGAAGGTTGTTCGGGGGAGATACCCTGCACCACAAACTGAGATTCCTCCTCTGATGTAATGTTCTGGGATAGTCAACTAGCAAAAGTAAAAGAGCACTAAACAATGATCATAAAGGCGAATGGCAGTCGAACAAAATGAACAAAGCAGGAATTCCTTACTTTTAAGTACCAGATGGATGATCCTAAAGGATGGGAATGTTTAAACAAAAGACACTCCCACTTCAGGCTGAAGCCATCCACTTACCAACTCCTTCATATGGGAACTTGGGAACAAAAAAAAAAAAGAATAGGAAATTATTGTTAAATTTTCACACAAGTCCTAAAATGGTTTTCCTTAATTATGGAACAAAGTATCCATTTTTGGATTGGTGTGGAGACCATTCTGTGAGGTTTATTTTGTCTTACCCTCATAGATTGTACTCTAAAACACCTAGCTCATAGGACAATCCTTACAATGCCACCTGAAACAAACCTCCACACTGAGAAGTCGGGCATGTGTGCCTCCTTTTCTCCTGAGTTATGTTTCTGCCAATTTGTCATTAATGGATACCATTATACGGTGAACTCTTTATTTTATGGCACAAACTGGAATTGCTATATACATTACCCCCAGTCTCAAATTGTTGGTGTTGAGGATCAATTCTTCTCTGAATATTAACCCTGATAAATCAGTCCTTTTAGCTCAAGATGAGTGTTCCACCATGAATCTAACATGTCTTCGAACAGATTTGATTGAGATTTGGGAGCATACATGGGGCCTCCCATCTGAAACCAGCCCCAATTTGTCTACAAAATCAGATGACACTGGAAATCCACACCTAAATAAATCTGAGAATTCAGAGGAACCCTGTGCAGACTCCAGTTCACCAAAAGGAAGGGATATCAGAATGGCCATCATAAACAAGTGACCACTAAGTAAACATGACCAATAGGTCAGGTTCAACTCCATATGTATCATTATGCTGAAGTTGTTGTTGGATTGCAACTTTTTACATAATAGTATGTTGTGATTATTACTAGATCTGAATGCACTTTACATGAGAAGGCTTTTAAGCAAAGAAGCATGACTTTCCAATATTAATTACTAATTATTTTTATAGTAAAAATGATATTTAGGTATATAAATTATGTTAAATTATTAATAAACACATTTAACCTTACAGCTTGATATTCTTTAACAAATGTTTTTCACATGATATTAAATAGAACATTACTTTAACAATAATTAAGGATAAACTTTAACTTGACAAATTAAGTCTGAATGTTACTGAAGTAACATTGTCAGTAGATATATGGTTCAACCAAGACTGTAATATATCTGGGTTTGTTATTTTAAAACATAGACAAATGAAATTTAAAATCAAGGAGACAATTCATAAATCCAATATACAGGGACTAATTATTTATTTCTGAACTCTTGTGGCCTTTATACAGCAACTATTGCTGCTCCGTAAAATAAAGCATTTTGCAAGCGTGGGTCCAACTACACTATGAAGTGGGCAAAATAGTCTCCTAAAACTGCATAAATTCCCCTGAAAACATGCACAGAGCAACTACAAAGTTACCTTAGATCTTAAGGTTTTGGCAATAGTCAGTATTTTTATGTGTTATTTTAAATACCATGTATGTATGTATGTATGTATGTATGTATGTATGTATGTATGTATGTATGTATGTATGTATGTATGTATGTATGTATGTATGTATGTATGTATGTATGTATGTATGTATGTATGTATGTATGTATGTATGTATGTATGTATGTATGTATGTATGTATGTATGTATGTATGTATGTATGTATGTATGTATGTATGTATGTATGTATGTATGTATGTATGTATGTATGTATGTATGTATGTATGTATGTATGTATGTATGTATGTATGTATGTATGTATGTATGTATGTATGTATGTATGTATGTATGTATGTATGTATGTATGTATGTATGTATGTATGTATGTATGTATGTATGTATGTATGTATGTACAAGTTGGATCCAAATACAAACTACAATGACATCACATTATGCACTAATTATTAGAACAGATATAGACCCTAATATGCCATTGCCATTATGTGATGGCAGATCATAAAGTACATTGTTTGCAGTAGAAATTTACTTATAAGCATGTGTATATGGTAAAAATTTCAGGTATTATCTTTTATTAAGAGATACTACTATGTGCAAAGCCTTATTGTTATAAATTATAATAGAATATGTCATTATTTCAGAAAATTCATCTTGAACAAGATGCATATATATATATATATATATATATATATATTATTAGCCAAATAAATTACTGTTAGAATGAAGAATCTAACATACTATAGAATGTCATAACTACCTTATGACAAAAACAGAAAAATCTACTGTTACAGCTATGTTACAACCTTGGAATAAAATGTTGTTAAAAGTATATTTTAAAAGAATATTTTTGGCAACTGCTCAATAATCATGTCCCATTCCATTTCGCTAATGCATAGTCTTTAGAAAAACATTTGCTTCGACTTTGAAGCATGGTGGACATACTCAAGTAGCTAAATGTCCGGATGAGATGAATCCATGGTTGCCATCGAGTACAAGTCTAACATGCTTCTGGGAGGTAACGGCAACTTTTGTTGGTGGGACTACCATTTTTACCAAAATAGGAGTCATGGCTTCCCAGTTTTAAAATTGAAGCGAGGCCTCTTTTACACTATAAAAAGCATGGCTGATCATTTGTATAATTCATGTGATAATAACTATTTATGTCAGCTGCCTGCCTGTAAGTTTTATTTTAATAACTAGTGTGCTGCCAGCTGTGTTTCTTATTATTTTGGGAAAAACACTGAGAAGGAAAATATATATGGTCAGGTAAAAGACAAGAGTTTGCACCTACAAGGCAAATAATGACCAGCCTTTACAGATCAAGGATGTCAACAAATATGTGTGGTGTGCCTAATAATAGTCTATCAATAATATCTTTGACCATTAAAGCATCCATGGTATACTGATAAAGATTTATTAACTTCCCCATCTTTCTCATGTTTAAAGCACAGTAAATTCAACACTATCTGTTTGTTAATTGGTGAAATTTGGTGATGTCACCAAATTTGAATATTCCTTACATATTTAATCATCTGTACATCAACACTGTACATAAATTACAAAATCAACCGTTTCTTAACAATTTTTTAAGAAATTTCCAAAACCCTTCTTAATAACATATATGATCTGGTTCAGGCTTATTCTGCAGTGGTTAACCAACAGTCATTAATGAACCATGGTTTTGAATGCTTATAGTGTTATCTGCTAAGATCAAGCATATTTTGAGTGAATACAGTGTCACAACTAATCAACAGTTAGGATTAAAATACTATCACAGATGAATCTGCACTAATACAAACTGTACCAATACACACTAACACAGTGATATACCAACATAATACCACTGAACAGATACTTGTTTCATCTGTTTTATATACTTTTATTAATAGTATTCATTACAGCAACATTCAGAATGTTGCATACAAAACAGCGAAAACATTTATTTCTATGTCCTTTCATCCTCTATAATCTGCAGCAGCTTTCCTTGAATTTCATCATATGGTTCCCTTTTTATAAACATAAACACACAATGTATGCATACAATAAATAGTCTGATTAAGAAACGCCTTGGAAATGGTGGTTGGTGTAAAGAACTAACAAGGGTTATAACTGGGTCAGAAAACTCAAACTAATCTTCAAGTACAAAGAAACGTGTTACTCATGCAACTGTACCATAATCAGAAATTTCTTTATATCTTCTAGGAAATTCAGGACAAGTGACAAATTAAATTCCCCACAATATTTTTTTATTTGTCAAGGGGCTGTGCAAGATGACATTTGTCCTGTTCTGAAAAAGAATGAAATATGTATCATGTCAATTTACTTTCACTTGTTTAAAATCTTCAAAATCTGAGTGGCTAACCATCCAAGTAAATAATTCTAACCCACAGTTTCTCTGAAAGACAATATGTAATTGCAACACAAGAAAAATAATGGTCTTGTAGCCTGGTAGAAATTTTGATAGGTAAATAAAATTGTCATCTGCCCACTTGCAGGATTTTACATACAAATATGAAGAAAGAAAATGAAATTGTTACCAGACACACTGGACATTTGGGAATTTGTCCAGATTTTAATTAGATATTACAGAAAACAAAAGGTCAAAGTGGATCTAAAAATTATCCTGTGTAAATGAATCTTACTAAATGAGAAAGAAAACATCCAAGCTAGGATTTGGTAAAATTCTGTATAGCTGGGGGTTGGGGGATATATGATGGTTTCCAATATTTTCTGGGGGTTGGGGGATATATGATGGTTTCCAATATTTTTATTTTTGAAGGCAGATTGGCATAATTCATGCAAATAATATCAGGGGGATGGAACAGAGTAAATTAACTTGAATTATATAATACATTCCCATTAATAGCTAACTCACCACATGGAGACAGGAGTCCACAAGCTCATAAGAGTTGAGAGGGAATGTAACAAACTGGGGTAGATGTTTGAGATGACATAATCCCTCTCCTTAAAAGAATGTGGTGGGTGGGTGTTGACCCAATCCCTTGACCCTGTTGGTTGACTTAAAGTCTAGAACACAGTCCTATTAGGGATTAAATTGGTAACAAAGAGACAAATGCTCTATTGACTCAATCCCTTTCCTTGACTGCCATCCATACTCTGCCCAATTTTTGGTGCCTGGTGGCATTTGACTGGTAACAGGCACCTGACAACTAGTACAAATATCCTTACATGGTGACTCCAGCACAGTGATTGGTCATAGAGATCTGCCTTCCAGTATTTGAGATATCAAAACTTTTATTAACAAAAATCAATCTGAGTCTACATATTTGCATTATATGAGAACACCACTGCTACAATATTGTAAAGTGACATCACTAACATTTGGAGATACATATAATATTTACCTTCTTAGCTGGGTCCCAAGTGGCTGACTGGTTAAAAGTGCTCCTCCTTACGGATCAATGCCATCTCACCTCTTTCTGTGTGGGTTCGAGTCTCAGGCTCAGCGAATGTGGGTACATGAGAAAGCTTGCCAGTAGCTTCTCATGGGTCAGTGGTTCTTCCCAGGGTTATCCTGGGTTCTTCCACCACCATTTATTATGGCTGCCATGAATAGCCTATCTGTGCTGGAAAATGAACCCCTCATCCAAGCATTCGTGAAGGATGAGGGGCATTATTTGAGTAAAGCCGAAGGCTGAGCATGTATACATAGCATGTTACTCTGTCGTTGGCGGAAACGGGCGCTCTTCAAAGAAAAGGAACTTTTATCAATTATACAATACGTCACTTTAAGTACCCTATATAAACAAGCCATCTGCACGAGAAACCTCATAGTTTAAAGTGAAGTGTTTTGTTGTCTATATAATACATGGAGGGAAAATTCCAATTTACAACAACTAATGGGTGGGTGTATACATGCTCAGCCTCCGGCTTTACTCCAATAATGCCCCTCATCTTTCACGAATGCTTGGATGAGGGGTTCATTATTTTTTGTAAAGCCTTCAGCCTCACATGTACACATAGCATCTTTAAAGACTGACAACAAAACATCTGCTAAAAAACATGAACAGAAAAATTATTTAGATGATATTAACAACTGCTTCGGTGAAGCCCTTGCTATTAGCCTGGATATCTCTTAGGTAAAATTTTTGAAAAGTCTTTACGGAAGTCCAGTCTGCCATCTTTAATATATTGTGTAAGGAATAACCATGTCTGAAAGCAGCTGATGCTGCAGCAGTTCTGTAAGAATGAACTTTGAATTTGGATGTATCAATTCCTGATTTTTCTAAAACTATTTTTAACCATCTAGCAATAGTACTGGATGTCACGGCTCTGTAAGAACAATAAGATACCAGAACTTGATTAGATTTGCAAATATCTTTTGTCTTGTCAAGATCATGCAATAAAGTATGCATGGCACAAAGCTTTTCATCCTTATAATGTAGTAGTTCCATCTGGAAATTCTTACCTTGTCTTGAAGTTTTCAACAAATCTGAAAAACTAAATACAATTTTATCTGCCATACAAGTCATGTTATGTAAATTCAATGATTTTAGAGTTTGTGCTCTTGGAGCTATGGACAAAGCAATAAGAGCAACCAGCTTCATTGTTAATAATCTTAAAGATAGAGTGTCCAGAGGAAAGAGAGTACACAGATATTTTAAGACTAGGTTTACATCCCAAGTGTCAACATATCTTGGCTTTGGTGGACTTTTGTTAAACAATCCCTTCAAGTATCTGTTAATCAACACAGGGTTTAGGCTCCACTCATTTTTAAACATTCTAAGAGTAGTAAAGTAACATAGCCTTGCGAGTATTTATGACACTGTAAGACTTACCTTCAGTTACCAAAGAATCTAAATATGAAATAACTGTTATCTCAGAGACACAAAGTGGATTAATTTCCCTGATTTTACACCAAAAATACCATTTTTTCCATGCCAAATTATATTGTTTTGATGTTCCTGATCTCCATGAATTGATGATGATGTCCACAGCTGTTGTTGGAAGTCCTTGGATTTGGAGCAATCTCCTGATACAGTCACTGCGATTAAAGATAGGGTCTTTCCTAGGGGATGAGTCTGACCACTGTGTGGAAAAGTCAGTATATTTTTGTGCCTTGGAAGTCTAATTGGAAGAGAAATTAAACAAGACAAGAGTAAAGGAAACCAGGATTGTGATGTCCAATGTGGAACGATTAAGAGTGCTTTACTAACTTTATCAGCAATAATTTTGTTCAATATTTTTCCAATTAGATTAAAAGGGGGAAAAATGTATGGTACCAAATCCTGCCAGGAAAAAGAGAAATCATCAGTTTTAAAACCACCTGGTTCTGGAAACCATGAGACAAACTTCTTTAATTGACAGTTTAGTCTAGATGTAAAAAGATCTATGTCTGGAAGAAAAGTCTGTGCACACAATCTTTGGAAAATTTCTTTCTTTAGCATCCATTCGGTGGAGTCAGAAAAATTTCTGGATAGAAAATCTGCCTGTATATTATATTTGCCAGCAATATGGACTGCGGATACAAAAATTTTCCTTTCCAAGCACCAGTTCCAAATCTGTCTGGCTAAGTGATCCAAATGAATTGATGCCATTCCACCCATATTATTAATATACGAAATAGCACATATATTGTCAGACTGAATCTCTATATGGATATTTTTATGATCTGAATAAAAGACCTGTAAAGCATAAGAAACTGCTAACAACTCTAAATAATTGATGGAAAAAGTGGTCTCACTCTTTTTCCATCTACCAGAGATTGATCTATTTGAATAAAGTTCAAAAGCTTCCCACCCTGAGAGTGATGCATCAGTTCGAATAGTAAAAGCAATCTTGTCTTGTCTGATATATTTCCCATTTTTGTCTGCAACATACAGATACCACCATTTGAATTCCTGAATACTTTGTGGAGACAACTGAATTGTACTATCAAAATTTTTGTGTTCACGAAGGCCTTTCAATTTATCATGTTCTAAACACCTGTAGTGCATTGGGGCTTCCAGGATTGCATAAAATGCATTAATAAGCATACCAATAAACGATGCCAACTCTCTTATTCTAACATACTTTTTATCAAGAAGCTTCTTGGCAAAATTTTTTATATTTTCCACTTTCTCCTCAGTAAGAAAGACCTTAAACTGAGTAGAGTTTAACACAAAACCAAAAAAGGTTATTCGTTGAGATGGAACAAGAACAGATTTTTTGAAATTGATAGTAAAACCGAGAGATGTAATGTTTCAATCATAGTCCATGTGTTTCATAAGCAAATGCGCCTATCACTGTCCAAATTCAATGAATCATCAATATAGTAGGTACACCTAATACACTGCTGTCTAAACCATGCATAAATGGGTTTTAGGATATTCATGAAGACTCTTGGAGCAGAAGAAAGCCCAAAAGGTAAACAGACAAACTGAAAAAGTTTACCGTTCCAAATAAACTTGAGAAATATCTGATAATCTGTATGTATTGGAATACTAAAATAAGCATCCTTTAAATCAATGGAAATAAAGAAATCATTTTTCTAGATGAGGTCTAAAACAATTAGAAACGTTTCTTGCCTAAAATGTTCCTAATGGACAAATTTGTTCAACTGTTTCAAATTGATAACTGGTCGAAATTTTCCATTAGGTTTGGGAACAATAAAAATATTTGAAAGAAATTGATTTTTCTCATATATGGATGGAACTATAGCTCCTTTGTTTAGAAGTACAGTGATTTCATTATATATAATGGTACTCTGCTATCTGAAAAGGGAATTTCTTTTGGAAAAAAGGTTTAGAAAGGCTTGGAATCAAACTCTATTATGTGCCCCGAAATTGTTTGTAAAATCCATGGATCATGAGTAAATTTATTCCATACATCAATGCAGTGTTTTAATTGTCCCACAGAACTTACCTTAACAGATTTTAATTTGTGGGTTCGTTTGGGAGACTAGTATAAGTAGGTCTCTTTCCTCTGTTGGAATTTTGGTATTGATAACCGTGTGTATTTTGGGTACTCTAAGGTTGGGATCGAAATCTTGCCCTCTAATTGAAATTGTGAATTCTTATGGGTCCACCACCTCTAGCACTTCGGCCTCTATTGAAACCTCTGTTAAACTGGGCAAAGTTTTCTTTGGCAAGTGCAAACCCAGTGTCACATTTTTTAACTTCTTTGGCAACATCATCTCCAAAAAGCATTGATGTTATTGGGGTATGCATGTTACAAAGATTCGAATATTTCCTTTTCAAGTGTGGTCGAATCATATATCTCCTCCTGAGGGAGACATTATATTGCACCTGACCCATAAGAGTAATTGCATCAGAAATTAGGGTCTTTGCTTTTTCATTAGTAGCAATATGTGGCTTTAACAATTCTGTTAACTGGACAACTGGCATAATACCTGCAGCAACAAGATTTTGTATATCCCTAAAGGCTTTGTCGTAAAAGTGAACTCTTTTGCTTAGGTCATTCCAAATTTCTTGATTGACAAAAGGGGGGCTCAACTTATCACAATTGTCTGGGATTTTGTACTTCTGTACAATTTCATCTGTTGCACATAATGAAGTGCATGCAGTATTAATCAGCTCTGCTAAGGATTTTGGTAATGGCTCTCCTTTTTGGGAAGTTTTAATTTGGGTAATTGCCACACATCATCATCACTAGTAGAAATACAGTTGTAATCAGGCTGCATAGCATCAAACAATGCCCCATTAATTTTCCCACTCAACGAAATTTGCTTGAGTGGTCTACTTGTATCACCCTCTTCTGGGGTAACATCAACATCGCTATATGGACCTTCATTTTTAACTTCTACATGTAATTCTGGTAAAAGTTCACCAAAACAGTCATTAATTTCATTGTCATCTGCCACAACAGGCTGAATATCATTTAGACCCAGTTTTTTCTTCAAAAGCTCAATGTCTGTTTGCGACAGGTTATTTATATCTATAAGAATGGACGTCTTCGACTATCCGACATTTGTTGTTTGTTTATCTGCCATAAGAGGCTTGCGTTTTGTTGCTTTCGGAACTCTAGTCACGACAGACTTCAACTTTTTGTTTTTCTGTGGTTTCATAACTTTTCCCTCTTTTGAGGAATTTGCCTCAACTTCACAAAAGGCTGCAATATCCTCAGACCCAAAACCCGAAAATTCCGAGTCGGCTTCGAGGTCGGTAATTGAGAGGACTTCATCCTCTTTGGTAGCCATTAGAAAATAAATGAAAATAATTTAGAACAGATAACACGTATAGCTTGGACTATGTCCTAAGCTGGCTACAACACCACGTCTTTTTTTTAAGTATACACTTATTATTATTTAACTTACCAATACTTACCGTTCCGCTACAACACCAAAATAACTATGAGGTTTCTCGTGCAGACAGCTTGTTTATATAAGGTACTTCAAGTGACGTATTGTATAATTGATAAAAGTTCCTTTCTCTTTGAAGAGTGCCCGTTTCCGCGTTACGAAAAATAATGGCATAAAACCCTACAAAAGCAACAATCATAGCATGACTTAACATTATGAAGTTTTTCAGATGATTTGGGTACATAAATGTAATATTGTTTTTGTACAGCACATTACCTTATGACTGCTCAGTACGTGGTTCCAGCTTACTGGAAATGGTAATAGAGGTGGTCGTCTTACCCAATAACTTGTGCCAAAACCCAATGACCAGGCAAAGATCACTCGAGTGATAAAGACTTTTTGAAATAGTCCCAATTTTGAGAATGCTAGTCCACTCAAATGACTTCCCCATGACCAACCTGAACATGAAGAAGCCCTTGCTTCCAATGAGATGTGAAGGAAGGACATTACACTATGTATATGCAACTAGAAAGTGCCATAGATTCCACTTAAATGGGAATCAACAACTTAGTTCCTTCCTCCAGAAGTGTCAGTGATAATACCATAACTGAAGCATATAATTCCTGTACCAAAGAAAAAGAGTTGCATCCCATCCTTATGGATACTGATGACTTCGCTGTTCTGAGAAGTGTCCTAGATCCCTCCTCCATACCCACCGGGAATGGAGGGAGTCTGAAAGAGAAGAGACAGAAGCAGGTCTCTCCTTCCCATCTCTACAAGCATACTGACTTTCAGCCAATTCCTACATATCATCAGACAACAAGAACAAAAAGGACCAAGAAAACCATGGAATGCACAGGTAGTACATGTCAAGCAGGTGGAAGTGCACATTCCATACAAGAGATCATTGAATTGACTAATGCTCAAATGGGCACTTCTTCCTTTTAATTGCTTGTGTTGCAATCATCTCTGATATTCTTCAGTGATAACAAGATTTTCAAATTAGCTGCTGAGGTGCACTGAGTGGTGTTCAGCTTAGCATCATTTTTAATTAGAACAAGCTGACATCACTAGGTAAAACCCCATATCATAATTCATCCATTCCAAGTCAGGAGAACATGATTTTTAAAACAGTTATCATGGCAACCATATTTGGTCATTCAGCTGGCACCATTTTCATTAAGGACCAACTAGGTATGATCAACAGTCTACTGGAGAAACCCATGTTGATATAGCCATCCATCTTGGAGTAGTAGAAATAATAGTTTCAAGATAAAATTCTCCAATCTTAAGAAGCAAACTACTTTCAAAATCAATCTGGTGGCTGTTATACTGTTCAACAGATTGGCACAATTTTCATTCAGGACCCACTAGACATCATGAGAAGTGTTCTGGTGAAAACTACATAGCAATATTACATTACTGTGGCGGCCATATTAGACATCAGTTCTGTAACATTTTCAACAATAAATCATCAGAAGTCTTAGTTAAATCATATGACTCTCCATTTAAAAAGAATATGTGAAAACAAGATTTTCAAACTGGATGCCATGGTAGCCAGACAGATTCTTACAATTTTCAAGTAGGATGAAGTGGACATTTCAAGAAGTCTTTTAATGCAAATCCAATGCTGATATGACCATCCATGTAGGAGAAGTAGCAATAAAAAGATTATTGAGATGGCCCCTTCTTTTGAAAATACGTTTAAATGGCTATCCCCTCTGAGGAGTAGCAATAACAATATTTTCAGGATAGTCACTGGTGGCCATAATGGATGTCTAAGTACCACCATTTCCATTTAATATAAAGACCATGGGATGAATGTTTGTGTCAAGTTTCATGGCCACATTTTAAGAGCAGTAACAATAACAAACTTTTATTATTATGTTGTTATGGATGAAGACAATAACCAGACCATCCCACAAACTGTTCCAATCTATGAGTAGTAAAGCTAAATAGTATTATAGCTTGAGTGTATACACACTCCTTGTGCAATAATCAAATAACCAGAGCAAGAAGTAAGCAAGCAATATTTACCATCATATTGGTTATAAGAGCAGGATACAAAAAAGAACACAAGAAACATCACCTTGCTAAACAAAAAAGAAGGAACAAACAAACACTCAATTCAATGAAAATGGACAAAGACAAAAGAACATTAGCAAGGACTGGGGAGAAAATATCAAATACCACACATCAAAATATATAATTGATGGCAATTAGGCCAAAATACAATGTGAATGATAAAAATCATTAAGCATTTACAGACAAATAATAACCACATATTATTCATGGAATTGAAGAATGAGGTTCTGAATAAAATAAGCCAACTAAGATATCAAAGTAAAATCTTGTTGATTTTAATTATAGACTTCAATTAAATAAACTGAGGAAGAAATAATCACCATGAATCTGGGATTAGTGGCAGGAAAAGTTTGTGTCTGTGTTTTTTTAATATCTCTTTAATGTAGTTTTAACAATTTTAGTCATTTCACTATGATTTTGGCATTGTGCCAGTTTATAATGTTGTCTTGCACTGGAGCATCATGCTGCAGACAGTACTATGCCCAGCCAAGTTATATTATCCGACACCAAGCCAACCAGTCCTAATAATAACCTCCTACTGGTGAGTACCAAGGGAGGCAGGTACTGGTACCATTATTATAAATCTTTGGAATGATTCAGTTGGGGTTCAAACCCATGACCTCCTACATCTGAGCCAGGTGCTCTAACAACTTAGGCTTATGGAGGTGTCCCAGGAAATGTGATAGCAATGCCATAATAGCAGCTAATGTATCTCTACATGTGCTAGCACTACTAAACTTAAAATTTCTTTATGACTATATGCTTTCTCTCATATTTGGTTATTTCAATTTCTAGTAATGGGTGCCATACTTAATGGCATGTTGACATCATTTGTGGAAATCTGAAAGCCCTTCATGCCAGAATATTTTTTTTCTTCTCTTATTTTACTTTTTGCAACAGCATTCAAGCAAGGACACCTTCTGTCCAGTTTAGTCAAGTTCAGGTAAGACCAAAATAAAAAATTGTGTTTCTCGTCAATTGACCATTACTGTTTCTCACTATGGACCCTTGCACTCTCCACCCCATGGTAACACAAAATCACATGCAAGATATATATCAGTTTGAAGAAGACGAATGTCATGGCGCAGGATGTAGACTCCCTCCAACCATCACCATTGATGGGTATGATCTTGAAGTTATTGAGAACTTTACATACCTTGGTCCACCATCTCCAGCTCGCTCTCCATTTATATATATATATATATATATATATATATATATATATATATATATATATATATATATATATATATATATATATATAAAAAAAATACCTACCAACCCAAATTTTAAAACCAGTTTAATAGGAAATGTATTTGTTTAGGCCTAAGCAGTTATTGACAAATTATGAAAGGTTTTACAAACTTTAGTAGCAATCTCTGAAGGATCTTCCTGCAATGAAGCTTTGTCAAGTTTAGTAAAAATTATGTTCTGTGGTTTTACGGAAGACATTGTTTACAGCTTCTTCTGTTTTTAATAATGTTGAACATATATGATGGTGAATTTCCATCATTTGTACAAATGTCAAAGGTCTATTTGTAAAATCCTTTTTGTGAAATCTGATCAAATTCATTAAGCAGTCTTTAAAAAAGCAAGATGCCTTCTGACAAGTTTGGTAACATTTATTCAGCAATTTGCAGAGATAAAGCTGTTTTAAGTTTTTATATTTCTAGCACATCTATTAATGGATCAGCATTTTTTGTACAAGTCTAAAAGGGTTTCAGGCCTTGATGGTTTCTGCTAAATTTAATCAAATTCTGTTCAAAAGTTAGAGAAAGTCATTTAAATGTTTTTCCACTTTTAGTTATGGTGATCATATTATCTAGCAGACTGGAATCAACTGAAACAAAAACTAAAAGGTTTTTATGCCTGGATGCTCTGTGCCAAGTTTCGTTAAAATCTGGTTAGCACATGTTTAAGAAAATGCTGAAGACGACAGTTGTTGATGGATATGGACAGGTTTTTCTATTTTTTGATGGTGAATTTTCATCATTTAAAAAACATAATAGGTCTACATGCTAGGATGCTTTCAGTTAAACTTGACCAAAATCTGTTCAGCAGCTTTTAAGAATTTTTTTTAATGTGATTTCTATTTGAAGCAATATCTGAATGCAAATCAATATCGTGTGTACAAATCTTTAAAGCATTCCAGCATGCTTTATGTCAAATATGGTTGAAAGTATTTTGGTGCTTTTGAGAAGGTGAGAAGACCAACTGTTGACTGGACAGATAACACAGAACAGATGAAGATCAGTAACATGAGCTTACTTGAGCTAATAACTTGGTTTGTGAGTGACAGTAACATTTATATTTATTCATTTTCCCCTCAATTTTCCAAATGTGAAACATGATTGTGTGACCAACTTTTATCTTTCTGAGAGTAGATCTTGTCTGTATTGCTCAACATGATGATGTGTGCATGAGATGGCAATTTGATTTGCACTCTCATTATGCAAAACTAAATTGTCTTTGATACAACTTGATGCAAATATGATGAATCTACCATGTAGTTGCAATTTACAGCATGTCAGCATAGTAATGGCAATTGTGACAACTATAAGGCAAGTTTAACAACTTATAAATGAATTGCACAAAAATGTAAGATGTCTTCCAAACCAATGTAAATGTACATGAAGTAAAGGAAGACAAAAATATAAAACACGAAAGATGTTAAAATACTATAAAATGTATATAAAATGAAAGATAAGGTTCAATACAAAATCCTTAACATATAGTTATATTTATTTATGTGAACGACCACTCCAGTGGTCTAGTTGTTGGAGCATCAGCCTTAGATGTGGGAGATCAAGGGTTTGAACCCTGGACAAGTCATACCAATGACTTATAAAAGTTGTACTAACAGCTGCCTCACTTGATGCTCAGTATTAAGAGGTTGGTGTTTGGACTGAATGGCCTGATGATCAGGACAATGTGACCGTGTTGGACATCATGCTATGTGTCTGCAGCATGACCTCAGTGCTAGACAGCACTATATATTGCCATACTGCAGACATAGCAGTGACATAACTAAACATTTTTTAAAGCTCTGTTAAAAATCCAAATCACAAGCATTCCCTCAAAAGTCACAATTTGTTTGGGGTGGTACAGCATCTAAGACTCATCACACAATACATATCAATATACTTCTGTTTGACTCTCTAGCATGAACCAACCAGTTAATGTAGCAGTTAGTGAATCATGTTCCAAAACCTAAACCCTGCTGGCAAACAGCTCTGATGGCCTAGTGGTTAGTGTCCACCTCAAATGTGGGAGGTCGTGGGTTCAATCACTGGTCAAGTCATGCCAAAGACTTACAAAAATGGTACTAACAGCTGCCTTGCTCTACGCTCGGCATTAAGAGATTAGTGTTAGGACTGGCCAGCCTGGTGTCAGGATAATGTGACTAGGTGGGACACCATGCTTTATGGCATGATGCCCCAGTGTTAGACATCACTATAAACTGCCACACTGCAGACATCGTAGCGATATGACTCTTGGTAGATCAATATTCAATAATTGGTCTATTCTTATTTATCAGCTAAAAATACAAAATATAAATAGAAAACAATTTATGATTAATGACATTTAATATATGAACCATCATAAAATAATGAATATACATGTGATGACAAAGAATGTTCATGTGACAATGTGATTTTAATGTATTTAGAAGCTTAAGTTAGGTTTTATTGGGCAACATAACTTAAGACTCTTGACAGGCTATTCTTCTGCATCAGACATCGGTTGGGTTGAGCTAGATGGAGAACTTGACTGTGCTTACTGATGTGTGTCAGAGAAACAAAAACAATACCAGTACAAATATGAAATCCTTCTATACCAAGAAGTATCCTCTCAAATTTGGTTAAATTCTGTTTAGTGGTATTCAAGAAGCCATTTAAAGGGGGGGGATTTTGTATCTACAGCAGTCATTTCAGATAGCAGATTATCAATAGCTTTACATCAAGTTGGTCAAGAGGTCTTGCTAGGATTTTTAAATTTGGAGTCCCACCAGTCCCAACTAATCCAGACAACACATACTTTCTTACACTTGGCTACTGTCACATCAGAACTATCAGTTCTAGCAACTTTAGCACAGTTCTGAATCTCATTGAAATCCTCTTCATTTTTCCGTTTAACCCAAAATATCTGTCTAAATTTGCAAATGGCATTTTGTCCAAGTCTCTTGATTTCGAGTTCACAAGCAATATTTATATGGCAACAACCGGAAATGAAATCAATAACAGTGATCGCGCTGAGCTTCGCCAATGTTGCAAATTGCGATTTTGTTTTACATACTGGTGACAAAATATACCATCTGGCAATATTTTTGGTGACAACATTTTTGGCTAATAAAAACGGTATATACAGTCTTGGATTTGGAGTGGAGAAATTTAAAGGCATCATGATAGGAAGCTGAAAACTTGGAAATAAAAATGCACTGGAATCAATTCTTATATAAATAAATCCTTTATTTCATATTGACAAACCACCTTAACAGTTAATTGTTATTTCATAATCTGCTTACGATGATATCTGGCCTTGATACTGCATGCTGTAATATAATCAAAAAAGCCATACAACTGATTATAGCTACAATCAACCCCCTCTGTTGGTGGAAATGTGAAATAACTACAGTCAACCACAAGATGGCAATTTGGAAAAAATAAAAAAAAACAGAAAATAGTTTTGCTGCAAGTTCAATGAAAACTGATTACCTCTGAAGCACTGATGAATACTGAGAATTTTTTATAAAATAATTGTCTCAATATTTTACAATTATTACAGGCATTGGTTTGGTTGTTCAAAAGGAGCCTTTAGCGGCACCTTCAATGACACATGCACCTTCATCAAAGCAAGTTGGCAACTTTTGATCAAAGACGTCAGCAACTAAATAAAAGCACTGCTACAGTTTTCATAGTGATTAGAATATTCTGCAACAAAACTTTTGTCTTTGCAAAAGAAAAAGTGTGTACAGAGGACTCCTGTGTCGGCAATTTTATGTGTCCCAAATCAAAAGTTTGCATCCAAATACATGTAATTAAGCATTTCCAAGATCCCTGTGGTCTAATTATATTCTGTAGCTTTGGAGGAAAAGCTATGTAAAGAATAAAGCTATTGTGTGTGAAGAATAAACAGTAGTGTGAAGAAAAAATATGTTGTGTGTGAAGAAATCTGTTGTAGGTATTTTCTTAATATAACTATTCACTTTCTTGCTTTCTTACAACAAATTCATTAATAGTATTGCATATTTATGGTCGTATTATTTGTCTACCTACTGGTACTAATTATATGCATCGGTTGAATAGTATATGCTTCACTAATATATAACTCTTTTGTAATTTTACGAAAATTAATTTCCGTATATTAGAAAGCAACCTGACCTTGCAGCACTGTTTAGATTTCCAGAGCAGATATTGTCACATGTTTTTGACCCACATTAATAAATATTTAGGCTAAATCTCCTATCACATAATACTTAAACTTTTCATTATATATTTTCCTGAACCTATTTGCTCAATTATTTATGAATACAGACAGTTTGATGATGTGGTACATGATATACATAGCCATGTCTGCCATTACAAGTTCATTTAAGGTTTCAAACTGATTTTATCAAGAAAATATGCAGTTATGGACATTAATCTCCATTTATAAAAAACAAGAAATAAGTTTGAAAATGCTCGTCATCAATTACATTTTTAAAGCACATTACTATTGATATATTGATGCATTTCACTTTAGACTACAACAGTAGCTGAACATACTGGCTACAGTGAGGGAGCATCTCAAAAGCCATAATCTAAAGCCATGTTACGTCCAAAAAAATCGGGGGTACCTGAGTGGCCGAGTGGTCTAAAGCACTGACTGTTAAGGATCACTGCCATCTCACCTCTGACTGCGTGAGTTTGAGTCCAGACTAGGCTAACGTGGGTAAGTGAGAAAGTCTGCCAGTAGCTTCTTGTGGGTTGGTGGTTCTTCTCTGGGTTTTCTAGGGTTCTTCCTCCACCATTAATACTGGCCGCCATGTATAGCCTATCTTGTGCTGAAAAATGGTGTTAAACCCTACAACGTCCAAAAAAATCAGAGGGCAAAGTCAATTTCACTTACCTAACAGAAGGGGAAGTTTACAGGTTTCAGGCAACTTTTTTGCCCACTTTGCCAGGTAGTATGACCCCAGATAAAGTTACCCCAGCCTTATAGCCTAGTGGGCTAATGATATGGTAATGTCATTTTCATAAATATTCCATTAAACATGACTTTATGTTTGGAAGATATTATGTGCTTTATTCCCAATACATCTGCATATACTCAAAATCTTCATAAAGCATCTGTAACTCCATCTATTATAATTCAGAAATAATGTCAACAAGATGTACCTCAATGGTCATACATAGTTCTTGTAAGCCTTTTCTTTTACATTTTCAATTAGCTATTATAATAAATGTAAGCCTTGGGACACTATAAAAGTTGCAACACCCTTTATAAATTTTCTGTTATAATTTCTGCATCGTTTATAAAAGTTGCGATTCGAAACCAAGCTAATATTTTCATCTACTATAAGTCTTGAGGAACCATCAACTCTAAGAATGCATTTCAAATCTAATATCAAGTCCATATTTTGAAACATTCCATGTTTCTGCATGACTGCATGTCAACAAATAGTGATCATTTTGAACATTTTGAATTTGGGACTTCTTTAACACTATATAGACAGACACCATGCAAGACGAAAAATGGCTATATTAGTGACTGAAACCTGATGAGTTCTCAGGGTAAGTTTCCAACTCTGAGGGGATAAACATTGCAATCAAAAGTATATATGGCCACTACCTAACATGTTTACTACCCTAACCTTTTCAATTATAATATGAGGCATGTAATGCCCTGACATCAGATAACCTAAATATGGTTCTCTATAGCAACAATCAATATAATTACCTGACTACTGTACCAGACCTGTACCCCTTTGATTACTCTGTCTTGTCTCTTTAGGATATTCACTGCCTGGTAAAATGGCATGCCTGAAACAGATGGAGTAGCTTTTACATAAATGCAGTACTCTTAACGTTAACCAGAACTCAAAATACCATTCCTGAGTTGGCATTAGAAGTTGGTTAGTTTACTAAACAACAGATAATTATATCAAAAAGCCTTTGTAGCATGACCACTCACATGTCCATCTAGTAGTAGTCTTTATAAACTGATTGACTTTCTAAAGTATTTCTCCCATGAAACCAAAAGTCTTTTGAAGGTATAGAAACTAAATCAATTAAAAATAATTTCCAGGAATTCAAGATAAAACCATTTTTTTTTTATAACTGCAGAGTGCTGAAACCATCTTTGATATTTTTCAGCAATAACAAGATTTCCAAATTAACTGCTGTGGTGGACATGCTGGAAGTCAACTTAGCACTATTTCCATTTAGGACCAACAAAGTATTATGTCTTCTGGGTGGAAACCCCATAATGTTATGACTTTCCATTTTTAAAGGAGCAATTGTAAGATTTTCAAGATGAATGCCATGGTGGCTGTATTCAATATCAAATTGTCAGCATTTAGATTTAGTACCAGCTAGACATCATACGAAGTCTTTTGGTGATAACACTGTTGACTTGACTAGCTATCTCAAAATAAATGATTTTCAAGATGTTACAGTCATACAGGAAGTTAATAAGCATTATTTTCATCTACAATCAACAGGACAATGCAATAAGGTACTGCAAGGTACCATTTGGATCACGTAGACATTGTAAATTGCTTAGCTGAACCACCATGCTGATAAAACCATCCATTTAAGAGGAGTAGTAATAACAGTATGTTTAATATCAGGCTCGAAATTAGTGGTAGTCCGCTAGCCCGAGGCTAGTAGATTTCCTGTCGGACTAGTAACTTTCATAATGTTAATAGTCCAAAGGGCTAGTAAATTTCGCTTATCAAAAGTCAACGTTTGTTTAAGCCATTCCCTAATAAAGACTTGACTTAGGCAGATGTCCCATAGAATCAAAGCAGTAACCATTGTCAACACAATCATAAAATATTGGCATGAAATGATGAAGTCAATACCTGCCTCCGAAAGGTGCGTTTGTATAACAAGAAGCCATCCGATTTGTGCATTTGCTTAAAAACACCAATTATGGTACCGTCATTAACAACAAAAGTTAGGTAATTGATCCTGATTATTCTGATAATGATTAAATTAAAATTGATGTGGTATTACTTTATTCACTCGGCCACAGTAATAAACTACAAAATTATATACCATAAAAAAGAACACCGCAAAAGCTATTCGAAGAAATTAGAGTTTGCAGGTTTGTTTGATTACAGGGTTGGGGGGGGGTTGCTTGCTAGCCAAACACTCCAACAGTCACAAACAGAGAACTATATATTTTACACTTGCATCGAAATAATTATAAAAATAAGATGAATTTATTACAATGACTTTATAGACACATCTTTTCCATACAACTACTTGATGATAATAATTGATTTTATATTTTTTCCCTTACAAAAATGGACAAATAATTTAATAGACGTGGAGATACCAAGCAGAATGCTGTAGATTTTAAAATCTCTGAGCATGGGCATCTAAGATTTGAAAATGTTCCGCCTCATAATTAATTTCAACAATATACTGCTGTCCGATTAAGCAGGAACAATTACCAAACTTTTGCTATTAATAAGACTGTAACTGGAACTGTTATATAGAACGCGCCGAATTAGATGTGTTCGTTTGATGGGAACTTACTTATTCTAAGCTGAAACTAACATCATCTTCTGATGCTAATATTTTGTAACAGTGCTCCCAATAGTCATTGCTTTGATCATGCAGAACAAGCGCTTAAGTCCTTATCAGAAAGAGGTCATTTAATGGGGAAGACAAAAGTACATGTTTTGAAACGGTTTCTTGCTCCGACTTTCTTATATAAAGGACACTGATATTCATTTTCTTACTTTAAATAATTTGCATCAGCTATACTGTAACATTTCGTATTTCCAAAGAGGACATAATTCGCTCCTTAAAAGACAGACAAAATGTGGCATTTTATAGAGCGTATTCAGCTACCAGAAAAAGGCAAAAGTTGAATGAAAATGACATTAAAGAGAGGAAGTGTAATCGAAAGTTTCAGATAAAATGGACAAAAGACAGGGAATGGCTGAATTATGAAGAAAAGAACATTATGTGGTATAACTGGTGTGCAAAATTAGCAAAAAACAAACAGAGAAAACATCCAGTTTTGTTGCAGGTTGTTCAAACTTTAAACCTGAATCAGTAAATGCGCATGAAAGCTTGGGCAACACTGGAAGTAAAAGGCAGAAACCTGTTTTGGTGGAGCATTTTCGGTCAGTTCTTGTCGGTGCAAGTGTGGATGCTGAGGTAGTAGAATTAGAATGGGACATATTAAAGAGTTTAGTCTACAGCAAGTAGGTGTATATTTAAATATTTATAAAAATAAAAAAAAAAACACAGGAAACATCATTGACACCAGATTTGTTAAAATTCTTTATTTAGCATAGTATCTTGATTTTAAACAAACGGTAACCAGGTAAAAATGTCTTGAAAAAAATTAATATCAACATCATTTAAGTACTGACATTACATTTTTCTTGATGTACATTTATTCAGATTATAATTTTCTTAATGTATTCTATTATCTTGCAAAGACATATATGCTTTGACTTGGTCCACAGTTGTAAAATGATGTGATGCTGACTGAAAGAATATTATCTCATTGATTGACCTTATCCTAATAATCCCAGCCTACTCTGCTGATGCTGAGAAGTGTTTCTCAGAGATACAAATGGTGAGGAGTGAATGGAGATGATGTTTGCGACCTTGGGTTCTGTCGGATCTACTCTTTATAATTTTCCATACAAATGATATTCCAACAAATGATCCATCACCAACAGTACATTTGTAGAATGTTTCAGAGAGATAGGTAAGAAGACCTGAACACCTTATGGACACCGAGTGCAGGTGGAGGATGAGAAAGGAAACCTGGATCCTTTTCTGTAATTGGATCCAGATATTCTTGAGAAACAAGAAATGTGAATTAACTTGACTGATGATTTAAAGCAGGATTTGATTTATAATTCTGTAATTCTGCATTTCACATGATGCTATTTATGAATAATATTGTTGTTAATCTCATTACAAGTAAGTGATATTGTGTTTGGACAGGACTAGTAAAGATTTGGCAGGACTAGTGAATTTCTCAGCATACTAGTCCTTCTGGCTACAAAGACATTTGTGTTAAATTTGAGCCCTGAATATGTCCACTGTTGTCAAGTAGCAATAACAAACATGTGCTAATGGACAGACAAGAAAATAAATGGATGTCTGACAATAAACCATCCAATAAGCTCATTTGGTCTATGACCAGTAGAGCTAAAAGCCAGAAGGCCAGTCTGAACAATTTACCAAATGATACAGATAGACTTATAAAAAAATATCCATTCTAAAATATTTTCATTATGTGATAAAGATGGTGATGGGTTTATGGTATGCAGAAAACGTTTTATTGCTTTCAAAATAAATGGAACTACAAAAACTTTGCCATTATACCAAAATGGTCCTTATATGCAGTCTATTAAGGTAGTATGAATAACTAGTCTTTACATCCCCTTTACTCTAGCTATTTAAAAGCAAAATGCAAAGTTTCATTGTTTTATCTTATATTTTACATATCTTCTGGGAGTTGCCAAAGTTTGTGGAGCTGAAAAAGAAATCTGGATCTGGACACCAGGTCATATTTCGATAACATTGTGGTGGATGGAGGTATTATGTATCTATGTTCTTTTGTCAATATGACTATCAAAAGTTGATCTCATGTGGCTTTTGTGAACTCTATGTTTCTGATAAAGGACACTCAATGAGCACTAACAACATCTCTATCCTAATTGCTGAAAAGGTCAGATAAAACTTGGACTATAGCCATCCCACTGATGCAAGTGAAATAAATAAGTTCTTTTTCCTGAACCCCATTTAGGGCGGGAGGGGGGGACATTATAAAATGTGTTAATTAATTATACAGTTACGTTGATTTTATGTTGTCAGAAATTTTGTCATGCTTTATTGATAAAACTGCAGAAACATGTGTTTCTATATACCTCAACATAAATGCAGAAATACCAAAAATGGAGTGGGATGGATCAAAGGATATGTGGATGTGAAGAGTGGCAATAAATAACAAAGCAAACAAGAAAAAATATGAGAAAGGATTTTATATCTTCACTAACACTTGAGATTATATCAATGCTATCTGAATGCAATGGAAGATTTTTCAAATGAGAACATTTCAGCTTTAATCTAGGCCATTAATATTTTCCTTCCCAAATGCACACCTGTAAATGAACAACACAATGAACAACACAAAGAACAAAGATGTTCCAACATTATCCCACTGTGTAACATTGCTTCTCGTCATGACTTTGTAGATAATCTCAGTTTAAGCATATTCTCTCGTTCCTGCGCAATAAATGATCGGGTTCACCAAACAAAAATGTGGGTCAAATTTGTTTTGGTAATCAGCTGTTCACCAATCGGCCTTGACCTTTCACAAATACTTAATTACAAAAGAAACAAAATTTATGCCAGCCATATCGGATTTAAATTAATAACCTTTTAATCAATACGGTTAAGAGCCTACAGTTCAACAAATTTCGATGTGGCGTTTATACAAACCAGTAATGATTGTTTGATCTATTGTTGACAATGACACAATCAACTTACCCAAAACAAACTCCCATTGCTCGTTTCCTAGAGATCTTTCGGGTACAACCTCTAGGTCTAGCATTATGTCACATAATCATGAAACAACGATATAATTGAATTAGTAAACTGGTTGTAAATACTTGAACAATTACATATTTTGTTCAGTAGATAAAATGCTAACGCTTTAACGCCATTTTTGTTTTCATATTACTGCGCATGCTCAGAGGACATGTACTTCCGCTGTAGCTGTTTCCCGCCAATAGCAAATTTTGATTTGTCAGTGTTTTGCCTCATTATGGGTTGGGGGAGACAATGGAGCTAAGCCCTCCTTTCCATTTTGAAGTAATACCTTCCTTTCTGCTAGCATGAGGCCTCTAATATCGTAATCTATCCCTGTATATAGTGTATTCTTATTTCTATCTTTTTTAAGTGTTGTATCTGTCATTTCGCTCGGTACTATCAAATTTCAACGTAAAATACGAGACACTATTAAAATTATCGATCATTTTAAGGCTTTGCATATGTACCTCTCAAACAATATTTACAACTCATAGGTCTTCTGACGTCCTAAGAGTTCTTGCCAAGACCAATTATCGTCACGGTTTTTTTATTTATTTATTTTTTTAATCACATTTAAATCACGCGTTTTCTTAGCCTTCAGTTTATTGCCAAATAAGATTGATGAGCAATATTTTTTATTTAAAAAAAAAAAACTTCAAGCAATTATTTATCTATACAATGTTTTGCGCATGTGCTGAAAAAGACGGGAAATAATTTTGTAATTATAGATGCACACGTCATGGACGTCTAAATAAATTTATGCAGCTAATAATTCAGGTAGTGATAAACATATATATATATATATATATATATATATATATATATATATATATATATATATATATATATATATATATATATATATGTATGTGTGTGTATGTATATATATACACATACACACACATATATATATATATATATATATATATATATATATATATATATATATATATATATATATATATATATATATATATCAGATAGCTTTATTCCAAAAATAACGTCAGTTAAACAATATTTTGAGATCAAAAAGTTTGTAAGAATTGGGAGAGCCACTCATATGATAGACGTCATTTCTAGATCAACGGTGCATCTTGACCCGATCACCCCCTTCTAAGAAAATGAAGTATAAATGTAAAAGGAAATTCGCATTACTGAACTAAAATAATCGCTCATGTTAATTTATTACAGTGCCGTGTTGACCTAGACACTGTTTCTGTTACATACGTCTGCGTACATGAGAAAACTTGCTCCAATATAAAGTAGTTATACGGCAATGAAGTCATTCTTTTGCAAGTAAAGTGGTAGACTATTTTTTATCTCTAAGTAATTACAGTATTCCAAAACGTTTTTTTTTTTTTTGAAATATGAATGATGTTTGTATCTTGGACGAAAACTGGTAATACTCCAGTACAAATTATAAACACGCATACTGCAACACTAATTGCACATCATATGACATTTCAAGTGAACGTATTTCCAGGAACATTTTACATGTAGATTGTCACGATATTTTTAATCAACCACAATTTACACAAATTAATGTAAAGATATTGTCCATGTATTTACAAGAAAAGATGCTACTTTTTTAAACTTTTTCCTCTCTGAATTTTAAGAAACAACTGCGGCAGGGCGCGGACAGTATTTGTGGCCTTGGATAAATCTCCAGCAGACCCTATGAATTACAAATTGTAATAAAGGATGGGTCCCCGACCATTGTTGGCCCCCAAACTTTTGTCCTTGTTGTCCCTAGCGTGTCCGCGGCCCCGAACTGCGGATAAACGGAAAAACCACCGGATTCTCGATTCTTTTTTTTTAAATATATATTTCTTTTTAATCAGAGGAGTGCGAGTTCAGTTCCAGCTATACGATCAGTTTGAATAGGTTGCCGTGGTGTGCGTTTTGGCTGGACAGTTTACTGTACTTGTTTGGGCACGATCAAACCTAAACAGTGTTGTCGTGCTATAATACATTAAACCACTCCCCAGGATCGACCTTAGGGCCAGATGAGCAAGGCGGTTGCCTTGGCCCCGCGCCTTCGGAGATTCGAGCGCCAAAAGCCCATTTCATACCGGATTTAACCGAGTTGCTCCGTAATTATCCGTAAAACCTCCCGAGTCACTTTATACACCAGCCAATCAAACGCTGGTAGGCATCTGTACATAACAAAATGGCATACATTGTTAATTAGACGTATCAGATTAAAACAAATTAAGAAATTCCCGCTACCTGCCCGCTAAATGCTTGAGATTTTTTAAGCTTTACCGTCGAAAAATATTCTAGGTTTGTTATACTGAGGATTAATACGAAAAATTCCTTTTATTGGTAAAAGAAACTCGATTTATGAAATACGGTGTTATGGTTAAAACAGGGATTAAATTTCTAACATCGACACCGTTTCCATACTCGCATGTACATGTCCAGATGTAAACAGCTCATAGCTACTCTCTCGTGTGGCTATAAAATCCATAAAACAAGACAGGATGGTTCCAATATTAAATTTCGTCCATATCTGTGGCATCATCGCTGTTGAATAGGCATTTTTCAACTCTATAAACGAAGCTGAAGTAGTTGGAACAGTTGATTCTAATGCTGATGCGTCCGCCTTGTTTTGACCACTAGTCTGGTCCCCTGCTTAGTATGCTACCTACGATGCACACAGCTATCTTATACTAGGGAACATACTAAGCAGAGGACCAGACTATTTGACTACCAGCTATCGATTGGATATTGCGGTCAGTTGACCACCCGCCACGTGATCGAAATTCCGAGTACATTACGAAGTTTGCCGAAGTCTAGATGAAATGGTCTATTGACCCAAACATTAGGCATACTACAGTAATTCCACCGACCGGGACCCGCTGCCAGCCTGATACTTTGGGCCTAGTAAAACTCTAAGGCCAGGCCTGCTACTCTCGAACAAATACTGAAACAAGGTCAAAGGAGAGATATCGCTTTGCTCTGGAACCAGCTAGCTAGACGAGCGGATATTGCATATCAACTAGAGGCGCAAAACGCGCAGGATGTCTTTTAAAACATGATCACCTAACCAAACAGAAAGGAAAGTCCGTATATCAGGATACATGATTATGTGAAAGAAATGTATATGCAATGACTCAAATATAGTCAGGAATGAATGGAACCCGTGGAACGAGCAACGGCTTCCATCTGTTAGCTCTTATATACCAGCGTTCTGATCCATTTAGCCAAGCCTCATCCACCCCACCCCACCCCACTCCACCCCACCCACCCCACCCAAATCATGAAGAAAAGGACCAGAACTCAAATAGGTACCAGTTTTCCGCTAAGCGATCGGAAATTAACATAAAAGGCATTTACATGTAAAACTTAATATCTATATAACAGAGATGAAAAATCGCATCTAAGAATCCCACATTTTATTATGTAATTAATAAATTATTTTTTAATTATAAATTTGTGTAAAAAAAAAAACATCTCTCCACCACCACCTTCCTCCGATTCTCTAAAAATTACATCAATTAATAATGAATATTCTCATGTGTCTGTCTTAATGCTTCTTGCGTCGTCAAGAAAACGATTCGTAGAAGCCTTAAATGTTAGAGACCACTGAGTATATTGTGGTTAAATTTAATAGTTTTATTTTGTTCATCTTAGTGAGAGTATGCTAGTTAGTAGTGAACAAGTGTATGTGTTTATATTAAATATTCTGACAGCAGTAAAAAATATACGAGTTCTTTTTTCAATACTGAGATACCAGTAAAATTATACATGTTCTCTATTAATATTTAGAAATATCAAGCCTTAACAAAATTTCTCGTTGCGACGTAACTTGATTGACGCTAATTAGACATTGTTGTAAAGCATATATGCGTTTACACATGAACATTACGTGCTAAAAATGTTCGTGCGTGTTATTAAACGAGACACAGATAGCATCAATAAGAATTACTTTATATATATATATATATATATATATATATATATATATATATATATATATATATATATATATATATATATATATATCTTTTTGAGTCATTTACGTATCAACCATCCCATTAATTCGTATTGTATTTTTATTTATTTATTCTTTTTTTTAAACCCTTAACATATTTCCTGGAGATTCTTTTATGTTGCTGAGCTGTCATAGAATAAAGCTGTTTATCGAGCAAATTGTGTGGATTTGAAACAAAAATCTATTTTTGGACCGATCAATATGTTTTATAAAGGTTTATGTATGGCGTCTCTTCATCTGACAATTCTTTTTTTTTTTTATTGTTATTGTCGCTGTTGTTCCATGATTATGTTTAGCACCGTTACTGCCTTCTCCCAACAATCGTGTATTTTGATCGCATTTGATTTATCCCCGTCTTCTATTCTTCTTCTTTTTTGTTTAAACCACCTCTGGTTATAGCGTACGCATCGGATGCGAGAGGTCGCCAATTCGAACCCCAGCTGAGTCATATCAAAGACTTGTAAAAATTGTACCAGCAGCTGCCTCGTTTGGCGCTCAGCATTAAGAGGTTTGTGATAGGTCGTGCTCATCTCAAGATAATGTGACTGGGTGAGACAAGATGCTACATGTCTGCGGCATGATATCCCAGTGCTAGACATCACTATAAACTGATACACTTCAGTCATTGTAGCGATATGACTGAACAATTTTTAAAGCTACATTAAAAATCAAATCACACACACTATTTTAAATATAAGAAAAATGCGAGTCTAAACGTAAACAAAAATATACTTATAATTACTATTGAAAACAAAATTAATAGAAAAGATTATTTATAACAAAATAGAATAGTAAACTGCCGGGGGAAAAAAAAAAACACTTGCATGCATGTAGCTGTCTGAAAATAGAGGGTAAGGAAGGCTTAAGAGAAGCAAATATAGCAACAGGACCAAACACGTGATTTGATAATAAATATCTGTCTCTAAAGGAAAGCATATAAACACTATATCCGATCGAAGCAACTATTATTGGAATAGAATGAAGAGAAATAAAAATGAGGGCACTATAGTAATAACTTATATAATAGAATGTAGTATGGTATAGCATCAGTGCTATGCTGCACTATACTATACTATACTATACTATACTATACTATACTATACTATACTATACTATACTATACTATACTATACTATACTATACTGTACTGTACTGTACTGTGCTGTGCTGTGCTGTGCTGTGCTGTGCTGTGCTGTGCTGTGCTGTGCTGTGCTGTGCTGCGCTGCGCTACGCTGAGCTGTGCTGTGCTGTCCTGTCCTGTCCTGTCCTGTCCTGTGCTGTGCTGTCCTGTGCTGGCTGTGCTGTGCTGTACTGTACTGTACTGTACTGTACTGTACTGTACTGTACTGTACTGTACTGTACTGTACTGTACTGTACTGTACTGTACTGTACTGTACTACTACTGTACTGTACTGTACTGTGCTGTGCTAGCATGCTATACTATACTAAGCTACGTTAAGCTATACTACGGCTACACTACCCTATATTATTCTATTTTGTCCTATCTGTATTCTGCTTCATTGAACTACAGTACACATACATACATACATACATACATACATACATACATACATACATACATACATACATACATACATACATACATACATACATACATACATGCATGCATGCATGCATGCATGCATGCATGCATGCATGCATGCATGCATACATACATATAGTGCATATATGATATTTACACTCAGTTATGTCGACTTTAGACGAAACCTTCTCGAGTTCTTTTTATTTTGAAAGAGAATATTAAATATTCCGTTCCTTGTCCTGATAACAAATGTGACACGTGGAAAACTGGAATTCTCTGTAAAATTCTCATCATCGCTCTTCCCCGTTTTAATCTAAAATTCGAAGTTTGGACTTCCTGGGTAGTTCTATGTGCACAAGGATTGCAACGAGGACACTATCAGATTGTTATGTAAATCTGTTGTTTCGTTCTAAACAAGTATGTGCTTAGTTTAACGGGTAAGAATATTGTTTATTTTCAAGCTATGACCTAAGGGGGGGGGGTCCTCTGGGGGTAAGAATGTACCTCATAGCCAGTCTCGCTTATATGTATTTGTTTCTTCATGTTGAGTAATGAAGTGATGGGTCTGAGAGCTCAGTCGTTTCGAAGTTACGACCCATGGGTGAAGTCAATGGCTATCTGGATGGACCTAGGGTTCAACATACAAAAATTCTTAATTTTTTTCCCCTAGAAGAATAAATGTGATTATAGGGCAGGAATCTATCTAAATAGTGTCGACGCTATGAACCTTCGGGTAGGATCTTAGGTATTTGATCACATAAAAAAAAATTGTTAGACATCTAAGAGTATTATAAGGGATTATCTTAAATTTTTATGAAATATCCACAACCAGTAGCGGCCGTAGCGAGGTTTTATGACTGGAGGGAAGGGACATTATAAAATATGTTTAAACGGATTATTATTAAAGCAAAACTGTTAAAAATAAATTTAATCTTGAAAACAAACCTGTATTTTGCTATGGATATTGCACAGTATTTCTCCAGTGATATAGAAATTAAAGTATGTGGCCCATTGTCCTCATTTAGCACCGGGTCCGTACTGCCCTAAAACCGCCACTGCCCCAAACCCTAAATATACACCCACATAGGCGGAATAGCCCCGTGCTTTAGAAGAAACACGGAGATATTGTGAAACAATCGTCCGTACAGTCTGTCGTATGTTTGAAATGTCAGTGATCTCCTCCAACACCGTTAAAGCTTATCACGCTAACTTTGGGAACATAGTCTTGCATATTGTACTAATCTTTACAATTTTGATCATCACCCCTACTACTATTAAGTACCTCTACTCCCAGTAATATTGATACCACCACTTCATTACACCGCCACTACTACAGTTACTAATTTTATTCTCCCTATAGCATAGTGTCAGTGTCATAGAAATCGATATTTCTGACATAAAAAGAAGCATGTTAAGCAAATTGGCATGACGTTTATGTAAGACTAAGTGTCGATCATTTTTACCAGCAATAACGCGTCACGTGACCATGATTATACCAGTAAGATCTTGAACTTAGAAAAACAACCAAAAGACAACAAAAAAACATTGGTATATCTAACGTTTTACAGAGTAGTTTAGGGATTTTACAGCTTTTATATTTATCTTTGTCCAATATGTTATTTCTTTTTAATGCCTAAACGTTTATAACCATGATTGTGCTGATGTACCGGTAAATCCTAATCATACTACTAATACTACTACGACGACCACCATCACCACCACGATCACGATCATTGTTGCTATTATTATCATCGAATTACTACTGCTACTGCAGCTACTACAACTAATACTAATGCTGTTCATGTTATTGTTATGTTCACCACCGCCACTACTACAACAACTACTACTACTACTACTACTACTACTACTACTACTACTACTGATACTACTGCGAATATTGCTGCTAGTACCTAAAACTTTTCATAGCACTTTCGAATATGTAACCTTGACAAAATCTCTTAAACAAAACAAAACAAAAAAAAGACTGGGAAATTAAAGCCAGGTTTGTATTGTTTTATATTTTTATGATCTTTTTTTTTACTTCTATTTCTAGTTCAATATAACTTTCATCGTGTTGTGTGTCTACGATACTGAAAAATAAGCAATTATTCTTTATTTGACCACCAACAATAATATTCAGCATGTAAAATGATAAACAAGACGTGCGTTTGTCTGTTTGTCCATGAGAGTGCTGAAGACAGAAACAAAGTAACTCTTTAGAAATTATCTCTGTTTTAATTTAATTTGCTTGAATTGATACAAATGAAGTATTAGTTTCAAAAATACAATGAATTTTATTTTGAATGTTGAGAGAACAACAAAAAGGTTAAGATGAATGGGAGACGACAATGGGTAGAAACTAACTAGCATTAGTGGAAATTTGAATGCAAGCCAAAGCACTTTTCTGAAAATGTTACCTGATTTAATTAAAGGAATTCTCAGCAGTGAAACAAGTACATTTTATAAATGTTTTACGTTTACTTTTGTTCTTGGAGATCTTAGTAAAAATCCGAAACCTTGCTGAAATGTACATCCAGTGTGGAAGTTATTTACCAAGTTAACCACTGTATCGTAAAACAGTAAAAAGAAAGCATTGCGTTTTACAAGAAACACAGAAACACGGTGTACGTACGGACATCGAAGCAAAACCAAATTACCCGGTTTTCCCTGAAAGCGAATATAATGCGAAGAGTGAGAGAATGGGCTTAAAAAAGATGCCGTATCTTAGATTTTTACTCCACTGAATCTTATGTCACTGAGTCATCAAACCAACTCTTTTTCAGCTTTTTTTTTTCATATTTTCCTTTCTTCCTTCTCAATATCTTTTTTCTTTCGTTCCTAAAAACAATAGTGTTGAGTTTTGATTATCTGTTTTCATTCGTGGACGGAACATGTTTTTCATTTGCGACCTAATGTTAGCTTGGATTTAGATTATAATTATTTATGACAGTATAATTTTATCTTACAGGTAATATCGTTTTGAACATGATCTGGAAGCTGAGAGTGCTCCATCCACAGTTAGCGTGCCGGCTGAAACAAGCATCTTAACGCGGGTTAAAATTCTGCCCCGACCAGACTATTGCCGGGGCAAGGCATTTTCCTAGAAGTGCCTGTGTACTGTATAACATTTAATGTGTTGATCTACTATTATATACCAAGCAAATTTTACTATTATATACCAAGCAAATAAACATTTGAAATCCATAAATGAGTCTAATATCTTATTTGTGAAATGAAAGTATGTAAACAAAATAAAAACGAGGTGATACTGGTAACCTGATATTTGTTGTCTCCCTTGCTATTATGTGGACCAAGGTAAGACTGACATTTCACCTCCGTCCGCGTGGGTATATCATTGGGTGTGGCTTAAATGGGTAGGTGAGACAGCTTGCTAGTAGCTTCCCGTGAGTCGGTGATTCTTTCTGGAGCCTTACCGTATTATTCCTCCGATAGATATACTGGCCGCCACATAGACCTTCGTGTGGTGAAATATGGCATCATACCCACAAAAACACAAAAAACCCTTGTTATTAATGTCTTATATCACCGTTACCGTTCCCTCCTAACCCCACTTAATCTCTATATCCCCTGCACTTCTCGTGCAGATTTACATGCATGTATGATCTGGGAGACAAGAATGTATAATCAACGTGTTTGCTTAAACTAGTAATCACGGCAAATATAACAATAGCCTGTCAAATTGTAATCATGTTTTTTTTTTTCATTTTTGACAATTAGATATTATTTACAAGTCTTTTCCCTGAAATAACGACGACGACGACTAAAACGACGACCAAATTACTACTACTCCTACTACTACTACTGCTGCTGCTGCTACTTCTACTACTACTACTACTACTACTACTACTACTACTACTACTACTACTACTACTACTACTAATAATAATAATAATAATAATAATAATAATAATAATAATAATAATAATATGTTGATAAAATGACGACGAGAAAAAAAATATGATTATCAGGGACTGAGGGGTGGGGGTACATAGGGACCCGGAGCACTACCCATCCACACACCCCATGAAATGAGCGCGAAAGAAACAGAATGTTTCCTAATTAAGATTTCCTTACTTTGATGGTTCAGATTATGCCCTGAAAGCGCTTAAAAATTGTGTGCTTCAGTTGGAGAGAGAGAGAGAGAGAGAGAGAGAGAGAGAGAGAGAGAGAGAGAGAGAGAGAGAGAGAGAGAGAGAGAGAGAGAGAAGTATGTATGTTTTTACAGTTATGTAAATTTGCCTACGCACGATTATTGCAAATATAACAAGCGTCTCTGCCATATCAGAATATTTTTTAATTGAAAAAGTACAAACATATTCGTAAACATCTCAGGATGACGAACAACTTTGAAAAACATTGCGTTATTACTGCCCACAGTTCACCTTATACCGAGCTCTGAGGGATTAGTCTAAAAAGTGTTATTTTGCTGAGTCTAATTTAGTATTTTACATTCTTTATTATAGCTCACAATCACCACGCATTTAATTGGGTTTTTTCCTGCTTAAGATCATGCTGATGTACTTATTGTGTAAGATTACACAGTAGTAAAGTCATATAGTAAAATTTCACACGCTATCTGGGTCAGCCCATCCCATAAAACGGTAATTTCTCATGAATAATAACCTGTGTTTACATGTACAATCTCCATATAAGGAAGATTCCGTACATTATACATTCGCGTATTTACATATCAATTATTATTTGTTCGCCAGCTTGATGACGTATAAATAAAAATCGTACGGAATTGTACGAAAATTACCATATATGGCAAATGTGGTAGTCTCGGCAATGATCGGAATTTACGGGAACGTATATCGACAACCAATCAGATTCGAGGTCAGCTGGCTCGTGTCAAGCAGCATTGTTATGTTTGAGAAATGAATGAAGACGAGCCAAACAGCATGCTACCATTTGAGCCGAACACGTTGTGTAGTAAAGCAGGCTCAAACTTTCTTAGCAAAATGCCTAGAGTTGTTTCTAACCAACGACATAAGTTCGAAAACGATGAACTATTTAGAAAACTTTCTAGAGAGTGCGAGGTTAGTTTACTTTGATTTATTTTACCCGGAAGCTCCGGTACTCGCCAGTACAAAAGTATATAGTTCTATAGAGAGCGATACATATTCTATATACATATATATTCAAGTGTATTGTGTTTGTTCTTGTGGAGATTACTTAAAGTGATTTTTTGTTATTCATGAGGATTATTATTTTTGTTTCAGATTAAATATACTGGATTTAGAGACAGGCCTGTTGAGGAGCGACAATTGCGGTTTCAGACCGAATGTAGAGAGGGTCACGCAGACATAGTAAGTATGATATTACCTATAGTTGTGTATTCACGTATGCTTTGTCCTTTGTTCACTGAAAAGTATTTGAAACTCTACTTGATATGTTTATCAGTGACACTGACATTTCTTTTTGTATATTGCTATCAATAAGTTAAATACTTGTAACGATAATTGCACAAATTGTTTTTTTGCCCTCAGTTTTTATTTAAATTGTTGTAGCACTGACGTAGTTTCAGTTTCTACTTGATTGACCTCGTCCGACACGTGCTAGTTCTTTTTGCCTGGAGCTGTTACATTAGTCATATCGTGACATCTTTCCAGCAGTAGTCACAATTAAACGTATATAAATCGTGTACTATGCCACTTTCTGAACTTCATGTTGTTTTCCTAGATACGGATATTATCATTGAGAAAAACACACGATGACCCATCTGACCGGGTTTTCCCCGAACATGTACATAATATGTATGACCAGTCTGCGTGGGCGATCTGAACTTCAAAGTAATATTATAGTCATTCTGCGTTGTAATAAGTCGCTAACATTCTTCGCGAATTTTAGTTCTTCTAAAGACCCCCCTCCACTTTTTTTTTCAATGGAAACGTTACCAAATTTATATACAATTTGGATATCGATTTGTTTTGCACTTTGATGTCGAAACTTTTAAATATCTATATTTAAAAACTTTGATTTATTTATGATGAAAGATCAACACCTTTTTGGTAACGTGATACCTACGTCATGATAAATGGTTACTAAAACGTTCAGTTTCGCCGTTGAGTTTGTTTTTTTTTTTTGTTTTTCGTATTTTTTTTTTCGAAGCACATATATTTTTTTAAATTTTTTTTTTACAATTGAAGTAGTTTTGTAAAAAAATCGTCCTCAACTGGTTTTTGATATAATATTATAAGGCAAAAATTACAAAGAAATGTTATGTAAATAACATCAACGTACCCTGAATTGATGCTGCAGTAAGGAACAGAAAAATGTAAAGACAGCTATAAAGACGACAGTATTAAAAAAAATAGTATCAAAACGCTCTAGAGTGTGTATTTTATTTAAAAACACGTCTGTAAATGTATACATACAATGCCGAAAAAATGAAGATAGTATAGTGTGTTTGTATGGTATGACTTAAATATCTTCCGTTTTCTTACAATCTTGTGACCATAGTTTACACACTTGCGATATTTTGCATGTCATCTTTTGTTGTTTTTGTTTGTTGTTTTTTTGTGCTTTGTCTTTGTTTTACATGACATCGGACCTTGATAGCGTTGTCCAAGTAGCATATTAGATATTATGTTAGTGGTTTAAATTTCCTGGTAAGATTTGAAATCCAAGATAAAGAGTCGTTCTAGCTAATCGCTTGATTATGTTTCCTGTTTCAACTTGTTTTTAGAATGACATGTACATCTGATTCATAGAACGATCACTAATATTCCCACATTTAGTTGTCTGACACTGCCCATAAAACCCCACATTAGGTCTCTCTCTCCCCCTCCCTCCCTCCCCTCCCCCCCTCTCTCTCTCTCTCTCTCTCGCAGACACACACGTACGCACACGTACACGCACACATATATTTTGCCTGTACCTTTATATGCATGATTGCAAACGGAATATTCCTTTACACCTAATTGACTCTTAAATAGTTTGTATGGGGTTAGAATGGCTTATAATTTTCTTTAAACAATGTTTCCTTGTATTGATCAGTTAAATATAATCAGTCATTTCCTTAAAAAGAAATACACGAGATTGACAGGCTCTTTACCAGCAAAATATAATTTCCTCCGATAAAGTAATTCAGTCAGTTCTTTTGTCACTTTTCTGTTCTACAATTATTCGTCTTGCCTTTTCTTGCACTAATTTAACTGTTACTGTCAACAAATGATTTTTTCCGACTTTTATTTCTCACCAGGCCTTTGTACCCACTGGAACAAACTTACATTTGAATTTCTTGTCAAATCCCTGGTCAGATAAGGCTGAGGACAGAGTCGCCACCCAGGATTACGTGGACTTTGACAGAGAATCAGGAAAGGTAGACTATTTATTTATTTTAGTTTTAAAATCGTTCATCCTGGTGGCCATAGGCCGGATTTAGGGAAAGGACACAGTCTGCTCATATTGTGCACTTTATTCACTCGACCTTTTTTATTTGTCCACTTTATACCGTGTCTGCACTCTAAATGCCTGTTGATCGCGATATGCTTTATAAGCCTCTCGATTACGATATGCTTGATATGCCTATCGATTACGATATACTTGATATGCCTATTGGCTACGTTAGTTTTATTTCTTTCATCGTTTCTTTCTCGCTTGAATAGACATCTCCGATTCGGTGCTTATGTCGCCTGATATTTAGTATTGCTTGATATGTTGTTTGACGGACTGCCTAAATCTTATTCGAAATGTGTCCACATGTGAGCCTTATTACAAATGGTTTGAGAACTTGATGAATCTCAGAGTTTTTGTGATTAGTTTTCAGAATTGAAAGAACGTCGGATAAGAGTTTAAAAAATTAAAAATGTAATCATATTAACGTATCGAAAATAAAGGTATTATGGTGTGTGCTTAAGTTTTCAATTTGAAACGTCCTAGAAATAAGGTATTACATTTCGTCAAAATGGCATAACGCTATATATCCTTTAATAAACTACCTAGTTGTCTTAGGGTCAAAACAAGTTTAACATAAAAAAGTATTAAAACACAGTTACAAATGCTGTATAGACAGTTAGGTCATATTTCGAAGGTGAATAAAAGATAAACATATTATACAATGTCTTTTGAACAAAAAGCGAAGGGAAAGACGTGTACCGATGGCAAGGTGTACTTATCCAACATTGGTTAAACAAAGCATACATTTGTTGTAATCGTGTTAGGACAACAATAATTATCTCCCTTGCTCTGCCAAGATGTATTCATTATCTTTCAATGGCATCAAAACGCCGATGTTACTCCCCACGGGCGTACCTAAAGTTTTTGGCACTAGATGCGTATTTTTCATCTGGTTTGAAAACTTGTACCTGTATTTCAACTCTCCCAATGGACCACCACCCACCACCCTTTTCTTGGCTGTCACCCGAGGCTGACCGCCTCACCCCACCTTGTTTCCCCCTCAGTACGCCACTGTCACCCACTACGAATTTATTTGAAACTTTCCGGATAAAATTTGTGATTTGAGGTGTTTTTTTTCTTTCGTTGCTGTTAAAACGTTTATTGATCGCACGAATCTTCCACAGATTAATGCAATTGTAGAACTAAATATTTAAACTTTAAATATCATAAACTTTTCGATTTTTATTTAAATATAATTTTTTAAAAAAATATCTCTGGTTTCCATAATAATTTTGTGGGGATATCTAGAAGTTAACCGTCAAAAAAATACTACGCATTAGACAGCTTATAAATTTTATTTTGAATTTTTTTTTTACTTCTACAAAAGTATTGGTAGATACGCGAGACAGTTTATGTCTATAATTATTTCTCAACGCTAGTTAATTCATATCGCTCATGTGTCAGTTTAGTAGATTTCATCTTTGTACTTATTAAAAATCAACAATTTGTGTCACATATAAATGAAAGTACTAAGGTTTTACCGACATCTGTATCACCAGTGACGTTAAACAATATTAGTAATTGATTTAATAATCTCATACAGTTTCCTTTCTCATAATCATTTCTAAAATAATGTTTTTTAAAATAAATATATTTGAGATCAAAAGTATCAACCTGCAGGGAATGACAAATACTGTATAGAATTTTAGGTAAAATCTCAAATTTGTGTAAGAGAGAAAAATGTTCTGTAATGTCGGCGAACATGGAGTATCAAACAATACACAAAGTAAATCTTGAATAACACAATGGCAAAAAGAACGAATCTAACGAAAATGGGGACAATTTTTTTTTCTCAGATTGTCTCATAATGTTCCGAATTTTAAATTTCTTGATTATTTTTCCTATTGACTTTTGAATGTCGTTATTAGAGATTCTTGTTTCTTTTGCTCATATAATGTGCGACAAATCTAACATTATAATATAGAACCTTTTTGGAATGTCGGTACATTATTAATGTATTTAACATGATTTTCTATCTATATTGTTCACTAAAACTTTTCAGATTCATACACACAAAAAAAATCTACTTAGCGTCTGCGCATGGTAAAACTCTTAGAAAAAAAAAGTAGTTTCAAAACAGATATATTGAGATAAAATGGTCACGGGCGTTATCTTTCTATTTCCTCATTAGTTAATTTACATGAACTAGTACGCATAGCAAAGTAATGCAATGTATATGTTCAGTCTATTTATAAAATAAACGAGTGAATCGTTTGAAAGATTAAGAATTATCTTTCAATTTCCCGCTTGTATTTACTGTCAAAAGATTTACTGATTGCGTGATAGCTTCTTCCTTATATTAGTCAATTGTTGAGCTAAACTTTTTATGTTGACAGATTTCAACGCTTCCGATTACTTAAATAATATTTGGTTTCTTTCTGATTTTAAGGGGAAGGCACAGAATTCCAATGAATCAAGAAAGGAATACGTTTAAGCGAAGTTAATCATTGTAATTTGTTATATTTTGTTGATGCATTCAATGTGGTATTGGTCGATATGATATAGCGTTTCTACGTTTACTTATTTTTCGATTAAAAAGGTCAGTTTGTTTCACTAATGTTCTGATTTTATAGCTGTTATATGAAACTAAATTAGTAAATGACTTAATAGTCTTGTAAATTTTCCTTTTTGTAATCCTTTTTACGATGACCAAAGAAATTAGCAATTTCAACATTTTTCAATAGTAAATCCCTTGTGCCTGAATTGAAGTATAGCACGATTTGCGACCTGATTTTGTAATAAATGTAAACGATAATATAATTTTACAGTGCTTGTAAAAGTTGCTTACTTTACCAGGCACTACGCCTGAGAGAGAGAGAGAGAGAGAGAGAGAGAGAGAGAGAGAGAGAGAGAGAGAGAGAGAGAGAGAGAGAGAGAGAGAGAGAGAGAGAGAGAGAGAGAGAGAGAGAGAGAGAGAGAGAGAGAGAGAGAGAGAGAGAGAGAGAGAGAGAGAGAGAGAGAGAGAGAGAGAGAGAGAGAGAGAGAGATGCCGGCAAATACGAAGAATCAAAATATGACAAAATTTTGTTTCAGTATAGTGGTATAAGACGAACCAATCAATGAATGAAAACAAGTAGAGTCTATTGAATGTTACATTCTGTGCCTCAGACTATTTCGAATATCGACATGTCCTTCGTGGTGTATTTCATCCCGTCTTCTAAAAATTGTTATAGAAATTCCTTCTGTTTATGCTCATGTTTGAAAATTGAATTTCCATTGCACCTAACATTTCTAAACCGTGTGATATACAATCTTTCTGCAAGTAAAAGTATTCTTATTGTTGTCATCGTATTGTGCTTTGTTTCCGTTCTATCCTAATACCCCCCACAATGTTACTTATAAGAAAGTCTACATGATCTGTATTATAAAATGTTTTAAAAAGCATCATAAACAAGATATATAACCAGATATATAGAGAGCAGACGGTGTTCTGACGTCAACATTTTATTTCCTTATTCGTTGACACGCATGGACTTACAAATCGTATATCAGATAAATATGCCTTTTTAATGTATAGTTTAATGGTTAAATCAATGATAATAGATGTATTTATCACAGGTGTGCTTGCTGTACTAAATTAATCATATCAGTGTAATTCGTTGTATTTTCACGAATAATAAAAATAATTTGTTAACGCAAATAATTGACTGTCTGTATGTTTAGAATTCTACATGTTTGCATGGTTATTTAGGTTCTTCTTTAAATTTGCTAAACTATTATGTTGCACAATTTTGTGATTTGCGTTACAGCAAAATATTTTTGTCCCTGTCCTTATAGGTGCCCGTTTTTAAATATTACATGGGTTTTTAGGCTGGAGTTTTACGTTGGAGTTGAAACATTTTGTGTGCTCCTTATTAAGTCAAGTATTTAAATTATATATTTTTTATGACAAATAAATTTGGATATAACAATTATTTGGATAGCACAGGAAGACTTTGATGTTTTAAAAGGTGTTAATATTTAATTTCCTTAAAAGGTGTTAATATTTAATTTCCTTAAAAGGTGTTAATATTTAATTCCCTACGCTCTATCTATATACTTTTGGTTCTTATTTACACTTTTAAGACTCAGTTATATTAAAGACTGAATTTAGTATTTAAACGAAAAGGTTTTGGAAATAATGTTTATGGTGTTAAGAATGGCTGATATAAGTAGAAAAATATATTTGAACACATTTTTAAAGAATTTTTACAAGACATTTTTAACGTCTGCTTGATTGTACATTATTGGCACTCGCAGAATTATTTTCGAAGGGGATTGACAAACATGTAGTGGTCAGCTATTAAACCTTATGGATAGAGACCAAAACTTGTTTAGAGGTGAATCCAGACCGCTGCCACCCCCACCCCCGTAAACACCCCATATATGCGTGCGCCCATGTTGTATACATACTTTTTTCGTTTTTTTTTTTAATAACTGATATCACATAACATATTTACAGGCTTATCCTTTTCTCTGCGCATCTTTAGTGGATATTGAATTGGTTTCAGTATTTCTTTTTGTTTACGTATTCCAATCATTCAACACTCATCGTATCAATTATTCGTTGCAACACCAAATAATATTATGTTAACTTTTAGGCAATATTCGATTTGTACTTTTCGTTATAAAAGAGACAATAGAAAAACCCAAACAACTACTACATAAGCTGTAATTCATAACTTGTCAGAAATTATTTAATTTTAGCCCACGTGGTCCATTGCACGTTTATTGTACTGTTCTTTTCAAGCGGAGACTACGCTGTCGCTTTTATGGTGGTGTTTTTATGTTTGTTGAGAGATGTATGATTCGTGTGATATAGGAACGAAATTATCCATTTCTTATTATTCTTCACATTTTTCTGGCATGCTGTATGCATATAAACATCGTACACCTGATTAACACTGAAAAAAAATCTGGAGAGTATCGCGACGGTAGTGTTGAGTGATTTACACGCGGATCGTAACAACAACAACAATAATAATAATAATAATAATAATAATAATAATAATAATAATAATAATAATAATAATAATAATAACCATTGACTTTGCCTGACCCTTTATTGCATATGCAGGTCCATAGCATGCGCGGGCGATTATTAATATATCCTAAATGTACCATTGTTCAATGAGTAAATATATAATGATTTACCATTTCTGAGACCAGTCCATTAGATGTCATTAAGATTATTTCTTTCTAGGTGCTTACATGCATGGAAGTGTCTAATTGGGTAAAATGTCCATAATAAAGAATTTTATAACAAAGTGAGTGTACACTATTTAAAAATTAAGATAACGTGGATTGCCTTTTTTATGAGGCAAAGAAAACATGCCATTGTTGGCGGGTACTTGATAACATTGACATGCGTTCGGATGATCCTCCATATTTACAATAGGTGTTTAAATAGAACGCGCTGCATCTGTAACAAAGTTGACTGACCGGGTCTTTAGCTAGCTATATGTTCTGCTAATGACTGGAATGAACAGCGTAGACCTATCCCCAAATAACCCGCCTCCTCCACAAACAAAGAAGCAAAAGTTCTAACGCAGACTCAACTGGAAATTCTGTCATTTGGTTCACGTCGGAACATTGACCAATCAGACGCTTTTTGTTGAGAGCTTGAGAGCGATAATTTATATGTAAAAATAGAGACTTGTTGGGGTCTACACTGTTTTGAGTGTCTACGCTCTATAGGCAGGTAGTGCTACATCAGCACGCGCACAGTTGACACTGAAGTTGATCTGTATATATCATTCAACTATACTTTATTGAGTCAAAGAATTGTACTGAAAATAAATTCTGACCAACCCTCGCCCCCTACCAATGAAAAACCAGTGGGATGATTTTTTTTTTATATTTCTGAACGTGTCCGATTGATCTGTTCAACGGATGCTTGCTTTAGTCATTAAATAGGTGCCGGACAGCAAACTGCATAGGTGTTCTAAGTGGTTAGAGCGTCCGCCTCGGATGCGGGATGTCGCGTGTTCGAAATGCGGCCGAGTCATACCAAAGACTTATAACATTGTACTTGAACCTACCTCGTTTGGTGCTGAGCATCATTAGGTATTAGGTTAGTGCTAGGCAGTGGCGTCACACTGGGGTGTGGATTGCACCGAGTGACACCATCAGAAGGAGTGACACCAAAAATGATTGTCTTTAAAATTGTTGAATTTTTGTGCAGGAAGGAGGTCCATGGGTTACCGCACATGACTATCAATAAAATGTTTGAATTTTTGTACAGGAGTGGGTCCATGGAGTTGACACCATGAGTTACCGCACATGACTAAATTTTTTAACCTTTTTACAAGAAGTAGGTCTAGGGAAGGGGAGAGGAGGTGATCCCATGAGTTACCGCACTGGGTGACACCAACCCTCATGACGCCACTGGTGTTAGGACTGGTCGGCTCTAGTGTCAGGATAATGTGAATCGCTGAAACATGATGCCCCAGTGCTAGTCATCACGATAAACTGCCAGTCTACAACCATCGTAGCAATATGACTGAAAAATTGTTTAAAGCCATTTTTAAAAAATCAACACACACAGACAGCTAGACAGCCTTGCAATAACACTTATAGTTTACATCTCTAAGGTCCTGAGACCGATCCCCGTTTCCGTTAAGTGTTGATAGTCCGATCCCCCGTTTCCGTTAAGTGTTGATATTGGTTACCCATCCCAATTCATGTTCTCGGATTTCCCGGTTCCATTACCCCCACAGACCACATCTTCGTCGTTACACGAACAGTCCAAAAACTTAAAAGGAGTTCCACGGTGTCAAACACACAAAACATTAACAATACATGGAAGTCGTATACACATGCACATATCTCAGAATATTGACGATTTTGACAAAACGGCTATTTTTATTGGTTTTATGGGTTTAGCGACTTGTCTAAAACACATAATAAGCAACACATGGTGGCCAGTGTATTTTGTGGAGGAAGAATCAGGGAAAACCTTGGAAATACCACTGACCCACGTGAAACTAGTGGGAAGCTTTCTCACACACCCACACTGGCCGAACCAGACACGGACAGGGGTGAAACATCAGTGATCTGTAAAGTCGTCCGCCTTATACCACTTGAGAGGCCTGTTCATTGGTAGAGCATGTGACTTACAATCCAAGGGTCGCGGGTTCGATAACCATTAAGGCCAACTCAAGTCTGCTGCCTCAGCGTGTCCTTGAAAAGGTTCATAGCTCTCATTTTCTCGGCGTGATTAAACCAAAGAAATTTAAAGTGCCGTTAAAACCCCAAACCGCCAACCCACCCACCCCAAAACCCCAACACACCAGAAAACTTGACAAACACACTGAATATTAGATTTGCTACATAAAATATTTATTGAAAAAAGAAACTAAAAAAAGAAAACGTTCAAGAAAAAGTTAAGAAAAAACAGTGAAATAACTTTTTTTTACCTCAGAATATTATTCCATTATGTGAAATCGAGAAGTAAGTAGTATAATTTTCGAATTAGAAATTAATAATTTTGGACACGTAACATTTACTAGCTACATCACTAAGTAGGTTATCGCACCTGCGTACTCCGTAACTGGAACAAAATATCAACGAGGACATACTATTTTGCATCAATTTAAAGAAAAAAGAAAAAGTAAATGATATGGCAATAGTGAAAACAAAGAACGACTAACACGTAAAGACTCGTTTTTTAAGTAGTGTTCACCGCGTATAAACCAGGTTAGTTGAGTGTTCTGGACGACGTGAAACGTGCGGATGTTTGCTGCCTTATTATGCTTCATACGGCGCTAAATCGGTGATGGAAATATGAATTGAATTAGGTTCAAGCGATAAGATTATATAAAATTTATTTCCGGAAGAACTATCTGAAATTATCGAATTTTTTTTTTTATAAACGTGGATGGGATGAAAGAGATGCAGACATCGTGACAAAAGATTTCTTGAATTTTGTTAACTTTAATTTTGGGGGAGAAAGATCCTAGCTTTGCAGCCTTTTTTTTTTCTTTTCAAACAGTAATCGTTCGAAGGTTTTAACGCTTTTTTAAAAACTTTTTTCGTAAGGAGATGACTGACCTACATTTATAAAAAAAATCAACTAAAAGATGCTTGCTCACCATTTTGTACTTTTTGAAAACAAGCTGGACCACTACCATTTTAAAAAATAAAATAATTTTTTAAAATAATAAAAACAAAAACTCATCTATGATTACTACTTTTTACATTTAAAAGCAGACTCACCACCATTTTTTAAAAATCAAATAATGCTATTTTACATCTTTTCTTAATAAAAAAAGGCTGTCTCAATTTACGACCATCGATCTTATTTTTGTAAAATTTATTTAAAAATCTCTTTAGTTATCCTAGCTCAGTCAATTAGTTTTAAGCCCTAAAAGTATTATAGGGATAAAATTCAAGCGAGAATTTTTCTAGCTTACTAAATTTAAGTTACTTTTAAAAAAGTTACTTAATAAAGTCACATTTAAATGGTATAAATAAATAAATAAAAAAATAAATAAATAAATAAATATTATTTAGTAACAAAAAGTGAGATTAAAAGTCAAGAATTTATAAATAAGTTTATATATTGTTTTTATTGTTAACTATTTTTTAATATCTTTCTTGTTTTAACAAGTCCTCTTAGAGCATTCATTAAACGAATTTGAATTATTTACAGTGATTTATTTCCGACTTTTTGTATACCATACAATCAGAATTATAGAATGTAACTGAATTTTTCTGTAATTTCAATTTTTGTTTCCTTCATAGATCGATCATTATTAATGGTTTGTTGATATGTGAGAAAGCTTCTAGTAGCTTCCCGAGGACTGGTGGTTCTTACCGAGTTTTCCCTGGTTCTTCCTAAATCAGTTACACTAAACGACACGTATAGTCTATCATGAGCTATCTAAAACAACAGCTAGTAGTTCCTTTCTAACTTTTGACATAGTTTGATTTTTAAACAAGTATTTCATTGTATATTATAAGTACTGTTAAAATAAGTGTTGGTGTACTTTTTGGAGTTTATTATTGATGGGTTTAATTTGGTTATACAGTATGGCTCTACTCGTAAAATTCTAATAGCTCCGCTTGGTCACTTGGTGTCCAGCATTTAACTTGCAAGAAATGATAGCCCTCCCCAGCCGATAACTTTTTATCTAAATATTGTATTTTTCATTTATTTCTTTCTGGGAATTTCGAGTTGTCAACGCTGGCAAAATCCATTTCCCGCTGAAGTTAAAACACGCTGCTGGACCGGGTCAAGTTTGTTTCTCGAGCAAATGTCAGCAACCATTTCGATCAGCTCTCTACTTAGGCAGAGCGTTCTTTACCCAAAACAGACATTGATAAGGTGGCGCTCAGCAGTTATTATGAACTTTTGCGAGAGTGATGTATGTAAGGTGAACTTGTTTGCATTTTAAACATGCGTAGTGGAGAGAATGTTGGCAAACATATGCTACTTTCATGCAATGTGGCTGAAATTTCTTTGGATATTGTTTTTTCTTGGAAATTTTAAATGATCGTAGGACACTGCTAACTAAAATGACTGCTCCCTTGTGCTCCAAAAATCAACATGAATTTGTCTATAGTACACTATTCTTGGCAACTATTAAAATAAAGAAAATTAATTTAGACAAACTAGAATATCGACTTCTAAAGGTGCAATGAATGAATTACCAAATACATAAAATGTAAAGAAGTTATCGGCTCTATTTTTTACAATTTACCTCTGAAGTTCGAGAAGTGAAAATGAGCAAGTGGAGCTAGCACTTTTTTTTTAAATGTGCACATCTGGAATAAGGCCAAGCTGTATACTCTCTAACCCATATTATACCTATCTTACATCAAAATAAAGAGAATTAAAGGTTCTTTTAACAATTCCTAAGATATGCAAAATTTCTTTTAAATAGCCATTTTTCTTTAAAATTCTAACCCTTTGCTAAATACGTAACTGTAGAGCGCCACCGAAAGTAAAGTTATAGTACGTGAATGTAGCATAGTGGTCTGCTGACAACATTCTATTCAATGTATTCGTTGCAAATGCACACATCTTCGACTAACACTAGTCTCGGTTTCAAACATACATAACAATTGTACATCTGAACAAAATGGAACTAGATCACCTTACAGTGTTTTCTAGATTTAAATTAATAGAGAAACAGCTGTAGAGTAATTCAGATATCTACTTGCATCAGATTCAAAAATATTACTATGCATGATAGTTTAAAAAAAAAAAAATTACTTCGAGGTAAAATCCATTGCGATATTTTTAAAAACTCAAGTGCATTTTCTCAGATATTTTTAAAACAAGTGATTATGCCTTTTGTTATATTCAAAATTAAAATATCAAAACTTGTTATATTTTAGACTTCAGATTTTCACCATATAATTGTGTGTGTGTGTGTGTGTGTATATATATATATATATATATATATATATATATATATATATATATATATATATATATATATATATATATATATTGGGCTTTAAGGATCATAGTGCAAAAATCTTAACGCCCACACATATGTATCTGTATGTATATATAATATAATATAATATAATATAATATAATATAATATAATATAATATAATATAATATAATATAATATAATATAATATAATATAATATAATATAATATAATATAATATAATATAATATAATATAATATAATATAATATAATATAATATGTTATCAATTGTTGGCACGATATAAATATTTTAAACATAAAGACTGCTCAAGCGAAAATGTATTACATGTATTACACAAGCAAGCAGAAGAGAGATTTCCCTATTGAACAGTTTATGATAGTCCCTTTAGATTCATATTTTAAGGTAGACCTCGTTGATATGCATGCATGTAAACAACATGACTATGGATCCAAATACATTTTGCTAGTGATTTATGTCTTTTTAAAATTCGCATGGGCTAAGAGCTGTTTAGTCAGAGATGTAATAGATATACGAGATGATATTATGGAAATCTTTAATGACATAAACCCAGAATAGATACATTTCGGTTAAGGTGTGGGTGGGGTGGGGGTGGATGGGTGGGTGGATGTTGGTATGAATTTTTAACGTAGCTTTAACAATTTTTCAGTCAAAAACAAAAGGGCCGCGATTTCTTTCAGAAATAGATTGAATGAATACAGGTTTAATGGAGGAAGGAACCAGAATCCACACCTATTTTTTTAATAGACTTATGATGTTGAACGACTTGGGTATCATTTTAATAGTGCGGTATCAATATCATCATAATTATTTAGATTTTTAAAAAAAATATAACTGGAAATATTAACACACACAATTTGTCAAGAAATAAGAAGCGATTCGAAATGTGTTTTTATAGAGGAAACTGTTGAACGCTGCATGTGAATAGATATAGGTCTTATGGGGATGATTTCTTTCTAATTTTTTTTTTTAAAAGTTAAAATGATTGCATTAATATTCAAAATAGAGCTGATAACAAACGAATTTTGGATGCAATTGAATCGGTTACACGCATACACACATTGTAAATATGACAAAATATTTCAAGCAAAATACCTTAGTTAAATGAATGACATTAATATTCAACAATTTAATAATGTTGAAGTTGAATTTGAAATCTACGAAAATGTGTATGAAAGAGTTGATTAGAGACGGTGAACAAGATCGAGATTTAAAAAGAGCTAAAGTTAACAAAAACGTTCGTCAGACCAGTGTTTGTGAAAAAAGAGAGATACCCATATAATATTCTTGTAGAATTGTATGTAATAAAGTTCCTAGTACAATAAGTATATTTCATTAAGAGGTTATCTATAACAATGTTTAAAGATTACCCAAACAACTTCATTTCATAAATTCAAAGTTCATTTCACGAAAATGAGATTTAGAAAGGATAACTGTTCAGATAGATAAATGTAATTATATACCTAATGAATAATGAACAGGTAAAACAGATAGACATAGTTCATCATGATATTATCCGCTTTTTAAATCAAAGACAAATGCATATGACTCAACAGCTTACAAAGATTATTGTAATGCAAAATGTTATGAAAAATTAAAAATATTTAAATCGAAAACTGTGTATGAAATCGCAAATCCTATTTTTTTTTTTACAGCTACCTAACTTGTAAATATAAAACACCAGCAAATTACGATATGAATTAAACTAATAAAAATCCGCAATATATAATTCTATTTACCAATAGTCTATATAGATGCTACGCACCCATTTATAAAGAGGTTGAACAAGAAGTCATTATTATGCCTATCAATAATTACAAATATATTTCATTTCCAAATATTTTATGGTTGATAAGTTAAAAAGGATCGAAATGAAGTTTTGTAAAAGGATGACTACTATAGTCAGATGGTTTTCGTGTTATAAGCCAAACCATAGAGCAACTTAAAGCAAATCTTATCGATCTTCAAATCATAGAAACAAAGAATATTGTTGGAGTAATGCAAGAGTTGGAGGTAAACAAGTTATGATATTATTTAAAAAGAAAATAACTTTATTCATTTTTTTTTAAGTTTAAAGAACAAACTACTACCAGAGTTAAAAGTCTTGACAACATTTTATCAGGATCTGCATGTCTTGGAAAGATTATGCAATTGTTGAAGGAATTCTAAAATAAATATAGGCGTACTAACGTATTTGCATGACCCTTTGTACAATTATCCTTTAGCAGCAGGGAAACTAATTCCAAATATGCACAATGTATCACAATTACATAAAATTTTTATAGATAAGAGCAGCACAAAACTTTCAATATATAAATTAGTGTTGACGTTAAAACCCAATACATAATGATATCCATTATCTTAAATCTGAAAGTGCCTGTTAAGATTCAAATTGTTTTAAGATACCTCGAATACAAGCCACGACCTTCAAAGAGATTGAATACTATTGTGGTAAATATTGTATAGTGAATTATTTACGAAGGCCAGCGCGTTGGACCATTCGACCACCTAATTTAATAATAAATCTACGAAGAGCAGTCTGATACAGTATCAGAAATAGCAGTGATATTCTAAATTTGTTGCCGTATACGATAAATTGAACAGCTTTATTACATGATTTATGCGCATTGAAACTCCTGATGCGATCCTTCCTAGATTATTAGTCATAGTACGTTGCTCTATTTTTGTCCTCACTGAAATTGGTATTCACAAATCTTTAAATCTTGCAAAAATAATGCACTCGTCTAATTTACACAAAGACACAGTGATCTCATTCAAGAGTGCTCTTAAAACTCATTTATTTCAACTGCAAGAACAGTCATGAAGACCTACTAATGTATCCTTATAACGTATCCTTACTTTAAAAATTTACATGTTTTTCTATTTCGAAATGTGGTGATTTTTATTTTTGTAATCATACCATTATATATGTTTTCTATTCTTTTTAAATGTTGTCAAATGTTGTAAAGCGCTTAGAGCTTCTAAAGATTAGGCACTATATAAAGTCGTCGTCATTATTATTATTATTATTATTATTATTATTATTATTATTATTATTATTATTATTATTATTATTATTATTATTATTATTACACCATCATTATAGTGGCTGTTATTTAGGGAAGGGACGTTAACAAATAGGACAGATGTCTATGTGATGGATTCCTGGAAGTTCTTGCATTTTAAGTGTATCCAGGGCATACATTTAACAGTCTAGGAGCAAAGAAAACTTACTCTTAAAACGCCTAATTTTTTTTTCTCGCATGGGGGGGGGGCAGACGGCTGACTCATCCCCTACCTCGGTCTCCGTCCCTGATTATCGTACGAAATGTTTGGATTGTTTAGTACTGACTTATTAGCATCTTCTTCGACGTTCTATCGAACACGACAAGTTAGCTACAAATTTCAATCCATACGTTAGGTCCTAGTCTAGATATAACCACTTGTACACGATGTGCAGGTTTTACGCTGATCTGATTGTACGTAATACAATAGCCAGCTGGATTGAAATAATTTACTCGTTGTGGTGGTAGTGTTTCTTGTTTGTGAGAAAATGTATATTTTCCTTATCTCAACATTCAAGTGGTACATTTTTTATAGCTATTTTCTCAGTCGTCCTTGTAAGTAAAACAAAATTATACCTGTTGCAACACCTATAAGTAAATATTCACAAGTCATTAGTTTATCAGTAGATGGTAAACTCAATCGTTAGGTAGTATAAATGCTGTATTATTGAATCTTCCATAATATTACCCTCTTCAAGATAATGGTTTCTGTGATATTTTAATTTAGTTACTTTGTTTTTAAATTGTTTCTGGATCAAATAGAGGAAAAATGGTAAAGCTGGTGAAGTTGAATTCGATAAGCATTCATGATGACACTGATTAATTTAATGCAAATTTGAATGTTCATAATGTTGAAATAAAAATTGACGAGGGATTTTAAATTCCTGCATAGAGACCATTAAATATAGTTTAAGAATGTCAATAATCTATTATACATGGATTAGATGTTTCTGAAGTACGGTGAATAAAGTATAACAACTTTTAAAAAAAACAGTAATGTGAGATAATTGGTTGAGTTATCAAACACAGCAGCAGCTGCATTCTCTAATATTAATGGCAGTGTAATAAGCTGAGACTGAACATCAATGGGCAAATTTATGTCTGTTTTATCTAAAGTATGTTATTTATCTTTTTGCTGTAGTAATTGGTGTGTTGTTTGGAATTATTCTCAATTGTAAGGAAACAAGAAGAAAAGGGATAGAAAGAGAGTGTGATAGTACTTAATTTTTAGAAATTAAATTCGTTTACATTATATGTTAATTATCAGATTTATGCAAGATTTTTTTTTGTATTCTTTTCCTGAACAATCTTTTTGGAACATTTTTAGAACTCGCAGAACATGGAACTTGTTCGCTGTTATTTTCTCTGTCCCCTGTCTTTCCGGTCAGATCACTTGCTCAGTGGTACTAGGAATCAGGCGGAGAATCTTTTTCTTTACCTAACTTTTGTTTAACATTCACAGACTGGTTATCGAATAATCTTTACAGCGCCAGTATTTATAATAGTATTTGTTCCCAAAAAATATATTGGATTACTTTTATAAATTTGTATTGCTTGCTACGGTGTAGTTTTTTTTTTTTTTTCATCATCATATCATTTAGGAGTAGTTCATAACCACCAGCTACATATTTTAATCTAAATTATTTGTATCTACCGTAGTAAGCTGGTGCGTAAAAGTATGTTGCCGGCCAAACCTACTGTACACTACTATCTGTTTTAAAATTCTGAATTCCATTTAGCTGAAACAAATGTTTAACTGATAATTTGTATCTTTATAATAAACAAATTTGGAATTTGGAAAGTGGCCACTTCAGCGTGCAAAGCTCTCTCTCTCTCTCTCTCTCTCTCTCTCTCTCTCTCTCTCTCTCTCTCTCTCTCTCTCTCTCTCTCTCTCTCTCTCTCTCTCTCTCTCTCTCTCTCTCTCTCTCTCTCTCTCTCTCTCTCTCTCTCTCTCTCTCTCTCTCTCTCTCTCTCTCTCTCTCTCTCTCTCTCTCTCTCTCTCTCTCTCTCTCTCTCTCTCTCTCTCTCTCTCTCTCTCTCTCTCTCTCTCTCTCTCTCTCTCTCTCTCTCTCTCTCTCTCTCTCTCTCTCTCTCTCTCTCTCTCTCTCTCTCTCTCTCTCTCTCTCTCTCTCTCTCTCTCTCTCTCTCTCTCTCTCTCTCTCTCTCTCTCTCTCTCTCTCTCTCTCTCTCTCTCTCTCTCTCTCTCTCTCTCTCTCTCTCTCTCTCTCTCTCTCTCTCTCTCTCTCTCTCTCTCTCTCTCTCTCTCTCTCTCTCTCTCTCTCTCTCTCTCTCTCTCTCTCTCTCTCTCTCTCTCTCTCTCTCTCTCTCTCTCTCTGGATATTATATAGGAAAGAAACCACTTACCACCCGCAAAGGGAAGCCTCATTTCCGTTGTAGATCTAATTCCTACCCGATAGTAATTTGTTCTAATTTCGAATGTTTGTATAGGTAGTTTCACGCGGCTCCGTGTGCAAGCCATAGCTGGGTTCAACACCCGTCTGGATGACCTCAACTGCTTAATTTTGTGGCTCATTTTAGCCTTTTATCTGTTTGTTTGTAGAAGGACTATGCGAAATGAAAGGATAGAAATTTGGCTCATTTTGGTCTTCTATTTGTTTGTTTGTGGAAGGACTGTGCGAAATGAAAGGATAGAAATTTGGCTCATTTTGGTCTTCTATTTGTTTGTTTGTGGAAGGACTGTGCGAAATGAAAGGATAGAAATTTGGCTCATTTTGGTCTTCTATTTGTTTGTTTGTGGAAGGACTGTGCGAAATGAAAGGATAGAAATTTGGCTCATTTTGGTCTTCTATTTGTTTGTTTGTAGAAGGACTGTGCGAAATGAAAGGATAGAAATTTGGCTCATTTTGGTCTTCTATTTGTTTGTTTGTGGAAGGACTGTGCGAAATGAAAGGATAGAAATTTGGCTCATTTTGGTCTTCTATTTGTTTGTTTGTGGAAGGACTGTGCGAAATGAAAGGATAGAAATTTGGCTCATTTTGGTCTTCTATTTGTTTGTTTGTGGAAGGACTATGCGAAATGAAAGGATAGAAATTTGGCTCATTTTGGTCTTCTATTTGTTTGTTTGTGGAAGGACTGTGCGAAATGAAAGGATAGAAATTTGGCTCATTTTGGTCTTCTATTTGTTTGTTTGTGGAAGGACTGTGCGAAATGAAAGGATAGAAATTTTAGAGGTTAGCTATACAACATTGTGTTACAAGTCTCCCGTTGCATGTACTTCGTACAAGGCCAACATCGCCAACCCAGTGCCCTTTTAGTTAACCAGTGCTGTCTTATTTAACTTCACATGGTGTTTAAACTTATTGTGCAGTATTTTTGTCTACATTTCAATGCTACCAGATTTAGATAATAAGACAGCACTCAATTGTATATGCAAAATATTATAGGGATACCGAGTTTCTATTCATCTACCTTTCTTTACAACTCTTAGGATTTTACCGAATGAGAAATTTCGTTCAGTTGCTTTCCTATAATTTCTAGCATGATTGAAGAATGGTTTTCACTTCCTGGACGTGCATGTATAAAGCTGTGCTGATTTGATTTGCCAAATGTGATCGAGTGCCTTTTATGAGACTGGTAGTGAGCAACTTTATATTAAAAATGACATGGTGAGCATACCTTTTTTTCTCAAATATTAAATAAATAAATCAAAACTGGAAGGTTATTTGGCTAGCTTATTCTGAACAAATTTTGAAAAGGAGAGGCGACTCATTTTTTTTTTTCTTCTTGAAAAATTAAGATTAAATATAATGTTCATACGTTGACTTGACTTTTTTCATGAAGGAAGAGATGTTGGAGAGCCGGCGTGTTTTCTTTTAAAAAAAAAAATAAAAAAATGAAAACCGGTTTGAGATGTTTGAATGAGCGAAGACAGTGAACCAATCCCTGAAACAGTACCTTTTTGGAGGAAATCATATATTGGTTGCGCAGTTTTTTAAAACCAGTTTAAAATGGTTGATAAGGTTCGAAGTGGTCAAACCGGTTTAAAGTGCATGACTGACTGATGATTCTGATTTCATATTGTAATAAAATTAAGGTGATGTACATTTGGTTGTAGCGCCCCGTTTAAGCAATTCTTAGGTTTGTGTGATTACTTCTTTGATTATTGGAATTTGGTGCAATGGGAAGTATTCCTTAGCACGAAATAATTAGCCAATTATTAGTAGCAAACGTCCTGAGAGAAAGTGTTAGCGAGTTTCCAAGATGCTATGGTCAATGAGTAGCAAATTCAGACCCAATCCGCATGACTGTCCCTGTACTTTATAAAATCTAGTGGTGTACATTGGTGTTGTGAATGCAGTGTCAGTATTTACGTCAGGAAACCGGTAAATTACACAACTGAATAAATGAGAAGGGACTCGGAAGATACCGGTTTTGTCGCCATGGTGGCAAATGTGATGTAGTTTTACTGGTGTGATGTGTTTTGAAACGGTAGATTGACTGGTCTCAGGTGGCGCAGTTAAAATAGTCCCCTGTGTTAGGAATAGTTGTAGAGTTTCTACTGTATGAGCTGCTGGCGGAATGGAAAGTTAATGTAGAGAAACTATGCGGCTATATGGTTGATGATTATTTGGCAAGTTGTAAATGGTGTGGTCTTACATTGATTAGAGTAAAATTTATGCATAGAGTGGACACGTCAGGCTTTCCAACTAAAAATTGAAGTTGTATAGAAGTCTTTGGAAATTTGTGGTAAACATATGACTTCTAGCGAGATTCGCGCCATGGTTTCGACGCCGCTCGGTCAAGCAAAGACTTCTGGCTTGTAACAATATTTATTCACTTCTATTTTTTTAAACAAAGAAAAAAAACATAAGATATTTCATTTACCGTATGAGTGTAACGGTAGGAATCTTTTAAGTGTAGCAGTAAGAATCGTGTGAGTGTAGCGGTAAGAATCGTGTGAGTGTAACGGCAGGAAAATTATATTGTCAGAACAGGTACAGAGCATAAATAACAAATTTGGCCTATTTTCGACGCAATTTTGGTAAAGTACAAGCTGGATTTAAACAGGAACGAAATAATTATGTCTTGAAAGTACGATTAAACCCTTAAAGCTAGGCATTTAGGTAATTTTATCTTGGATCGTAAGAGAAGAAACAGCCAAGGTTGGGCAGATTTATTGCTAACTTCCTTTTCAGATTGTGGCATCTTAAAATTAATTTTTAGTTCACGAGGCCACTGAAAAATATATTTGTTGTTTTACTAGTATAGGCCGCCTTGATTTACATACATTTGTTATTTAGGGTTAATATAACAAAAGTGTGTGTTATCTTTTTCCTTTTTATCGGGATTAAAAGTGTATGTTACAGATACTTTTAGATAGACAAACAAAAGAAAAAACATGTAGTATTATTAGAATATTGGAACTTGTAAAACCAAACAGTTTTAATTAAAACAAAATTGGACTGTACACAAAACCGAATCTATCTGAATTTATTTTGAACTGTACCGTGTAATAGTTGTTTTTTTTTTTATTTTACAAAACTATTTTGATATTGAAAATATACCTGTATCGTCGGAAAAATTAAACATTGTCCGTAACTTGTTTACGGGTTTGTTCTATTTGCTTTCGGAACGCCGTCTATTTCAAATGCGAATCGAATACAGTAACTAACATGATTTGGAAAAGGGCGTCAACGTTCCCTTTGGTCCCGTTTGTCGACTCTCATTGTATTCTTTGATATATATGCATTAAAAATATAACGAATTAGGTGTGAGTAACATATTTCAATGTTTTCAATGATTTTAAGAAAAACACCATTTTGCACCTTTTCGGAAGGCCTCCCTTAGCACAATATCAGAGGTCATTGGCAGAATATCAATGTACACTGCATTATTTTAGCGTGTATATTTCAATAAACGTAGACCATTTTGGCGCTAAATGCGCAAAAAGATACATTTGTTATGCCTAGTGAAGTGTCCTTTCGTGTATTACTTTATAATTTAATGAGACAAAATGGAATGAACGTAAATTGTAAGAGAAAAAAAAACAACAAACAACTGCTAGATGGACTCTACTATCAGTGCTTAGATTACTTACAATGAAATGCCTTCCTCTACCGGATAACTACATATGGCTCGATCATCGTGAAAGTTCGGTAAATAATCGAGTACTTTTAAAAGGGGCATGTTGTCTTCTTTAGGGACCCGGTGTGGCCGACTGGTCAATGGCAAAAGCCTTTAAGATCATACTTTTCACCTTTGTCCACGTAGGTTCGAGTCTTGTGCTGAGCCTGCGTTGGTACGTGACAAAGATTGCCAGTAGCTTCCCGTGGGTCGGTGCTTTTTCCAGGTTCGTCCTCCACCAGATGGTTGACATTTATAGCCTATTGTGTGCTGAAACATAGCGTTAAACCCAAAACGACAACAGCAACAACTGTTTAATTTAAAAGGTTTGTGCAGAGATTCGTAACGAGCAAATAACTCCAAATACTGGGACAAAATCATTTGTGGACGCAGACATTGCCTTCTTCTCTCCAATTAGTATTCTTTCTCATAGTAAGAATATATCTGAGCATATCACAAAGTTGTGGTCAAAGTTATTTTTTTTTTACTCCTCATTCATGAATGACATTGTCCTTCAATCAAATAGGAATTTGATGCTAATCCGTAAATCTTGTTCGAAGTAGCAGACTACAGTATTGAGTCCCAAAAAATGTATGGCTGGCAGTTTGCCTTTGCCGTGATGTTCCTGTGTTTTACAAAACAGCTGCCCAAGTTTTTGCCCATCACTATACAAAAGCTGTGCTTGTTATGAATTGAAGAACACTGCAATGGCTTTGTGTTGCTTTTTTTAACATTCAGATTTATAGCAAACCATCAATGTAATAGAAACACAAAAATCATCAAAGTGATAGACACACCAAAACCATCAAGGTATTATAAACACCAAAATCATCAAAGCGATAGACACACCAAAATCATTAAAGGGATACACACACCAAAATCATCAAAGTGATAGACACACCAAAAAGTGATTGATCAGTTTATCAGTTTGAAACGTTAACAGTTTTGATGGCTTGGAAATTATTGTATGGCAAAGGTGGATGGTACTTTGTTTATATTTGCAGACGTTCCGACATTGTATTTGTCATGGCTAGCAGACTACAAAAAAAAAAAAAAAAAACCAACACAAAAAAACAACAACAACAAATGTCCAAGTTATCAAGCGTCATTTTTGCATGAAATTCATTAGTTGTCCGTCACGTCACCTCCCATCACGTCCCGTCCTTCGAGTCTCATTTCCGTTTGATAACCTTTGAAGGACTTAATGGATTAGAACGAAATTTCATATTAAATTTAATAGAATAAGTAACTTAATGTCTGGACTATAGGGACCGTTTGGTGGTAGATTTAAGTATATGTGAATGTAGCACTAGGATTTTCAATAGAAAAAATACTGGATTAGAATAATGAAAGTAAGCTTTTTTTTTTAAAAAAAAAAAACCAAACAAATATTTTTGTTTTGGATGCGACTTTTTTTTTTTATTAAAATGAAGATACTGATAAGTCCATTAAACAGCAATTGTAATTAATTATCGTTAAAGTTTTACTTTGTTGCTCAGGAAGTACGCATTTCATCCGTATGGAAGAAGTTACGACCAACGCAAATATCGCAGTATGCGTATAACCAGCTTGGTCATAAAGATATATTCCAAGTAGTAAGCAACACTGCTCTCATTTGTACAGGTCAATTTGTTATACATAGCTATCTTTGGCCGTGTAGGTGAATTCCTTATGTGTGTGCTAACTTTTTATATTAGCTATTTATATTTTTGGAGCGGATATCGGTACATATTAACTCAGGGATTTGAAAAAAAAAATTGGCCAGTTTGTTTGCTTTTGTTTAAACATAAATTGAATGCTAAATGTGGATTCGGACTCTCTCTCTCTTTATATATATATATATATATATATATATATATATATATATATATATATATATATATATATATATATATATATATATATATATATATATTATTGGTGCAGTTTTCCAGAACCTAAAACAGAGTTTTTAATTTCTCACTGTTTGGATTTGTATCGTGAAAGAGTTGTAGGATACTTCAGTCCCATATCGTGCAAATAGACTGATAGTCAAAACCAACCAATACCACCAAATTTTCATGCCATCTTTAAAGTGAATAAAAATTGCTACCATTTCCGACGGTGCCAGCATAATCATCGTAATCACGAAGAACTTCTAGCTAGAATCAGAACGTACATGAATACTAAAGACCATTTCAATAACACCAGCCAGTGTGACTGCTTTTTATATCTATCACAAACATACCAACTACTCATGACCCGTTTAAGAACATGATAGTTCAGAAATTCTGAAATAAAGTCGGGTGTGTTCATTCCATGAAATAGAAAATTAAACTTTGAAAGAGGAAAAGTATTTCCTGAACCGTATTTTAAATTTTCTAAGGATGAAACTTAATTTTCTACATTTTTAAAATTTGGGTTTTTATTTTTTTGTGATGTTTCTCCATGCTGTTCCAACTCAGATACAAGTGCTTTCGATGTTTGTGTTGCACTTCAACATTCTCGTACGTTGATGGTGTTCCAACTCAACAAGCACGTATGACGCTATACAATGACTTTGCCAAGTTAAATACATTTATTGCAGAGCCGTTTTAAGAAGTTTGGGGGCCCTAGACATAAACACGTAACTGCTAACACAACTGACACCGAAATTTTGTTCTTGGGTCGCCGCGACCCAAATTAGCCTCGTCTGCCTTTGCCTTAAAACGGCACTGAATTGTCGTTGTTATAAAGGGTTTGTAAGATTCGTCTGCAGCTTGATCAGTCAGAACGCTTGTCATGTATTTTTTTTTTTTATAAATATTATATTAGATCTATTATTTTGTATTTCTTTATTTACCATGAGTTCACCCTATAATCCGTCACTGTCAGTATAGTTAACACGGAGCTGCGCTTCAGTTGAAATAAGTGTATTCGACTTCTTTATACAGATAGAACAGTCAGATGAATCGATCGCACTTGTCCATACGTGAGATTGCTCCGGTGGCCTAATGGTTAAAGCGTCCTCCTCGAATTGTGGAAGGTCGCGAGTTCCAACCCCGGCCGTGTAAGGATGATGTGACTGGGTTGGACATCATGTTACATGCCTGCGGCAGGTTGTCTCAGTGCTGTACATCACTATAATTGCATTGCCGGATTAGATCCTGTGGAGGCCCCTAAGCAGTCGAAATCTCGCCCACCCCACCCCTCGCAAATTATCTCATAATACGTTAAGATCAAATTAATTAAATATTATTTTGATCCGATGTCGCGGGTCCCATAGACTGGTGCCTACTTTGCCTAAATGGTAATCCGTAACTGATAAACTGCTACACTGCCGACATCGTATTGATATGAGTGAAAAATTGTTGAAGCCACTCTAAATCACCCACTCACTATCCATACGTACATGACGCATTCAGATAAATCAACCATATCTGTACCGAATGCATTCAGCTTCACATTTTTTTTTAAAATGTGCATACTGGTTGTGTAAGAGATAACGTGTGAAAATTGTTTGAAAACACCACCGCCTCCCACATACTTAGTATTTGAAAATATATTTAAGGTAGACATTACTGTTAAATGATGACATCAAATAAATGTCAAATAACTTCATCAGAGACGATTTTCATCCAGCTATAATGTGTTCTGCTTACATTAGCCACAGGTAAAGATAAAGGCTAGGCTATCCCGGTTACTAAAAATAGTCCCTTACCGCATCATTACCTTAATTTCAGTCTGAATTGACGACACAATGCTTGTTACACATAACGGTGCAACGAAAACAAATAGTAAAAACGGTGAAAATCGGGACATTTGCACGTGACCGAATTAAAGATTATGTTTTATAGGGACAATCGCATTGGATTTAATAAGTTATGAACGACAGAACAAAATTCGTGTGATTGCCGAGTTTCTTGTTTTGCCGATGCCACAGCGTGTATGCAACATAGAGGTCAGAAGTGATTTTTGGTAAAATAATTTTTTTTTTTCAGTGGGATTTGTCCCACCAAACCAATGCGCTCCAATTAGGGCGACCTTAGAATGTGATTTTTACCATTTCCCATCAAAATGTACGGCTCTTGTTTGACGTGTATAACTGCTTTTCATTGCATTACATTGACCGGACCTGACTTAGGCCGATTGGACCAAGTTGGCCGGGCCCCGCGCTCGCAGGGGCCCTGCGCATTAGTATTTTTTAAAAAAACATATGTAGAGAGAAAGTAATTTTAAAGCGATGGAAGGAAATTTTAAATTCAGTATCGTATAAAACTTATTTAAAAGTTTATTTCCAAATGCCGTGCTCACAGGTATCCCCGCACAAAATTCCAGAGGGGCCTGCCAAAATGATCCATATAGGGCCCCGCGTTTGCTATGGTCGTTCCTGCATATTGGCGGAGGTCATCGGTGTCGCACGAATATATTTAGAAATTCTGGGCATGTATGAATGACAAGAATATTATATTTGTTCCTCGGCTACTTGAAAATGGTTTCTGTTTTCGTAATGGCCAAACGGTGATTTCATAAACTACGTATATAATGTACAGTGACAATCGTTAAAGAAATGTACACAACTTGTTACTGTTTCAGGTCCATTTGAAGTCACAGTTTATAATGAATGGTGTTTGTGTGGTATGGCGGGGCTGGATAGATCTAAACAGACTGGACGGAGTTGGTTGTTTAGAGTTTGATGTAGAGAGAGCAGAGGTAAGAAAATAAAAATAAAAAACTCCCAGTATTTATATCATATTGTCAAATACGCCTAATAAATCCAGGTATTGTCTCGTAAGATTTATTTTTCTGCAAAATCCAATCCCCCTACCACAATAAATGAACAAAAATTACAACAAAAAAAAAATACTCAAAAAACAGTATTGCGGTGTGATCACGCATATTGCCAAACATCATTGTATGTTGCTTGCAGTTTACGATGTGAAAATCCGCATTGAAAGGAAATTTAATAAGTAAATCAAGGGTTATGACTGAGAATCAAGGTAACATTACAGTAACAATAATTTTTCCAAGTTTTTCCCATAAACTTGAATATTTTCAATTACAGAGCTTCTTTGAAATGTAAACAATATTGGGTGGCAACATTCAATAAAAAATGTTGATCTAATACTGTAGTTTTATTTAAAGACAAAAATGTGATTTAGATATATTCACCCCAATATCTACAACCATGCCGGAAAATCCATGTATTGCGGAACAATCCGTACATGTGGTCAGGCTGATATTTAGGTTTCTTTTCCTTTTGGTTAAGACTTATTTTCTTGCGATCACATTTTTATTTTCTAAAACCACAGAACTTTCAAATTATATAATTGTAGTAAGACAATGAAAAACATACGAGAAAAAGGTATGAAATAAGTCCTTTTCAGAAATGGCTCTAGGATGTGCAGGGTCTAAGGCAACAAACGATGAGCGGAGTCCCAAGCAAAAAATGCATTGCGGAGTTGATTTCCGTAATCAGCGCGGCACCTCCGAAAGCGCGTGGCTCAAGGTGGTTGCCTCGTTCGCCTTGCCCTAGGGTCGGGTCTGGTCCTTTTAAAATATATCTCTAGGAAATATTTTCCACCGCTTTATCTTTGATATTTGTATGTTTTCTAACTACAATGATTCATGTTCAAAGAACTGTGTCGAAAACAAAAGGCATTGTTGAGATAACTTGTCTGATGCTGTGTCAATGTAATTTAAGGAACAACATTTTAATATTCACGGCAGTTGAGAAGAGGGGTGGTATGGGATAAGGTTTGGTAGGCAGTTCCAGAATTTTGTTTCGAATCAAAATTTTCTTTTTGTTGCTTTTACGTCAAGATACTTTTAAAAAGTAATGGAAGTGTTTTCCTTTTTCGATAAATTGGAGCAAAAATTTATTTTCATGTATTACATGACGGCCGGGGTGTAAAAAAGATTCCCAGCTTCCGTTTCAGCTCCCCCCCATTAATATGGTTCAGCCCTTATTACATTGCTTGTTACGCAGGACGTACAACCGTCTTCTGCTAGAGGTGGTCGAATGTCCATTTCCTTTAATGAACTCTTTAAACAATTTATTCGCATTTGGGGACTGTTCCATGATTTTTACAACACTAGGTGATTTACTTCATAAACATGAACTGAGGTGGAGAAAGCCTGAAGGAGTGAAGCTTGCTAAGGTGAGTTTAATTACTAAACTCGTAGGAAATTGGAATGTGGTTGCAAATGGCCAAAATATATTTATGCAAAGTAATTAGTCACAAATTGGTTTTATTAGTTCCCAGCTTTGGTACAAAAATAATACAACCCATCCATTATCCAGCAGAAAGACTAAATGTATTTGAAGGTAAGTTTTCATATTGGTAAACTGCAAAGGTAGAGTTTTCCAGCAGGGGTTAGTCTTGTGCTATTATTATTATTATTATTATTATTATTATTATTATTATTATTATTATTATTATTATTATTATTACACAAGGTGACATCTAAAGATTGTTGTGTCTCTTGAACCTAATTTACAAGAATATTCACCCATAGAAATTGTAAATGCAGTATTTTAAAGTGTTTTTTCATGATCAGTGGATATGCAAATAATGTTTTGCATGAACAGAATTATGACATCAGGGTCTCAAACCTGCATAGAAAGACAAGTAGAAATAAATACAGCACTCCCCTCACTGTTTTGCCCTTCATTATAACACCTACCCTGTTAAAATGCATGCATGGTCATGGATCAAATTTCATTACATAGTGGTAAAATTATGTGTATAATTTACTTTGTTATAACACAGCCTCATTATAAGGTATAATGTATGACTTAATAGACAGCATTATCATTAGGGAATACTGTATCAGACAATTTAGCAATCCTTTTAACAGTTGTCTTTATTACAATCCATTATAGACAGGTGTCATCAATGAACATTCCTCACATATATTTTTATGTTTTTAGCCTTAAATATTATCAGATTTATACCACATAAAAATAAGCTTAGAATTTGAGATTTTTTATACTGTGTAGAATACAATGCAAAAAGACAGACTCATGAGAAAAAATGTAATATAAAGTGAATGATTCGATGTTGCACTGTTTTGAGGTTTAATCTGTTTTGAGGTTTATATTTTAATATCTGTTTTCAGGTTAATATCTGTTTTGAAGTTTAATATCTGTTTTGAGGTTTTATATCTGTTTTGAGGTATAATAATCTGCATACATTTGTACAAGTAGTTTTAAATATTTAACATCCAGTTGAGAAGATTAAAAAGATGCAAAATGAAAACAAGATTTTCCACTTGAATGAGATATATTTATAAATGTGTGTAAATTGGCTCAAAATATTCAGAATGGAGATCACTTATATTTCTTGACAGTTATGGAAATAGAGAAGGTATAAAAGTATGATATAGCACTGCAGGTAATATTCATTGAGTCTTAATTGTAGATTGATCGAGGTGCAAAATAATAACTTTTTGTATAATTTAGACCTATGAAAAAGATGTCAGCTGTACCCTTTCAAAAAATATTTGTTGAAGACTTGCATGGTAAACTATAGCAAAAAAATCCCAACTCAATTAAGTTTCCCTGTGATAGGTAACCATATAAAGTAATTAATGTGAGAAACGGTTGTTTTTTTTTAACTGGTATGAGATTATTGTAAAGAAAGAGCATAACAAAATTAACTCAAGAATAGTTTATGTAGTTTTGAAGTTTTTGTAACTAAAAAAGGAGAAAGTTTGCTTCTGAGATGGACATAATATAATTATTCAGGTTCAGATATTGTCAGAACTAAATTCCTGACAAGACCATCATATGCACAGTAGGTCTAGACTTAGAGCATATGCAACCAGGGAGAAATCATTATGCCAGACAGAGCATATGCCTGTAGAAAGAGAGCACCTGCTTCTCCCTACTGCTGCTCTTTAGTTTTGTGAGGTACAAAAGTTTTAGTGCACATAATTTGAATTGTGAAGCAGCTAAAGTTTTTGTGGCTAAGTTCTGCTTGTGTCAGAAATGTGCTTGCAAAGTAACATGCACTAATAGTGTAAACATTTTATTAGGAAGTAATTCTTTGAGGTTATTTTCTAAAAATAATGCTAGAAATTCTGCTGGTGAAATATTTGAAAAAGTAATTTTCAATGATTTCATCTTTCATTTTATTGCCACATGAATTTGGAAATACTTAGAAAATAAAGATTCGTTAAAATAGATAGGGATTCTGCCAATTTGAAATAAATAAAAATTAATGGCAGATCGAAAACATTCATTTCTAATTTCATTGTAATATCATAGCTAGTTAAATAAAACTGCTTGTTATTAATGTTGCATTTAAATGCAGTCTTTTGATGTCAGCATCAATGGTTTATAAAAAATAAAGTGATAAATTTATGAGGTAATATATTAAATAAAATGAAATAATCATCTTGCTCAGCCAGCAAATATTCTTCAGCTGTTTGACAAAGTTAAGAGTTTTGCATTAGAAATGATCTGCAATGAATATTTTTCTCATTTCACTTTTTTTCAATGACATAACCACAGGACATATGGCAAAAGAAGTATTATTTAAGTTGATTGAATTTTCTAATCTGCTAGTGTGGGGACTTAATCACAGCTGAAGATATTTCCTCAAGATTTGTGACCGTTATTGCTTTCAGAAGTTCTTAATTTGTGGAAACTCTCAAGAAATCAAAACATATGTGTCAACTGGGTTGGAAACAGTTTGACTTGCTCCTAATGATAATAAATGTACACAATCTGAGATGAAAATGCCAGATTCATAAAAATGAATCCCTAATATTCAAATTAATAAACTCTCCTGCACAAAAGGCCACTTTAGCACCTTTTTGAATTTGATTTTGGCCAATAATTAAAACTGTTATTTGGTTTTACATCTGCCATTAAGGTTTTGAAGACCCAGGGGTTATATCATGCCAGCTTCCTAGTTGCATAACCTATTGACCTAGCCAGGTTGTGCAATATTTCATATTTGGCAAACGATAAAGGACAGAGACTCTGGCAAACCTAAATTGCTACATTTCTATAATTTTATGGTGATAATTGATGATAAAAGTTTTGGCAGATTTGGTGGAGCAGATGCACAGGAAATGGGCTTCATTGTAAGGTCTTTGCTCTTTGTGAGAGCAATCCCTGGGACATCTGAGTTGGAGAAGTTTGTATAGCACCCTACACATGTCCAAACCTCTAATCTTAATTAAGCCATATGTTGCTGTTGAAATGGATTAGATTTTACTTGTAGATTGTCTTGATCTTTATGTAAAACTTGGCTACGTAATCAGTAACATTGTGTAATCCAGAGCTTTGGAGTCTGATTGGTTAAACACAGCAGCCCCTCACCATCAACCAAGGTTGTTACATGTGCATGGTGACCCCATCATCCCTGCATCTGCCACTAAAAACTCTAAAATCATTGAAAGACAAAGAAACAAAGGCTTTTCAGAGCTAAAACTGAAGCTTACAAGGCTGGGTTGCACTAAAAGCAATCCTTGCAAATGGTGCTTCATTCTGGAGGCAACAGTCAGGTGGCTGGGTGGTAAGCCATTGCTTCTCATGAATTTTACAAAATGTGCATGTTAGAAGTGGAAAATTAAACATTTTTCTCATACTGGGGGAACAAAAAGACAAAGAAAAAAATCAATACTTCTTAATGATCAGCTGTCTTCAGCCAAAGCAACTTTTATTTGCCTGGATTGTGTAATCAGCCTTTGCAAATGGCATCCCTACCACCATATGCAGACTCTCTTCAGACATTAGGCCTGCGAATGCATTAAAACCTATTATATTACTTGAATCTTACTCCCAACTTCATGCTTTCATTCGTTTAATGTACTATGACAGATCATTAGATGTGATTAGAGTTTATATCATCCAAAACAAAAGACAAAGTTCATAGCTTTTTTGCCCTCAGCTGTTAGTGTCAAGCGAGAACTCTATTGCTCATGGATACCATGTTAAAGCAAAAGGTTGTTTAGTGCTGTACAAGTAAATTTGGGGTAAACATTTGAAGTCTATTAGATAACTTTGTTGAGAAGAACTTTGTAAACTCTTGTTTGAAGCCTGATGGCCAGACTTGACCAGACAGTTTTCACAAAAATAAAGAGTGGACATGGGTACTTTTTGCCTTTTTCAGAAGTTTTTAGTTCATCAGCATATATACATTCTGTCATAGCTATTGTTATTTATCTCCTGTATTCTTTCTATATGATATCTGGCTACCTTGAAGTATTTATAATGCAGGCATCTAAGGACAAGTATAAACACATATCTTAATATAAGTATTGATGATGTTAACATACTGTGTTCATTATTTATTTATCGTAGGTGGAAGATACATTGTTAAGAGAGCAGATAGATCAGTACAATCGACAGTTGAGAGACTTTGAAGATCGACAGCGTCAGTATCATGAAGAACAAGAGAGAAGGGCAGAAGCGGAAGCAGAGGTAGTACAAGCTTTACTGCGCTTCTCAGAAGAACGCAAGTCCTAATTTTTGTTGTAAAACTATAGACCAGCTATAAAAAATGAGTCACAGTTGACCTAGTATCAATGCTTGTATGTTTCAGTTCTTAAAAATAGATTCTCTTCCTTCGAAGTCAAGCATTGGTCAGGTTAGGTTATGGTGAACCTTATCCAAAAGGGGTTGTAAAGAAAAATGTCAATTGTTCCAATTGAGTGGACCATATTTGGCAGATAAGAAAGTTTGTAAAAACAGAAGCGAAATAATATAAAATATGTTAAAAGTTAGTTTTGCATGTACTTAAAGCTAGTCTCTAGATCTGTTTCTAACTTAAAACAAATTTCTGATAAAACTGCTACAACTTTACTCAGTTGATAAGGTGGCTTTATTTATTGAAAGCTTTCATTTGGTTATAATTTGCTGTCAGCCTATTTGCATGATTGTTGTACTCCGAATTCCATCACATTGTTATTGGCTTTGAACTTGCATGCCACCGCTTTCTGTTGTATTCATTTTTGTCTTTGTAAACAATATAGGGCTCTCCCCTTTGTTTATTACAGGGATCTATGTACATGCCTCCTGAGAAATGACATAATCCTGAAAATTAGGCCACTATCTCCTACTTTTTGAAGTCCTAACGTTACAGACTTTGTTGGAAAATAGCTATGGCTTTAATGGAAATCAAGAAAAGAGGGTAGAAATTTACATGAAAATTACACTCAGGATTGATGAAATTTTGTAGAGATTCCCCCTGGATCACAGAAGTTTTTCCCAGTTGAAATTATGTATTTGAAAATGCTTGTTCTCTTTAATATCAGTTGACATTGTATTTATGGCATGATAACAAAAAATGAATTCGAGATTAACTTTTTAAAAAGTACATGCTTTTTAGTGTATGCTTTTAACATTTTGTTATGCAACTGAAAATTTAGGTGATTTGTATATTATGAGTAAACCTTCAAATAGTCACCTTTTTATTAAATTATTAATAAAAAGGTAGAAAAACTATTTTTTTAAATCCAAAATGAAATCACTATAAAGGCATTTTTCTACAACAAAATAGTTCATAGCCATATAGATGTTTTAGTGTCAAAGAATTCTACTTTGCAAATTCTTTGAATTTGAAAATACATTTTAATACTGTTATTGTTTTATTTTGATAAACTGAAAATACTCTGTTATTTTTCATAGGACTAGCTTTTAATCAAATGTAAATGTACTTGCATATTGTAGATATTGTGATTGTAGATTGTTTTAGTATAAAGGCAGAAATTTATTATAAAAGATATTAGTTTTCTAGTGGAGAGTACACAAATTAGCTACAGTAAACCCTCATTATAAGGAACCTGACTGTTAAAAATTTCTTAGTATAGACAAACACCCACATTAGACACCCAGGAGAAGCTGTACTTAAATAGAATATTTTGTTATAGCAAATGCCTGGTTACAGTGAACAGTTCATATGTACTCCAGATCAGTTGTTGTAATTTGTGACCACCATACATGAAAGGACATATTTTACCATGAAGGAGTATTTTAGTTAAGAAACTATTCATATACCTTGCAAAGGGTAATATAATATGCTCGTCTATTATGCTTAGATAATTTAATTTTATTACACATTATTTGAAAACTACTAGTTCAAAGAAATAAGCAGTAATTGACTTTATAGAACAGTTTTGAAGAACTGTAAAAGGCTTCTATATCTAAAGAGAGTAACATATTTTGGTAGATTGAAAAAGTTTCAATAAAAAATGCATTAGATCTATTTACCTATCTCAGGTACAGACTGCAGAGACCCACCAGTTTAGGGTCTGTATTAAAACTGAAAAATTAAGGGGGGGGGAGAAATCCATGTATTTCAAATGGGGGTGGGGAGATTCTAAATACATGGAATATTTAAAGTTGTAAATGAGGAAGAATTTGCAAAAATGTTATGTAACTTGGGTTTTTATGCAGTTTTTTTAAGAATAAAGTGAATCCAGCAATCATGCATCCAAAAGTATATTCTGGCCATCTGATTAAAGTTTATGCCAATATGTCTAGGTCAGATGATCATGATTGATGTTAATATACCCAGGCCATCTGATCATGGTTTATGCCAATATACCCTGGCCATCTAATCATGGTTTGTGCCAATATGCCCTGGCCATCTAATCATGATTTATGTCAATATACCCTAGTCATCTGATTATGATTTATTCCAATATACCCAGGTCATCTAATCATGGTTTATGCCAATATATCAAAGACAGCTGATCATGGTTATTGCCAATATGCCCTGGCTATCTGATCTGATCTAGGTTTTTGCCATTCAATTAAAACTAAGTAGAAGAGGGTAGACCCTGATCTGTTGGGGCATTATGTCATGACAGATTGGGTCTATACCATTTTCATTTGGTTGTAGGTAACACATGAATTGATAAGGAAATGGCATTGTGGCCCCAGGCATCCCATTATTATCCCAACCTGAAGAGTTCCCAATCATGGCTGATACTCCCTTCAGGTCATATATGTAAAAAATATAAATAATTGTTATATCTTCATATATTGCAATGTTCTGCGACCATTTTTTTTCATAATTCTTTAATTTTTCTTCAGTATAATGTGTGCCATGATTATGTTTGATAGGAATCATTCTAAATTTATCTTCGTTATAACTCATTAAATGCCATTGACAAAAGTTTTGTAAATCTAGAAATTGTGAAAGTTATTTTTATACACGTCATAAGACAGAGTGTATTATGGTATGATGTCCTTCTGTCCATTCATGTCTCTGTTCATTACCAATTTTGTTTCTATAAAATAACTCAAATTTTCGACTAGTTGCAATAACCCTACTTTGTAGATGGCTTGCACTTTGGGTAAGAAAGGATCTTTATGATTTTGGCATCAAAAGGTCAGTGGCTAAAGGAAGAAGATAAGATTAGTTTTGCATCACACACTTGCACCAGACTTTAATGATGTGTTTTATTTGTTGGGCATGATACATACTGTACCATTCTTGTTTACAAATTTTGTTCCATTTGTAAAACATTCATGATGTCATCTTTCTTCTTGTGATCACCATCAAGCTGCTTAAAATCATAAAAGGAACATTTTTAATTGCTGATCATTATAAATTTTGTATCATTTGTCATTTTTCAAGGCTGCTATCCTGAAGGCATTACAGTGAAACCTATGCAGTTATTGTTTGGATTCATTATGTTAATGAGACAGCAAAAGTTTCACAATAATGCACACTATGTTTGAAAAATTGATACAAGATTTACAACTAAAATAAATTTAATAAATAAATAAATTTACACTTTTGATCTTGTATACATTTACCACACAACATGCTCTTGCTGAATCAAAGAATTGAAAGAAATTTTAAAATTGGTTTCTCATTTTTTCAGGTATTATTATATTATACATTACACACATGTTCATCTTCACTGAACTGAAATTAGACTAAAGTTGATTATATTCTAGAGATAAACCTTGATTTGCAATTTTATGAAAATGAGTCAGATGATTAAATATGGAAAGGAAAGAAATTGTTTTGTTTGTTTGATTGGTGATATTGGCATCACAAATGTTATTTTTTTTACAGTTATGATTTTTGTTTGTGTATTGCAGTTTTATATTGCTATGTTCTTATGTTTATTTCATTGTTGTATTACTGCTTCATTTCCTCATTTGTCCAGGCTTTGTAAAGGTCATATTGTGTAGATCTATTTTGTGTATGTTAGTGTTGTTTATGTACAGTAGATGTAAAGAGACAATATTTTTATAAGCATAGATTTGTAAGTATAAGAAATTATTTATTTGTAAATTTGTTAAATTTTTTTAACCAAAACTATTTCAAAAATGAGTCTAGTCATTCTTTCATGTATGTGTAAATAGAAATATATATCTCAGTATATATATATATATATATATATATATATATATATATATATATATATATATATATATATAAAACATATATCTCAGTATTTGAAAATAGATATATCAGCTACATGAAAATACATGAAAATTCCTGTATATGTATGCATCTGTGTATAGATGTGATTTATATTTTATTTCTGTTTGTGAGACTCCTGGACACAAGTATTTAATATTTTTAAAACTTCACTTTATAGCCGAAAAAACATGAACATAGAACATGAAATTCCATATGCTCACCATTATGGAATCATTGTTATGACTAAAGTTTGATGTTACATGGATTAGATGGTGTACCAAGCAACTTTTGACTAGGATTGCATTTTGGTGCTGCAGCCATACAGTGTATAACAATAAAACAAAAACAACTTAGATATACAAATATTTTTAGATGTGAACTAAATTAGGTCAAATTTGTAAAAAAGGTTATGTTAATTCCGATTGTATTTTGTTGGTCTGCATATATTTATATGAATTTGTGGAAAAAGGGATGGGGCAAAAGTTGGAAAACTAATTCATTAGAATGCCTTGGAATTCTTTATTTGTGACATTGTTTTCTTCATTTTGTTCATTTGTAAATTATATTTTGAGAGAAAATATATGAAAAGATTTATTTTATCATAGTACTATTACTTTTAACTATATTTTTTAAGAAACTTTAGGAAATTATATATATATATATATATATATATATATATATATATATATATATATATATATATATATAATGCAATTATGTTAGTATACTAGTATGAAATTAGATGGTTTTCAAATTTGTATACATAATATATTTAGAATAAATTTATACTGAATTCCTTCCATTTCTAATATATTTTGATTGTAACTGCATTTGAAGTTTCTATTTATAACTGGATAGCTTATGGGTCAGATTTATTTTATAGCACTACTGCAGAATGACATCACAAGTGGATGGTGGGTGGGGGTAAGATTGGTGTCAGTTTACAAAAAAATTATGAAGATGGATAACAATGAGAACTATCTGATTATTTCTTGTCAAAATGAGTCTGTAGTTTTAAAAAATATTGCTAAAAGCATGTATTTAAGCGTCTGATTTCTTATAGCAGTACTTTTGAGTAGGGGAAAATTAAGACAGTTTCTACATGAATTTAGTTCCACTTTTAGAATTGTTTGGTAAGAGCAAGGTAATATCTTGTACCAGAATTTCACTTTTCATTTCTTTAGGGTTAGATGTTAGGCATTTTACTGTAGACCCGAGTACCCTGAATATTTTATTATGTGTTGCATAGTAAACTTCAAAACAGATCCATCAAGCTATGGTCATATTGATTTATGTTTACATGTATCAACTCATAGATGAAGCAAATTTTTAGTGTTTCCCATTACATAAAATGCTGATCTAATACTTTCTAAGCTTTATAAATTATAAACGAAGTAGAAATTCATAAAGTATGAAGTTTCCCTTTTTGAACAATCCCTCTTAGATATAATAATCATAATAGAAAATAAACAGCACAGTGTTTTTAGTAAATAGGTATGGATTCTGTAGAAATAGCATTCATTTCTTCATAAAGATTCACAATAATTTTAAGAAATTAAAATGCAACATCCGAAATGGTTGTGAGTGAAATTTTCCTTTAAAAATCATTGTGGCAGTGCTCATTAGTAAAGGATGGGATGTATATGTAAGAAAGGTTTGATGTTTTTTTTAAACAAAGTGTGTGTGTGTGTGTGTGTGTGTGTGTGTGTGTGTGTGTGTGTGTGTGTGTGTGTGTGATACCAGCATATTAGTGTAGTCCTGTGTATTCAGAGTGGATTGATTTTAATTATCCTAAAAAGGGGCACAAGAATCAATGATGAAACCAAGAAAGGGTGAAGTCATTAAAATAAAAAAGTTCATTTCTTCTTCTATAAACCACACACTTTTATTAGGTCATGACCTCACTATATCTAACAGCAAAATGGCCACCTACATTAGTCACCTATTTTAACATTTAGGACGATGCATCATGCCAATTTTATATCCATGATCAAGGAACAAAGGATTGGTTTAATATGACAGTTGGTTACCTTTTAATGACACTTTTAACACTTTATTTGACAATATGATGAGGAGGAAATGGGAGTAAGGTCTTTGCTTGACAACCAACATAGTAATTACATTTCAATACAAACTATCATTCAGGATAAAGGATTTGATTGTATGTTACAGTCTCAGTAACAGAAAAGATGGGTTTGCTTCTGTCAACACCCTTTCCCAAACTCTTATCTAACCACTATCACCTTCCCTCCAAATTCTACGTACACTTGGGTCCAAAACCAAAGTCACTTTTGCTGTCATGTTAGAATAAAGTTATAAAACCACTTCTGTTTAACATTAGCTGATTGCAACATGCTTGTTTCTTAATAGTTTATCTCTATCTATCTATCTATCTATCTATCTATCTATCTATCTATCTATCTATCTATCTATCTATCTATCTATCTATCTATCTATCTATCTATCTATCTATCTATCTATCTATCTGTCTGTCTGTCTGTCTGTCTGTCAATGCACATGGTATCTTTATTTCTGCTTATCATCAGTATCTTATTAGCAACAAATGTCTGGCTGATATTTTGTCACCATCCCCAAGTTCCCATCATGCCCTACCCATCCTCTTCCTCCCATTTTCAAACAGAAAACTCACAGGACTTAAACATGCATTCCTTTGCTATTTTATAAGCAAATATTTATCTGGGTTAACCCTGCTACACCCAAATGTCAGTTGCCCATCAGTTGCACATATGTTGCCCATCAGTTTCCATATGTTGCTCATTCATTCACTAAAAACTACTCCCACTCATGTAGTTGGTCATAAGTTGCTTAGTCATCCATGCAAAGGGGAAGTGTCTTACTGGCTTCCTGTCTGCCCACACTTGATGACAGGTATGAATGACCCATAGCACCTTTTTATGTGCATGTTGGTCAATCAGTGTTGCTGCTGCTTGTTTGTGGTGAGTGTATAAAAAACATTGACATCAGTTAATAAGTTCATTTCAGTGCATCTTTTTGAAAAATGTTTATTGGTCACCAGTTTAAGTTGTACAGTCCTGGTGGGTGGTGGAGTTGATTTTGCAGCAGTACAGTTATGATATCACCACAATCCTTTTGAGCAAATTCCTTTTTCTCTGATAATGGCTAGAATTGGATGTGATAAGGAAACATTTATTGAAAGTCATTCATAAATGAAAATAAATGAAAAGAATCATCAAAATTAATTTTATGTCCTTGTGGGTTCAACACCATTTTCAGATCATGATTGGCTGTACTCGGTGGCTAGTATTATCGTAAAGGCAGAACCCAGAAAAACCCTGGTATGAACCATCCACCCACAGAAGCTACTGACAAGCTTTCTCTCAAAATTCATTTATGTTTTCAATAACATTTTTATTATTGAGATTTGACTGCCCCAAACTGCTTATATATATATATATATATATATATATATATATATATATATATATATATATATATATATATATATATATATATATATATATATATACACACACACATGCACACACACATACAGACACACATCTTTGTTTTATTGAAACCATTAGTGACAAATAAACATGAAAAATAAATAAAACAATGCAATTTTTTTAAGTGGGAAAAAGAATTTGTTTTATTGAAATTTATAGCGATCAATTTGGTGAAACATATTTAGTTGAAACAGAAATGAGTTTAATTCCCAGGATGGGATGGGATCAGCTACATTTCATATTATGTAGGACTAGATATTGATGGGATGGGACCAGCTACATTTCATATTGGGTAGGACTAGTTATGGATGGAATGGGACTAGATACAGATGGGATGGGACCAGCTACATTTCATGTTGGGTAGAACTAGATATGGATGGGATGGGACCAGCTACATTTCATATTGGGTAGGACTAGATATGGATGGGATGGGACCAGCTACATTTCATATTGGGTAGGACTAGATACGGATGGGATGGGACCAGCTACATTTCATATTGGGTAGGACTAGATACGGATGGGATGGGACCAGCTACATTTCATATTGGGTAGGACTAGATACGGATGGGATGGGACCAGCTACATTTCATATTGGGTAGGACTAGACACGGATGGGATGGGACTAGATACAGATGGGATGGGACCAGCTATATTTCATATTGGGTAGGACTAGATACGGATAGGATAGGACCAGCTACATTTCATATTGGGTAGGACTAGATATGGATGGGATGGGACCAGCTAGCTACATTTCATATTGGGTAGGACTAGATACGGATGGGATGGGACCAGCTACATTTCATATTGGGTAGGACTGGATACGGATGGGATGGGACCAGCTACATTTCATATTGGGTAGGACTGGATACGGATGGGATGGGACCAGCTAGCTATTTTATATTGGGTAGGAATAGATACAGATGGGATGGGACCAGCTATATTTCATATTGGGTAGGACTAGATATGGATGGGATGGGACCAGCTAGCTACATTTCATATTGGGTAAGACTAGATACGGATGAGATGGGACCAGCTACATTTCATATTGGGTAGGACTGGATACAGATGGGATGGGACCAGCTACATTTCATATTGGGTAGGACTAGATATGGATGGGATGGGACCAGCTATATTTCAAATTGGGTAGGACTAGATACTGATGGGATGGGACCAGCTAGCTATTTCATATTGGGTAGGACTAGATAAGGATGGGATGGGACCAGCTAGCTACATTTCATATTGGGTAGGACTAGATACGGATGGGATGGGACCAGCTACATTTCCTATTGGGTAGGACTAGATATGGATGGGATGGGACCAGCTACATTTCATTTTGGGTAGGACTAGATACGGATAGGATGGGACCAGCTACATTTCATATTGGGTAGGACTAGAAAGGGATGGGATGGGACCAGCTACATTTCATATTGGGTAGGACTAGATATGGATGGGATGGGACCAGCTAGCTACATTTAATATTGGGTAGGACTAGATATGGATGGGATGGGATCAGGTTGGACCAGGCACATATGTACTGGTCGATCCTGTGTTACAAATGAAAATGGTGGTTAGTTGCCCAGCTAATGCCAGAGTTTCACACCCATCACATCCATGAATTTGTGTAGTTCATTCAAGACTTTAAAAACATGTATATATAGAGCACAAAAAGGATCAATAAATTATCTATGTAAATAAACTTTTAAAAAAATGATTCATAAATGTTGTCCTTTTAGAGCAGGTACTATATAAGTAGAATTCATCCTCACTTAACCTGGGAGCTAGTAGTGAGGTTGGCTGTTTAAAGGAGGTGGCTTATTAGAGAAGATGATTGTTATAGATGGTAGCTTTGTCTCAGATATTTTATAAAGAAGGAGTAAAGTTAATAAGATATATTATTTAAATAATAATAATAATAATAATAATAATAATAATAATAATAATAATAATAATAATAATAATATCTTGTGCCTTTTTAAGATACTCAGTCACATCCACAAAATTCATTACTATATTGAATTTTTGAGCATCTGCTAGGAAACGTTTTATAATTTAGAGCAATATTTTTTAAAGGTCAAAAATGCAGTAAGTGAAGAAATAAATTGTTGTCTTATGTTCTGTGAAACATATGTTGAGAAATATGCAAATGTATGAGTGCTGATGGATGAATTGAAATGTAATTACTACCAATTGTGCAATTTTGAATACCTTATTTAAAGGTATTTTTGTTTAAAATGAATAAAAGTATTATTTTGTTTGGCTTTTGTTTGGTGCTTTTCTTTTGTTCCTTTTTTTTCAGTAGCATGTGATATGTCATTTTCTTGCAGTCATGCTAAATTTTTCCAAAAGATTATTTAATGTGCATGATTGATTTGTTCTATACAAGTTTCTTTGAATTTCCTTTGCACTTTAGAAGAAAATGGGATTTGAGGTTTGATATTATGAAATCCTCACTACCTGTTTGTTTATCCATTCAACAACCTGTTTATTTTTCAGTTACAATTTGTGTTTATTCATCCTGTCCATTTGGTAAATGCAATTCTTGGAGGGTTGGAGGTCATGACCTTTTAAAGGGTTTGAGGTGCCATGGGGAAATGTATTGTCAAGGAGCTGCAACATTGATTTGTTAACTGCCAACCTTCCTCCTCCCCTGACTCCACTTAATATAAGTTTTGTGAATATTTGCTGGTTACACTAAGGTGAAGGTAAAATTCCATGAAAATTTAGCTGCAAAAAAGCTCCCAATGGCACTCCCTTTGCCTGACACCCAGGGGTCATTGCCTTCTCTTCACCCCCACACCCTGCCACCACTAACCATCAGTGTTCATCTATCTAGTTACCTTCCATCCTTCATGTATAGTCTATGTTTGTTCATTCATTGAAAGTACCATATGTACAAGTTGAGTCCACCTGAAGACTGTTCATGCAGACCCATATCTGCCATTACATGATGTGGCATCAGATCTGGGTCTCTTCAGTTTGTTAGGAGCAATCAGCAGAACAAACAACATATGGCGGCAGAGAAGGGTCTATGTTGTTTTTTGCAGTTGGGCGTGACTTATAAGCGAGTACATATGGTATATATTGATATTTGTGTGAAGACATACCATAGTAAGACACTTATCAGTTCAAAAGGAGTGTGCAGGATGGGTGGTTCAAACAAATTGGGAATGAGAAGAATGGGGTGAATGGGTGAAACAAATGGGATTGAACTGCTCAGTTGCAGAATGTTGGTCATCTTCATCTTTGCTGGACATGGATCACCAATCCATTTAAGTAATGAATTGATGATCCATGGCTAGTGAAGGTAGATCAGTGTTAGGTATCAGTTTCAGGTAAAATCATGACTAAATTATGACTATCCATTGCATTAATAGTACAGGTAAAACCTTCTATAATGTGATGCTTGGGGTATCGGGATCACATTAAATTTTTGGGGGAAAAACTTCCTCATAGAAAATGTGCATTGAAATTTTAATGTCATCAGTTTTAACTAACCTCTTGATCACATATTTGTTTTATTTGCTAGATTTCATCAGACATCAAATATACTTAAGTTTTGAATTGTGTACATGCTAATATGGTGGAAACTGCACACTAAAGTAACAGGAACATTAAATGCAGTGCTGGGATTAAAATTCTGTTAGGAATTTGAATAATTGGCTTTTCTGAGATCATGTATTTAGGATGTTAAAAAGACAGATCACCTTAAATTAAAAAAATGAAAGCAATTTTGCCATTGCATTATAAGTAAATCACATTATAACTAATCATGTTATAATGTTTTACCTGTAATTTGTCGTGATTTTATTAAGATAAGTTATTTTACTTCAGCTATTTATACATATCCTGTTTAGCTGTAAACTGCATGAATCCAGTCCTGATAGTCATAAAAGATTCAAACTAAAGTCTAAAAAAAATTTTTTTTTTGACCATTCACATTAAAGTGATGCAACCAGAATGGTCAGATATGCCATACTTTTAACTTGTACGCCATACTTGAAAGATGGTTTAGGTGGACAGTACTGTCATTGATTCCTCACATGGGGCAAGGGGGCACTTTTCCCCAATTACACTTCTAAACATATATAGACTTAGGTCCATAATAGTTAACAGCTGACAACTACTTTTAGCCCCCCCCCCCTGAAAATAATTATTTGGGCACCCCTGTAAGTGATCAAATCTATTTCAACCACTGCTTGTTTCTGACTAACTGTTGCAAATGCCAGATCTAACCTGTTGTTGCATAATGAACAGGCTGATCAGGATACTTGCTTTATGTTCTATGTATTATGCCATTCAGCTAACAGGGTAGATCCAGATATGATGGAAATTTATGTGCTGGCAGATGAGTCTCTGCTGTTTGCAGTTGTGTTGATTTTATACATAGGTAGACACACACATACATACATACATACATACATACATACATACATACATACATACATACATACATACATACATACATACATACATACATACATACATACATACATACATATATATATATATATATATATATTTACACACACACACACACACACACACAGGCACACAAAAAACTTGATGTGGCATATGGCTTTGCTGAGGCTGTCAGGCTAAGATGTTTTCATATGCCATATCAATTGAGTTCTTTACCCTGATTCAGAACAAAAAAAACAACCTTGAATGTGGTTTTGTCATAATTACAACCCTCATCTTTTATGCTTTTTTTTTTACATTAACTACATAAATGGAATTCAAAGCATGCTGGGATTTATGAAACTTTAAATCAGTAAATCAAAGAATATTGAGGTGTGGAGGTCAATGATAAGACTTAAGTGTTGTAGTCTTTGTGTGCTCTTTAGAAAATAAAGATTAAGGATCAAACACCAGATCAGCCATGGAAGATTAGATAGGTAATAAAGTGTGATCCCATCAAGTTGATTTCTGCTGACAATACAGGCAATGAGATGCCATGGATGAAAACAATTTTATCAAAATCCATAGATATCACACCCTTTGCAGCATTATTTGAGTTAATCTGAGGGGATTAATTTGTTTTGGATTAATGAGATAGTTACTATAAAAGACAAGAATATATTGGTATGCACTCATCTTATGCAGTACTTGAATATCAATGACTTGAGTGAAATCACATTACCATCTATGCTTGCTTATAGGTCCAGTCCAAATGCATAATGCACAAACACAGATCTTCGGTTGCATAATGTTCTGGCAGGTCAGGGTCTATGCATTTTGTTAGGAGTAATCACTATAACAAACAGAATAAACCCTGGTCTGCAGGTGCATTATGCAACAGCAGATCAGGGTCTGTGTTGTTTGCAGTTGGACTTATAAGAGAGTATCTCTGGTACTTTCAATTTAAATTGAGTGATATATATATATATATATATATATATATATATATATATATATATATATATATATATATATATATATATATATATAATTAATGACATGCCATGGCCATTTCTGAGTTACATTTGTAAAGTTTTCACTAAGCTAACCTACTGTTAAGCTATAACTCATACATTTTCAATGGATTTGATATTGCTTAAATCACTACACATACTCAGTTTCCTCAGTGAGGTTATCATCTTCACAAATTGACTGGCAATGAGTGTTGTCATGGGTGAATGCTTTGTGGCAATTTCACTTATTTGTTTCATGAATGGCTGAGTTTAAAAGAGTGGGATAAATGGTAAGCATTTTAGTTTGAGGACTCAAAAAAGTTTCAGTTACATATTTGGCCTGCTGGGAAAGTGACTTGGAAGTTTGCTTGCTGTACATGAGTTTTGCTCTTCCTGCATCATATATGACGATGCTTAACATCCCAAAATGAGCAAAGATTTTTTTCTCTATGATCACATCAGTTATGGGTCTCAAGCTAAACTTTACAAATAGTGTGGGGGGCCCTGAGTGGTCGAGTGGTCTAAAGCGATGACGTTACAGATCACTTCCATCTCACCTCTGTCTATGTGGGTAAGTGAGAAAGCCTGCCAGTAGCTTCTTGTGGGTGGGTGGTTCTTCCCTGGGTTTTCCAGGGTTTTTCCTCCACCATTAATACTGGCTGCCATGTATAGCCTATCTTGTGCTGAAAAATGGCATTAAACCCTACAACAACAACAGATAGTGTGCATCTTCTATAGTGAACTCAAATTATAGCAACCAGGATGTTGCATGAATTTATTGTGAAGTTTCCCCCACAAGCAAACAGAAACTTAAATATTAAGGGGATTTCATTTTAGCACTCCATCACCATAGAAACCTTCATTATGGTTCCTTTTATAAGGTAGGTTTGATCAATGATCCCAATTCATTATGTAATAATAAAAATATATTATATATATATGGCATTATATTGAAGGAGTACTGTGTTGCATAATTCCATGAATGTCTTGTTTACATTCTTGCTTGTACATAAATATCTTTCAATGCAATTTGGTTGCTTTGCAACCAGATTTATTATGAGTATCAATTAGATGATTTTATTCCTTGAATTGTTTGATACATGCTTTCCAAATGAAAAATATAGACCACCCTCATTATAATGCCATCCATAGAATTTACCACTTTATATTTACATTGCATTATAATGAAATGCATGATAAATACCAGCTAATGAAATGAAAATCATGACAATTAAGTGTCAAACTACAGGAACAGAGTTATATTGATGGGTCTAATTACAAGAACTGTGTTATAGTAATGTGTCTAATTATGGGAACTGTTATGATGATAAGTCTTATAATGAATAAGTACTATATGTGAAGAAAGAATCAACCTTGAGTGACCATTCCAGATCACTGCCATCTTACCTCTGTCTTTGTGGGCTCAAGTCTTTGGCATGGCAAATGTGGGTATGTGAGAAAGCTTCTCATAGGTCCATGGTTCTTTCTGGGGTTTACCCAGGTTCTCCACCATTTATACTGGCCACAATGTATAGCCTATCTTGTGCTGAAAAATGGCATTAAACCCTATAACAGCAATAACAACCAAGAGAGATGATTGTGATGTGAATCTGTCTGTTGAATAATTGTCATGAAAACAGTGATCCACACCCAAATTTGTGGATTGTATTACACCACCAGAATAGGACTACCCTCAACAATCTCCAGTTAAATTTGGTCAGAAATAGTTTAACATAACCATTGATTTTTGGCAGAATTTTATAGGCACACTGACACTAAGTGTCAAGTTAATGACTTTTTATTTCTTTTATAGAAAAGATACATTTAAATTCTTTTGCAAAATTGTTAACTATTAAACTATATGATACAGAGATTTCCTTTCCAGAATGTTAAATTGATCCACATTGATTATTATCAGTTAGTTGGCTGATATTATAGAAATGTTTTTTTTTCCCATCATTTTGCAAAGAAATTATAATGATTTGTCATAAATTGGATCACAAGGAATTAATATTTATTGAATTTTCCATGTGGCACAATGAAATGTGTGATTGTCCCAATGCAGTGTGTATGATTTCAGACTACAGTTATACAAGTTTGATACCCATTTCAGATGTTCATATGTCTGTAAATCTTTCTGCATTACTTTCCTCTCTCTCTGTCTGCCTGTCTGTCTGTCTGTCTGACTGTCTGTGTCTCTTGCATTCTGTATCATGCATGTATGCAGAGGCACAGTTGTGGATATTATCTCGGTTTTTTGTCACATATCCACCTGAAAAATGCATTCATAGATAGCACACCCATTCCCACACAATAATAACATTTCATACAGATGGAGTAACATTTCATACAGATGGAATAACATTTCATACAGATGGACAGATGGACATATGGACATACAGATGGACATATGGAGATACAGATGGACATATGGAGATACAGATGGACATATGGAGATACAGATGGACAGATGGACATATGGACATAAAGATGGACTTACATTTCCATGAACACACAGAAATTTATTTAAGGAAGAAGGTTTTGGATGATTTTCAATGAGATAGGTGCTCTGACATTCTAAAATTATGTATATGTGAGAAGAAATTGAATCTGTATTTGTTGTTGTTGTTGTTGTAGGGTTTAACACCATTTTTCAGCACAAGATAGACTATACATGGTGACCAGGATAAATGGTCAAGGAAGAACAGGGAAAACCCCAGAAAGAACAACTGGCCCATGAGAAGCTACTGGCATGCTTTCTCACATACCCACATTGATGGAAGCCATGATTCAAACCCATACAGAGAGAGGTGAGCTGGCAGTGATCTGTAAGAGCTTTAGACCATTCAGCCACTTGGGTCCCTAAATCTATATTTTGATGGATTTTATTTTTTTTTACATTTAATTTTTTAAAATGAAAGTTTGCTCATATTTCTTTTGTATCTTTTGCAGGAATAAATGTATATTTTTATTGGGAAGTTATAATCTCTGAGATTCTACATATATACACACATACATACACATATACATACACACATACACATACATACATACATACATACATACATACATACATACATACATACATACATACATACATACATACATACATACATACATACATACATACATACATACATACATACATACATACATACATACATACATACATACATATCACCCTGTATACTTAATATTCTGCCTTGAGTCACAAAACTTGGTGATTGAATGCATTTGGATTGGTAAATACACCTGTTGAAGAAAGGTCAGTACCCCACAATTCATACTTCACTGATTTTGATAAAAAATTTTAAGTTTAGTTCCCAAGTACTCTTTTGTGTTAGATTTATTAAGCTAGCTGATTGTATTAGTGCTGGTTACATTTCTGCATTTAAATTATGACCACGTAGCCATTTTCAATGAGTTCTTTCCTTGAGTCATTAAACTTTGTAAATGGCTACATCATGATGAGGACTACACTTTCATTGCCAAAGTAGGTCACATTGTGTGCTTTACTGACATTTTTGACAAGATATTGTAAGTTTATTTCTGAGTGCTTTACTGACATTTTGGCAAAATATTGTAAGTTTATTGTTCATGTTAAACAAAAGAAACTAGATGATTGTATTCATTTCTGTTAGTATCTCACCCTAACAGCAAAAGTCACTGTGACCTACATTTTACATATTATTAGCTATGGTTAAGTTTCAGCATTTTGCACATGGTCATATAGGTTTCTTGCATATTGTGCACATATTACTTTAGAATCATGAAACATGGCAAGTGGATGCATCCTGAAGGGTGCTGCACTTCACTGCAAACCAAGTCATATTGTCCCATAGTTTATGCTTCACTGACTTAAGCTAAAATTTGTGATAAAAATGAGAAGAATAATGAAGATAATATGCATTTCTGTTAGTACCACACCTTTAATTTTTACTGGCTTTGGTATTCTTTTTCTTCGTGTTTTTGTTGTGTTATTGAATGCCAATTTTCAGCACAAGATATGCTTTTGTTTAGGAAGACTAAAGGAAAAACCACCAACTTACAGGAAGCTACTGACTTTTTGCATTATTTCATGACTAGTTAAGTTTTGTCATGCATGTATAAAACTGTGGTGAAGGAATGCATTTCAATATATTCTTTGACCTATATTTAATTCTCCTGTGACAGCTGAAAATTTGTCTTTAAATCATTTGTCAGTATTGTTCATGCTAGATTCATAAGAAGGTCACTGTGATGTACATTTGAATCTTGGCTAACATAGTTTAAGTATTTGTGTTTAGTCCATGTGTGCATCATGCATAATAACCTATACAGAAGGCCCTCTTTGACCAATGCAGTTAAAAGTCAGAATGCATATCTTGTTCAGTAGTAAAGTTTCTATAATGATGACAATTTATTGTGATAGGTTACTTAAGTTAGATTAACTGTGTATTGTACTGTTGTTGTAGATGTATGGTTTAAAACCATTTTTCAGCACAAGATAGGCTTACATGGCCAATATAACTGGTTGAGGAAGAACCCCAGGAAAACCCTGGGAAGAATCACTGACCAATGAGAAACTACTGGCAAGCTTTCTCACATACCCACATTAACCAAGCCTGAGACTTGAACCCATGCTGACAGAGGTGAGATGGCAATGATCTGGAAAGTGAGTGCTTTAGACCACTTAGCTACTCTGGCCCTGTGTATAATGTGTTGTGAACAAGGGTTTAGGATATTAGAAGAGTGGACTGCATGCACTTCATGTGAGACCTCAGCTATGTTTGTCAGTCAAGGTGATATGTGGGATATGGTTGTAGTAGTGGTCAATCAAATCCTGTGGTTAGAAGTAAAATCTGACTTTTGTGGTGGACAGTGACACAGTGAAACCTGTCATGAAAAACCATTGCTATGTGAGACCAACTGTTTTGAGAGACCATATTCTCCATGCACAAACATAATGATTATATAGCACTGTGACCTGTTATGAGAGACCACCTTTCTTGAGAGACCATAATTTTATGGCAGCATGGGTTGTCTTTCAAGACAGGTTCTACTGTAATAGTTTCTGAGATTATTGTTTATGAACAGTGATTTGAAAGAAAAGGAAAATACTTTCTGATTAGCTCTACTAGTCACAGACTAGAAGAGATTATGGTGGGATGGCATATTGTCTGTCATCCACTCATTACCACAACTCTCCTAATCTACTTTCAGGATTACATAGTCATCACATGGTCAAGTTTGTACTAAAATGAAAAGATGTTGCTTGGATATAACTGCTCCTCCTGAATGGATGGCCATATCAAAATGGGGGTTTTTGCTAGAAGACTTATAATGATGTCTGCTTATAGTCCTAAATGAAAATAGTACTGATTTGATGTCAAATATGGCCACTATGGCAGCCATCTTAAAAATCTTGCTATCACAACTGTACTGAAGAGAAAACCATGTTGATGTGTGATTTTCACAAGAAAATTTATTATGATAGCCAGTTGGTTATCCAGTTATTATTTGCTGGTTTTTTTATGTGATGACAATAATTTGTGTTTTACATCATATATATTTGATACTTTACAGATTTTTTTAACAAATTCCTTGATTCAAATTCTCCAATTTGGTCAAAAGATGAGAAAAATAGAAATTTCACTGATGATTATGTTAAAAAAATCAATATTCATTCAGTATGTATTTGAAAAACTCCTTGAAGGCTGTAACATTAATATTTCTGGTCTCAAACATGATACACTCCCCAAGATTTGCTGAAAAATACCAACTTTATGTATATATGTATGTATGGATGGATGGATGGATGGATAGATGCACGCATGCATGCATGCATGTATGCATGCATGTATGTATGCATTCATGCATGTACATATGCAATGTATGTATGTGCCAGGCAATAAGTGCCATAACCTGCAGTCCCTGGTGCCAATCTCTGGGTGCTATAACACATGGTCCTGGGTGCTGTAACACATTGGATTTTCTTTGAGTATAAATTAAAAATCAATAACATATATGATAATTTTATATATATACATACACACACACATACACATGATTTTCATTTCATTAGCTGGTAGTAAAATTGTATATCAGTCACAGATTGCACTCATTCTATTTCTGGGTAGAAGTCACACATTGCACTTGATCTATTTCTGTATACAAGCAAAGCCATAGAGAGCAATTGTGGGCTCTAGGGTAAGAAACACCCAGGTCTCTCCTAGTTCTTGTTCAAATGAAATTGTTCTTTTATAAAATTAAAAAGTGTGTTGTTGGTTGCCCACCCCCACCCCCTTGTTGGCCCTGTATACAAGGCACACCATATATTTAGTGTATTTCTGTGTACAAGATATAAATAGTACCTAATTCATTTATGTATACAAGTCACACATTGCACCTAGTCCATGTCTGTATACATGTCACTAATTGTACCATCCAATTTTGAAAACAATCAAGCATTGAATCTGGTCCATTTTTATATTCAAATTACTCATTGTATCCAGTGTATTTTTGCATACAAGTCACATTGCACAGTGCATTTCTCTGTATAAGTCAAATTTCACCAGGTGTATTTCTGCATTCAAGTCACATGATTCACCCAGTGTACTTCTTCCATTCATACGGTTAACATTGAACTCATTGTATTCTATATATAAATCATGCTGTTGCACATGGTCCATATTTGTGTACCAGTCACAAATATCAACCGATAGCCATATATATTAGTGGAGCATTGCACTCAGACCATTTCTATATACAAGTCTACGCAGTAAATTTTTATATATGTCATGTTATTGCACTCAGATGGCCTAAGTGGTTAGAGCATCTGCCTTGGATGTGGAAGGTTCGAACCCCTACCGAGTCATTCCACAGAGTTATAAAAATGGTACTAACAGTTACCTCGCTTGGTGGTTATCATTAAAAGGTTAGTGTTAGGAATGTGTTAAATTTGGTCTATTGGTTTATACAAGTCATTGCACACAGTTCATTTCTTTATACAAGTCATGCTGTTGCACTCAGTTCATTTCTTTATACATGCCATGCTATTGCACTCAATCCATTCCTGTACAAGTTATACTGTTGCATTCAGTTCATTTCTTTATACAAGTCCTGCTATTGTACTTGGTTAATTTCTTTATACAACTCCTGCATTACACTCAGTTCATTTCTTTACACAAGTTATGTTGTTGCACTCAGTTCATTTCTTTATATATGTCATTCTATTGCACTCAATCCATTTCTGTATATGTCATACTGTTGCACTCAGTTCATTTCTTTATACAAGTCCTGCTATTGCACTTGGTTCAATTTTTATACAAGTTTGCTATTGCACTCCATTCATTTCTTTACATAAGTCATGCTGTGTATTTCTTTATACAAGTCATGCTGTTGCACTCAATCCATTTCTCATGCTATTGCACTCAGTTCATTTCTTTATACAAGTCCTGCTATTACACTCAATTTCTTTACACAAGTCATGCTATTGCACTCAGTTCATTTCTTTATACAAGTCATGCTATTGCACACAGTTCATTTCTTTATACAAGTCCTGCTATTACACTCAATTTCTTTACACAAGTCATGCTATTGCACTCAGTTTATTTCTTTATACAAGTCCTGTTATTGCACTCAGTTCATTTCTTTATACAAGTCCTGCTATTGCACTCAGTTCATTTCTTTATACAAGTCCTGCTATTGCACTCAGTTCATTTCTTTATACAAGTCCTGTTATTGCACTCAGTTCATTTCTTTATACAAGTCCTGTTATTGCACTCAGTTCATTTCTTTATACAAGTCCTGCTATTGCACTCAATTCAATTTTGTACAAGTCCTGCTATTGCACCTGTTCTGTTTCTGTAAATAAGTAATTCATACATTGAACTCTTATTTTTGTCTACAATACACTCATTACATCACTCCATTTCCTGCTCACACATTGCAGCTCCATTTCTTTATACAAGTCAAACATGGAATATTGTCCATTTCAGTTTTAAGTCACCAATGGTGCCTGGTTCGTTTATGTACATAAGTCACACACACATTGCACCCTGTTCACATACTCCTTCAAGTCACATACTCATTTAGTATAATACTCCAGCATGGCTAATACTGCTCAGTACAGAGGCCTAATGACAATTGTATGCTTCACTTTAGTCCATAAACCTAGTGGGGAGGGTGGTGACTGACCAGTACCTAAATTTCTATATTGCCCTCAGCACCATGCAATATTTTCTAATGAGAACAACATGCAAACTTTTTAAACATGCATGTCATACAACTCATATATTGGCCAACATGTCAGTTTGAAGTATTCATGAGGGTCAGGTTCACTTTAAAAAATAAATATTTATGTACATGCATAATATATATATATATATATATATATATATATTTTGGGAACAGAGCCCTCCATTATGAAACTGTACATAACATTTTGGGTATTAACTGTTACTCCAGACATAGAAATCTTACTAAAGATGTATAAATGCAGCATTATGATTGGTCACATTATTTGTTGAGTAAGATTTAGAAGTGGGTAAAGTTTTGTGATGGTAGGACCTGATTGTTTTGCCCACAAATATGGTTGGCCCCTGGTTGTTTTGCTTTTAGTTATTTCGCCCTACATTTACCCAAGTAGCCAGATCATGTTGTAGTATCAAGAACAACCACAATTCTTGATATGAAAGTTGTTAAAGATGATCAATCACTCTGCCTGTAATTGAGTAAAATAATCATATTACAAAAAATATCGAATTAAAATCAATTGATATAATTATGCAAAAGTTATGGTTTAATTGATTATATTGTTATCTTTTCATTACAGTAACAATTATTTATTATTGATTTTAAATCAAAATCCCAGATATACAAAAAGGGTGTGTGGCAGAATTATTTGGGGTGGACTAATGTTGTTGTTGTTGTAGGGTTTAATGCCATTTTTCAGCACAGGATAGACTATACATGGCAGCCAGTATTACTGGTGGAGGAAGAACCTTGGAAAACCCCGGGAAGAAACACTGACCCACATTTGGGGTGGACTAATGTTGTTGTTGTAGGGTTTAATGCCATTTTTCAACACATTATAGACTATACATGGCAGCCAGTATTACTGGTGGAGGAAGAACCTTGGAAAACCCCGGGAAGAAACACTGTCCCACGAGAAGCTACTGGCAGGCTTTCTCACTTACCGGTGACAGAGGTGAGATGGCAGTGATCCACAATGGACATGGATTTAGACCACTCGGCCACTGGGGGCCCCTTATTATAATGTAAAATTAGGTCATTCTTGTCAAGCCATAGCTATCTACATTGTTGGATGGATGGATGGATGGATGGATGGATGGATGGATGGATATTAATTTATGAAAATAAATAGTCACTAGTGGTTTTTAGTGGCAAACAATGACATTATAACACATGCAAATGGACAATTTGGGGGTTTGAACCTATGACCTCCCACTTCTGAGGCAGATGCTCTAACCACTTAGGTCACCAGAGCAGTCTGTGTTAATTGTAATTTAGTCTGTGATCAAAGACTGATTCAAACATGTAATGACTTATCCAAACACTCGGCTCAAATGTAAAAGAACTCAGAGTGTCAAATAATATTACATTATCATTTGACAATGCAAAACTGCACATTTTGTAATTTACATATCGAAAAGCATTAAATATAGAATGACTATTTGACTAGATACACATAAGAAGAATTGTCTAGAGGGAGCAATTGTATGCTGTATACACTCAACTGTAAGTCCTGTCCAACTGCAAACAGCTTAAACCCTGACCTGCCATTGCATAATGCACAAGCAAATCATAGTCTGTGTTGTTTTGTTCTATTGATTACTCCTAGCAAACTGCACAGAACCAAATCTGTGTGAACCTTGTGTGACAGCAGTTCTCGGTCTATTAAATTAGTTTGCAGTTGTACTTTTTTAGTATTTGGTAGCAAAATCCCCCCAACCCCTACTACTTACTTTAATGATAAGCTTTTATAACAAGCCCATTCTCTGCTTCTGTAAAATTTAGGCAAATATGTATATATAAAGGCTTTGCCTAGTTATAGGCCTACCCCATTGCTTTCTTCATATTTATAAAACTAGAATTCTCCACCCCCAATATAGGAGAAATATGGTGTTTACATATTTTATGTAATTTTTAAAATTACAATTTTTCACAAAATCTTTTGATTAATAAAACTGTTTGATGAGGAGATGGAACTTGCATGCATGGGTTAAATATTTCAATATTAATTTTGAATGTTTTTTTTGTCTTAGTACTTTACTTAAATGGTTATAGTTTATATTTTGTAGAATTATTCTAATAATTCAGATTTTCACTACCAGATTCATTATTACAGTGTTGTTTTTTTGTGTGACTTCTTATAGTCCAACAAAATGATTTCATACAACAAAAAAATTTAGTGGGAATGATTTAATATAGTATTATTTGTAATTTTTATATCTTCTCATTTTTGATACATGAAATCAATCTACAGAAGTAATTTTTTTTTGCATTTTGTCTTGTACAGAAACCTGTTTGTTTTTTTCAAATTGGCACATTTTGTGCTTAATTATAAACTAAAAAGTTTTAATCAATGTTTCTTTTTTTACTCTGGGTCATTTATACATTAAAACAAAATAATTAAGCAAAAATGTACCCAAAATTACCCCCCAAAAGTTGCAGTAATTATCATTTAAACTATGGCAATTTCATTTACATGTATTTAGCTGTTTGGTTTATCTGACATTCAAAAGGTGAACAGCTTTAGTCTGTTTGACCAGTTTTGACTGTATTTCCATATTTATCCAAAGAAAAGACCATGCCAGATGATGAGCCCACCTCTGTATTACCATATGTATCCAATGATGATGATGCCATCTCCCATTTTTACCAAAGTTTGGTAAATATTTACTGTGGATGTTTTTGTCTGATAGTAAGCCTATTCATTCATTTTGACAAATTTATTTAATTGGTCTGCTTGTCTTTTCATGGGAGAAAGACTGCAAGTTATTTTGAGTTTTTAGAAACATCACAATGTTGAGGCTTTGTTGTACTTGAGTTGAAGGGCGGTGCTTTGGTAGCTTCTCAGACAGCTTTTAATTTAAGTAAATGTGAAGCAATCTTTTAACTTCAAGAAAATTTAATCACTTATTCAAAAACATTGTTTCTTTGATTGGTTAAGTTTTGTTTTAAAATTATTCATTCATTATACTTGATTAAGTTCAAATGCTTACATGAACAATATAACATATCTAAAACCTGTGTTTGTTAATGAAGAAAATTTTTTAAAAGATACATTTAATCAGATATGAAAATACAGAATATAAGGTTTAGAATTACAGATTTATTTTTTTAAATGATTAGTAAAGAAGTGAAGAAAGTAATTTTAAATCACTGACCTGAGAATGTGCAAAATTGTATAGTATTTTACTGTGCTATACAAGTCTAATTGATTGTACGTTTGTGTCATTAACAGGAATACCGTTGTCTTCTCAGACAAAGGGTTGAAATGCTTGAAAAATCACAGCCCCTTCAACTCAGCAACGACAAGTCAAAACAGAGTGATGTCATACCTGGTGCCATTGCTGCCAATATTGCTTCTAGCCCTCGACGTAAATTATCTGTGAAAGATGAGGATACAAAAGGGTTCAGAACGTAAGTAAATAAAACTGCATTAAAAGAATCATCTTCTTGCAAAGAACAGGGTGGACTGTTCAATTAATCCAATCATGCAAAGGTTTGGATTATATCAAATAATATCTCAAATCCATGTGGATCATATAGGGTATGATTCATCCATGATTTGTAATGTAAATTAAACTGATACACCACTACCTCGATAACGATAACTCGCAGACATCGGGGTCAAAAAATATCGAGCGATATAATTGAGGACGCGAGTTTTCGAGGGACCTATAACAAACAACAAAACTAACAAAGGGATCGACATATAGGAAAAAGGAGTGGGGGTGGCTTGGCATGTTACAGTGTTGAATGCTCAATTAATAATCATGTTAAGATTAACAGTGAATAAATATCTTTTCATATTGGTGTACTTTGTTTAGTTTTTTCCTCACAGAGTAACATTAATTTGAGGATAACTTGCAGAATATTGATCATCAAAACATTATTCCACGTGGTTTCCATTCGCTAAGCACATGTACGACTTCACGTTGTGTACTACATCACTAATTTTTGCTGTGAATGGTATACATTGTAGTTTTATTGTTTGATCCAAAGTAGACATTGTTTTTTTTTAAATACAAAAGATCGACACATTTTGAAAAAAACAATGTCGATCGAACGATGTGTAGATTTTTATTGCAGTAGAAGTAAAATGGAAGAAAAAAAAATAAATTCACAAGGGTTAACCATTACCAACATGAATTTAATTGGTCTAAAATATTAAAACGACATAAATTAGAACACGGTAACACTTGCAGTTTGCGACACGTTGCTGTGTGAACCATGTGTACACAGCATTATCTATAAAAATATAATTCGTTATCGCTCGCAGTCTGTGCTCATTTTCGTTTCATCCTTTCATCTGAATCAATATCATGTGAGTAATTTCGAAGTTTCGGCTCATCCTTAAGCCAACCTCTAAATGTTGATTCAGCAATTTTTAGTTCATTGCAAATTATTTTATCTCGATTCGTCATTATGAACACTATCTATGATGCACAGCTTTCAGTCACTAAGTACGCCTTTCACTTAATTCCTTTGCTCTCCATGGTCATATTTACAAATGAATAGGATACATTACTGTTATTATATACTTTAATGATGTTAATACATAAAATGTGAAAACATTTTCGATTGGTCAAGTAACTGGAACGGTAATGAATACAAGAACGTATGCTCCTATTGGCATGCCTTTTAACTTATTTTTTTTTAATTGTTATATTTGATACAAAAGACATATTCAAAGTGATAAAACAACACCAGTCTCTTTTAATTGATTCTTTTATTGCAACAAACTTTTCCCCAAGCAGTTGATCGAAACAAAGCCGGCATGTAATTATGTTCTCACAGAAGTTTTCATGGTCGACAGACTCTTTTCATGTTTTCATATAAGAGAATATATATGATTGGATTATAGTGTTGAGACGAAATTAAAGGATTATAATGTGAATTTCACCTAGCAAGACATTTAATTGGTGTTTATTTCATTCTCTGTTGCCACATGTTAGCATTCACCAGAATTTTTCGTTGAGCGGTTTATTTACAGTGTATTGACAATTTTTTCTCTATTTTTTTAAAAAACTAACATAATATGTGATATCTTATTAGAAATTGCAAATTTCACAATATGGATTCTATCTTTACGGGCAATAATCACCATTTTCAATGATAAAAACAAGCTACATGTGAAGATTTAATTTACCAATTTACCATTTCTTATCACGACTATTTTCACGTTCAACACATTTTAAAATATATTTTCTTTGAAAATAATCAGGAGCCATGCCGGACACTGTGTTATAAGCGGGTTCGCGAGTTATCCGGGCATGAGTTATCGAGGGAGTTGTGTATAATGTAAGAAAAAATTTATAATTTTCCATAGGGACTTTGCACAAAAAACAGATTTCAGTATGTTTATTTAAAGTCTTCATACATTTCTCGATTTCAAACTGGCTACTCACAATAATCAATAAAATTGATCAAAAAATCAAAAACTTAATAAAATTTATGTAGTCAAGTTTATTTTATCAGTGTTTTTTGCATTTAAGAATATTGAAATTTAATAATATTAATTTAGTCATTCAGATTCATATTATCAGTGTGATTTTGGGATGAACAAAGAATTTAGATTAACACTGAGTTGAACTGGGATGTTTTTGCTTTTGTTTGTCAGGTTTTACTTGCATTTTCAACCCATAGTTTTTAGAGAGATATATTGTAATGACCATACTGTTTAAACTGCTTTTGATACTGAGTACCATATAAGAAAACATGCTTTTTTTGCATGTAGTTGTTCATTTTCTATTCATAAATCAAAAAATATTAACACTGTTAGCACTCTGTGAGCAAGAACTTCTGTAGGCTTTATTTGTATGGACTGACTTCTTGAAGCTATTCAGTTTTTAAATATTAGGAGAAATCAGATCCAAATTAATGGAACTATAAAATGTTATAAATGTAGTTATTTTTAATTTGTGAATATAGTTCAGAGTATTAATGATGGGTACTAACACTCAAATGTCAAACCTGAATGAAAGTGTAATGGCCGAATGAGATGATGCATTGAGTGGAGTAAAGCTCACATATTGTCATGGGGAAAATTTGCAGCAGTGGGACCATTATTACTTGTTTTCATTTTCCTTTATTATTTTCTTTCTTTATGATCATTTTATTGTTTGGTTAATTGCTCAACTGGAACTGGGAATGCTTCACTTAACCTGCATGGATACTTGAATCCTGACACACGGCCCATCAAATTACAGAACCCTATTGTACCCACATACTTTTTTTTCACCTGCTGGTTTGAAAACTGAGTTTTGACAGGTAATTACATTGAGTGCAAAGGTAACACAAGTGCCACCCTCTTTCAGTAGCTAAGCTTATAGTGTTGGATCGTTAAACTGTCCATGGAGAATAAATAGTAGGTATGCACTGCACGTGTCCACAGAAGTAACTGTCATAAAAAGACGCATCACTGTAGAAATTGAAATCAGTATGCACAATCAAAGGTGACACCTGTCACTAGAACTAGTTGTTAGCCTTTGCAAAAAAAATGCTCTCTCTTTTATTAATTGTTCTGATTTTGGTAGCTTTGCAGGATGCCATAGAAAAAGAATTTTTTTTGTGACACAGAAATGTTACGAAATGATTTTCTTCAAAATTAGATACAGGCATTTATATTTTTGGAAACCAGATATTTCCTTTTTGGGTGAATAACACCCTTGTGTGCTTAATAAAATACAATATTTTTCATTTCATGCGGGCAATGCAACATCTTCTATCCACCCGTTTTACAATTAGTTGAGCTACTTTTTGAACATCAATTAGATCCTCAACCACTGACCAAATCTGTGTCAGAATTACTGTAGGTAATTGGGGAAAATGAATGCTTCATTAACCAGAATGTCAGGAAGTCACACGACCCTTATACCCTTGGGCTGTCATTACCCATCACCATCCATTGCTGGACTGGATTTTTTGTGTGAGATTGAAATCAGGTAAAGGCAGAGGGTGTGTATGTGGTTTGAATGTCATTACCCTGTGAGAGGTAATAATTACGAATGTTATGCTTAGCTTCAGACCTTGATGGTAATTTTCTTTATCATTATGCTTGAAAAAACATGGAAATAATTTGGACATGCAGGTCAATTGGTCAGTGCAGTTTGGCTGACGTTCAGATTGTTTTGCCAGCATTAGGGTCACAAAAGATATGTTTTGGAATAAAAGAAATTGATCCTTAAGTGTGAGAGTTGATTATAAAATGTGTCATTAAGTGTGAATGTCTTCTGGTCAATCTTATTGGGACAAAGGTTGATTAGGTTCATCAAAATAACCATTATGACTACCCCTTAGTGTCTTTTAGGCTGGTGCTCATATTTAATTTTTAATGCACTGGGACTGACACATGAAAGACAGATAAGTTCTGTGAGTTTGTAAGGTAACAGTGTTTAATATGGCTGATCAGTAAGTGAAATGCAGATAAACAATAATATGAAAGGCATTAATATAATTTTTGTACAGTACCAGTATTATGAAAACAAGTATATTATTTTTAATTAGGTGTTTACCTCTTACAAATATCAAATTTTTAAGAGTGTCCGCGAAGGTTTGAATTGATTTATTTATCAGAGATGCTGAGTTAAAACTTCTATTGGTGATTGTTCTCTATTTTTATTTCGTTTTAAATGATGAAAAGCATAATATGTTGAAATTGGAATGGCTAACCACATTAATGTTCTTTAAAAAAATCTGTTTTTATATTGATACCTTCCTTTAATGTGCCTTAAATTCCACAAGAGAAGAAAATCCCTTTTATGATAATTTGAATGCAAGTGAAATGAGATTTGGCCATTGTATAGTGCTAACAATATGCAAAGAGAACAGCTTTGTTGAATGCTGAATGGCATAAAATGCTTTGTTGAATGCTGAATGGCATAAAATGCTTTGTTGAATGCTGTATGGCATAAAATGTTTTGTTGAATGCTTTATGGCATAAAATGCTTTGTTGAATGCTTTATGGCATAAAATGCTTTGTTGAATGCTTTATGGCATAAAATGTTTTGTTGAATGCTTTATGGCATAAAATACTTTGTTGAATGCTTTATGGCATAAAATGCTTTGTTGAATGCTTTATGGCATAAAATGCTTTGTTGAATGCTTTATGGCATAAAATACTTTGTTGAATGCTGTATGGCATAAAATGTTTTGTTGAATGCTTTATGGCATAAAATGCTTTGTTGAATGCTTTATGGCATAAAATACTTTGTTGAATGCTTTATGGCATAAAATGCTTTGTTGAATGCTTTATGGCATAAAATACTTTGTTGAATGCTTTATGGCATAAAATACTTTGTTGAATGCTTTATGGCATAAAATACTTTGTTGAATGCTTTATGGCATAAAATACTTTGTTGAATGCTTTATGGCATAAAATGTTTTGTTGAATGCTTTATGGCATAAAATACTTTGTTGAATGCTGTATGCCATAAAATGCTTTGTTGAATGCTGTATGCCATAAAATGCTTTGTTGAATGCTGAATGGCAAAAAATCATCACTCTAGAGCAAACTTCAGAATCATCATGGAGATTTATGCCTTGGCCAATTTTGTGGCTTTTTTTTAAATATTAAGATTTGTATGTTTTTTTTTTTAAATCTCAAGATTTATTTGTTGTCTAGCATTGTGCTTTCTTTCAACATTGTAGGGACAGATGATTGGTTGATTAGCCAGGTGTGGTAGAATGGGATAATTGGTTCATTAGCCAGGTGTGGAGAATTCTATCTTAGATTTATGTGACTTTTCTCTTATCAATATAGATTCAAGAATAAAGCAACCTAAGCATGCTTAGATGAGTATTTTTATTATCTGATTACTATAAAATTGCAATCATAATATAATAAAAAGCCTAGCATCTGGTTATTATTACAATATTTTTGTGTTATTGCATAATAATTTGTACAGTAAAAGGCAGGTTCATCTCCTTTCACTTTTGATTTAATCTCTTGTGGTTTGTTTCCATCTCTGGTGATGAAAACAAATGATTGCTATTAGCAGAGACAAAAACAATGACATCCAACTATTTTTAGCATGATGAAACATCAGTGGTTTCTATTATGATTTTCCACCAGTGTCAGTTTGCTGTAATACGGAACTTTCTTTTTCTTTGTGCCTCTACTTCCATCATTCTTTTTGTCATTCCAGCTTTCATGTCCATTTTGTATTGGTTTTGGTCTAAAGTCTTGCAAGTCTTTAATTGTAAATAAAAAAAAAATGTTCTCATATTTCTGGTTTTTATTAAGCAGATTGTGAAGAGAGTGAAGGATGAACATGCAATTGTGAAGAGAGTGAAGGATGAACATGCAATTGTGAAGAGAGTGAAGGATGAACATGCAATTGTGAAGAGAGTGAAGGATGAACATGTCATTGTGAAGAGAGTGAAGGATGAACATGCAAGATCTAAATTAGTACAAGAAATTTAAATTTTTTAGAATAGATTATTGTCAAACCATCTGTGTTATTGCTTGCTAAATGTAATACCCAAACACTGGAAGTATTTATCCTTTACAATCAGTGGACAATGTCATCCAACTAAAGGTCATTCAAAGCCTGTCAGCTTAATTTTGCATTTTTTTAACTTGATCATCATCAGTCTGAAATATGTTTGCATACTATATTTCTGATACAGTATGGTTTCAGTGATACAAGTCAGATACCGACTTTTTCCCAAAAGACAGATGATAACCCAGTACTTGTCACTGGTTTGATTGTGTTTTGTTTATTGTATTTGTTTGACATTCTTAATTATATGGAAGGGAATGACACTTTAATAAATTGGTCATCAACCAAATTATATTTTTCAAATATTATGAAGTCGGTTTTTTTTACTGTTATTCTATTTCTACCTTTATGTTTTAAAATGTAGGAAGTTGTCTTTTTTATTAGTTGATTTCACTTCATTGTCACATATTCACTCCACAAGATACTGCCTTTTTGACGGAAAGTGGTTAGCCACAAAACTTGAATGGCTTGAGTCAAATCAATCAACGTTTCTATTTAAAATGAGACTTTTACTGAAATAGAATCATTTTATAAATTGTTTTAAAACCCAATACTTTGAACACACTTTGGGTATTTGTGTGTCATAGACAGATGAAATGTGTCTGATACCTTGTCAGTCAGGGTCCATGATAAATCTGTATTGGGGTAGATAATGTCCAGATTACATACAGAAATCTGATTGTCTTGTACAAAATTCAAAACAGCTTTAGTGAATGCATGCTCACAAACTACCTCCTGGGATTGTGTAATGATTTCATTGTGTGAAGTGTCTAAACAGTTCTGTTAACTTAGTGCATGAAAGATTCACAGATGAGCTGCACAAATGCGGGGTTTAATTTCAATTGACAAGTGCATGTTACAAAACACTGCATAAGGGTTTGGCCTTCTTAAACTCATTGATTAAAGATTATACAGTGGTTTTTGTAACATTATTCAGTGTTTTATTGGACCTGAATTCCATTTTAATGGTTTACAAAGAATGTATTCAACATGATCTTGAGTCTGGTGTGTTTTTCTTCAGTTTGATGACAAGTTTATTAATTTTCTAATTTGTCACCACAAAACTGCAGGTACCTTTGAAAATGGCTATCACTCAAAGCCAAGTAATAATGGAAAATTTACGCTTTTTACCACATTTGACGTGTGTGATTGATCTTGTGTGATGCAGTAGTTAAGCATAGTATGCATAAATTTCTTCTGGTCTTTTAGGGATGCAAAATTTCCATGTGTTCACAAATTTCCGTTAATGATATTCTTCCTTTTTCATAATGATCAGATATAAAGTATTGTATTTATTCTGCGACAAGACCTTATAATATTTTATTTTTCTATTTTTTTAAAAGCTTTTTTACAAGAAAATTTCATCAATTCAGATTGGGGTATGTTACAATAAGAAAATGATGGAAATGTAAATTTCTACACTGTAAGTGAAATAAAATTCTAATAGACTCAATTCTCTTGTGAATTTAAAAAAGAAACAGGATTCATGAAGAAATGTAGCTCATGTGGTAGTACAGGTGATGCTTGCTATGTGACATTCGATTTACATGCTTTCATTTTAATGCCATTTATAATGAAGAAATAACATTCAGTTTGCGCCACAGTGCTTGTTTTTATGCTATCACTGACACCACATTCTGAAATTCCAAAAACATTTATTCTGTATCAAAACCTATTTTGCCTAGCAAAATGTAAGGCTGGAATCATTGTGAATCTCAAATAAGGAATTTGTCCTGAGGGAATGTTTCATAAGTTGTTATGTTATGATATTTTTAGTAGTGTGACAGTTAATTAACATAAAATTGCCTTTGAAAAATCTTTTAAACAGTAATTAATTAAGAATCAATAAAGATCTCTTCTTAAGAAAATTGTTTTTTTGCACTTATAATTTGACTGTTTTCACTGCATCACAACCCAATTTATTTTGTTATACATATATCAAATATAGATTATTTTAGGCATGTACTTTATTTTATCACCAGTACTTGCCAATTGTTTCCTTTTTTCATAATAGATAATCTGGTGATAGTGATATTCCATAATTTCAGGGACATTGAGAAATATTTTCAACTTGTGATGACAGGTCTGGGTCTTTGAAGTTTGCAGTTGTACTCCACTTATAAGCAAATACATATTGTATGTGTCATATTTGGATTACTTATTTTCTAATATGGGTAAGACTTGATTCAGCATCAGATTTCTCTAAGAGAAATTTTATTTTCTGCTGTGAAGAGGGTCCCTTTTCAGGTATACCACTGATCAAAGGTACAGTAAGCATAGATATCCATTGGAAAAGGAGGTTAGTTGGAGAATGATTAAGATTTATTGTCCACTGGGTGTCATGTTGGAATTAGCTAGTACTGTAATATTATTTTCATGATACTTAGCTCAGGCCAGGTGAATACTTTTTTTATATCAAAAGATAGTGGGGAAATCAGCAGAGGAAATGTCAGAGATCAATTAAATTAGAATAGCATTGATGTGGCAGTATTATTACTTGGTTGGATTTTGTAGATCACTTTTGATGTGGTTGTTAAAGGGTACCAGATCTATAAAGATGATATATGGATTCAGTTGCATATAGTTTATTATATTATTAAGAGTCATGTTGCTATAACATTCAGTTCCATTTTTATAGTGATTCCACTGCCTCAACCCCTACCCACTATTTTACTTAGGCTTGAATAACCAGATACACATATCAAGTGGTTAAAATATATTTTATAACTTTTTTATTTTTATATGGATTTTTTTTTCTGGACTCAGAAATAAAATGAAACAAGTACAATAAGAAAGATTCACCCACAAAGTAACAAATAATGTTACTAAATATAGTATTCTTAGTTAAACACAACTAAAGAGGAATTAAAAATCTGAAATGACAACTGGATACTTAAGAATAACCGATTTGCCAACTTAAAGATAAAACAAGAGAGGGATCTATTGAGGAGATTTAAGGTTACACACTTTTATCATTCTTATCTGAGGCCTATGAAATCATCTTGGAACATTCTTTGCTTTAGGGTTTAGTGGTTAGTGAGCAGGACTCATGGTTGGGAGGGTGTGGGTTCAAATCCTGCCATCAAATCAGCCTAGGTTGTCCACCATGTTTACTCCAAATGCCTCAGCACTAACTGACCTGGTGAAAAGTACTGGGTGCTCCAGAAGTCGATGTAGCTGAAACATTACTGTCTCTCAATTTTTATACATTTTGAAAAAAAAAATGATTATTAAATATTTTAATGCATAAATAGTTACAGGAAAAATCGTAAGTAATTACAGAGAGAAAATGTCTCATTTTTGTTTACATTTCATTCTTAAAAAAGAATTTTTGCATGTTGTAATAAAAGGAAGTGGTTTCTGTATGAAAATTGATACAAAAAAAATGATTTTTATATGGCATTTTATAAAATAAAGGTGTCAGTATGAAAATTTATATAAATGTTCTGTATGAAAATTGATAAAACAAATTTTTCTCTGTACAAAAATTTCTAAAAGGAAATAAGTATCTCTATGAAAATTAATTTTACAAAATGGTCTTTTTTGAAAATTGATAAAAAGAAATGGTCTCTATTGTATAAAACGTGATAAAGGAAATGGTCTTTATGAAAATTTATAAAATGAAATGGTCTTTGTGTGAAAATTAGAAGTACAAAATGTACAAAATTTAGTGGATTAATGGTTTCCTAAACATTGGAGGATATGAAAATTTACAGACTATGATGTTTGTGTGTGTGTGTGGGGGGTGGCACTGGTCTTTTCATTCAGTCTGTATTTTATTATCATACCAGAAAGTTTAGGAATTTAGGCAACAGTTGTAATGTTACAAAAATGAATGCTTTTCATAATTCCTTTTGTGAGTGAGTGAGTGATTTAGATTTTTAAGATAGCTTTAACAATTTTTCATTCATATCGATATGATGTCTGCAGTGCGACAGTTTTTAGTAATGTCTAGCACTGGGCATCATGCAGCAGACATGTGGCATGATGTTCCACCCAGTCACATTATCCTGACACTAGGTGGACCAGTCCTAACAATAACCTCTTAATGCTGAGCACCAAGCGAGGCAGCTGTTAGTATCATTTATGTAAGTCTTTGGTATGACTTGGCCAGGTTCGAACACGCAACCTCCTGCATTTGAGGTGGACGCTCTAATCACTAGGCCACTGTGTCCTTTTGTGCAAATATCAAAGATTGAAATGAAACTTTTGCAGATGGTTTCTGTTAGTTTTATTGAAAAGGCACTATTAGCTAAATATGATACTAGACTTGACTGGTTTTGTATAATTACACCACAGGACCAGTGTTATTGAAATCAGTTTAATGTAAATACATGCTCATAAGTCCAAGTACAAGCAACATAGACCTTGATATGCATTCACATTACGTGGTTACAGATCTCAATTTATGCAGTTTGCTTCTGGGTCCAACGTTTACACAAGAATATATGGTACATTTCAACAAAATTGGTTGACTTCTTTTATAACTTTCTGACATGTGAAAATCACTTTATAATGATAGTTATGTCCTCAACCAATTTCAATCTAAAATGACTTTACATAAAAATTTTGATTTTTGTCATTGAGTTGCTGTCAAAGTTAGGGTAACTAAATCAGTTGTTGCTACAGTAATAGACAAATCTATATGTATTGTTAAAAATGTCACTAAAATTTCTTACAATTATGATACAAGTACTTTGTTAGGTACTGATATATGTAACAGAATGTCTCAGTCACATTCAGGACTTGTTAGCTTTCAAACAGGTGCTTTAATCTATTATCTGGTTCTTTTAATCTTGTCTCTTTCACTCTTATGACCAAAGACAAGATCAATAAGACTTTTAAAAAATGGACAAAGACAAAATAATATTCAGTACCACTGCATTCTAGAACAAAATAATATTCAGTACCACTGCATTCTGGAACAAAATAAGATACAGAACCATTACATTCTGGAACAAAATAATGTCTCTCAAGACAGGTGTTCTCTCAATATAGGTGATAACCTTTAAAAAAGAGAATGGATTCATAGATCAATAAACTGGTATTAGACGGCAGTCAATATTAGATGACAAATGGTCTCCAGTAAGAGTGGTTTTTAACTTAAGTTTTACCTTATATGATTTTAGACAAAGCAGAATATTGATCAATGAATATCAAGGAAGTCAAACTAGATCATGGCTTTGTATGTATGTCACAAGCTGTCTACATGCATGTCCTTTCTTCACTGTAAGGATTTTCTTTAATCAGAGTTTAATATATATACAGACAAATAATTCAAAAGTGTGTATATTTTGCATAATCTTAAGCAATGTACTTTAAAAGCTTCTTTTTTGTTTAATTCCAACACCTGATACCAAAATTTGTCTGGAAGTGTTGATATTTCTGGATAGAAATTAATTTAGAACTACCTTGGCTTTTTGTGTGAAAGAAAAACTTGCCTCAGATTATGTCATCTTAGTAATTTACTTTTTGTTTGGTGGAAATTTTTGTGCCCAAAAGAAAACTTGGTTATATCTATAGTTTGATTGGCTGTAGGATTTTTGGCAGAGAGTTTATGAATGAAAAATTGGATCATTAATAACTTCTTGAATAATGGAGGCTATATGTATCAGCAGACATTCAAGGCATGATCTGTAAAACTGACCTCAGAATTGTAATGGAAGGAAGCTATATAAGCTTAGGTTTGGGAATGCTGCCAGAAAACTGTTTTGCAACATGTTGTAATTAAAAACAATTTTCATATTTTTTTCTTTTGGAAAACCGACAAAATAAGGATATATGGCAAAGTTTTTATGGTCACATTAGGAACAAGTTTAATTTCATATGTATACTGAAAGACCAAAACTGAATCAGTTTCAGATTAGGTACTGTTGCTGTTAATATCACTTCTGTACAAAGTCAGTTTTTGTTGTTGATTCATATGGTTTTAATTTCAACTCAATAGTCAGTGTGCTCACCAAAGGAAATTTATAGGTTGTATACTATAAATATATATGTATACAGTATACATGGTCATTATCTATATATGTATACAGTATACATGGTCATTATCTATATATGTATACAGTACAGTATACATGGTCATTATCTATATATGTATACAGTATACATGGCCATTATCAATATATGTATACAGTATACATGGTCATTATCTATATATGTATACAGTACAGTATACATGGTCATTATCTATATATGTATACAGTATACATGGCCATTATCAATATATGCCTACAGTATACATGGTCATTATATATGTATAAAGTATATATGGCCATTATATATGCATACAGTATACATGGTTATTATTTATATATGTATACAGTATAGTCATTATATACACAGTTTTCAGTACAATTCTATACAAGCTGGTTGTATTTATAGTTTTAACTCATGTGGAGACAGCAATGTAGAGGTTTACAAACACAACATTTTTGTGTTTATTTGTTTGTCTTATATATGTTTTGTATTTGCCTTTGAAAAAGACTCATTAAGAGTCGAAAGCAGCTCAGGCTAGTTAGTTACTAGTTTCGCACTGTTTGTCATCAGTTTATTGCATCTATATATATATATATATATATATATATATATATATATATATATATATATATATATATATATATAATACATGGTCATTGTCTATATATGGCAAAGTGTGAGGTTTTAAAAATGGCAATCAACAAATGAACATGAATAAATTAAAGTTACCACAAATGATTTTGATTAAAACAGTTTGAAGGCTTGAGGCCTTTTCTAACCAATACAGATATATGTATAGGAAGAATGAATATAAACACTGTTCTGGTGGGTCACCATTAACAGGATCAACAACTATCTATACTAGTTATTAGGTTTTGCAAGCACTCCTAAGTGGCTTAAGTGGTTAGAGCATCTGCCTCAGATACAGAAAGTCACAGATTCGAACCATGGCCAAGTCATACTAAAGACATAAAAATGGTGCTAGCAGCTGCATCCAAAGACTTATAAAAATGATACTAACAGCTACCTCACTTGGCACTTAACATTAAGGGATTAGTATTAGGACTTATTGGCCCAGTGACAGGATAAGGTGACTGAGTGGGACATGATGCTACATGTCTGTGGCATGATGCCCCAGTGCTAGACAGCCCTATAAACTGACACAATGTGGACATTGTAGCAATATGACTAAAATTGTTAAAACTTCATCACTAAAATCCAAATATCACACACACACATACACACACACAGACACACACATGAGCCAACTATATTGTCTAGGTAGTAGTTATAATGGCTGTTAAACTAATGTTGATTTTAAAACAGTCATTAAGTTTCAAACAACTGATTGCTTCTGAGTTTGTATCATCATTCTATAATCAGTTGACAATTAATAAAGTAATGTTCTGTATTAGATAACAACTTTCTAATGGTTGTTTGGTGGAAACATTGGATGTTTGTTAAAACTGTATTTCATTTTATCTCAAGATAATTTATTCTTTTTAGCTAAAATGATTGATGTAATTAATATAATTAATTACTTTTCCCCCAACAGAACAAAGCAGTATTATTTTATTTTAAGCATTTTTAGGGGCTGGGATTATTTTTTCAAACAAAATCCTAGCCTCCCACCCCCCAACAATAAACAGTTAGTTATGAAATACCTTGCCTTTCCAGTAGCCATTCATTTATTGTATGCATCATTGTCAGTGGGTGGTGGAATTAATCAGTGACACATTTTCAGCTTTTGGGGTAATTTGTTCAGTAGGGCATTGCAAGTAGTGATGATTTACTGATTGTAGGAGTGACTTGTTAGCTGACACCACATACAGCATTGTAAACACGATGCTGTGATGATTGATCATAACTACAATTACATCCCATCAGCCCCAGCCATGTTTTTAGTTCTGTTGAGCTTATGATCTCCAATTCAATTTGGCATGACTAATGACTTGATTACATCTTTATTCTTACACCCATATTGCCAAACCTACATTTACCTCCTCCTCCTCCTCCTCCTCCTCTTTCTTCTTCTTCTTCTTCTTCTTCTTCTTCTTCTTCTTCTTCTTCTTCTTCTTCTTCTTCTTCTTCTTCTTCACTACTACTACTACTACTTACTACTACTACTATAGCTACTACAAGGGCCAGTACTACTACCACTTGATAATACTACTGCTATCAGTACTACTACTACTACTACTACTACTACTACTACTACTACTACTACTACTACTACTACTACTACTACCACCAACCAGTTCTACTACTATTACTACTACTACTACCAGTACTACTATTACTACTACTACCAGTACTACTACTACCAGTACTACTACTACAACTATTACTACTACAACTATAACTACTAAAATTCTAAAACTACTACTACCAGTACTACTACTACTACTACCAGTATTACTACTACTACAACTACTACTACCAATACTACTACTACTACCAGTACTACTACTACTACAACTACTACTACCAATACTACTACTACTACCAGTACTACTACTACTACTACTACAACTACTACTACCAATACTACTACTCCTACCAGTACTACTACTACTACAACTACTACTACCAATACTACTACTACTACTACCAGTACTACTACTACTGCCATTACTACTACTACTACTACTACTACTACTGCTACTACTACTACTGTTACTGCTACCAATAATACTACTACTACTACTACAACTACTACTACTGCTGGTACTACTACTACCAGTACTACTATTACTGCTGCTACTACTACTACTACTACCAGTACTGATACTACTACTACTACTTCTACTACTACTACTACTACTACTACTACTACTACTACTACTACTACTACAGCTACTACTACTACTACTACTACTACTACTACCATATGTGTTGAGTATTCCCACCATATGTTTCTAGGATTTTGCATGTTTTATTTTGCAGAATTTTGTCATATTTATCTCTTATATTCAGTCTTGTTATATTTTGTTTGCATTTATTTGGTAAGGTTTATCTTCTTAAAGTTTTTGCAGAATTATACATCTTTTTAATTTTACTTATGTTTGGCACCATATAGCCACTATTGTGCTGATTGCTTAGCACCCTCTCTAACATACATCTCTCTGCTGCTGCTGCTTTTACTACTACTATTATTTGCAGTTCTATTTCTGATTTCATCTAAACAGTACCACCATCACTTCTACTTTTGTTGTTGCCATTTTTTCAACAACTGCTTCATTTCTATTACAATACCATGTCATCATCAACACCACTGCTGCTACTGCAACAACTACTACTACCACTACCACTTTCCATTGTATTCTGCCACTATCTCCACCTGGAACACCACTGCTGCTATATACTTTATGACTGTAACTATGATTTTTGTGAAACCTGTCTTGAGAGACCACGATCTTCTAAGAATAAACTATAGTCTTTCAAGACTCATATTACTACACACAATCTTCTTGCCCAGACATTGGCTCAAATTGATAAAAGTTGGGATGACGGTGGTCTCAACATTAAACATGGGAATATTGTAGGAGAAATATATGTAAATGTGCCACTTTAATGAGGGCAAATATGAGGTGTATTAGTATTGGAGGTTACCAGTCTAGAGAGGTTATAACTGGAGTGGGTTACTCAATATTTATGCACCTTTAAAGTTTTAAGCAAGTTGAATAATTGTGTGCAGCAGAAGTGGTCATAAGATAAAAGCTGACCTAATCCATATCCCTCCCTCCTACTAGTATGACTCATGGGTAGGAGTGAAGAACTGTAGATTTTTAGGGATTGTTGAGTATGGCAGTGCTAAGTGATTGCTTTTATGTATAACATCTGGATAAGTTTAAATCTTATGATATGATTCATGATAGGAAATAATAAATGTATTTAGGCTTGATTTTTAAGTATCCATTCCAAGCATAATTGGTTTTTGAAAGCACTTTTAAAGTGTATTTAAAAATATTATTTTTTTTCCAAATAAAACTGAATTATATGTTACTTTCCCTTATTCATGTTTTTTTTTTAAATAACTTTTACTAATCAATTTATTTCTAATTTTAAATGGAGGAATTAAAATTAAAAATTTTAAATTTTATTCCTCTATTATGTACTGTAAGAGTTTGGAACCATGTTTTTCATTTGACAGAATAGCATTATTGGTAATTGCAAGTTCATAAGGGCACTTGTCTGTGGGTCTTGCTCCATTCAGTTATTACGTAATAGCAACTGTAAATTTTGGCATACATTGGAACATTATCAGTACTTTATAATCGACTATCAAAATGGTTCAATTTTAACTTGTTCAACTGCAGTTTGGCTTGGATTAATAAAAGAATAACCTTTGGAACTTCAGATATGCTATTTTGAATTTTCTTAAGAAAACAAAAGCATTTGAATGATATGCAGTGAAAATTACCTTTCCAAACTGGTTGAATCACACTTGATCACACTTTTGAACCTTTACATCTGTCACAATAGCCAGGAGATTGAGCTCAAAGAAAAAATGATTTACTGTCTAGGCTTTGTTGCAGCTTTTTAGCAAATGGTAGAAATGTTTTTGTCATTCAGGTCTTCAGGAAAAAGCATATAAATTGTGACATTTTTCTTGGGTATGAGAATAGGAGTGAATTAAAACATTTTAATGGCTGATTTTTAGACGTAATAATAAATGTTAGGAAATATTATGCCTTACCTTCAACAATTATGTAAAATTTTTCCAGTGTCCTTTATTCCAATTTATTACTTTTTTTCATCTGCAAAAGCAAATATAAGATAAATGTGCTGCTACAGTGGTTATACCAGTGTTGTCATTATTCATATATTTAATGTTGAAGTTTACAGGATGGTAAACGACTCAGCAGGTGAGACAATGCATTTATGGATAGCTAGGAATTTAATATTTTGTACAGCTTTTTAACAATCTGGTTTGCTCGTTTTTTGTAGTTTTTGACAGCTAAGGATTTTATTTAATTTAGGGAGTGGTGTTTTCACAGTTTTTAGTGTGTTGCAGTTTAAATTGCAAAAAGTCAAATCATTTTCAGAATAGCCCAGTTTAGTTTAGCTACCATTGTGTGTATGTGAGTACTGTTCTTTCAATGCTTTGGTACTGTATAGCCTTTTCTCTGATGATATACCTTGAAATGCCAATCAGATAAACAATCAAGTTAACATTTAAGGTGTGTTTTTATGTGTGGAGAGTAACTGTGTTTACCTGCATCTTGTACCATTGGCCAATACTGGTATAGGTAGGGTGGGAGGCTTGACCAAAAGCCAGTCTCACATCTAATGTAAAAATACTATTTAGGTACATTTTGTTTTCAATAAATTTCAATAAATTTACACTGTCAACATCGTCATGAAAATACATTTTTTTTTAAAACTCCAAAACAAGGAAGGTGAAAACATTATTGGTCTCCTGTGGAAGCTGGTTTTGTTCTAGATAGCTGCTGTGTAGGTCTGTTTTACCATATATATCCTATTTGTTGAGCTATTCTTCTACATCCACTGTATTTTGATTTGATAATATGACATAAATGTATAAATGATAAAGGACTATTTCTTCTCTAGATAGATTCAGGAATAACCATATAGTAGTAACCACAGAAAATAATTATAATTTCTTGATGCCCGAGGCCTTTAATTTTTTCATTTGTTAGCTTTGTATTTTTGAGTAGCTTGTATACTAAATGGGGGAAAAATCAGTTGTTATATGGTTTAATGACATGTTTCAGTACAAGTTAGGCTATACATGGTGGCCAGTATCAATGGTGGAGGAAGAACCTGGGAAAACCCAGGAAAGAACCACAAACCCACAAGAAGCTTCTGGCAAGCTTTCTCAGTTACCCACATTGGCCAAACTCAACCCACACATACAGAGGTGAGATGGCAGTGATCTGTAACAGTGAGCATTTTAGACCACTGGCCACTCAGTGCCCACTAAAAATTCAGATATGAATGTAGACTCTAGAAGTTTAGTGTTAATGCTCCAGACAAAATAGTCCCTTATTATTAATTATTAAACTATTAATTGGAATGGTTAATGATTGATGCTGTATTACATTCATGTGCCAAATTCTGTCATTTGCTAATTAGTGAGCATTATGAACCAGTTTATTCCATGTTTGTCTATGCAAAGTGAATCAATAATTAACTAGTATATTATTTCCAACATTGATGTTGTGAGAGTGGACAATTTGGTAATAGTTACATTAATGGTACATTTATTTATTCATTAATTCTTGCAATGATATTTTTTTGTGAATTTTCAAGATTTGAAAGTTCATGACATTAAAGAAAACCACCATCACATACATTGTCTGGGTAGTTGTTTCTTTAATATTGTTGTAGGGTGGATTGATGTCCGAACCCCAAGGGTTAGCTGTCAGACATGGTATGCAGAGATTAAGAATAACTATATATATGTAGGAAATATGTTTATTATTTTTTTTTGTTCTTCTAAGTTTTCACAATTTCTGTAATCTGTTGTTATGAAACTCCTTGTATTCTTTTAAAAGAAAGGGGAAGATGTAAACCTTTATAAAATCCGGTTTACATTCATCCTGAACTACAGTTAAAAATGCAGTTAAATAGCATATTAAAATTTATTTATGTTGCATTTCTTTCTTTTATACAGTCTTTTGCTTACCTTATCACCAAGAGATAATCTAATATTACTTTGATATCAGCATACCCTGGGAAATCTTGTTTTCTGTACTTTGAATATATACAGAGAAATTTGAAAAAAAAACACTGATTATCCATACAGTGGTTATCTGCATTGTTAGGAAAAGCTGTGATGGCTCAGTGTTTAAGGAGTTGGACACATGACTAGAATGATGCTGGTTTGATTCCCACCATGTGATCAGCCCAGATCAGTAATTGTAGTGTCCTTCTGTATTACATTGTGCCCCTTGCCTTGGAATGACATTCAAGTTCAGAATGTTGTTGTGTTATAAGCCCAGATTTATCAGTTATAAAGATCTTGAAAATTTAAATTTTGAGTTAATTTTTAAAACAAATCATCTGGACAACCAATTTTCTTGTAAAAAAAATATTTGGATTTTTCTGAATAATTCTGTAATGAAAAGGCCATCCCTGTTTTTTTTTGTCTTTGGCAACATTTTTGGCAGCTGTTTGTTGAAGAAAATTCTCCCAGTGATAAGGCCATCCCAGAACTTTAAAAATGATTAGATCTGTTTCAGTTAGTAGAGAAATATTGCATTTTGGACTTGAAACATCAGAGTGATAATGATGATAACCACAGTTTTAATCCATGAGAAAATATTTTTCATTTTTTTAAAAAAAAGCATATTTTGTGTGAGAATGTGGTAGAAGTTACATTTTAATATCTCCATGTACTAATTGCCACTGGCACAAACATTTTTCATCTGTTTCACAATGGTGAAAAAATGACATGTTTTGAGTGTAAAAGTATTCTCTTATGATGCAAACAGTTTCTTCGAACCACAGATTGGCTCAGGTTCCAGTGTGAAACTGGCAAGTGGTTTAGTACCACAAGTTGCACTAGTACACCCACACCATTCCAGCAGGCTAGTATGGCCATTAGGTGATGCAAAATGAGCTGTGTTGAGTGGAAAGTAATTGAACCTGTCATTGTTCTGATTTTTATTTTCATGACATGGATTTTTTTTGGCTGAATCAGTGGATATTGTTATACTGAAGCTAATAAGTATACAGTACTGTAGCTGAGGGCATCGAGTGTAGATTATTAGTTTCAAGGAGTAGTTGTTCTCCACTAATTACTGCAATTACTCTATGTCCCATCATTATAAAGTCATGAAATGATCAATATAAAACTATATAACACTGTTTATCTGTTAGGGAATCTATTCTGGGGTAGGTTGTGACAAGAATTTTAGCATTAAAAAGATGTATCTAATGCTGTGTAGTCACATCGTTATTGGTGCTCATGAACCAAAAAACTAAAATCAACTTAAACTAAATTATTAGCAGTGACAGAACATTTTTCAGTCAATTTAATATGATCCATGACCATAACTGTGTTTTAATAGAGGCAGCAGTATTCTGAGGGGGGTTATGGTGATAAACTGTGTATAAACTTAATAATGATTCCTTTCTTTTCAGCAACTCTATATAATGCTGCCCCTTTTATAAAGTGGGTATATCCTATGGAGTCATTTGCATTACACAACAGTGATACTCTGTATAAAAGACCACTGAACAAGTCAACCTTTCTATATAAGAGACCAATGTGTAAGGCAACCTTGCATGCAACATTGTCTCAGACCACTGTATAAAGCAACTCTGTGTAGAATTTTGTCACACTGACCACATGCATACAACACTCCCATTTTTGAAGATGGACTTGATAATGGATTGCTTTAAATTATTTGGTGTAATAATATGAATTATTTACCCCTGTATAATGTGACCTCACCTGCACTGCTGCACACTTTTATGACTTCATTTTGATAGCATTATAGTGAGGATGAACTGTATTCAATTTCTATTATATTATATGTTAAGTCTCATAAAGTTGCTGTGGATTCAATGAAATTCAGGTGGCTGAGTCATCAATACATTCACCTTTACATATTGTACACATCTCACCTTTACATATTGTACACATCTCACCTTTACATATGGTACACATCTCACCTTTACATATTGTACACATCTCACATTTACATATTGTACACATCTCACCTTTATCAAGGTGGATTTGTGCCTGAATTGACCATTATGGTTATGTGGGAAAGCTTTGACAGTAGCTTCTGTTGGGTTAGTAGTTCATTCTGGGTTCTTCTTCAACCAAATATAGTCTGCAATCTATGTCCTGTCTTGTACTGAAAAATGGCATTAGAACTCAAAAAAACCTGAACCAAACCAATAAACTTGCCATGTTTGTGACAAAATCTTTGGGATTTGCTCATTTTCAGCATGGTCATCCAGCCTCAAATTTCCAAAAATAATTTTAATGTCATTTTTAGGTACAAGTTAACATCACTGCTTGATCTAATCCACATTGGAGTACCATTAATGGCAAGAACAAATGCCAATCTTAGTGTTAATAAGGGCAAACTTTGAGGTCAGAAGTCAAATGAGTGCAAAATGCATGTTAATTTCAGCCTTTAACATCAGTTGTGGTTCATTCATTGCCTAATATATACCATAAATTCTTGCTTATAAGAAGAGTTCAACTGCAAACTGCACAGAGCCAGATCTGCTGGCAGATCTGGTTCTGTGCAGTTTGTTAGGAGTAATCAGTAGAAGGAACAACATTGATCCTGATTTGCAGGTGCATAATGATACAGCAGATCAGGATCTTTGTTGTTTGCAGTTTTACTCAGTATAGATGATATTGCCAAGGGGTCAATGAAATTAAGATAGACTTTTTCATTTTTAAAGACATTTTAAGAGGATTACTAACAGCTTTTAGTGGATAGGAAATGATGCCATAGTTATGAAATTGTGTGTTTCATGGATGTACATGCATATTATTTATCTTGGCTTCAATATCTTCATGAAGACCTTTTGATTTTTGCTTTCAAATATAACTGTGTCATAATGATGCTTTCTAGTTTTTGTGGTCATTGTTTCTGGAAAGTATGAAATCAAAGTATTAAAAGTACTTAAGTTTGAAGACAGTGTGAAAATCAGGAAATATTATTACTGACGTGCAAGTCAGAGTAATTATTGTAACTTACATCACGGCAAGAATGTTAAAGTTTCATGGAGTGATGAGTCATTGAGCTTTTGATATCACCTTTTGGTAATGATTAAGCTATAAAAGAAATACATATAAAAATGAAAGTTAACAGATCAATGGTTAAATTTGTGTAGATTTAGCTACATGAGCATCCTGCTGTCTAGTCTATGGCATACTCACTCGTTTTCCAAGATTGTGCTTTTTTCTAATGATTATGTCATATGTATGACAATTTCAATACATATCATATTTTTGCCTTCAAGTTGCCTCTGAATAAATGGTATCTTTGAGCATATCTCGTTGATGATGACTAATATTTTCTAACTATGACCTAGAGAGTTACAGAACCTTTCAGCTGAGACATTATCAAACCTTTAAACAAAATTGGTGTAGATTATAAAACCTTTGGAACACATGAATCAGCATATTTGTAATAAATCTTGCTGACTCTGTTTGAACCTCACCAAATAACATTAACTGCAGACTTGTGATAAATACTTAAATGCTGTTATCATCAGGTGATATAAATTGACTCCTGACTTGTAGTTATAAATGCTATCTATATCAAATGACATAAATTGACTCCTGACTTGTAGTTATAAATGCTATCTGTATCAAATGACATAAATTGACTCCTGAGTTGTAGTGATAAATGCTATCCACATCAGATAACATAAATCCACTCTTGACTTGTAGTGTTAAATGCTATCCACATCACATGACTTTAATTGACTCCTGAGTTATAGTGATAAATGCTATCCACATCAGATAACATAAATCCACTCTTGACTTGTTGTGTTAAATGCTATCCACATCACATGACTTTAATTGACTCCTGGCTTGTAGTGTTAAATGCATTCTGCATCAAATGACTTTAATTGACTTCTGAGTTATAGTGATAAATGTTATCCACACCAAATGACATAAAGTAACTCCAGGCTTGTGGTGTTAAATGCTATCCATATCAAATGACTTTAATTGACTCCTGGCTGGTAGTGTTAAATGTTATGAACATCAAATGACATATTGACTCCTGGCTTAAAGTGTTAAATGCTATCTGCATCAATTGACATAATTGACTCCTGGCTTGTAGTGAATAATATGCTATCCACATTAAATGACATAAAGTAACTCCTGGCTTGTGGTGTTAAGTGCTGTGGATACAAATTGACAAATTGACTCCTGACTTGTATTGTTAAATGTTACCAACATCAAATGACAAATTGACTCCTGACTTGTAGTGTTAGATGTTATCAACATCAAATGACATAAATTTTTCCTGGCTTGTAGTGATAATATGCTATCCACATCAAATGACATAAATTAACTCCTTGCTTGTAGTGATAATATGCTATTCACATCAAATGACATAAATTGACTCCTTGCTTGTAGTGATAATATGCTATCCACATCAAATGATATAAATTGACTCCTGGCTTGTAGTGATAATATGCTATCCACATCAAATGACATAAATTGACTCCTTGCTTGTAGTGATAATATGCTATTCACATCAAATGACATAAAGTAACTCCTGGCTTGTGGTGATAATATGCTGTGGATATCAAATGACAAACTGACTCCTGACTTGTAGTGATAAATGCTACTAAAAGCAATGAAGATGAGAAATCACTATCCTGTTCCCTTTAGAATACTGTAATTGCAGACATTCCCACATGATTGATGATGTAGATTCTAGGCATTTAAAAACACTACTGTTTGAAGAGTTCATGTTGCATTTTTCTGATGTGTGTTAGACTTTTGAAAATTAGTCTAGTGCATAGTAAACTTGGAAAAATTTGTTAGGGTCCGTAAAGGGCTATAGCACATTAGTCAGGGTCCATAAAATGGTACAGCATATTGGTCTGGGTCCATAAAGTAGTACTGTATTATTGGTCAAAAAATGGTACAGCACATTGGTTAGGGTCCATAAAGTGTTATAGCACATAGGTCAAGGTACATAATGTGCTATTGTATGGGTCAGGGTCCATAAGGTGGTACTGTATTATTGGTCATAAAGTGGTACAGCACATTGGTCAGGGTCCAGCAAGTGCTATAGCACATTGGTCAGGGACCATAAAGTGATATAGCACATAGGTAAAGGTCCATAAAGTGCTATTGCATGTTGATCAGAGTCCATAAAGTGCTATATCACATTGGTCAAGGTCCATAATGAGCTATTGCATATTGGTCATGGTTCATAAAATTCTATTGCACAATGCTCAAAGTCCATAAAGTTCTGTAGCATATAGGTCAGGGTCCAGTAATTGCTATAGCACATTGGATAGTGTCTATAAAATGCTATTGCACATTGGTCAGGGTTCATAAAGTGCTATTGCACAATAGTCAGGGTTCATAAAGTTTTATAGCACATTGGTCAGGGTCCATAAAGTGCTATTGCAATTTCATCTGGTCTATAAAGTGCTATTATACTATGTAATATTTCATTCAATATTCAGAAAAGTCATTAACCGAAGAATATATTACCAAATTAAAATTAATGCACTTATGAACTAGAAATAATTAAACTGGTGGTTACATACTAAATAAATGTATTTTTGGGGCAGAGAACCATGCATAGTTGGTACATTTACATGTGTTAAATGCATTGGCAAATGAATAAGACTAGGTATATTCCCAACTGTTCTCATGTAGAGAGGTTTATTCCCTGACCTCATTTTAGAGTAGGTATATCTCTGACTGTTCTCCTAATAGAGTAGGTGTATTCCCTGTCTGTACTCATAATAGAGTAGGTGTATTCCCTGTCTGTACTCATAATAGGGTAGGTGTATTCCCTGCCTATACTCATAGTAGGGTAGGTCTATTCCCTGTATGTACTCATCATAGAGTAGGTGTATTCCCTGTCTGTACTCATTGTAGAGTAGGTGTTTTCCCTGACTACTCATTGTAGAGTAGGTGTATTCCCTGATTACTCATTGTAGAGTAGGTGTATTCCCTGACTGTACTCATTGTAGAGTAGGTGTATTCCCTGACTGTACTCATTAAAAAGAAGGTGTATTCCCTATCTGTACTCATTGTAGAGTAGGTGTATTGGTGTATTCCCTGTCTGTACTCATTGTAGAGTAGGTGTATTGGTGTATTCCCTGACTGTACTCATTGTGGAGTAGGTGTATTCCCTGACTATACTCATTGTAGAGTAGGTGTATTCACTGACTGTATTCATTGTAGAGTAGGTGTATTCCCAGTCTGTACTCATTGTAGAGTAGGTATATCTCTGACTGTTCTCATAGTAGAATAGGTGTATTCTCCGTCTGTACTCATCATAGAGTAGGTGTATTCCCTTAATAGAGTAGGTCTATTCCCTGTCTACTCATAATAGAGTAGGTCTATTCTCTGTCTGTACTCATCATAGAGTAGGTCTATTCCCTGTCTACTCATAATAGAGTAGGTCTATTCCCTGTCTACTTATCATAGAGTAGGTCTATTCCCTTAATAGAGTAGGTCTATTCCCTGTCTACTCATCATAGAGTATGTGTATTCCCTTAATAGAGTAGGTCTATTCCCTGTCTACTCATCATAGAGTAGGTGTATTCCCTTAATAGAGTAGGTCTATTCCCTGTCTACTCATCATAGAGTAGGTGTATTCCCTGTCTGTACTCATCATAGAGTAGGTGTATTCCCTTAATAGAGTAGATCTATTCCCTGTCTACTCATCATAGAGTAGGTGTATTCCCTGTCTGTACTCATCATAGAGTAGGTGTATTCCCTTAATAGAGTAGATCTATTCCCTGTCTACTCATCATAGAGTAGGTGTATTCCTTGACTTTTTTCATTACATTAGTAGCAGAAGCATCACTATAGTTTGTGTCATACAGTGCAGTAGCTCATGGTGTCACCCCCATGGATCCCCTTCCTGCACAAAAATTCAAACATTTTATTAAGCCATTTTGGTGTCACCCCCTCTGATGGTGTTGCACAGAACATTCTGTACCCTCCACACCCCTCTAGTGGTGCCACTGCATAGTATGTGTATTCCCTGACTATCCTCATTGTGGAGAGGTTTATTCCCTGGTTTTTCTCATTGCAGAGTAGGTGTATTCCCTGAATGTTTTTGTTGTAGAGTAGGTGTATTTCCAGACTCTTCTCATTGTATTGTAATTTCATTATAAATATACACAAAGAAGTATAATTTATAGATTTTCTCTGCTAAATTCTATTTTAGTCAAGAAAGTTAATCCTTGCTTACACCCTTCACTAACTTATCAAACAATATTTTTGAAAACATTTGTTCAAAGAAACTTGATTTTGACAGACAATAAAATGGATGAATCAGACCTTGGAGTGTCTAAAAGAAACTTGTGTTTAAGTTTTAAAAATAATTAAATATAGTACTTAAAAATATGTAATGATGAGTCATTCTTTAAAAAAATTAGAACAAACTATATTTATTGAAACTAATGTTAACAATTATGACTTTGCACTACTGCAGAGCTAAAACAGGTGTTTTCATTATAACAGCAAATCTTTGGATCCCAACAACTTGAATGGTTATACTTCATGGAGTGTTCAACAACAGTACATGTAACCGTATAATTATGATCAAATGTGGCCAGTGTACATCTTAGTCATTTGAAGCTGATATACGCATTTTGGATACTTTTAAGAAAATAAAAATGATAGCAGTATAGCCATATGATAACTTCACAACTTACATAAAAAACAATGTGGGAACATTTATTGTTTTGGAGTTGATTGAGGTAAGATAAATAGGGGTGGGTATACATCTCGATGGCAATGACCAAAAGTGTTCCTAACAATTTGTGTGATAAAATATGCAATGATGACTGAGCAAGCATCTGGTGGCTCTTGTTTTCCATGGATTAAGCTAAGATTGTACACAGGATGCATTAAAATAAATAACACTTAATGGATTTGTTGTTGATGGTTCAGTATTAATTAGATTAACAATCATGTACATTTCAAAAAGCTCATATACAATCAAGAAGCAATTTTTTTTGCAAGAATATACAACACATCTGCAGAATTATTATCAAACTCTTATTTATTTGGCAATAAAAATTTGTAACACCTTAAGAAATTAGTGAAATTAATGTAAACTATTGGGAGACAAACTACAACTGTGATATATCCAAATTGGTGTTATAATGAGTAAAGTTATAGTGATGCTTCATTGTTTTCATTAATAACTGAATGATAATTTCTGGGGGAAAATAATCCAAGGCTTGGAAACTATGTTATCAACAATAATGTTTTAAGTTAGCTGCATATGAATGATAGATTATATAGCAAATGTTTATTTCAACATTTGTATTTCAAACTTTAAAAAAAACATTGACTATTAAACCAAATTTGTTGAAGTAGATTCTGGTATTAAGGCCTTTACATTTTTCAGAAATAAGACTGATCTCCCAATAAATATGATAAATGTTGCTACAAATAAAAACCTTTAACCATCTTTTTAAAAGTCACTTAACAAAAGTTTAGTAAATTTCATAGGAAAGCACTCTGGCTTAAAGACCTCAGATTTGTACCAATGATGCCAGTCCACTATATTTTATTATTGCTTAAATAAGACAGATATTTAAAGATTTAAACAATTTCTCAAAAACAGCAATACAGAATTTGACAGAAATTAAGTGAAAGTATCCTGAATGACTCTTAATACTTTTTTATGAATGATGTTGATCCACTTTCAGATATGGCTTCCATTACTAAAAATAGAAAAACCTTAAACTGATTTTGTCTCAAAAACCACTAAAGAGAATTGTTACCAAATGTGGCAAATAGCACCATGGAAATAATGGCTTTTCAACTTTAGACAATAATGCTAATTCACAATAAAATATTGCAGCTTCAACTAAAAGTAAAGAAACCTTTTAATGACTAAATCATAAATCCTCTCAACAGAATCTGAGCAGATGAAAAATATCATAGCATGATGGCCTTTAAATGTATACTATTGTTGCTAATCCACCATCAAATATAAATATATAAAAACCTTTAATGACTTAATTTTAAAAAAAGTTCATCAAAATGATAAAATAAAAGTATGCTTAAATTTGATACAATGGAAAAGTCATCTTTGGACAAATCTGAGATTTGCAAGCTTGAGTCAAGAGTTTTGACTTTAAAAAAAAGGGAAGATTTTTTTTCAAAGCTACATATACATACTTGAACAAATATGTCCCCATTCCTCAAGCTCTTTGCTTTCAGTACATTTTTTATGTTTGATGGAGGAAGATTTCCTATATCATGGTGATGTGTGTGTGTGTGTGTGTGTGTGTGTGTGTGTGTGTGTGTGTGTGTGTGTGTGTGTGTGTGTCTAAAATAAGGAAAACCTCACAAAGCTTATATTACTCCAGATGGTTTTCGATTACATGGTTAGAATTAATTTGTTTTGAACAACAGTTTACATATTGCTTGTCCCATTATTTTGTCCTCATGGAAAAAGCATTTGATCATGATGTAGTTATTCACCTGCTGTTTTTTTTTTTGTTTGACTGTTTGACATAGCTAATGACAAAGTAGTCTAGTTAATCATACAACTGTGCCTAAAGGTGTCTCTACCATCAGAATTGTTTTCAAAGGTGTAAACAAATAAAACTTGACTGGGAAGGTGTAAAAGAAGAAAAATTATGTTTCTAAATCTGTTTGGCTTTTAGCATGATTAACTAGGGTATCTTTACATACAGTTCATCTTGGGTTCCTTTGTTGGTTATGCATTAAAAAGGTCACTGATGGAAGTGATTCATTACCATGTACATTAATGATCATTTTTTTTGTGTGATCCTTTTCAATATTATATCACATGGGAATGATAATTAGATTATGATGTAGCTTCATTACTGGAAGTGTAAGTAAGTAAAATAAGAAAGTTTATGTTGTTTGTAATTGTTATTATTTTGAAGAGCAGTTGTGGTAATTAGGAACATACATGTACCATCAAACATATGTTATTCCTGTCATCTGTCTATTCAAGGTAACAACATATATATCAATATATCACCACATTATGTCATTCATTTACATTTTGAAGTCATTTTATGGCAATATCATTATGCATAAAGTCTTTCTTGATCTTATTTCCCTAAAACGTAGTTAAAATTCAGACATTAATGGTATAGGTGGGCTAATTCTCACTTTAGGTTCAGTTACATTTAACATATTTATTGTCTTTCATCCTTACAATGAATGAAAAATTTAATTTACATGCTTTTGACAAAAGAACCATTTAAGTTGTTGTGCTGGATTGTTTTCTTGCTGTAACATAATATGCAACTCTGTTTTCTCTGTACAGTAGTGTAATGCCATAGTAATGTGAATGCTTCTAAATTAATGCAGGGCACATTTTTTTGTTTCTTTCTCATATAGAGAATAATACAGTAAGTACAAAGTAAGGTCTATACACATGTATATATTTTTGGTTGTAGCAAATGATTTTCAAGCCAAGAGATGAGCTTCTAAGTAAAAGCCCCCACTGTCTTATTGTAGGGAAAAAAAGTAAGTCATGTATATATGGCATGGATGTATATTTCTCTCCGGAATAATGTATAGTGTTTTATAAGTTTGTATTAGTTTATTTGCTAGGAATGAACCATTTGGATTCAAATGGAATCTAGCAGAGATTGGTTGGCAAGTACATGTATTTTAACTTTTGACATATCTGCTATTCATATGTAAATGTTCTTAAACATGTATCAATGAATAATTTTCTACCAGAATTTATATATTAGTATATCACAGTTTTAATTATTTCTCATTTAATATAAATAAATTAAGTTGGTAGCCATGTCAATGTAGCCTGAAGTTATGCACCCACCTCCATCCATAGTTTTTTAAAACCTGGAAACTGGCATGTTTAGATGACATGTTATCTAGCATGATGTCACTCTGTGGATTGTAGAGTCTGATTGTCAAATTTTAGTGGGGTTTTCCTGTATTTTATGCCTAAAATGAAAATACATATCCTTTTACCATTCACTAAATGTGGGTTGACAAGGATCTCCTTTTCATAAAATCACACTTAAAGAGCTAACAAAAACACATTGATTTACCATCTTAGCTTCCAATGATAGATATTTTAAGAGGTATACTTTACTTTTTGAGTGTGTACGGTACTAGAAAACAAGATTATGGTTAATATCTTCATCTCCCGTTACAGTAGGAGCGGCCATACAAATTGATCTGGTTTGGCCTTAGCTCAGGTGAAAAATTTAAAAAGGCTTTGACAGGTAGCATCTAAGCAGGGACATAAATTACAATTGCAAATGCCAGTTATTGCTGAAGGACAGTATTTATTCTTGTAGCCACATAACAGATATAAAGTCTTGTAGCCTCCTCCCATTACCTGAGTACATCTTTAGCAGGAATGTGTGCGAATACCTATGTCTACCATGCCATGACTTTTCTCTTGCAACATTTGGTTTTGCTCTGCACAGTTTGAAGGACACCATTGTTTAAAACCCAATTTGGCAGGAGGGTTTCTTTAATAAGTCCTAGGTCAAGTTGAATTATTATCATTGTGTTGAATATGCCAACAAAAAGCAATGGACCAACTATTTTAATTGTTACCAGTGTTAAAAGTGTCATTAAAAACCAACTGACCAACTGCTTTGAGAACTTTTATACATTTATTGCCCCTATTTGACTTTGAATTGTGCTGTTCTTATTGCTTTATATTGGTAGAGATAGCCATCTTGGTTGGGTTCATGTCTCTCACTGTTAAGAAAAAGATCAAAATTAACAGTTTACAATTTTTGGTGATGAATTAATTACAGTATTAAATTAGTTGATATTCATATAATTACAGTATCAAATTAGTTGATATTCATATAATTACAGTATCAAAGTAGTTGATATTTATATAATTACAGTATCAAATTAGTTGATATTCATATAATTACAGTATCAAATTAGTTGATATTCATATAATTACAGTATCAAAGTAGTTGATATTTATATAATTACAGTATCAAAGTAGTTGATATTCATATAATTACAGTATCAAAGTAGTTGACATTCATATAATTACAGTATCAAAATAGTTGATATTTATATAATTACAGTATCAAAGTAGTTGATATTTATATAATTTAGCATTATTATTTAAGTAAAACAGACCATAAAGAAACATAATACATGCATAGTATCTTACAAAATACTCAGAACTACCTTTTTGAAGACATTATTAAAGGGGTGAGAAAGTTGCATTGACCTGTAGAGAAAGTTTGTGACAAATGCCAAGACAGTACCAAGGGAACACTATTTAAAGCTAGGACTCAAGCCAAACATATTCTGTGAAATAAGGTGTACTTCTCGGAAAAGTAAAGCCTAGAGCAGTATTATAAAAACTCTGCAATGAACAATCAAGGATGATCATTTGTTGAATTATTTAACGGCTGCTTTCAAGTTGTATTCATTTAATGATGTAAACAAAAAAACAAATACACAAAAAGTAGGTTTGTTTACATTTTGCTGAGTTAGATTCAGATAAACATCCATTTCAAAATAGCAATGATTGTAAACAAAACATTGGATATGTTATTAACATTTGTAAAATAATAAAAATTACATAAGTTGAAAAATTTTAAGATTCTTCTTCCTAAATACTACTATGTATATACTTGCTCATGAGTCAAACTGCAAACTTTACAGACCAAGACCTGCTGGTGCATTTTGCACTGGCAGATCTGGGTCTATACAGTTTATTTGGAGTATTCAGCAGAACAACACAGACCTTGCTGGTGCATTATGCAATGGCAGATCAGGATCTCTGTTGTTTGCAGTTAAACTAATAGCAAGAACTAATGTTAAGTACATGAGCACCAAAAAAAAGTAGTTATATAGAAAATGTTTTATCTGTGACAGGTTGAGATGATATCAGATCTCTGATCAACAGATTAAAACCAGTTTATGAAAGAATGTAAATCTCTAATGACTTCACAATGTTTTATATACTTATTGTTGACTTGACTATTTTAATTGACAGGAAAAATATTTTTGTCAGTATTACAAAAATCCATTTCTATAACATGGTTTAAGTGATCCGTAGGGCTTGTTTTAAATATTTTACAAGTGAGATAAAAATTATAAAAAGATAAGATCTTGTATCATAAAGGGAGTGTCCAGGTAATAAATATTTTATATATTGTTAATTCCAAAGGAGGTCTGTTGTACAAACTGGAAGGTAGAGGGTGGGTAAAATAAGCTTTCTAATAAAAACATTTACCAGTGGTTTATAAAAGGTATTGGTGTGCTTGTTATCAATCATGGATTTATCTTATAGGACTTATGGTAGTTTCAGGGAGAGGAATATTGAAATGAGAATAATGATGAAATAATATGAGTATTGTTTAAATTAATTTGATGAAAATAAAATATGAATATTTTGAATCATTATTTCTCACTAACATTTTCATATTCATGTTAGAAAATTAAATGGAACTATAAAAAATTATAACCACTTAACACTAAAATTTCTATAAATCATGAACTTTTGATGATATTTATAAGAAAAGAATTAAAACCAAAATGTAATGATTTTAAAAATATATTCAAACAAAGTAATGCTTGTTAAGATTTATAATCCATTGATCATAGCTTATCCCCATCTTATGTAGCATTTTTGTCCATTCAAAAATTTAAAAGTGTAGGATATTTGGAAACTAATACCATTGATGTGAAGGTCAATTGAAAGGTAAACCAAACCACAAATGTTATTTTACACTGCTTTTGTCTAATGATTTTATTTCTTCTTTGGAGGTCAGAGGTCGATCTTGTGGTTTGTAGTAATATTGGCATTAGGTTCAACCTAAAAACAACTCAGTGCTGTGCTTTTTAAGCTAACAGGTAAGTTGTAAATTAGGTTAGGTCAGCTAGTGCATCTGGCAACATTGCTTCCAATGGAAGGGTAACTTAGTGCAAATGAGTGATACATTCTAAAGATTTTAAAATGCAACAAGTACCTTGTACTCTAATTCAAGTCAGGTCCAAGTGCAAAGTGTATAAATCTAAGTCATCATTAAATAATGCAGGGCATATCTTGGTCAGTGCAGTTTGTTAGGAGTAATCAGTAACAGAAGTATCATAGACCTTGATTTGCTGGCACATAAGGCAACAGGCAAGCCATAGTTGTTTGCAGTTGAATCAGACTTGTACATGAGTATATACGGCATGTATGGTGCATTAGTTAAGCATAGCTTGATAGATGCTAAAATGTAATTTTATGCTTCATTAAGGGTTCTTTACAATGGTTCACAATCTTTATTCATAAGCAAGTTGATTTTACTCCTTGCCACTTATTTCTGCACCAAAACAAGTTTGCACTGATTATTAAGCTTGCACTTGAATTGGCCTGAGTCTGTGTGAGTAATCAAGTTTACAAGGGATTTTAGTATATTATGACTTGGTAAAAGTATATTTTTTTTATTTTCCTTTTTTTCTTTTACATGGAATATTCCTTTGATTAGCCACAATTACCATATATACTTCCATCTAAGTCCAACTTCAAACAACATAGATCCTGATCTGCCGTGACATACTGCACCAGTAGATCAGTGTGTTGTTTGTTCTGCTGAATATTAACAAACTGCATAGACCAAGATTTGCAGGCATATTATGTGATGTGGGTCTGTGTAGTTTAAAGTTGGAGTTGAGTAATAAATGAGTACAGATGGTACTGTTTGTATGAAGTTAAATAGACTGCCACTTACAAATTTTTTTCAATAACTGTAAGATTATTTATTTTTTCAAAGCTTTAAAATTTAGTAGCCATTAAAAAATAGGTGTATACGGTTGTCTTTTGTCATGTATTATGTTACCTGACAGGCTGGGTCATGGTATAACTTCAAAAGCCAGACCTTGCATACAATAATAGAGGTATGACCAACAAAGGATCTGAAAGACATTCAGCATCAAATGTGACAGAGAAAGGTTTAATTTCAGATGTAGTCTTTTAGTACTCTGGATCGGACAGTTAAATGATTTAAAACAAATGTATTCCTATAGAAATTGTACCATGAAAATTTTTCAGTTGACAAACCTTAGAAGTCAAATTGCTAATCAGGACATGTTTTGACAGATGAAACCACCCCACCCCACCCCACCCCATCCCACCCCCATCTTTCTGTAGGAACCTTGATGCTTAAAGCCAACCCCCCCCCATTTCCACTTACAAGGAAATAATAAAACTTATGATTAGGAGCAATTTTATTTATCTTCTTGAAAAGTGCAAAAGTTGAAGATAATATATTGATTGATTGCTTGACATTCTTTGTGACATTACAGGGGATTTGACCTTACAACTCAAATGACCACATTCTCTGTGTTAGTACAGGGGATTTGACATTACAACTCAAAATGACCAACACTTTAATCATAATTCATAACACTGTCCAGCTCAGTTTACTTTTAAAGCTTTCTGGGAGTGTAACCTGTTTTGAATTTGGTTTACCTTTCAAGTGCCAGAGTATAATTTGGTCAGGGTTTCATTTACCTTTCAAATACTAGAGTGTAACCTGGTCTAGATTTCATTTACCTTTAAAGCACTAGAGTGTTACCTGGTCTGGATAGCATTTACCTTTAAAGCACTAGAGTGTTACCTGGTCTGGATAGCATTTACCTTTGAATTACCAGAGTACATCATGATCTGGATCTCCTTTGTTTTTGAATTACCAAAGTGTAACCTGGTCTGATTTCATTTACTTTTGAATTACCAGAGTGTAACCTGGTCTTGATCTAATTTACATTTGAAATACCAGAATGAGACTTTTACTCAAGCTGCAGTTATCCAATATTAGATGTTTGCAGTTACACTTAGAATAAAGTTTTCAAAGTTATGAATGTTCCTTTTTTTTGGACAAAATCATGTGATGCTGTAAATATGTTGTTAATACATTGATCTCTTATTACCATAAAGTGGCTTGGTTAATGTGTGGTCCATTTTATTTAATAACACTGGTCATGGATGCCATTTTAAGTATGAATATGCATTTGCTCCCTCACTATAAGGCTCCTCATTATAATACAGTTCCTACTTAAGGCTGCTATAGTCATGGATTCCATTTAAGTATGAATATACAGTATTCCCTCACTCTAACACCCTTCATTATAACACGGTTTCTTTTTAAGGCTGGTATAAACATGGATCCCATTTGATGTATGAAAATACAGTACTCTCTCACTCTAATGCCCTCTGTTATAATACAGTTCCTATTTAAGGCTTGTATGGGTCATGGATTTCAGTTTGTTATGTAATTGTAACACTATATGAACCATGTACTTTATTATATGGCAGTCATACTATGAAGTTGATCTACTCCCTCACTGTGCTGTAATTTTAACATTGAGCTTATCTCAGTAGTAGGCATTCTTGTTTATAGCAAGGTGCTGTTTTATGGCATGACTTGACAATATTGTTATGTGGAACTACTGTATTTTGGATATTTACACATTTTTTTTATTTTAAAGTTCTGAGTTGAATCCGAGTCATTTATTTTTGGAAAAATAATGAATTTAAGACCATAGCAAATATGTTGTATGTATGCATCCTTTGCACTAGTTGCAGGCAGAAGCATTTTGTGTGATAAATATAGTTTGGTTTGGACTGATGATTTACAGCACAGCAACACAAAAAAGGTTTTTTAGTGATTAGGTGATTGAAGTTAAGTGTTTTGGCTAGGGAGACACCACTACAACCAGGTAGCTGACCTGGAGGTGGTATGATTTAAATATGTGTCTTTTACCCTATTTACTCAGTCAATCAATATTGTAGGAAGGTCATTACTAATTTTTTGTTTTTATTACTGTATTATCTATTTTAGTTTTGTTCACATCACTGTTGTTTATCTAAAAGTTACTGGTTAGGATGCAAAATACTGGACATCATGGGTACAGATTTTTATTTTTTCTTAAATGTTATCTTGTTGGGACTAAAAAATATGGTTAGTCAGGTAACAGAATCACATTTTATCTTTGTTAATATGGCTTGAATTTTGTATTCACTGCAAATTGTTCAAAAAGATTAACTAAGTGTTGTCTAAATAGATTCATTTGCAAAATAGCAAAGTTTTTCTAATGTTATAATTCACAAGATTCAGAGATAAAAATGCACATACATACATAAGACTGGAAAATGAAGATTGCATGTTTAAAATTTCCAAGATTTTACTCTTGTGTTTCAACCCAGTAACTCCATGTCAGTTCGAGATGTCATAGAAGGCATCTTAATGGTTTTGATATGTTAACCCTATCTACATATTGGCATATCAAGCAGATATTTCAGTGCTTCGGATCAGTGAATTTCATTGAATGTGGCAGCAAGCCACCTCATCCAATGAAAATTAAGTTGTTCAAATTTGAACATTGTTTCTACATGATCATGACAATGGGAGCACACAACTTGAATGGACTGACAAACAAGTAAATTTCCTTTGCCAGTCTGAGTTTGTACAAATATCTTTCACTGAAATACACCTATAATGACTTCCTTCTGGTACATAGTCATACTTTCGATGTTAAACGTATAAAGTATCCTTGTTAAGTCAATTGCCTCCACCATTTTTGGTCGATATACAATGCACCATTGTTACACTATATTGGTTAGTTGGCATTACATATACGAATGGAGGCAACTCATGAAATTCAGTGGATGTCACTAGGGCAAAGCACTAAAATAACTGTTCCATCAATGTGTATATAGGATTGTCATGTTGGAAACTTGGCTAGTGAAGATGAATGAAAGGAGGCAGGAGCCATGGTATCAGAGTGGTTAACATGCTAAATTCATGACTGAAATGATGCAGGTTCAAATCCTGACTTTGGATTGGCCTGGATTGACTACCATGGTGTCCTTGGGCAAGGCATATTACTCCAGTTTCTTTTGAAGTGAATAGCTTACCCTAAAACATCAAACCTGTCCAAATCCAGCCAGATGATTACATGTACATCAGAAAGTTGCTAACACCAGACAACATTAACTTAATATTGGAACATGTGAAAGGGTAAAGTACACTCAAGTATGAATATGGTAGACCCAGATATGCCATTACATACTGTGCCAGCAGATCAAAATGTACACTTTTTGTTTCATATAATAATAATAGGCAGAGATTGTTAATCCTGATTTTACCAGCACTGATAGTATATTTGGGCCAGTAGAGGTTGTACATGTACAAATACAGCAATACACAAAAAGTGACAGGTGGAAAGAAACAGCCTCAAATAAATATAATTTGAAAATCCATTTTTATATTTCTGAACCAGGTTCTGTCTTTTGCCATGTTATTAAGATTATCAAAATACTTGTGATACAACCCTCAAATGAATCACACACCAGAAAGGTGTACTCTTAAAAAAAAAATAGTGAATCCCATACTGGTATTTATCCAGTGATAACCCGATATTTGCTGACATGTCCACTCCCATTTTCTAAAAAGGTATGTAGAGAAAATTTATATATTTGTCTTACAAAGAGCCAGCCTACTTTACTAATTTATTATGTTGACTTCTAACTTCTTTCACAGTTTTATCCTGAGAGAAATACTGGATAAAGTTCAATGATTATACATGTGGGTTTGAAAGCTACACACATTAAACTCTTTATTGGCATAAATTGTAAGGAATCATGTTCTGTGGTCATTAGAATGTGTATAATGACACAGCACTACCTAATGTGTTTTATACTTAATTTATCGCTACAGTTTGTAATGATGAAAATTTATTTTCAGTGTATGAAACAAGTCTGGTAAACTTAGGTTAAAATGTAGCACAACGGACTCCAAAAATCATCTAGTTTATCATCATCATCATCATCATCATCATCATCATCATCATCATCATCATCATCATCATCATCATCATCATCATCAACATCATCCCTTAACCTAAGAGGTTGTTGGGGCACCACAGTTGACTTTACAACAAATTCTTTCCATCTTTCCCTGTACTCTACTGCCTTTTTGGATTCTCCAAATGCCATGCCTGTCCACTCCTTAATGTTGTCTTCCAAACTCTTTTTCTGTCTGCCTCTTCTTCTGCACCCTCACACTGTGCCTTGAAAGATTGTTTTTGCCAGTCCAGGTGATCTTGAAATCTGACCATACCACTTCAGTTTGTGCTTCTTTACAGGGGTCAAGAGGTTTTCATAGGATTTGATGGCACGCTGGATCCTGTTGTGAACTTCTTTGTTGGTGTATGGTCAATATATGAGATGCCCAAGATCTTGTGGTAGCATCTCATCTCTAAGGTTTGAATCTTTCTTTGTAGATCTGATGTGAGTGTCCATGTTTCACAAGCATACAGAAAGATGAATATGATAATCAAGTGCATCAGCCTTATTTGGAACCAAAAGAAATGTTGGTATCTTTCTAGATTGGTCTCAACTTTGTTATTGCTGATTTTGTCTGGGCTAACCTGCAAAGTAGTTCTGGTTTGGTGCCCTCATCTGTAATCATTGATCCCAAGTACTTGAATCTTGTGAATCTTTCCGGCTTCTGTCCACTGACCTTTATTTCTGCTTTGATGCCATTGGTGTTGTTTGTCATCAGTTTTTTTTTTCAGTGCTAATCTCCATACCCTATGCTGTGGAGGTTGTGTTAAGGCACTCAACCAAATCAGATGTGGTATAGCTTCTGCTGATGCTGAAGGTATTTCTCGAAAATCTGTCTGAAATTGAAGATTTGTTCTGTGGTGCTCCTTCCTGTTCAGAAGCCTGCCTGCTCTTCAGCAATAATTGTCTCTGTTTGAGGCTTTAGTCTGTTGAGAATTATCTTCAGCATAACTTTGCTTGGTTGACTAATCAAACTGATGGTTCTGTAGTTTTGGCATAGCTGTAGGAGAACACGATGACCAAGGACTGAGTCCATGTGGTGGGCCATTCTCCTGTCTATCATATCTTGTTGCAGATTGCTGTTAGCACTTTGAATATCTCTTCTCCTCCAGCTTGAATGAGCTCTGCTGGTATGTTGTCAATGCAGGCTGACTTTCCTTTCTTTTGTAACCTAACTGCAATTTCTATTTCTTCATGAAGAATGGGGTTGTCATTAATTTCTTCTGCCTGAGGGCAATTTAGTACTGCTGGATCTCCTTGGGTCTTATGATTGTACAATTTTGAGCAGTATTCTGTCCATTGCTTGAGGATCTCTTGGTCTTTTGTGTGGCATTTTCCTGATTTGTCTTGGATGGTGGTAGTTTTCCCTTGTTTATGGGACGTGAGACTTTTCACCAGTTGATATGCCATTTTGCTGTCATTTCTGCTCACTGTCTCTGATTTTGCTGCATTGTCTTTCTATCCAGGATTATTTTGCCTTTTTCATTATTTTCCTGATCATGTTGTTTATTTCTCTATATTTTCTCACTCCTTCATGATCTCTTTTTTTCCTTTTTCTGTTCTCTTCTTTTCTCACATAGTTCAAGGACATCAGCTGTGATCCAGTGTTTCTTTGTTAGACTATAATTGCCATTGATCTTACTAGCTGTGCTAGTCACAGCTGTGGTGAATGTGGTTGTTAAGGACTCTAGGTTGGTGTCTTGGTTGTCCAGGGTTATCAAAGGTACAAATTTACCACCTATCATTGCTTGGAAGGCTTCTGCGACTTTCGGATCTTTAAATATTCAAGGTCAAATCTGATTCTTGGATGGTTAGAGCTTTTTGATCATTTTAAAGTGGAGGCAAAACATTTTTTAATAAATCATGGTCACTTCCAATATCTGCTCTTGGAAAACTTCATGTTCTGGTGATATTCAGTCCTGTGCAGAATAATATAAATGGTGTTATAATGAAATGCTTTATAGTGAGGTTATGCTTTATATCAAAAGCCAAAAGGGACCTTATGGTGTGCATTTATTTCTGATATTTCATTATAATGGACATTATTATAAATGGAGTTTAAGTGTGTTAGATGCAGACACTGCATCAAGGCTAGACATATATTTGTCTTTTGGGTTTGTTTTAATATGTCATCCTATATATATATATATATATATATATATATATATATATATATATATATATATATATATATATATATATATATATATATATATATATATTTCTTGGTCTCTGACTAAACTGTCAATATTTTGAAAAATATTATAAAAGTAAGAAAAATAATAAAAATTTTCAATTTGAGAAGATATTTGAGAAATTAAGTTACAGTGCAATCCAGTGAATAATACCACACAGGTACATCAGATTCTACATAAATAATAATAATAATAATAATAATAATAATAATAATAATAATAATAATAATAATAATAATAATAATAATAATAACAACAACAACAATAATAATAATAATAATAATAATAATAATAATAATAATAATAATAAATTTACTTATGGAGGTAATACATTTTTTCATCAAAAGATTATTCTAGTCATTGGGCTGTTTTTATTGTAAAATTTACAGTTAACCATAGGCTTTTGTTTGTATTAGGTACCAAGTAAATTATTTGGTTATGCAAAAAATATTTTCATGCAGATTCTTGATGGAAGTACTTGCTGTAAAACAATTGTTAAAGATCAACAGCAAACAGCCATTACAGTGGTCATCCACTTATAAATGGTCACTCCTTCTACTGGGAAAATCTGATATTACTTGCAGGGTGGCCGATAGTGGATGGAGGTAAAGGAGAGCCAAATGGCAAAAAGCATTATATTGGTTCTGAATACAATATGGGACCACAGTACATGTATACAGATATCTAGATTCATCTGCATTGAAATAGATAATATGATACAGATAAGCCTCTGGAAGAAAGGGGTAAAAATGATACCCTAAAACACTCACACACATACACATGCATGCACACACATGAATGCATGCATGCATACATACATACATACATACATACATACATACATACATACATACATACATACATACATACATACATACATACATACATACATACATACATACATACATACATACATACATATAGACAGATAGACATATAGACAGACATATAGATAGACACAGACATAGACAGAAAGTCAAGACACACACTTACACACACACACACATACACACACATACACACACAAACACACACACACACACACACATATATATATATATATATATATATATATATATATATATATATATATATATATATATATATATATATTGGGCACCCTTTTGCCATTACATAATGTTCTGGCAGCTTAAGGTCTATATTGTTTTCTTTAAGCTTATGTTGTACAACTGAATGGTTTTGACCCTGATCTGTCTGTACATTATGAATGAAGAAATATGGTAATCTTATTTTAATACATATATGCCGTGACAAATTATTCCGTCCCAAAAGGTTTAATAACTTTCACCTGCTTTGAAAAAAAGAATCTACATGTGGCTTCATCCATTTGGGGAAATACATTTTAATGTGATTAATTATTACCTCCCCCAACAAGGCTTTTGCTATGCCTGTCTGACTGTTCATAAACATTTTAACTTTTTTGTCTGTCTGTCTGTCAAATTTTCATTTCCATAGCATAACTCTTGAGCTGTTCAAGGTATGTCAAACAAAATTTACATTTGATGCTATCATTTTCTGCATTTAATTTTAGTTGTTACCATAGAAACAAAGTAGCATAGTTAGTATATAAATTTAGGGTACTGAATTATTTGTTAGATGAATTGTTAAGGATTCAACATGAGCGCGTGAAGGGGGAAGGGTATTTAAGATGAGCAGAGGGTGGGGTTTATAATGAACAGGGGAATTGGGGGGTTGGGATTTATCATGAGAAGGAAAATGATGGGGGGTTGGGATTTATCATGAGAAGGGGAATGATGGGGGGTTGGGATTTATCAGGAGCATGGGAATGGAATGATACATCATGAGAAGAAGGAATTATGAAGGATTTATAGTGAAGAAAGATAATTGTGTGGATGTTATCATTTTAAACAGACATTTGTTTTTTGTTTCAAGTTAATCTAAATTATGACTTAAAGAAAATGAATCATTATTAAGGCATAGTTATTGCCATAGCCAGTCATCATCATTAATATTGGCATCATCATCATGTGATGATGATTATAATAATGTTGACGATGATATCAAGGAGGAAGATCATCATTATGATTGACCTCTTGATCATCATTATCTACATTTAAAATCTCAGAAAATGCAAAAAAACTTAAATAAAGTAAGGAAAATATAAACTCAGCACCAAAATTGCCAAACAGAATATACTTTGTATTAATGCATGTTACCTTTATCAATTTGGTTGTTTTAAAACAAAATTTATGATGAAAAGAAATCTTAGCAATCAACAAAATAGACCCTTCTATAAACAGATCCCAGTATTAGTAAGAGTGAATATGAACCATTGGCTCAAAACATGACAGATGCTATTTTGGTGATTCTTAATACACTTAATGATGATTGATGGATCAAAGAGATTCTTGACAAGAACAAAAAAAATCTAAGACTTCCAACAGTTAGCTAAATTATACCTTTTCATGATTGCAGCCATCAATGCTGATAGTTCTGAACTATTACCAGCTGCACTTACACCATTATTGATTTTTGTCATAGTGAGTGAGTTGTACTTATAAAAACTTGTTTTTGTTATATGTGGTTATCAATTATATACATAAATAAATTGGGTTGGAAGAAGAGAAATTCCCATTTTCTCTATATATCACTTCAGAAGATTATTGATTACCCTTGATAGTAGGCAAACATTTTAGTGTGGGCAATATTTCCTGCAAAATATGCAAAAAAATATTCATTATAATTATACCATTTACAATGCTGCCATACTACAAAGTCTTTCACTGTACTATTGCCATTCTTTCAACATAAGTCTGGTCTTGGATTCCAATAAACAGTGGAACCCACTACAAAGTCCCTCACTATATTGCCACTCTTGTAACACAAGTATAGTCTTGAACCTCATAAATATTGGACTCCACTGTGTAGCCTCTCACTATATTATTGCCACTCTTGTAACACATGTATGATCTTTGATCTCATAAACAATGGACACACTATCAAGTCCCTCACTATATTGTTGCCACTCTTGTAGTACAACTAGGGTCTTTGACCCCTCATATAGTGGTCCCTCACTATGAAGTCCCTCACAATATTGCCACTCTTCTAACACAAGTAATTGATCTTGGAATGTGATAAAAAGTGTACCTCACTATGAAGTCCCTTATTATACTAATGCCACTTGTATAATGCAGGTTTGGTCACTTGTCTTATTTTATTATGAAACCTTGTTTTATCTATGCTATTGAATTATTTCACTTGAAATGTCTAATAGAGTGAATTATGATGTGGTTTCACATCATAAAATGGACATTTGTGACACAGCTATGTTTGAACATCTCTCTGTACAAGGTTCAATAACTTATAATGCAGTCCACTTTTAAGGCTTCTATTAACACCATGTGCATAAAGGAGCAGTGCATTATAACTAGACTTGCAATTTCTTCTTTATATTGTCATTTTTTATTTTGATGTTCTTTTTCTTCTGAAAGACATCCATGTCAACCCCAGACAACTAAACAATTGAAAATTGACTGTAGTTGATGGTTTTGTGATGGAAAAAAAAGATGTTCTTGGTAAAATGTGCTCATTTAAGGATAAAATGTGCACAAGTAATATGGCAAATGTGTTGGCAAACTAATAATACTAATTTTATTGTATTGTAAAGAACATGAATATTTTTTTATACATTTGTTTTCAGACAAATTTATAAAGAAATGCCATTTATCGTATCCCCTAAGTGCCATTTGAACAATAGCTATATCCTCCAAATGTCATTCTATCAATAGTCATACCTTCAAATTAATAAAAACAAACAAAAAAACAAATCAAGCCATGGTTTATATTCATTCAAGGTTATTTTTAAGGGATGCATATATGTTAATAAAATATCAGAAGACATTAAATACAAAATATTTGAATGTATGAATCTAGATTTACAGATGTACATGAAACAAATCTAAAATAATTGAATCATTACATTAAGATAAGATTTATAATAGTAGTTTTAGATACCATTGTCTCTTCTATGAAGACTAAATTCTGTCTTACTGTTCATTTATAAAAAATAAATGCACTTGATTATTCCTCACTAATGAAGTTAGGAAGTGATGCAGCATTTTCCTCATTCATTCTTTTATTTGGATTTAGATTGTTTTTAAATATAGCTTTAAAACATTTTCAGTCATATCACCACAATGTCTGCAGTGTGGCAGTTTATAGCGATGTCTAGCACTGGGACATCATGCCACAAACATGTAGCATCATGTCCCACCCAGTCACATGATCCTCACACCAGGCTGACCAGTACTAACACTAACCTCTTAATGCTGAGTGCCAAGTGAGGTAGCTGTTGGTATCATTTTTATAAGTTTTTGGAATCTCTTTGACCTCCCACATGCGATGGATGCTCTAAACACTAAGCCACCAGAGTGGCTTCTTCAATTCGTTTCTTCATTACCATCTCAGCATTATGTTACCCTTTCTAATATCCCTATTTCACCTACACTCATAAAACTTGCTAGATGGCAAGAGTGACTCAGTCATGCCAAAACTATGACACTGTGACCTAATTTAAATGTTTTATGACTTGTTTTTTGAGCTGATCGTTTGTTGTATTCTCAATATATAGGACCCTATTTCATATAAATCATGAAAATGGGTATGTAATTGCAAGTCAAGGACAGTAACTCAACCATACCAAAAGTTGGTCCCAGTGCCCTAATTTTGGTCTTGAGTTACTCTGGTATTGTCCAGTGTACCAGATTATATATTACTGGCTGCTCTGAAACATGTTCTAGTTATGTGAGGATTCAAACTTAGAAGTAAATACCTTATTTAAATTAAATATACAAGGTGGCTAATTTTCTAGACTGTCTTCCATACATTAAAAACAATGTTATATGGCTTAGCTTTGAGGTAGGCATCATTTTAAGTCCTGCTTAATTCATATTTTTGGGAAATTTTGGTCAAAATACAATATTTATAAACTTTAGTAGACTGCTCACTAATATGAAATATTCAGACATACAAAGCTTTGACGCCTAGGTGACTCACTACATTTAAAACGAACTGCTCAGGTGGCCTAGTGGTTAGAGCGTCTGCCTAGAATGTGGGTTCGAACCTTGGCTTAGTCATACCAAAGACTTTAAAAAATGGTACTAACAGCTTCATCCCTTGGCACTCCGAATTAATTAAGAGGTTAGTATTACAACTGGTTGGCCTGGTGTAAAGATGTGACTGGGTGGGACATCATGCTACATGTCTGGGGCATGATACTCCAGTGCTAGACATCACTATAAACTGTCACACTGCAGACATCGTAGTGATATGACTGAAAAATTGTTAAAGCTACATTAAAAAGTTGTCACACACACACACACATTTAAAATGCAAATTCTGATGCATAAAGTTTATATATATATATATATATATATATATATATATATATATATATATATATATATACTTGCCTATACATTGGATCCAGCTACAGACTGAATAGACGCTTATATGCCATTGCAAATCATGATATACACAGTTTGTGTGGACTACGGTAGACCATAATCTGGTGGTGCATTATGTGATGGCAGATCGGGGTCAATGTTGTTTTCAGTTTGACCTAACTTATAAGTGAGTACAGCTGGTACAGAAATTAAGTTGAATGTTTGGAGAAAAAAACCCAACACATCTACAAAGTGTTATGTTACCAGGTATATAGAACTGTCTCTATATGTCAGTTATACCCCAAGTCTTGCAAAGTTAACTAGAATCCTGCAGTTGTATTAATTTGGAGTGGGGATACTGGTCATATCAGTATTTCATTACACTTTATGCAATTTTAAGAAATTTTTTTTTTTTTTTAAATTTTGGAAGACCCATTTTATAAAAATTTGGTCTAGATAGTACTTTGTGTCCTTTGTTGCCATTTACTGTGGTGGATCTCTTGTATCCTTGTATCTACCTTAATTATACTTGTATCAGAGTATGCTTATTGGTTTTTGGCTTAGAAAACAGGACTAATGGACCAAGGTTGCTGTATCTTTCCAGTAAAAATAAATCCATGTTTCATGCCCGCTTGGAAAATTGTATTCATTTTATTTCATGTTTGAAGTGATTTTAAAATTATATTGAAATCCCATATAGGGTTTAATTGATGTAATTTGGTGTTACAATAAAGAGAGGAATCTAACATTGAAGGGAAGAGACTCTTCATCTGTCCATTGAATGCATTAAATGAACAAAGACCTCACCATCTAATGGATAAATCTATCAACTTCATTATCCTGATCTGTAAATATGCCTCACAAAAGCTTATATCCAATGTCACTACCCCAGCAGAGCTCTGATGCGCCCTTAATTGTTCTCAATCTTTCATCCTAAGAAGATCAGGTCACATCAGGCCAGGTGTAGGTCTTGGGTGTCCTCCTTGCTGTAGAGGCCATACATTTTTTCCATCTGCAAATTTGCCCTTTGTATTAGCTATGGTGTTAAAAGCTTTAATTTGGTGCAACCTGGAAGGGCCCTTTTTCAATAATTGGAGATATAAGATGATGGTGTGATACATAATCCAACATGATGAATGAATAATGTTAAACAGATTTCAGCAACTGTCAATAAACTGTCAAAATGAAAAATTCTGGAATAAAAAAAGAAAAATAATACCTTCTTTGTAGCTGGGCTTAGGGCATTTTGAAATAGTTTTTGGAACCTAAATTAATTATTTAATTGAAACACTTCTGCCAGCATAATGTCAGTGTAATTTGTTTCTGGCATCCTCTTTAGTATTCTATACTTCATTGAATTAAAAGGTCCTTGTGGAGAGTCAGACTGGACTATTTAGTAATTAAATATCATAACTGGATGGAAAAAAAGATTATCCACTTGTTAACTTGGATACAACTATCGGATGAAACAGGCTTTGTGTCCATGGCAGTTTAGTTGACATACAGCTGTCTATTACAACAAGAAAAAAATTTATCTGTGAAACAGTAACAGTGTTATATCCACATTCATTTGAATTATTGTAACCAGATTTAATTTTCATCCATTTGAACCTTGTAACTGTGCATCCTCCTCTCTGTCTCTGTCTGTCTGTCTCTACACACACACACACACACACACATATACATATATATATATATATATATATATATATATATATATATATATACACATACATACATACATACATACATATATATATATATATATATATATATATATATATATATATATATACATACATACATACATACATACATACATATATATATATATATATATATATATATATATATATATATATATATATATATATATATATATACACATACATATATATACACATACATATATATACATACACAAACACATACACACACTTATGACTACTGTGCTGTTAATTCTGAATAATATGTGCTGAGCTGTTTGTATATATGTAAAAAATTGATGATTTTGTGCATACTATGCCAACATCTCAGGGTGTACATTGTTTGTTCTACTGATATCTCCTAACAAAATGGATAAAACCAGATTTGCTAGCACATTATCCAATGGCAGATCTGGGTCTTTGTACTTTATACATTAAGTTAAATCTAACTTGCAAGTGTCTACCTGTATATATGGTATAGTGGCCTGAGATATATTAGTTACAACATTGTAATGATAATGTACTGTTAATGGAAGACAGTCATGTCTACAGACATTGGAACACATCAAAATATCTCAACCAGTGTATCAATTCATTTTAGATTTTCCCTTTAATGACAAAATTTGTATTCTGAATACTATCATGCAATCAATCAATACTTGTCCTTTTTTCTACTAAATTCATTTGAAGAATGTAGTTCCTTTGTCAGACATGTCCCTTTTCTTATTAGCACTAAATTTTAGAACAGATAAACTGTACATGCATATATTTTCTTCTTTACATACATACATACATACATGCATACATACATACATACATACATACATACATACATACATACATACATACATACATACATACATACATACATACATACATACATACATACATACATACATACATACATACATACATACATACATACATACATACATACATACATACATACATACATACAAGGGTCATCTCTGGTTCTTCCTCCATCATGTGTAGTGGCTACCATGTTTAGACAGCCTTTCATGTGCTGAAAAATATAATTAAATCCCATAAACCCAAAGCAGTCCAATAAAACAACAACTTAATGATTTATACCAGCAGACTAATCAAATTTGCAGTCACCAGTGTAGCCTTTGGCTGATTGGTGGTGCACAAAACTGTCAACAACAATGAAACAAGTGTTTGTCATCTTGTTAGTGATATGTCAGTGATCTTGTCAGTGATGTGTCAGTGTATAAATGTGACATGTAGTGACAGAGTTTTCACTGCATGACATGTAAGGTTTCATAGTTAGAACAGTTTTTTTTTTTCTTTTCTTAATTTCAGTTAAATTTTCACTAAACTCCTCTCCCTTGATAACTTGCACCCAGACAACTCACTAAGCCATTTTATAACATGGGGTCAGGCAATGCACCTTGTTTTTTATATAGAGAATACCAAAGGTAATTTATCCAACTAATTAGCTGATATGATGAACAATAACAAGGGAAGCCACAATTTAAAAAAAAAAGTTTCAGCTTCAGTGCTTTTTTTTTTAAGAATTAAATTAACCAGATTTTTGAAAAACATGAAATCTTGTTTTGTTGTGCAGATAAACACTTGAGGTATCTCCAAGCCTACTGGAGTAATGGTTTTAAAGATGTTTCAAAGGTTGGTCATCTTGGTTTTCTTGAAAACAAAGGTAATTTGTATGGCAAAGCGAACAACTTAACAATTATTCTCAACATGATTATAAAACAGTATTTTAAGATTTAACACCACCACCCTTGTCTATTCACTGTCATAGTCCAGCCAGGATGACAACCCTTCTTGAATTTTTTAAGTTCCCTCATTAACTCACGCCCATCTGTGTTTTTGGACCCTGTTGAACCTGATGTATGAAGTGACTGGTATACACTGGAAAGTGAAGGTGTACTTTACATATATTTGTTAATTTTGACGAGGACAATGAAGGTGATGACATTGATGATAATGATGTTGATGATGAATATAAGTCAGGTATTAAAATCAATGTTTTAAACACTTATATATATATATATATATATATATATATATATATATATATATATATATATATATATATATATATATATATATATATGATGACAATAATGAATTTAAGAATTTAAGTCAGGTATTAAAATCAATAAATGTTTTAAACACTCGCTTATATATATATATATATATATATATATATATATATATATATATATATATATATATATATATATATATATATATATATATATAACATAAAAACAGCTATATATAGGTAAATAACACTTAGATCAGTATTAAGGTTCAAGTAGATATACAATGTTGTTTTTTAACCTTTTTTCACCTATCATAAATCTGCACTGGATATCTCCAGGTAAAAGTACCTCTTACCTTTGGGCCATGGAGCTCACAAATTGACTGAGGTTTACATTTACATGATATACATTATACATGTATGATGACCCAGCAAAATCACAACTTACTTGGTACAACCAGGTAGGGGAAGGGCCTTAAAGATCCTGTCTCCTTTTTCTTGGTTTTTCCAGTTTATATTTACCTTAAGAAAATTGCAAGAGAATAAAGTACCAGCCTTATAATATGAATGGTGTTATAATGAAGTACCAGCCTTATAATATGAATGGTGTTATAATGAAGTACCAGCCTTATAATATGAATGGTGTTATAATGAATTTGCTTTCAGCAAGTAGATGCTTTGTTTGTATGTTTAGAATACATCAGTAGAACCATTGCCAGAACAATAGAATTAAACTTCAATTTCCAAACTCCAAAGTAGTTAGTTAAAATACAAAGATGTTTTGAGGTTTTAAATGTCACAGGCTGGCCAAAGTCATTTAGTAATGCCAGATATTGGAAGGACTGATGTGTGGTTTATTAGTTTCACTGTACATATACAGTACTCTCATTATTTCACTGTCCATGGAAGCCATAGGGTATACCTTATAGTGACATGGCTCCATTGCGAGGTACATGATACATATAAGTTTTATACCAGTTCAGGAAATGACTATACCTATCTTATAACATGAACCATGCTATAAGGAAGGGTGTTATTGAGTACTGTAATTTCATTCACAAGTTCTGTTTTCTTTTCCAAATGATCTTTAATAAAAGGTGATTTTAAAATTTGTATGATCATAAATTGGTTAAGTAGTCTACTGGTATACGTCAGTTGCCATTGTATTTAATATAATATTTATCATTGAACTTCTGCATTCTGCTTCAATATTAAACATAGCTGACAATAGAAATGTTACCCAAATATGTGGACTATTTAATTATCTTTCATCAAATTGAATATTGTATTTCAGGACTGAATTGATGGAATTTTATCAAAAATCTTGTCTCTTTGTTCAGGAACGACATTTCATGACTAAATCATTATTGAGTTACAAGTCATTCTTTGATATGATGTGCAAAATGACCATAGGATGTTATTGTTGGAATGTGTCTGTTAAAATTTTGAGTCAAGGACAAACCAGCAAATTAGGCTTGGGTGGAGGCCTTAGGTTTGTGACCTAGAAGATTTGCTGTGATTCAAGGCTGTAACATCTGTTTATGGTTTGTCATGAAAAATAAAACCAGTTGAATACAAGTACAGCAAATTCAAGTTAATACCTTATAATTAATATTGAAACTATTCTTTTTAGAATAAAATTAAATTTCTCTTATTATAACATACAAAATAGCATTTATTAATGTTGGTGGACTATCATTTATATTAGGGATTAAATGCTTTATCATCATCATTAATATCATCACCATCATTGTTGTTGTTATTGAATTTCATCATTATCATCATCTGTTAAACAGAACACTACAGTATCTGACTTCCATTGACTTATTTACCTCTGAATGTCAGCAAGAGTCATCCCATAGACATTGCATAGACTCAGACCTGTTATGCTGTTCACTACATGACACTCAACTCTTTGTAATAAGTCAGAGACCAACAAGTGGATATATACAACATGTGTAAATAACAGAGTGCCTCTATTACCAAGAGGACACAGCAGTATCAGGTGTCAATAGGGAAGATCAGCAAACCTATTAAGTGGAGAGTAGGTCCATTTCCTGCTGATCAATGTAACAAAAATAACTGACATTCCAATCCAAAATAGAGTACATTACAGGTTGCTATTTATAGAAAGGGAGTTCCCCAGAATAATGGGCTGGCTGCATGCTCCATTTGAGATATCTTACCCTACACTTTCATAAGGGTGTGCTATCAACTTTTCCCCTTGCCAAGGACTATAATTTTACAAAACTTGAAAAGCATACAAGTAAGGTTCTACTTTTTGAAGAATGGTTTATCTGTACTGGCATCAATGTCAATGTCCAACTTTGCAGTTGCAATAGATAAAGCCAATGCCATAATGCAGTTCTGGTGAACTGTTAAATGAGGGTAAATGCAAACCTAATTCCACCTTGGTGTTGAATATCAGTCAAGAGTTCCTTGCTGAGATAGTAATTCAATGAATCTGTTTCTTTTATCACTGTGTGACTGAGCAAATCAAAAATGATATCTAGCTGACCCCAGGGGCACAGATGAGCCTGACTGACACCTTCTGATGTGAAACTTTAAATCTCACAATTTTCAAATGTTACTTTCTGAAAATTTTACACAACTAATTTTTATTGATATTCAAGTAACAAACCATTGTGTTTTTGATGTGCATTTTGACAATAAGCAAGTTGCTAAAAGAAGTTTGTTGCATGTACTCTTTACTGCCAGAAGTGGTAAAAAAAAACGGAATTGCAATATTGTAATTTAACTTAGTTTATAGAAATCCATGACCAAAACAGTCTTGGTGCCATGTGACAAACTTATTTCTGTACCATAGCTGTTGTGGGTTCCAGATTCATATGCTGGATATGAAACCATAATGGTGTGGATTCAATTTTTTTTTATAAAAAAACCAATTATCTTTTGCTTAACTAAAACACAGTAACAGAAAGTGTTATTTGAGATTTGTTTGTTTGTTTAGTGTTTTAGGGCACAGCAACACAAGTAGGTTTTTTAATATCATATTTAACAAGGTAATTGGAGCAAAGTGCAGTGTCCAAGGATACACTATCATAACAAGCCTGGGCTGATTGGTTGGTAGGATTCGAACCCACACCCTTTCAGATCAGAAGTCTGACATGCTGACATGTACATCAGTACAAATAAAAAATAAAAAAAATGTACATTAATAGAAATAATAAAAACAATAATGAAGACCTTGTATAGCGCCTAATCTTTAGAAGCTCTAAGTGTTTTACAACATTTGACATCACTTAAAAAACATATAATGATATGATTACAAAAATAAAAACAAACACTGTGAAATTAGAAAACAGAAAACATGCTGCAAATAGTTATGGTAAGGAAACATTAGGTATTTAAGTATATTCTTGCAGTTGAAATAAGTGAGTTTTAAAGTGCTCTTAAATGAGATCACTGTGTCTTTGTGTCTAAGTTAAGTGGCTAACTTGTTCCATGTTGATGGGCCTTAATATGCAAATGAACGCTGTCTATATGATTTAATTTTCATAGTGGGAATAATGAGAATACAAGTATCAGAAGAGGAACGTAAGTTTCTTGCAGCAGTGTACACATGGGTGAGTTCAGATAGGTATTTGGACTGGAGCATGTCAGTGAAACTTAGCACAGAGAACAAATTTTGAGTTTAATTCTAGATTGAATGGATAGCCAGTGTAGGGTTCAGAGCAGGTGGGAGGCGTGCAAATAACTAAAATTACTCTGTAGTATTCCTCCTCCACATCTGTGTCTTGAGAAAGCAACCACAAGTGTTGGCTAAGGTCTGTGCCAGTAAGAAACATTAAATCCACTGTACATGGACATCACACCCATGAATCTGCTTGACTTCAAGATGCCCAACCTGGTCAAGTCTTTTGCTATATGACAGCCATTTTGGTTTGGAGCATTGAGTGGTCTTAAACAGATGTTGTAAACCACTCCTTCATAGCTGAGCCATCTGTCTGATTATGTGGCTTCAACCTTCCACATGATATGTTTACCACACTAAACCAATTTTGGACAGGACAGGGTTGTTGTACAGTCAACCTTGTCTGATGTTGCCAAGCTACTAACTCTTCCTGTTGCTGTAGAGCTATTAAGACCATGTCACAGATTGTGAACAACTAACTGAGGACTGACAAAGTTCCCCATTGGACTGTGGTCTCTGTATATTGCTGATGAAGATGCTGTTAAGTTGCTGAGCACACAATAATAATAATAATAATAATAATAATAATAATAATAATAATAATAATAATAATAATAATAATAATATAATAATAATAATATAATAATAATAATAATAATAATAATAATAATAATAATAATAATAATAAGAAGAAGAAGAAGAAGAAGAAGAAGAAGAAAAAGAAGAAGAAGAAGAAGAAGAATAATAAGAAAATGTACATCAATATGAATACTTGCATGCCAGAAGAGAAAGCGTGCATGTTTTAATATCACTGGATAAACCTGAGTTGACTACTGTGGTATGTCCCTGGGCAAGGCACATTAATTAAATTGCCTTTGTCATGAAATAACCATCATGTGTTGCTGTGCTGTAAGGCACCAAAGTAATCCTCTGTGATCCTACTTTGAAACTTGTTAGGGAATTTTTTTATTAAGTTTCCATCATTGTTATGTTCTTTTATACTTATAAGTTAAATTACCAATACATCCAATGTATACCCTGATCTGCCATCATTTAATACACTTGCAGATCAGGGTCAGTGTTGTTCTGCTAACATATTTGCATAGTCCCTGACTGCTAGTGTATTATGCTTTGGCAGATCTGTGTCTGTGTAGGTTGCATTTGGGTCTGACTTGTAAACCAATATTATATTTGTGTCTGACTTGTAAACCAATATTACATTTGGGTCTGACTTGTAAATCAATAGTACATTTGGGTCTGACTTGTAAACCAATATTACATTTGGGTCTGACTTGTAAACCAATTTGTGTTAATCATAATGAAAAAATAGGTACTAGAACTTATGTTTTTCTGGATATCCTCAGTTATGTGCTTTACATAAGTAAATGAGGAAGCGCTTTTTTGTAAGGTCCACAGTCATTGTCTTCTATCATCAGTATATAACTATATATCAAAAAGAAACATGCATAAAAAATATACATACATGAAAAACTCGGACTTAGACAAAAAATTTTTTTTTTAAAGTATCTCACAAATGAAAGTGAATTTACAGTATTGCTTTTGTTGTGCTCTGTTTAAGTTGTTCTAAGAAAACAATTATACTTTCATCTCAGATTTGAAAATTATTGGATTTTGGCATATAATGATATTTGATTATTAAATGGCTATGTAATGCAATTAAATTATTAAAAGGTCATATAAGGCTATTAAATTATTAAATGGTACTGTAATGCTAATAAATTATTAAATGGCCATGTAATACTATTAAATTATTAAATGGCCATATAATGCTATTCAATTATTAAATGGCCATGTAAAGGGGGTATTTGATTAAATGGCATTGTAATGGGGTATTCAATTCTTAAATGGCTATGTAATGCTATTAATTAAAAAATGGCCATATAATGCTATTTGATTATTAAATGGCCATGTAATGATGTATGCTTATTAAATAATCATTTAATACTACTGGATGCTTAAATGGCCATGGAATGCTACTGGATGCTTAAATGACCATGGAATGCTACTGGATGCTTAAATATCGTGGATCACTACTTGATGATTAAATGACCATGTAATTCTACTTGATAATTAAATGGCCATTTAATGCTACTGAATGATTCTTTGCCTGTGTAATGTAGCCTTCACTGGGGCATAAGCAGCACTAAATACCAGGCATTGGCAATGGATGGGCTTAATACAAGATGGTGGCAATGGATATGATTAATATAAGACAGATGATAGGTGAGCATAGTACAAGAACATGGCAATGGATGGGCTTAATACAACACAGAGGCAATGGATGGGCTTAATACAAGACAGAGAAAATGGATGAGCTTAATACAAGATAGTGACAATGGAATGGATTAATAAGACAGAGACAATGGATGGGCTTAATGCAAGAGAGACAATAGATGGGCTTAATGCAAGACAGAGACAATGGATGGACTTAATGCAAGATAGAAAGAATGGATGGGTTTATGCAAGACAGCGACAATGGAATGGATTATTAAGACAGAGAGGATGGATGGGCTTAATATAAGACAGAGACAATAGATGGGCTTAATGCAAGACAGAGACATTGGATGGGCTTAATGGAAGACAGAGACAATGGATGGGCTTAATACAAGACAGTGACAATGGAATGGATTATTAAGACAGAGAGGATGGATGGGCTTAATATAAGACAGAGACAATAGATGGGCTTAATGCAAGACAGAGACATTGGATGGGCTTAATGGAAGACAGAGACAATGGATGGGCTTAAGGCAAGACAGAGACAATGGATGGGCTTAATACAAGACAGTGACAATGGAATGGATTAAAAAGACAGAGGATGGATTGGCTTAATATAAGACAGAGACAATAGATGGGCTTAATGCAAGACAGAGACATTGGATGGGCTTAAGGCAAGACAGAGACAATGGATGGGCTTAATGGAAGACAGAGATGATGAATGGGCTTAATGCAAGACAGAGACAATGGATGGGCTTAAGGCAAGACAGAGGCAATGGATGGGCTTAATGCAAGACAGACATTGGATGGGCTTAAGGCAAGACAGAGACAATGGATGGGCTTAAGGCAAGACAGAGACAATGGATGGGCTTAATGGAAGACAGAGATGATGAATGGGCTTAAGGCAAGACAGAGACAATGGATGGGCTTAATAGAAGACAGAGATGATGGATGGCCTTAATGCAAAACAGAAACAGTGGATGGGGTTAATATAAGACAGAGACAATGGATGGGCTTAATGCAAGACTCAAATGAAGAATGGGCTTAATGCAAGACAGACAGTGGATGGCCTTAATGCAAGACAGACAATGGATGGCCTTAATGCAAGACAGACAGTGGATGTGTTTAAAGTAAGGCTCAGATGATGGATGGGCTTATTGCAAGACAGAGACAATGAATGGGCTTAATGCAAGACAAAGACAATGGATGGGCTTAATGCTAGTCAGAGAAAATGGATGGGCTTAATACCAGACAGAAACAATGACTGGGCCTAATCCAATACAGATGATGGATGGACTTAATGCAAGACAGAGACAATTGATGGGCTTATTGTAAGACAGAGATGATGAATGGGCTTAATATAAGTCAGAGACAATTGATGGGCTTAATAGAAGACAAAGATAATGGATGGGCTTAATATAAGACAGATGATGGATGGGTTTAATGTAAGACAGAGACAATTGATGGGCTTAATATAATACAGAGACAATGGATGGGCTTAATATAATACAGAGACAATGGATGGGCTTAATATAAGACAGAGACAATGGATGGACTTAATCCTGTACAGATGATGGGTGGGCTTAATATAAAACTCAGATGATGGATGGGCTTATTACAAGATAGAGGTGATAGATATCCTTAATACAAGACAGAAATGATGGCTGGGCTTAATGCAAAATAAAGACGATGGATGGGTTTAATGCAAGACAGATAATGGATGGGCTTATTGCAAGACAGAAAGAATGGATGGGTTTAATGCAAGACAGAGACAATGGATGGACTTAATGCAAGATAGAAAGAATGGATGGGTTTATGCAAGACAGAGATGATGGATGGGCTTAATGCAAGAGAGACAGTGGATAGGCTTAATGCAAGACAGAGACAATGGATGGGCTTAATGCAAAACAGAAAGAATGGACAGGATTAATACCAGACAGAGACAATGGATGGGCTTAATACCAGACAGAGACAATGGATGGGCTTAATACAAGACAGAGACAATGGATGGGCTTAATACAAGACAGAGACAATGGATGGGCTTAATACCAGACAGAGACAATGGATTGGCTTAATACAAGACAGAGACAGTGGATGGGCTTAATACCAGACAGAGACAATGGATTGGCTTAATACAAGACAGAGACAGTGGATGGGCTTAATGCAACAGTGGATGGGCTTAATGCAAGACAGAGACAATGGATGGGCTTAATGCAAGACAGACAATGGATAAGTTAATACCAGCCAGAGACAATGGATGGACTTAATATAAGACAGAGACAAAGGATGGGCTTAATATTAAACAGAGACAAAGGATGGGCCTAATACAAGACATGGATGGGCATAGTTCCAGATGGATGAGATTAATGCAAGACAGAGACAGATAGATGGGTTTAATAAAAGATGGTGGCAATGGATGGGATCTTAAGATTCAAGCATGCCCTGATTACCTGGATTCTAAACTGCTTGCTGTCTGACCTTAGTGTCACCTTGATATCTTTTTGTTTTGAATTTTATCTGTCAATTTGTGTTACCTTTTGTTATAAAAGTTAATCTGTAATACTGATTAAGTTCAAGGACTTTCAGAGCTTGTAACAGGTTTGTTCTCTTGGCCTTGACTTTATAAATGTGTAAACTTTTTTATCTGTCTGTTTTTGAAAAGGAAGTCTGCTCCACTGCTTCTAGCAAAAATAATATGTTTAATTGTCAGGTTTGCTGATGGCTTTAGATAATTGATCAAGATTCAGTGTATAATACAAAAAAGACCTTTTTACAAATTTGTTGCCTCCTGTTTGAACAGTATAGTATGTCAGTTTGTTTCATGCATACATGACTTATTTGGGAGAGTTCATGTATTTGCATTTAGGAAACGTCATGATATATTACTTATTATATATATATATATATATATATATATATATATATATATATATATATTCTGTATTGTGCAATATGGGATTCTCATAATGTTGGAAGTTGGGCGAATGAATTTTCAATCATTGAGCTGAACTGAAAACATATTGTTAGAGAATATGTAAACTTCACATTTCAACAGAGCACCTAATACATTTTTGTGTAGTTAATTCGAAATGCCATGTGATTATGATATTGATATTGCAATTTTATTATTATTATTATTATTATTATTATTATTATTATTATTATTGCTAAATTGTTTCTGTACCGATGGGCAAATTGCAGTCAATTTGTCATTTCGACTGAAACATTCTCTATCTCCACATGTATGTAAAATATAAATACAAAATATTGAGTCAGATTTAAGTATTTAGAGCTGATTTGGCTCTCAATGCAATTTTATGGTCGACTAAATAGGACTTATTTTTTAAGGCTAACCAGATTTCATATTAGGGATTTTCTCACCCATCTGAAGGACATATATTTAGCAGGTGATTTTATTTTGTGAAACTTAATCCGTTTGGCTGGTAAAATGTTGGGACTTAGAAAAAAAATAGTTTTAAACTGCATTTATCCAATTACGACAGTGGATGAAAAAATGTAATAATTCATGCCACAGTACAAAAGATCTATTTCCTTGAGACTGATTAACACAATTTCAGGTGAATGAGAGAAAATTCTTTGTCTCAGTTTGGATCAACCAGCTCATCTTACATAAAGGAAATGGCCTAATTAATACAATTTTTCCTACCATGAGCATAATATGCTTTTAAATAGTCCTACAATTTTAGTGTTGAGTGATATCTAAACCTTAAGGTTCATGGGTGGTCTTTTAATATATTCCTGCAATTTTGCAAAGTATGCTAGTTTTAAAATTTCTTGCAGAATGATTAGAAAAATCCAATACAAATTGCCAGGTGTATCATGTCAGGCATTTTTCAGTTTGAAAGATCAATTTTCTGATTTGCAGTATTTATTCTAATCAGCTTTAATGGCATCATATTTGATTGTAATTATTGGCACCAGTAAAGACTTTAGCCTTGGAACCCTTGGATATAAATTGTCCCATTAATTGTAACATTTTAGAGTTGATGCTTGTCTCCAATTTCCATCTAGCCCCACCAGGTGACGGCCTGATCTTGCTCTTACAAAGATACTGTTGTCACTCATTTCTTCAGTTTCGAATTAAATCTTTGTTCACCTGAAGCTCTCAACCCTGGAGTGAGAAGTTTCTATTAAAAAGTGTCATATTAAAAGAACCAGATACAATACATATACTCTACTCTGACTCATCATTTGTGAGTCAAGTGAAGAATTGTTAAGTAATATGCTTCTTAATGTCTACTTTCATTTTAGGTGTAATTATCATTGTGTTGATCAACAGATTCCACAGAGGTAATCAGCCTGCCAAAGTTTATTATATAGCCCTTTTAAAGTTTCTTTATCCTATGAATTGTTGATCACAGGGTAATGATAGAGGATGAGCTTTTCCTCTGGTCATTTGACCTACTTAACTTCCCAGAGTACAGGTATGACTGGCCATGAAGGAATGTTGGTCTGTAATTTGAAGTACCTTCTCAGTCACTACTATGTCTTTTGTATCCAGTTTTGCTGAGTGATCAGAATGGAATCATACCTAGTTGTACTTAACAGACTTCTTCATTTTCTGCTGATGGACCCATTTTATTCAGATAACTTGTAAATTTGAAAATGAAAAACTTCCTGTCACATATTTCACCAAGAAATGTTCCTTCTCTTTGGAAATCAGGCATGGATTGAGTTATTTTTCTGAAATTAGCACTTTTTCTGATTATGAACTTCTCCAGTTCATAATGAAGTCTCCAAAATTTGCATCATTTTCATTTCAGCACAGCCCTCCTTAATGACAACAATCAAACTCTTGTATGGAATAAATTAAATGAATGACTAATAAGAAAAAATTCAATGAGAAAAAAATAATACAGTTAATGAAATAAATGTCATGAGCATAAAAGCATTGCAAATTAAGTGAGACATCTATGTTATGAAAATTGAGTTAATTGCAATATAGGAACACTATACATGTTGCATTATAGGAACACAATATACATGTTGCATTATAAGAACAGAATATACATGTTGCATTATAGAAACACAATATACATGTTGCATTATAGGAACACAATATATATGTTGCATTATAGGAACACAATATACATGTTGCATTATAGGAACACAATATACATATTGCCAAATAGCTAATGACAAAAATATCATGTCATGGATATGCTAAAAATTAATACTTTCATGAAAATTTAGTAATTAAAAATAGTGATATAATAATAATAATAATAATAATAATAATAATAATAATAATAATAATAATAATAATAATAATAATAATAATAATAATGTGGTGATGTAAATAATTACACCTTTCCATGATGTCCATATCTACATACCAGGTTAAACAGATTTCTCTGGAGTTTAAAAACTATTTTAGTCAATAAAATAAATCAATGAAACTGACACAAGATGCAGTATATCAAACACATTGTATATACATAACTTTTTTTTCACACCCTAGATAGGTAAAATCTCCAAGAACACCAGTGTCATATTTGCCTACTTGTGGTATATAAGTCATGTCCAGTGTGAGCATTAATAAAAACTTGGTTGGCACATTGACCACTTGCACTGACCAATAATGTTCCAACTTTTTGATCTTCAGAATATGTTTATACCACCAATTTACATGACAGTTTACTGCAAAATGAAATATTTACTATAAGACTTGCTCCATGAAACTTAATATTGACTGGACTTTAAATATAATATAAATTAACCTCAAATATGTGGCTTAATGTGGTTTCTAAAGATTGCACAAGCAGATATTTTGTGTGTCTTGATTTGCTGAATGATCACAAGGAACTTGTTTCTTTATCTTGGGGCATTTTGGACACGGTGATTATTTCATTCTTTGATAAATGTGAGAAGTCCCTGAAAAAGATTGGACCACAGATATGTGAAAAATGTACTATTTGTCATTACAGTACTACACACACAAAGAATTCCTTCTCATTCAGACACCAATTTAGTTTCATAGACTAATAAAAAAAGTATTTAGGAGTGTTGTCTGATGTAGATAATTTTCTAGCAATTTTGATTTGGTGCTACTTATTGCAAGAGATAAATATTCAGCAAATATTACCATTGTTTACAGTTACATTGGGCAAAAGGGTCAACACTGTAGATCAGTGGTTCTCAACCTATGTACCATAGTGGGCCACACTTGCAGCCATTGATGGGTTATGTGGGTAGAACACACACAAATCACATTCTGTGTATCCATTTAAAAATATTTTATATCTGTTGTCTGATACTAAACATAGTAATTGCAATAAAAATCAATATACAACTCAGTAAAAGTTTTTTAATTGAATTCACATAAAAGAAACAACTATACTTCTGCCTCAGAGATGGAAGTCAATACACTTGACAATAAATAATAAACACCTATTGATTTTGGGGTTAAATTAACAAAGGTCAAGGTAATAGAACTTTAAGAAGGAAAATGGTTACTATATGATAGATCAAGTTCTTTATCACCCAACTTTGTGGATAGCTTGCAGGTGATGCAAGAAATACACCTGTCCATTTTAGATCAAAAGGTCAAGGTCATAAAAATGCTAAAAAAGGAAAAACAGTTTCTGCAAAACTTAAGTTCAGTACCATATGCTTTGATGAAACTTTATAGATGCTCAGTGGTTTTTAATATGGGACAAAGAAGTTTTCTATCAATTTTGGATTAAAGAATTCAAAGGTCAGGGTCACAGCAACTGAAGAGAAATCACTTTTGTTCCATAAACTTAGTCAAAATTTCATTAGTAACCTATATTTTTTGCAGTAATTTTGACAGGCAGCAAAGAAGAAACCCATTGATTTAAGAGTCAAGGGGTTGAAGGTCAAGGTCACATTTACTAAAAAAAATGTTTTTATATAAAATTGTTAATTTTAAAGCATATACTTTGACATTACTTTTATAATTGCTGGCAGTTGACATAATGATGAAACATATCCATTTTATATCAAATCACTGAAAGTTGGTCAGTTTGACCTAAAACTCACGCTTTAGTGAATTTGTTTAAGTTTTGTGTTTTAGCCTATTTTTTGAGTATTATTGGCCACATATCAAAAGAAACTGATATGTCAAGGTGGATGCAGCAACCTTTCCACCAATAATTGGTCATTATGGTTTAGTCTGTTTGTTTGACTTCAATCAGTTTCAAGTCCACATATCAAAAGAAACTGATATGTCAAGGTGGATGCAGCAACCTTTCCACCAATAATTTGTCATTATGGTTTAGTCTGTTTGTTTGACTTCAATCAGTTTCAAGTCAACTATTGGTCACAGAGTCATGCAACCTTTTGTAAACATGAACTTGAGCATGTTTGACACCACTTTTCCAAAAAGTAGGTCATTTTGAACTATTGTTCAGCCCACCTTGTTTGAAGCTCATAATAGTGATCACTTTGGCATCCCTGTATCTATCCACCCATCCATCCATCTATCCATCTTAGACTGACTAGGGATTTGGAAGACTCAAGGACTTGGAATGTAGCTCAAAGACAGGCTTAACATGCTGGTCATGGCCAGAGTAATATTTGTAACAAATACTGATTGGCCTGCAGGTATCAGTGTTGAGGACATTGGGCTGCTGTCTACATAAACACAGTAATTGTTAGTGACTTTTTTGAGATATTTGAGAACATAGCCAGGACCCATGAGTTTTATGAGATAGTTATGGATAGGCAAATATCCAGGACTGGGGGAAACATTCAGACTACTTCCAAATGCAATGTACAGGAGTAGATTGCTGTATATTGGACTTCCACCATATTTGCTGGTCAGATGTCATTGGTCCACTTTGTTCCACATCAGCAGAATAAATTGAATCAGTGACCCTTGTGTTGCAGGATGCATTACTGTGCCATTTAAAATACTGTGCCCATTGTCCGCCTCTGAAAACTTAAAAAAAAAAATCAGTTTGTTTGCAGTTCCAAGAAGCTTTGTGATTAATACTCAAAAATATGATGAATCTTTGACATGTACAAGCTTGCATTTTTCCAAAAACTTACAGTTTAAAAAACAAAATACACAAAAAGCATAAAATATACATTACAATTCACAATAAAATCTCATTTTATTCATAGCTTTTATTAATAATATTATGTTATCAAAAAATTATCTACCAGTAAAGGAAAAGGACCTCTTCCCTACCCACTGAACCCCATTAGTGGAATCATCTGTGCATTTTAGTAGTGGTGAAAATTTTTAAAAATTGTTTTTTTTTGTTATGTTGTTGGATCATAAAATTGAAAACCATAAAAATCATATAGATTGTATTGATACAACTGATGCATTAAAAATTTTTGTTTCAAAGGATTTGCTGTATAACTGCATAATTCATTTGTACAATTTATTTTAATTTCACTATTTGATTAAATTTTTTGAAATTGGTTTTCTTTATTTTGCAGACCAGACTTCGTCGGAGTTCGAATCCCAGTCCCCAGGAGAGCAGTAGCAGTGAATAACCCTAGGCAACTATTTCCATGGAAGCCACATATGTACATATTATAAATTTGAAAAAAAACTTTGATCAGAAAATTAATATATCCTATTTTTAATATAGAGTTTTGTGTAAATAAGTAAATTGTCATATATCTAATACATGACATCTATTTTGAGATTTATTTATGTACAAGATTATGTTGTCTTTGAAATAATATAGCTATCTAATGGTGGGGTACTTGAACTTTAATTTAATTTAATTTGAACTGCAAGCAAATCAAATTCAATTGGCTACCAATATTTGTTTTTAATTTGCCCAGTAAAGATAAGTAAGTTTAGGAATTAAAAATTTAAAAAACATGGTGTAAGCATCAGTTTAAGACATACTCATTTTTTTTCCACCCTTAATTGATTAACACTTGAAAGCGTCTATTTAATATTTTTGTAGGAGTCTTCATGGGGTCCATAAGGTTACAGTAAATGTATCATAATCTATTTGTGAACATTTCAAAATCATACAGATTTTCTGAGTTTATAAACTTTTGATATTTGTTTCCAATTTATGACAGTATTTTGCAAATTTCATTTTTTGAGCAACTTCAAGACATAAAAGAAAAATCCTTGAAATTAGAACAGGTTTATAAAGTATTCTTATATCTTCAAATTCTAAACCTCATTTGACTTAAATCTGCCTTAAAAAACCTCCATCATAAGAGACCACCTGTCTTGAGAAACCTTATTCTCACTACATGGATTAACTGGCTATATGGTGTTAAATTCCAGTAATGAGAGATCCCCCTTACATGGATTAATTGATTATATATTGCTAATTGCCTGTCATTAGAGACCACCTGTATATTGAGAGACCAGATTCTTACTACATGGATTAACTGACTATATGCTGTTAAATATAGTCCTTGTTAGAGATTAAGAGATCCTCATTGCATGAATTAATTGATTATATAGTGCTAATTGCCTGTCATTAGAGACCACCTTTCTTGAGAGATCAGAGCATCACTGCAGTGAATTTATGGATAATATAGTATTAATTACCTGTCATTAAAGACCTATCTTTAGAAATGATGAGATTTTGGCAGAAGTGGTGGTCTTTCAAAGCTTGCTAGATGTAGAAAGTTAATAAGTGGACTAGGTGTTGAAAGTGATGCTGGGAGGTAATAATTAAAACTAGATTGATTCCATGCAAAGTGAGATTTCTTTTTAGAGGATGATGTAAATTGATTCTATGCAGGGTGAGATTTCGTATAAGGGATACTGTACATTGATTACACACAGAATGAGATTTCTTATTAGAGGATACTTTAAACTGATTCCACACAGTGAAATTTCTTATGAGATGGTACTGTAAATTGATTCCATGCAGAGTGGGATTTCTTATTAGGGGATACTGTAAATTGATTCCATGCAGAGTGGGATTTCTTATTAGGGGATACTGTAAATTGATTCCATGCAGAGTGGGATTTCTTATTAGGGGATACTGTAAATTGATTACACACAGAGTGAGATTTCTTATTAGAGGATACATTATTAAATAAATTGAGAAAGGGGCTGGGATTATTAAAGTGGCCATTTATGCTGGGGGAAAAATCCCCACTTTTTAGACTCTTATTGTTAAGGCTGATGTTTAATTATCACAAATGATGTGCAAAATACAATGAAAAATTAATACAAGTCCTGAGTTCTGTCCAAAATATATAGTTTTTTTTTTACAATGATGAACAAATTGTGGTACTTAATTTGTAATATTTCAGGCAACTTATTTGGATTCACACATTTTGTTTTGTTCTTGCTGTGTGTGTGTGTGTGTGTGGATCATGGTCTTTGCTGATCTCTTGCAACTGATTGTAGAATGAAGAATTGAACTCCAGTACATAATGTAGTGTTAGATCTGTCCCTTTTAATGTGCCATAGGTTTTGATTAATGTTGTTTACTGTGGACTTTCTTATTATTCTGCTACTACTTTCTCCTGAGGTGTTGCTTGTTGTTATACTGTACCTGAGCTGATGGAGAGGGCACTATACTTCAGCAGACAGCACTGTAGGACAGTTCCCAAAGGGAAAGGCAATAATAGACTTTGTATAATATTGTCACATGGTAGTAATAGTATAAGTCCAGTAGTTATTTTTTAACAGCATCCTCTACACAGGGGAAATGCATACTGTTAAAAAAAACCATCCCATTAGTGAGCCCATCAGAAGTCAAGAATTCATGGTGTGATTTTCTAAATGTAGTTAAATTCAATATTTTGCCAGTCTGTAATGTTTTGACATGATTGAAATAGTTAATTAAAGTTTGGTGGCAATGAAATTGAAATTTGTATACATGTAGGATACACTGCCGTATAATTTAAATTTGTTATTTATGTATTGTACTTGCCAAGAGATTCTTGGAAGTGTACCGTTTTATAGGCTAGTCTTCCTTGTACTGCAGAACATTAAAAGCAATGTCAGAAAATAATGGGTATGTTTTATGCAAAACCATTTTATGAAAGGGTTAAATAACAATTATCTATTTTAAAATGACCAGAAGCAGATAGTATTTCTAAAACTAAAATTCATGACTGTACAAGTTAATAGGGCTATGTTATAATAAGGTTGCCATAAAATAAGAAATCATTGTATATGGGATCCATGTCCATGCTTGTGTGACAGTGACTGTCTTATACTGAGATGCTTTAAAGTGAGAGTTCATCATGTATGGGATCCATGTCCATGCCAGTGCCATAACAATGACTGTTATACTGAGGCTGCCATAAAAGGAGTGACCATTGTATATGGGATCCATGTCCATACCAGTGTTATAACAATGTGGTATACTGAGATGCTCTAAAGTGAGGGACCATCATCTACGGGATCCATGTCCATACCAGTGTAATGACAATGACTTTTATACTGAGGTGCTTTAAAGTCAGGGACCATTGTGTGTGGGATCCATGTCCATACCAGTGTTATAACAATGGCTGTGTTATAAGAAGGTGCTTTGAAGTGAGGGACAATCATATTGTATCCATGTCCATACCAGTGTTATAACAATGGCCATTATACTGAGGTGCAATAAAGTGAGAGACTGTCATATATGGGATCCATGTCCATACCAGTGTTATAACAATAGCTGTGTTATTCTGAGATGCTTTAAAGTGAAAGACCACTGTAACTATAAATACCCTCGGTGTCCTAAGTTTGTGGATCCATTCATTAAGATGAGTCATATGCAAAATATTTAGAATACGTAAAGACTACACCCACCATAAAAATATTTATTCTTAATTTACAATATTATATCAGTCTCCAACTTCCGCTTTTGCTAATAAATTATACTGCAAATCAACAGACAGTAGAAAACAGTATATAGTGAGCACATGGTTGAAAGTTCATGGAACTATATCTGAGTCGAGTAGTCTGACAGTGAGTAAACACCAAGCAATATTTCAAGTCACTTTATGAGACCATTAATAACATCCTTGTCTCTTTCTGATGAAAGACAAATAACTATTACGGATCACAGCCATCTCACCTCTGTCTGTGTGAATTTGAGTCCAGACTCGGCTAACGTGGGTAAGTGAGAAAGTTTGCCACTAGCTTCTTGTGGGTCGGTGGTTCTTCCCTTGGGTTTTCCAGGGTTCTTCCTCCACCATTAATACTGGCCGCCATGTATAGCCTATCTTGTGCTGAAAAATAGCATTAACCACAACAACCAACCAACCAACCAACAAATAACTATTAACTCTCTGAAAGTGACTCAGAGGTAATTGTAGTACATGTACTACCCAACTGGTACATTTTTGGCAGATGAACATCTTAGATGTACAAAAAGCATTTTCTTCCAAAGTGATAGGTGTTGAAATTAGCACTGGTTTGCATTTGAACAATTAATGATATACATGCATTTGCAATATTTAATATTATTTATGCAGCTTTGTGTTGAAAAAATTTAAGAAATTAGTTTCAAAAGCTTAAAAAGATTGCTTAAGTTGCATCATTTGCTTATCACAAAGTTATTTTAATAACCACATGATTGAGGGCAGTTCAAAATGGGCATTATTTACATCTTAAGAGTTTTTCTAGCATGTGACGGAAGACAGCATTTTCTGATTGTTTTTGGGACATGTTATGTGTGTGTATACACTACTCTATCATAATATATCTTCAAAGAAAAATAAAATTAAGTTTTGATCATCCATGTGTGTATTTCAGAGTTATACATTAATTTATAGTTTTTAGAAACAGATATAAATAAATTTCATTCAAGGAAAAAAATGGTTTATTATTATAAATACAATAATGGGGTAGGAAGCTCTACCTAATGACTAAAACCAGTACATGAATTCAGTGTTTTAGGATTTTGGTGTTTATTCATTCTCAGAATCTCCATTGTCCATATTTCAAAATAATTTTCAGTCTGTGAGGGAGTATATATCCCAAAAATGACTGTAGTCAGTAGTTTGAATTTTCTGTTGCATTATTTGATAGTTAATAGTTGAGAACATACTGAGGTGCAGACAAACAGAACCTTATTTTGGCATTTGGCACCAGATGAATATTTGCGAACAAAACATGCATTACTTTTTTATTAGTGAAATTGTGCAACCATTTGCATTAAAGAATTTTCTTTTCTTGTTTAAAGCACATCTTGCCAAAATTTTTGGGGGAATCGGAGTTTGACAGCTGCAGAGTGGCTTGAAATCAAGTGGCACTATTTCGTGTGAGAATCGCGAGAGAGTCATCAACATGGCTATGTCCATGAACTTAGGACACCCACAAAACTTAGGACCCTCGCCGACTGTTATGATGGAAGAGGAAATATATATGAGGGAATTTGAAATACATTTATTGTGTTGTTTGTTTCTTGTGCCTTTTATTGATGAGTTTGTCCATTTGTTATTGGTGAAGATTGTAACTGACAACAGATGTCACTTTTCTGTCATGGTGTGTTTATGGTTGGAGTTTTGTGATATAATCAGTCATTGTATGTTGTAGCCCCACCCCCAAGGAAGCCTCATCTGATGTGGTCTTTAATGCAAAAGTATTATAGTTCTTAAATTATATTTCAAGTACTTTTTGCAAAGTTATTTGCCTAAATGGATAAAATTATTGAAAGAAACCCTTCAGTAAAAACCTTAGCTTTATTTGAGTGCATAATATGGTCAGAAAATCAAATCCAGATAAGATTTTTAACTGATCACATAATATGGCCAGAAAGACCAAATAAGATCTTTACTTGAGCACATAAAATGGTCAGAAAGTCAAAAAAGGTCCTAAATTCCATGATTTTATGAAGGATAAAGATAATTTTCATCTCAGCTGAATGACAAAATACCCTTAAAATAATACAAAAAACTGCCCTATAAAGAGTAATCATGTCTACAAATGATGTTAAGAGTCCCTGCTGTATCACTACAATGGTAGGCACTAATACAGAATTTATAATATTAGTAATGGATTACTCAAAAATGTTATTATTAATAAAAAAATTTTGATAAACTTTACTGAATTTGTTGCAGAAGAAACATCTGGTTGTATGCTTGATTAAAGCACCACCATTATTCATTAGTTTGGACAATAATTACCTCCACACTCTAAATTGTTGTCTTGTGTTTTTACCCACTACTTACTAAAGCTTGGACCTGTTCCAAGACAAATTTTGTACCATGGCATTTCTGAAATACTGTAATATGTACCACGGTACACAACAGCTATGTTAGGGTCAACACTTAAATGTTCTGTGACAGTGGCCTAACACTGCTTTTAAGAAATAATGTGTCAACAGCTGGAAAATTATCTTGCTTTGATTTACAGCAAAAAAAACACCATATCATATCCAATATATTTGAAATATCCTGAAATAAAAGAAAATAAATGATCTTTTCTGAAAAAAAACAACCCTGGCAAAAAGATTTAAGTGGGTAATGCCTTTGCTATGTGTATGCTAATAGAGCAGGTTATGAATCAGGTGGATGTGATGCTGTGTGTAATGATCTTGTGCCTAAAGATAGTCCCATGTTGACAGTGTCTTTAACCCTATGGACAAACTTTGTAACATGATTGTACATCTGCTACTTACGTTTGTGAATGACCAGTCATTAGATGGAAAATTATGGTTCTCAATTACTCCTGTATGTACTGATGATATTTGTATGATCCATGTCTGTTACTTTCATAACTTGCTTTAACCTTCAGGCTTCCTCTAACAAAATTTTGTTACCAGAAGTAGTCTTTCAGTTGCCATGAAACTTTGTGCTAGTTAAGGCCATCCTCTCAAAATCTGCATATTGACAAATCACTCCATTGGTAATATTAGCTCTACTGGTCATAGTCCAGAAAAGCTCACAGGATGACCTGTTGTCTTTCATCTGTTGCATGGACATCTATTAGCACAAGCTTCTTATCAATTTTTCTTGAAAACAGTTTGGAGGATTGCCATGAAATTTTTACACAACCCATGAATCTCAAGGTTTAGTTGTTTCTGAATGAAAATGCTGCTACTCAGACATACATACACTATACCCACTGTAGTGGTCAGTTTTAAAATCTTGTTGCTGCTCCTGCTGAATAGCTGGTCATACAGACATGGGGTCTTTACAAAAGACTTGTTATGATATCCAGTTGATTTTAGATGAAAATACTGACATGTAATATGGTCACCTTGGTAGCCATCTTGAAAGTGTTGTTACTCCTCCACAAATGGAAAGTCTCCACATCAACATGGTGTTTTCACCAGCAGACTTAGTATGGTGTCTGGTTTTAATATGGTGTCTGGTTTTAATATGGTGTCTGGTTTTAATATGGGGGGGGGTAATATAGTGTCTGGTTTTAATATGGTGTCTGGTTGGTCCTACATGAAAATCTGACACAACCACCATGACTGCCATCTTGGAAATCTTTTTATCTCTTCTTCTGAATGGATGGTCTCATTTGCTTGAAGTTTTCACGAAATAACCTTTTACATCAAGTTTGTCTTCATATCCAGCTATGATGCAAAAATCTTGTAAACAATATCTTGCTACAGCTACTGCTTCTGAATGGATGGTCTCTTCAACAAGGGATCTGGTTGGTTCTTCTCAATTGTAATGGTGCCAATTTTCAATCCAATGTAGCCATTTCATCAGTCATCTTAAAATCTTTTACTTGCATAAGAATATCTGAGATTGTTTGAACATTCTGTGGTTAAAAAGAAGAAATGATCTTATTTGATATTCCTGAAAATTCACTTCGACCAGGAAAGTGTCAGTCCCTTCAAGGAATTCTTGCTATTAAAGTTATTGCTTTTTCTGTGCTGCAGTATAAAAACAATGCAAGACAAAATCGTGTGAACACAACTTGTCTCACATTTTTGTATAAATCAGTGAGATATGGAACATATTATAATTGTACACATTAAAAATCTTTATGCTCTTGTCATTTTATACGAGTTATTATCCTTTCTGGCTTCGAGCTGCATGCAGTGTATGACATAATTTTGTGAATGCATCTACTTTTGTGGATTACTGTCAGATTTAGTACATATTATGGTCATCATGAGAAAAAGATATACAGGTTGAACAGTCCCTAGAGTCACAGCATTCAGAAGAGTTACACACATTTTTTATTACAGATTCATATCCAACATTGGGTGGGGGTGGGATGCAGGTGAGGCAAGGCTGTAATTACATAAGTAAATTGTTCACAATTTCTTTAGATTTTACTTGGAACTGATGCTTTATGGAATCTTGTGAATACTACCATACACAATGAACCTTTGTACATGTCATGGTTACCATCTTAAGATATACATATCAGTTTTGGCAAATTGCCTTGCTCATGTAATTTTTGTTAGAGTTATTGCCCTTTATGTCTTGTAGCTTAATGCAGTGTGTGACATTATTTTGTGAATGCAGCTAATCTTGCATTTTGTAGTGGATTGCTGTCAAGCTTGCTACATATTATGTTCATCATTAGAAGATGTACATGTTGACCTTTGAGTGACTATATACTCATCTCCAACATGGGGTACAAGATGGATGAGGGACAGGAAGGGGTATATATTTTACATGAGGAAATTGCTCACTATTATTCTAGTCTCTCTCTCTCTCTCTCTCTCTCTCTCTCTCTCTCTCTCTCTCTCTCTCTCTCTCTCTCTCTCTCGATTTGTCTGTCAGGATATATTTATATGAGCCATTTGCACACCACTCCACTAGTTTCTCCTCTGATATCTCTCTCTCTCCTGGTTAGCTAGTTTGTCTGTCAGTTTTATGATCATAGTTCAAGAGAGAAAGAGAGATTCAGACAGATACAACACAGAAAGATATATCAGGATCAATGGAGGTAAAATTGACAGTCTAACTTACCAGCACAGAGAGAAAAGTGAGGTCATGTATGTTAACATTATTAAATGCTCTGTTTAGGAAGCTTGTTACATTTTCAATAAAGCCAAAAGAAAAGGACATATTACAGTATGTGGGTGCTACCTAACATTAGTAGTATAACTTTGTCACACAAAGCTTTTGCAATTTTGCATTATTGGTGTCAAGTAGCACTGTCAAAAAATCCCATATATCATTATGAGAAATTGGTGTAGGTTTAAGTTCAAGGTTTTCATACAGTTGTTTTTTTTTTTCATCCTTGTTGCAGAGATATGTACTTTTGTTTCTTTAGTTATGGCAAGAGAGAGAAGAGAAAATCAGAGGATTTCATTAAAATTGTGTAACATGTTTTCATTAGTTAAACATGTATTAAATGGAAGATATAGTTATTTTTTCTTTTTCTTTTCCTAAACATTAATAACTAGCAGTTGAAAATTGGTCAATCTGGTTAAGAAAATACAGAACCAATAGTCTCCTTTTGAAACAATAATTATATGTATATATGTATAAGCATATTCATACACTATGGGTGAATCACAATTACCAACAATTACAGGACATCAGTTGTTTTATATACATACATACATACATACATACATACATACATACATACATACATACATACATACATACATACATACATACATACATACATACATACATACATACATACATACATACATACATACATACATACATACATACATACATACATACATACATACATACATACATACATACATACTGTACATACATTCCTACCTACTATACCTACCTGCCTACCTACCTACCTACATACATGACTTGTAAAAATGCCAATATATGATTAATGAAGTTTTTAAAAAAATTGCATTTAATATTATAGGTCTAATTATATTTTTAACGTTATAGGTCTAATTGTTAAACTCTAACATTTGGTTGGTGATGATTTAAAAAATATAGTGATTTAACTTTTATATTTCATGGATTCTGGGACTGAAGTAAACCATAAATTTCAAAAAGAAATCAAATATACATACAAATAACAAAAATAAGACAGGACTATGAAAAAAGATGCCATAAAAATACTCCATTCAGCAAAACCACATGCAATGATGCTCAGAGAAACATGAATTTACAGTAAAGGAAACGCCAATCTGCACATGCAGAGTTTATATTGTTTGTTAACATTTTCAAGGGAGATGTTCAAATTATTGGGCATTCCATGGTGCACATTCCTTATATAAAGTATATAATGTTAATGGAGATAGGATACTGGTGTTATTAATTGTACATTTATTTTGCTAGAATCTGGTACTTGTCCTTCAATATCTAGTCATTTGAATTTATTGAATTTGAGTGCTTTCTTTCTTTTTGTCTGTATCTATTTTTTTTTTGTTATCTTAATTATTTGTAAAGATATTTCCAAAAGCTAATATTCACAGAAAAAAAGGGATGATTTCATTCTATGGGTCAAGTCATTTAATTGTATTTGGGGTTGTGTTTTTTTGCATTTGGACTTGGTTATGTCAGAACTTGGTACATGGGAGGTAACTCTTGGAAGAGTTGGGCAAAAGTAGTGAAATATCTACATGGTAAAAAAAAGACCAAATGCTGCAGTTCTGGCTAGCAGCACTGATAAATCTCCTTACTGGAAAACAGTATCAAATTTAAAACTTACTTTTTCTTCCATACAAAACAATATGCCCCATTTTTCTAGCTATAAAAATATTTAGACTGTGAAGTTTGTGGTGTTTACCTTTAAAAAAAATAACATGGGCATACAGTAGAACTTTGATTATCTGGCACTTGATTAACTGTCATGGCATTGTTTATCAAAGTATTAAAAACAGGTACATGAACATATGTAGATATTATGATTTTTTGATGACCCAGTCTTTTGTATAATACATTTAATGTGCATATTCGATTATCCATCCATTCTCATATCAGTTATGGTCTTGGTCCCACACCCTGACAGATAATTGAAGTTCTACTGTACATATTTTGAAGTGTATTTATTTAATTTCATGATATCTCTTTGTGTTAAAATGTTTGAACATACAAATAATAAAGCTAATTTACAAATTATAGTAATTTTTGTTTTTCTTAAATGAAATTTGTGCTTTCAGAGATCCTTGATGTTAGTACATTACAACTAAAATGTTTGCCCCCATTTTCTGTTCTTTCATCTTTTAATAAATAAATGGCATGGAAAATATCAGATTTGTGTAGAAGATGACTCATTTCCATCAAATTTTATACAGCTTGTTACAAATTGAAGGTAAAATCTTCAAAGTTAATAATGCCTGTTTACGAAAACAATGCCATCATGGCATGTAAAACGGGGAAACAAGACAACTCAAGTGGCTTGATTAAGGGAAACAAGACAATTCAAGTGGCTTGATTAAGGGAAACAAGACAACTCAAGTGGCTTGATTAAGGGAAACAAGACAATTCAAATATCCAGATTAATGGAAATAATGGTAAAAACTCTATTGAGCAGTATACTTGAAACAAGACAACTTGGGTGACCAGATTAAGGAAGATACTGGTAATACAAAATTACATGGGTTCCTTTAGTGAAACCGGAGGCTATATAAAAGGAACATTTTACAATCACACTAAATATGCATGTAAATCAAATTTCACATTGCTGTAGTGTGATTGTATAGTTTGAACTGGATCTAATGACAAAGTGTTGTGGTATAGTTTGAATGGATCTAATGACAATAATGATGCATTGTTTGAATGGGATATAATGACAGTGTTGTGTGGTATAGTTTGAATGGCATCTAATGACAGTGTTGTGTGGTATAGTTTGAATGGCATCTAATGACAGTGTTGTGTGGTAAAGTTTGAATGGATCTAATGACAGTGTTGATGCATTGTTTGAATGGGGTATAATGACAGTGTTGTTGTGATAAAGTTTGAATGGCATCTAATGACAGTGTTGTTGTGATAAAGTTTGAATGGCATCTAATGACAGTTTTGTGTGGTATAGTTTAAATGGCATCTAATGACAGTGTTGTGTGGTATAGTTTGAATGGCATCTAATGACAGTGTTGTGTGGTATAGTTTGAATGGCATCTAATGACAGTGTTGTGAGTTATAGTTTAAATGGAATCTAATGACAGTGTTGTGTGATATAGTTTGAATGGCATTTAATGACAGTGTTGTGTGGTATAGTTTGAACTGAACCTAATGACAGTGCTTTATTGTGATGGTATAGTTTGAACTGAACCTAATGACAGTACTTTATTGTGATGGTATAGTTTGAACTGAACATAATGACAGTGCTTTATTGTGATGGTATAGTTTGAATTGAATCTAATGACAGTGCTTTATTGTGATCGTATAGTTTGAATTGAATCTAATGACGTTATATAGACTGAATAAGATCTAATAACAGCATTGTTGTGGAATAGTTTAAATGGAATCTAATGAAAGTGTTGTGGTGGTATAGTTTGAACTGGATTTAATGAGAGTGCTGAATTGTGGTGATATAGTTTAAACTGATGTAATGACAGTGCTGTGTTGTTATGATATACATGTAGTTTGAATTAGATCTAATGACGTAGTAAAGTTTGAATGGGATCTAAGGACAGTGATGCAGTAGTATAGTTAGAATGATGTTGTTGTGAAGTTTAAATGAGATCTAATGACATTATTGTGGTGATATAGTTTAAACTGGATCAAATGACTGCTGTATGGTGATGATATAGTTTGAACTGGATCTAATGATAGTGTTGTAAGGTTTGAATGGGATCTAATGACAGTGTTGTTGTAGTATAGTTTGAATGGGATCTAATGATAGTGTTGTGGTGATAGTTTGAATGGAATCTAATGACAATGTTGTTGTAGTATAGTTTGAATGGGATCTAATGACAGTGTTGTTGTAGTATAGTTTGAATGGGATCTAATGACAGTGTTGTGGTAGTATAGTTTGAATGGGATCTAATGACAGTGTTGTTGTATAGTTTGAATGGGATCTAATGACAGTGTTGTGGTAGTATAGTTTGAATGGGATCTAATGACAGTGTTGTGGTAGTATAGTTTGAATGGGATCTAATGACAGTGTTGTGGTATAGTTTGAATGGGATCTAATGACAGTGTTGTGGTAGTATAGTTTGAATGGGATCTAATGACAGTGTTGTGGTAGTATAGTTTGAATGGGATCTAATGACAGTGTTGTGGTAGTATAGTTTGAATGGGATCTAATGACTGTTGTGGTGGCATAGTTTGAAAGGGATTTAATGACAATATTCTGGTTTAGTTTGAATGGAATCTATTAACAGTATTGTTTTATATTTTGAATGGGATCCAATGACAGTGTTGTATTATAGTTTGAATGGGATCTAATGACAATATTGTTGTGGTATAGTTTGAATAGGAACTAATGACAGTGTTGTTATAGTATAGTTTGAATGGGATCTAATGATAGTGGTTTTGTGGTATAGTTTGAATGGGATTTCATAATGGTGTTGTTGTGGTATAGAAGTTTGAATGGGATCTAATGACTGTTGTTGTAGTATAGTTTGAATGAGATCTAATGAGAATATTGTTGTATTATAGTTTGAATAGGAACTAATGACAGTGTTGTTATAGTATAGTTTGAATGGGATCTAATGATAGTGGTTTTGTGGTATAGTTTGAATGGGATTTCATGTTGTGGTATAGAAGTTTGAATGGGATCTAATGAGGTATTGTAATATTGTTTGAATTGGATCTAATGACTGTTGATTAATTATATTCTGAAAAAAAATCTAATGACAGTATTGTGATGTTATAGTTTGAATTGTTGTTGTAGTATAGTTTGACTGGGATCTGACAGTGTTGTTATAGTAGTTTGAATGGGATCTAATGACAGTATTGTGATGTTATAGTTTGACTTGTTGTAGTATAGTTTAACTGGGATCTAATTTTAGTGTTGTTATAGTAGTTTTGAATGGGATTGTAATGACAGTATTGTGATGTTATAGTTTGAATTGTTGTTGTAGTATAGTTTGACTGGGATCTGACAGTGTTGTTATAGTAGTTTGAATAGGATCTAATGACAGTATTGTGATGTTATAGTTTGAATTGTTGTTGTAGTATAGTTTGACTGGGATCTAATGACAGTTTTGTTATAGTAGTTTGAATGGGATTGTAATGACAGTATTATGATGTTATAGTTTGAATTGTTGTAGTATAATTTGACTGGGATCTGACTGTTGTTATAGTAGTTTGAATGGGATCTTAATGACAGTATTGTGATGTTATAAGTTCATTGGGATCTAATAACAGTGCTGTATTGTGATGGTATAGTTGGGATTTAATGACTGTTTTTGTAATATAGTTTGAATGGGATCAAATGACATTGCTGTTGTGGTATAATTTAAATTTGATCTAAAGATTTAAATTCTTTGAGGAGTTTCATACATTTCATTTGAAAAGAGCACAAATGTGAGATTCTGTTTATCATATGAAAAATAGATTTTATCTGAGTAAATTGGAATAATGTTATGAAATGACTGAAATACATTTGGGTCTTTTGCATAATGGTATGACATCTTTTGTGATTTTCATGAGGTAAATGATGGAACTCAAGAATAATTACAAAGCTGAAGAATTGTAAATGGCCAAACGTACATGTATCCCCAGGTACATCTGGACCACTAGTCTAATATGTGTACCAAAGGCACATCTTGACCACCTGTCTAAGATACAAAGGTACATCTGGACCACTAGTTTAATATGTGTACCAAAGGCACATCTTGACCACCTGTCTAAGCTACAAAGGTACATCTGGACCACTAGTTCAATGTGTACCAAAGGCACATCTTGACCACCTAAGATACAAAGGTACATCTGGACCAATAGTCTAATATATGGACCAAAGGCATATCTTGACCACCTGTCTAAGCTACAAAGGTACATTTGGACCACTAGATTAATATGTGCATCAAGGCCTATCAGAACCACTAGTCTAACTGTACAAAGGAAAAATTGGACCACTAGTCTAATGTACATATACCAATGCACATCTGGACCACTAGTATAATATACTTATATGGCCCATTAGTCTGACATGTGTACCAATGCACATATGGCCCATTTGTCTGATATGTGTACCAATGCACATATGGCCCATTAATCTGTGTACCAATGCACATATGAACCATAAGTCTAATATGTGTACCAAGTTTCAGTCTGTTTTAGAGTTTTACTCTGGGAACAAAAGTGTGAACGATGGATGGAAGAACAAATAAATAGTTTGAAAACATGAAAAATATTGAAACTGAAGAATTCTGAATAGCACAAGACACCTCCACACTAGCAACCTAATAAGTACACCAAATTTTAAGGATATATCCTAAATGCTGTTGGAGTTTTAACCCTGAAATGAGGGTGTATATAATGGACAGACTGATGAGCAGACAAAAGGACAACAAGGCATAAAAAATTGAAATTGAATAACTGAATAGCAAATGGCTCCTCTGGGCTGCTATTTTACTATATGTATTAAGTTTTATTGGGACATCTTAAATGATTTTGGAATTCAAGATTCAAAACTTTGACAGACAGACATAATTGACTGTCGGGCTTGGACTAATAAAGTACAGCACATAGTGGATTTCTCTAATAACAAGCCCATGCTAGATGACAAGAAAACTTTACAAACCTTTTGCAAATTTTTATGTTTGCTTAAAACAGTGTCCTTCATAAGTCCAACCCCAATTTTTCAATTAAATGATGTCACACCATGGATTTATCACATGATAAATTACTAATAAAGATAGCACACATTCTCAGCAAGTCCAACTGCAAACATCATAGGCCCTGGTCTGATATGATATAATGCACCTCAAATCAAGATTAATGTTGTTCGTTCTGTTGATTACTCTTAACAAATTGCATAGACGAAATATTGGCTTTTGCATTTTGTGATGGCAGATTTTAAATTTGCAGTGGACAATAAACATATTAGTAGTTAAATATCCATTGATTATAAACTCAGAAAACTACTTTCTTTCACGATAAAGCGCTGTCTGTTACGGATCACTGCCATCTCACCTGTCTGCATTCGAGTCTAGGATTCGGCGAATGTGGATATGTGAGAAAGCTTGCCAGTAGCTTCTCGTGGGTCGGTGGTTCTTTCCGGTGATTTCCCCGTTTTTTCCTCCGCCATTAATACTGGCCGCCATGAATAGCCTATCGTGTGCTGAAAAATGGCGTTAAGCACAACAACAACAACAACTTTCTTTCACACACACACACATACAGATGGCAAACAATGCATGTCAGAAACTTCTCTAATTCATTTATGCACATTAAATAGGCATCAAATATTCTAAAAACTAACAAGAAAATCACAGCATATATATAGTAATTTATATTCTGTTTAATTTTTTTTAAAAATCATTTTTTGTAAAATGGTGGATAAGAAATAGTTTATCAGCAATTTGTATAAGTGTGTGTGTGTGTGTGATTTTGGATCTTTAACATAGAATTAACAATTTTCCAGTTATAATACTATGATGTCTGCAGTGTGGCCAAATATAGTGATGTCTAGCACTGGCATATCATACCACAGACATGTAACATGATGTCCCACCCAGTCACATTATCCTGAGAACAGGCCAATGTGTCCTAATACTAACCTCTTAATGCTTAGTGCCTTGCAAGGCAGCTGTTAGTACCATTTTTAAAAGTCTTTAGTATGACTTGGCTGGGGTTTAAACCCATAACCTCCTGCATCTGGGGCAGATGCACTAACCACTAGGCTACCAGAGCATTCCTTGCAAGAGTGGAAAAGACAAATCCACACCTTTTCAAAGCTGCATCAACAGAAAGCATGTTATTTCTGTATTAATTGATACAATTTGATGTTGGCAAAAGTTCAGACACAAATTACTCTTCTCTGTAAGATTAACTTACATGCAAACAAGACATTCATAAACATTTTAAGAAGCTTATTTTCAAGTCTGCTTACATTTGGATGAGATAGTTAAATGTATATTGTAGAAATTAACAGTGTGGCAACAGAATACTAGTCCTAATTTGTCTATTAAAAGCAAAGTTCTACAAATAAAAATATATGAAGAATTGGCAAACAAATCTAGGAAGATAATGCATACCATATATATCCATATAAAAAAGGTTACAAGAAAATTTGTACAATCTAGTTGAAAATTTGTATATAAATGGCATTAAACAAATTTTCCATGCATGTGCATCATAATAAAGTTTCTTCAACAAGTTCATCAAAAGCACTTTTGTCTCACAGGGTGGAAGTTGATACACCTTTTAAAATATAGGCTTTATCCAAGATGGCACCAAAAGGGTTTTGGTACAGTTACTCCAACTTTGTTTTCTAAGAACATGTTTAAGTATTAGTAGACAGTGTCAGGGTATTCAATGTGGTCCCTTCAGAAGGTAAGTACAAATCCAGTATGTGTGTTCCATACATCTAGTAATCAGCACTGCTCTCTGTGATTTGTTCTATGCGAAGGATGCCCTTTTTGAATGATGGTTATAATGTTTTGAAGCTAGCTTGTGAAGTTTTCACTGAAATTTTCCATTTGGAAAAAGGTAAATTGAGCCTGTGTCAGGCAGATTCGATTCCTTATCTACCTTCAGTTACATTTAATACCAATATTAATAGGCAATCAATAGTACAAATTGTCAAAGCAAATTATCTTTCAGTAAGATCTATGGGTTTTCAAATTTAAAGCTATGCAAAGCTTTTGAGTGTGGCAACAGAATCCAAAAGATTTAAAAAATGTTTTCTTGGAGGTATCAACATTGCTAAAAGATCTGAGTATGGCCATAATTTCTGCACAAAAAACAAAAAAAAAATATATATAGGCTTTATCCAAGATGGCACCAAAAGGGTTTTTCTAGTTACTCCAACTTTGTCTTCTATTTCAAACCATCCATTTACAGGCATGTATCTATGATAGAAGGCTCTTAGTTTACTCTGAAACAATCAATTTTCTAAAGACTTTTTGAATTTGCAAAGATAAAATATTATTTTGTGAGATTTTGATAACCATGGTCATAGTGGTGATTTTGATATAGAATTTTTGAAATAATTGCAAAATGTTTGCTGCTTCCAGGTGAGGCTGAATGCCAAAAGGTGGCATGGCTTTTTGAGTGAACAAGGTTTGGTATCTGGACCTAAAGGTAAAATATGCAGGATTGACCTGAGGACAGTTCGACAAAACTTGAGAGCCATTTCCATTTGGCAGATAATGTATCATTCATTTTCCTCAGCACAGTCTTAGTCTTTCTGTAAGCTCTAAATTATTCCAGACAAAATCGAAGTCCCTGATTGGATATATTAGATCAAGTATCTGCAGGTAATTATGTACAAGCCAATCTGCACACGTCAAGTTCTAGTGAGTTAAGGTCTCTCTTAATTCATGCATAGTCGGAACAAAACTGCCTGGTCTGCTCCCCAATCTATGCTTTCCACACCTCAAATTAAATTGACATTTTTATATTTCTGACCAAGATGTCTAATACACACAAGAAAAGTTACTGGGAAAAACAAGTCCTAAAAATGTGATTTCCAGAGATAAGAGAATTTGGTAATATCATGAATTCTATGTAAAAGGTGGAAATGCATAAAAATAGTGATCGATTTTGACAATATGATTCCATTTTCATGTACCCATTTCTTAACTCCATTTTGGCATTATTGGTCACTGAAACTCCATAGTATGTATACTGGTACATTTTGAAAAATAGATGAAAAATTCATCAATATAAAATGAGCAGTCAGTTGATGGGTAAGAACTTTTCACCATCTTGTTAATTTTGATGCTAAAAGGGTGATTGATAATACGGTGTGTGAAGTACACTCTACCGTAACTCTGTAATTTCTTTAAAACAAACTAAAGGTTATGTTAGGCAGCCTGATAGACCTTGGCTGAATTATGGTCATTCAATATGCTGTACCTCTGTGTGGCGTCATTAGCATTCTCCAGTGCAAAAATAAAATATACTGTAATACTGCTCTTTCTTAATGAAACTTCTTCCAGTCCATCTAGGTCAATTGATCTTCTCTCTGAAATGTCTGAATGTAGTTTGTTGGCATTGAGATAGACATCTCTTCCATAGTTTTGCAAATACAGCTTGTCAGTGATATACAGTGGCGTAAATAAGCTGGTACTGTCAGATACACTGTATTATTATGACATTTATAGTCTGTATGGCCATGCTTGAAAGATGGGGTTGTGGTGGTCAGTACTTACTGGTGTTTAATCTACTTTCATCCATGTAAAATGGGACAGAAGTTGAAAGGGTCATTATGGTCCATTGAAGGTTTGGGTGTCAGTGTTGATTCTCACTATGATGGGATGTTGCCCGTTTCTGAAACTGTATTGAAAAATGTGTAGTTGAGTGTTGTATCAGGCAAGAGATACAAAAGTTAATGGTGGATATAATTTGATTGTTGTTGTTGTTGGGCTTAACGCCGTTTTTCAGCACACGATAGGCTGATGAAGAGTCGATTAAATGAGTGATCTTCAGAACTACTTGATTAAAACCTATAGGATTCTTTCTTTCTTGTCTTTTTTGTTATGGCAGAAGTTTTCAAATAGATATATCATGAATTTTGTGAGAATGTTTCAGCTGATATAACTAACACTTCTCATAGGGTTGTGACAATTTCAGGACATTTCTTTAAGTATTTGTTACAGCTGTGGTTTTATTTGCAAATGATTTTTCATACCATATTCCATACCAATTAAATATTGGAGTGACAGTTCAACCTCGAGAACATGGTATCTGTTTTTGTCTCTTTAATGATACAACAAGCTTTGCTGGTACAAACAGTTTGCTGTTGTTTTGTTGGACCAGATCTGACTGGTTTACCTGCAGTAGAGCTGGGTGTGTGGATGTGTACACCATTTCTATAACCACTAGTACAATCAGTTTGCTCCTCTTTCATGGGTTTAACTCTTTTTTTTTTTCTTTCTTTTTTTATTTTGCTTGTATCATTGGGTTTCTTATTTGTTCTGGCACATTGACTATTTGCATTATCTACTTCACTCTGTTTGCCAGTAGTCTGTAATTGCTCAGATCTGACTTTTCCAGACTGGAGATTAAACCCAGACAAGTCACTGCCTTTCAAAGGAGTGACATGTCTGAGTAAGATATATCTGATAACATCTTGTATTGACTTCTCAAAATCATGGATGTAGGAAACCTCCATGAACTCACGTGAGCTGCTATGACTCCCAAACTAGGCTGAATGGAAAAACCTCTGCAACTGCAAAAATTTGATGCGAGATGGAAAGATGAGGTTGTATTGATAGATATGCATCCTGGAGGTCTATGAAGACTGCACAGTTATTCAGCCTCATGGCATTCCTGCCTTTCCACGAATACATTTGTTTTATGGGGAAAGATTGATGATGATGTGAACATATCTGCTTTTTGTTTTAAATAAGATCTGGAAACAGTTTTAATATCCTTTATACTGCCTCCTTTCCTTAAAAGGGTGTAGACTTCTGCCACTGATGATCCCTGATTGTTCCAGTATAAATAAATGGCGAGCTGCCTATTGTGGAAAGGACCCATGCATTGACTGTCAGGTCTGACCTGGCCCATGAAAAGTGGCCCATACTAGCACCGACATGGATGTCAGAGAAAGACTGTTGACTGGATGACTGAGATGGAGTGACTCCCTAGAGCTGACTAGCTCTGTCCCTTCCTCCCATTGTTCCCTAAGACTAACCCATTTAGTCAGGCATGGAGTCCTGACCAGTCGGCAAGGTTTTCCAGTTTATTCCATGAAGGAGCATTTTTTCAATACAATTGGAGGAAAAGTAATGTGATGTGTATGATTTTTAACAATTTCTCAGTCATATCGCTACAATGCCTGCAGTGTGGCAGTTTATAGTGATGTCTAGCACTAGGGCTTAATGTTGCAAATATGTAATATCATGTCCCACCCAGTCACATTATCCTGAGACCAGGCCGACCAGTCCTAACACTAACCTCTTAATGCCGAGTGTCAAGAGAGGCAGCTGTTAGTACAATCAATCGGGGAGCAGACTCATGACTTCCTGCATCCGAGACAGACGCTCTAACCACTAGACCATCGGAGCAGTTTGGGAGGAAAAGAATATTGAGAAAAAAATTCACAAGATGAAATGTCAACATCTTTATTCCTTGGATTTTAAACCTTTTGCCTAACAAAACTCTATTGCCTTAGTAAAGATTTCCAGAGGGCTGAACCCAGATTGATCAAAAAATTTTAAAGTATTTAATAATTCATAACATAGTGTATATATAGTTTTTCTGAAAATTTTTAGAGGGTGGTCAAAGCTTTGTCATGTATCTTTGCAGTTCAGAGTTTTGTGATGAAATTTGACAAGAGGGTTTAAACATGGATGGCCTTGAAATACATATCAGACAGGTCATGACTGATCAGTAACTATTCACATCTCTATTATAAGTCTCAACTGCCACTGTAACCACAAACACTATGGAGTAGAAGCTCTTGTAGTTTTTGTACTATCTATTCTCAACAAGCCAAAATACTGGAGTTTCCAGTGTGAGAATCATCCCGCTTCATGGGATCACTTGGGAGTTCCTTCTTGAAGGTATGAATATGAGCATGGAGCTGTTCCGATACTTTCTGATTGTTGTTGTTGTTGTTGTTCTGGGGCTTAACGCCATTTTTCAGGACACAATAGGCTATACATGGCAACCAGTATTAATGGTTGAGGAAGAAACCGGGAAATCCGCGGAAAGAACCACCAACCCTTGAGAAGCTACTGGCAGCTTTCTCACATATCCACATTTGCCAAATCTTAGACTTGAACCCAGAGGTGAGATGGCAGTGATTCGTAACAGATAGCGCTTTAGACCACTCAGCCACTTGGAACTCTTCTACTCTTCACTCCCTGCCTGCCTGGAAAACGTAAGTCAGCCTATATGTCAGCCTACAATTCACTTGACCATCAAAACAAAAGGAAAAAACCTGCCATGATAAACAAACAGTAAGCTGAACTAGACCTAAAACGTTTGTGAAGTTATTTGAACCTTAGTTACCTCTATTTCTGTTTCACAAATTGCAGTACTAAACTCTACACAGTTCAATGAAATCTCTCAACTTAAAATCTTTCCCATCATGTGGCATACTCAAATCGATAAATGATGTCCAGTACAAGTAATTTTTGTCCTTCCTGCTTTTTGACCCAAGAATCTGAATATTTTGTGCTATTAAAACTTTTTAAGAGGCTTATTGTCTCTTTCATCCAGAAAATATATCACTTAACAGACACCAGTTAAATAAAAAAAAAGCGAGATCCTGATCATGCAGACGGTTTGCATAAAAAAAAAAAATAGGTGAAGCAATGTGAAACCTAAATCAGAATTAACATGGACAATCAGGTATCTGGATTTTACCACCATCATATGTCTGTAAATAGTGTTTTAAGGCACAAGTATCTGTAAGATTTGCATCAGAATCTTAAAAGCTGGCAGGTACATTGTTTGATGGCATGTTCCAACATTTTTATTATTTATCATAAGCATTGGCATCACTGTGATCACATTAGATATAAGTGATCACATTATGGAGTGGTGGTCTGGCATGGCCAGTCTGCCATGGTTGCTTCATAAGTAATGCTGTTTGCTATGAATTTTAAAGGAATGGTCAGAACAATCAATTGGTCAGATGGCTTATCATTCACAAAGCTCTTTTTTTATGGCTGGACAGTTTGTTAGCAGTCAAAATAGCATACCAAAGACAGCATATTCTTTGAGATCTGGCCAGTATGGATGGCCAGCTGCACAGCATGTCTGACAGCCAGTTCAACAGAGCTAACAGATTCTTGACCACTGTAATTGTGCATAGCTCATTTGCATGGCGGACAAATTGTTCAACAGTTGGAATTGTGCACCAAAGATAAAGTCTGCTTTGCAGTCCAGATGGTATCTATATATGTGTGATGTGATTATGATTTTTAACATAGCTTTAACAAGTTTTCAATCATATCGATACGCTGTCTGCAGTGTGGCAGTTTTATAGTGATGTCTAGCACTGGCGTATCATGCTGCAGACATGTGGCATAATATCCCACCCAATCACATTATGCTGACAATAGGCTAACCAGTCCTAACACTAACCTCTTAATGCTGAGCACCAAGCGAAGCAGCTGTATCATTTTTGTATGTCTTTGGTATGACTCGACTGGGGATCTAACCCGCGACCTCCCGTATATAAGGCGGACACTAGGCCATCGGAGCAGTATATATATATATATATATATATATATATATATATATATATATATATATATATATATATATATATTTTCGAAATGACTTAGATGTGTAATAGTTGACAAGTATAGTACCTAAAAATTTCTAGGGTGTCTTTAAAATATTGCTGACTGAAATCATATATGATAACAATGAACAGTAGAATAACTGCATAAAGAAATAAATTCACTGGAATTCACAATGGTGTATGCATGATATGAAACATTTTAACTTACTGAAGCACTGAACAAGAAATTTAGGTTATAGAAACTGGGTTGTCTGGAGCACATGTTTAATAGCACATCAGTGAAAGTAAAAGCTGGTTTACACCAAGTATATTGGTGGCCACCAAGCTCATAGAAAGGGAATTTAACATATAATATAAAGACTAAGATGTTTTTCTGGGAGTGCTGGATTCAGAGCTAGCAATGAAAGTTATTTTATTGTGTCCGTGTGAATATTTGGAATTTTAATGCAGTTTAAACAAGTTTTCCATCATATCACTATTTTATCTGCAGTGTGGCAGTTTATAGTGATGTCTAGCACTAGGGCTTAATGTTGCAAATATATAGTATCATGTCCCACCCAGTCACATTATCCTGACACCAGTTCGACCAGCCCTAACACTAACATCTTAATGCTGAGCACCAAGCATGCTGAGCACTAAGTGAGGCATCTGCAAGTACCATTTTAATATGACAATGGTGTGACTAAGCTGGAATTCAAACCTGTGACCTCCTGCATCCCAGGCCAATGCTCTACCACTTAAGCCACCAAAAGAGGCAAGTTGCTCTCTAGTACCAATCAGGCAAATAGCACAAACTCCATTACTGATGGAAATGAACTCCTGGTGAATGGTAACACTCACATGTTGCCCAGTAATCCATTGCTTTGCTTGGTGTCTGATGTCTCAATTTAGTACCAAGTGAATGGTGGTTCAAACAGAAGATTATTGAGGAGTCCCTATCCTTGGAACTCGAGACTATTAAAAATCATGACCCCTTTAAGGAGCCAAGATAAGATTGTACTTCATTTACACCAAAAAGCCATGGTTTGCTCTAGGGTGTCATTGACGTCCTTGAACCAAGAAGTTCCTGTGACCATCCTGGGACCTGTCAACTTTTGTGTACTGGAATGTGCCTCTGAATCATCTAAGATCATCGAGTTGGCAATATCCTTTACCAGGATGTGCCACTAATCCTGACTAAATTGTACAGGGGGTTTATCTACAAAGAGCTGGTTCATAATTTCAGTTTATGTATGAATGGTAGCTTGCAGCTAGATCCCACATTTCATCTGCCCATAAAGCACAGAAAGGTCATCCATACATGCACACACACATACATTGCATACCAATCATGAAGTGGGGGTCCCACAAAGATTTTTCATGGCTTCATTTGCATCTTCTTTTGGCAATAATGAGAAGATTAAAGAAAATAGCCAAAACAACAAATAAACCAGAACAAAATGGATAACACTAATTCTAAGACTGAGAGCAAAATGTGGAAAAACTTTGTGGCAGCACCACTTATTGTGCACACAAGATAAAATTAAAATTCATGAAAATGACAAATAGGGACATCAAATATTGAAATAAAAAACAAATGCCGAGGAGAAAAGTCAAATACCAAAACAATGGATACATGAATGAATGTCATGTACACAACAAAAATCTTGAGCGAGCACACAAAGCCACATTTGTACTGTCAAGCACCAGTCAGTCTATTGCATCTGTATATAGCATCATTTGATGGGTATATATGGTAAAGAAATAATGTGACAGATCTCTTAAATATATTTATTTAATAACTCATGTTCACAGCACAGTCAATGCAATTGCAGCAATTTATTTTTAACTAACTTCAGTGTCTTTTTTACCATGTACATCCATTAAGGTAATGTAAAAAATCTACAAGGCGATAAAGATAGAAAACGTGTGGTTTTTGTGTGGTATTCAGCCTGTGTGAAGAATTCAGTGATAAATATTTGGAACATTTGTAAATCATTATACAGCGATTTCTAAGAAACGTGGAAAATAGTTGCAATGATGAAGATTACACATTCGTATACAGCGTAGTATTCTACCATCTATCCTCAGAAGTCAAGCCCAACTGCAAACAAAAAAATCCTTATCTGCCATTGTTTAATGCACCAGCAGATCAGAGTCTATGCTGTTTTTTTTTCTTTTACTAATTACTTCTACCAAACTGCATAGATTTGGGTCTGTGCATTGTACATTTAGAACAGACTTACAGGTATAAATGACACTTGTAAATTTTTTCACATATGTATAAATTACCAATGGCTGAAAAAATAATTTAGTATAAATACATGAAATGCACCTTGTCAGGAGCACATCTTTTTAAAATGCAATTAATATGATGAAATTATCATAATGAAAATATGTAAATACACAGCAACAGCAGGTCTGGACAATCTTTGCCTTAACACAAAATCTGTATTTTATAAATAAAAACATCTCCACAAACCAATTTGTCTCATCTTTTGTGGTGTATAAATTGCACTAATTATGCCTGCATCTACTAACACAGTGTATATATTACATGCATGGAAAGGCAGGAATATATAAAGCCCACAAGATCTTCTCTGTGCACAGAGACAAAAACTGAAAAGTATTTTTAAGACATTAAGAGAGAAACAGAGAGATTAAAATTAACATGTCACAACTTTCCAACGAAAGCTTGATAAGGTTTATTCTTTTATCCTACTAAATTTACATATTCTTGAAATCAACAACTTACAAAATCTTATGATGGGACAAAGGCAACAATGACACTGCAGGTAAAATGTAACAAGATTCTCAAGTGAGCCTGGTAAAGATAACACAGCAGTTGACCATTTTACAAAGCAATCTTTAGTACTGTAACAACACAACCTATGTAAATATCTCCCAAACTTTATATCCTGTCAGTTTCACCAATTTTACTAATAAAACTTGTTCCAAAGATAAAGGCATAATTAATATGCATAGATCTCATTCATAACTGAACTTAGCCCAGATCCTGATGAAATACCAAGTTTTATCAAAATCAAACAGAAACTTAGTTGCAAAAAAGGTAACAAACACAGTCAATAAAATACAGATAACCCCATGAATAAGCAGATCTTTGTTATTACAGAACCCTTTCTAAAATCAAGATATAAACCAAAAAAACCCACAGAGAATATCTGAATCCAGTGGTAAACAAGCTTAGCTAATGCAAAATTACCCACAAATATACACAGATCATGCTCAAATTCATCAAAAATCTTCAAGCTATCATAAATAGGATCAAAAACATAATTAGAATTGGATTTGCTAGAGTGTTGACAAAATCAGCAAATTTAGATTTAAAATCATGCATTAATAAATGTGGATATTATTGGTAATCAAGTGTATCTATGAAATAAGCCTTGTTACATAGTTTGATCAAAATTCTTTTTAGAAAATAGACAAGAGTGGTAAAAAAAACTCTGCCATCTCATGCAAGAAAACATCATAAATATGAACAGGTCTTGTTCACAAGACAATAGAACTCGTTTGACATCCTGATGAAAATGAACTTTATTTTACAAAGTCTGATAACAATTCAGTCAAAAATCCCATTTTGAGAGTGTCAAGATGACCAGCCAATTAGATGCAATGCCTCCTTATTAATATGCATAGATCTGACAACATTAATCCTATTTACCAAGTTTGATCATAATCAGAAGTAAAAACACTATAGTCTTGACAAACAGTGCCAGTGCAATGCATCATCACCTCATTAATATTCATTGATCTTGCTTATACTTTCTTATCCAAGATCTTGGAACACATTTGCGATCTTGATGACTCATAGGTTTGTACGCCAAATTTGATCAAAATGGGATCAAAAATGTTGCCTCCATAGTGATGCTAGCTCAATCAGATGAAAGATAAACTAATATGCTCGCATTTTGTGCATATAATCAAACTGATCTGCGATCCTGAACATATAAGCATATAATCCAAGACTTCTAAACTGGAACATGAAGGCTGATCAGAAATAGATAAGAGATACGGCAACAAGCACAGACAATCAGATGCCAAGAAACTCAGTAGATAATACATATTATCAAAACTGTCCAAAAGATCTGTGATGACCTAAATGTCTATTCCAAAGCTGATCAGAAAAAAAATCAGAAATAGGGTTAATGAGTGCTAAAATCTCAATTTCAATACCATTGATGATTTCAATGTTTTACATTTCAACACCTGTGATATGACACAGTCGAAATATAAAAAAACATATATATTACATTTCATTACTTGTGTTTCAGGTTTATCATATATGCATGCACAAGTAATCCACTTTTAATCTGCATTTTATTTTATATAATACATCACCTTGCTTTTTCATGAAGTGAATTGGGGGAAATAAAAATTTAGTTCAAATTTTAAACAAGATGTAATTCATATGTAATTACTGCAAATTCAATAACAGAAACAAGATAAAAACTATAAATCGTTGTGTACAAGACAAGTAAAAGGTTTTCCAGAATGACCAGTCACTTTGATTTTTAAATACAGAGCATTCATTTGGAACTTAACTTAAGAAACAATAATTCTGTAATAACAAAGTAAATAATGTATGAAAAATATATCACTGTGACCTTCTTTTGCCTGTGATGAACAGTACCCTCATTGAATGCATCCATCAAGTTTCATGACTATATATGCAAGTGTCTAAAAAACTAAGCTAGAGGGAACAAAATGTGTTGATGACAACGATATCAACGACAACGCTATCAGAAATGTGTTACTGATGCCTCACCTAAGTTTGGTATGACGAGACAATAAATTAAGTATGCATGTTTTATGTGGACACCATAACTAACCAATTCTATGCATGTGAAATGACTAAGAAAAATCCATCATATGTTTTGATGAGGGATAGATAAATCCTACCAGAGGATCAAAAACAAAATCCATTAATATGCACTGATTTGGGATAGAGAAATCCCATCAAAGTATCAAAGTTTGTTGGCATGAACATGGTTTTTTCCAAATTTCTGACACTGATATGGGAGAGTTAATCCCACAAGAGGATCAAAAACAGAATCTATCACATGCACTGATTTGAGATAGAAATATCCCAACAGTGTACAAAAATTTGTTGACAGGAACAAGGTATTGCCAAATTTTTGTTCCCGAGGGTGGGCTTTACCTATGCCACACAAAACACATATGATGGATTATTTTTCTCCCAATTCTCACAAGTGTTGTAAAAATAAAACCATACTATGTTTGATCAGCACTGATATAGCTTTAGAAATACATTTTTATTTTTACATACACAATAATGAATATGTGGGCAAAATTTGTTGGATGAAAACAAAACCATAAGAAACTTTTGCAAGATGCTGATTAATTCATAAGCATTGGGATGTCAGCAATTGTGTAAACAAGTTCACATGACTATTTCACTTAGGAAAATGTGTTACATATATAAGCAAGAGTAATAAATGTCACAATACCCCACCCCACCCTGATCTATATTTGCTTACAAGTAACGATGCAAACAACATAGAACTTGATCTACCATCACAGCATGCACAAGTAGATCTGGGTCTATGCAGATTGTTCTACTGGTTACTCCTAACAAACTGCATAGACCCATATCTCCCAGTGCTTTATGCAATGGTAAATCTGGGCCTGTACAGTTGGCAGCTGGGGATGACTTATATGCAAACATAAACAGTATTTCTCTTGAGAATGTAAGTCCAAATGAAATAATAATAAAAAAATAAAAAACACAACTTCTAGGTCCTTCTGGTTCTTTAAGCACTATTCAAACAACCTAATTAACATAAGATTATCCTCTCGCTCAACTTCTTACATGGAAAAGCAAAGCATCTTTAGAACCTCCATAAATTTCACCCATCCACCTCTCCAGTTACTCAGTAAGAAAAACTCACTAGTCAATGAAAAACATACCAACGATCCCCAAAGGCTGTAAATCTGTATCTACAACTTGCATTCACCCACACAAAATAATGCAGCATGCATATCCTAATGTGGTGGTTCCCACACCCCCCAGGTCATGACCCAAATCAGGGTCGCGAGGACATTCCGGAGGGTCACAGATGGTTGCAAAGATTTTTTTTCTTCAGGTGGCAAATTGTGACAATTGGATTGTGAGGCTCAGAAGAACTAGCTTTTGGGGGTCATGAACAAACAAGGCTGGAAATCACTGTCGCAATGGCCAAAAAAAGGTTGAAAACCATTGTCCTAATGGGGTGAGCATTTGGTGACCTCGTTTTTGAGATAAGGAATAAAGAACAATGATGAAAACAGAACAATATGCAACAAGGACAAGTCTACCATACATAATAAAATGAAGTCCATGTGGCAACTCTGTACAAGCCCAACATTAGCTCAATGAAGTGCTGTTGTGCAATTAAACCTTATGCAACAAAGAGAGTCAAAAATTTAGAATTCTGAGAGATAAAATTTGAGGTCACAATAGGACATGGTTCCTTTATTTCTAAAGTGTACTGTGTGACAAACTCAAAAAACTTGTATTTCTCTTAAAAAAAACATATTTCTTTTTTAAGAAAAATTTTACGTCTATGTCTGTTACTTTGTCACTTTTAAAATTAAAGTACTCATATTTCTTGTCTGCTACACTGGCACAAGCAGCTGGCTAAATTACTAGTGAGGATTTAAATTCTAACTTCGCAATTCATTTCCATAAAGATGATTTATTTGGCATTTGAAAATTCACAACCATGTGCTGTGATTTACATATTTTGCTATGTAATTTTTGTTGAACAATTGTATATTGTAATTTCAATTTCTTAAAAAAAGAAACATGAAGAAATGTATAATTCAGTAATAAATTGAACTTTCAGAGAAAGTAAGGAAAGAAAGAATGTAAATACTTCAGCTCTTAGTGTTGCATGCATTAGAAAGCACATTTTTGCCTTTAAAATGCGTTAATTTTCTTGAAAAACAAAACGTTTTTCAAAGATGCAAATTTATGTGTCACTGGGAATCTGAAGTTGTTCGAAGATGTGAATTTAGGGGCTATGGCATGGAAGATTTAAATTGCAGCCTCTTAAGGTCTCATCAATATAAACAAGATACCTTCAATCCAGGTATTCAAGAAAAGACAAATACCCTTGTAACTGCTGACGTTTGAATATATCTTTTACATTCTTAAGCAATATTTTCAAAACAAGTAGTCACTGTGGTGGCCATATTGGATGTATGACTGGCACCATTTTTCTTTTCAAAATTGAACTCATGAGCCAAAGCCCATACAAGGGACATGTATGGTTATGTAACAATTTACACTCTGGAGGGACCAAATATTTTGAATGGTTCCTGAGCAATGCCAGTTACAAGGATCTGTTATAATCATGAAATACGGATGGAAAAAGGGAAATAATTTCATCCAAATTGAACAACCCGATAAAATGAAACCTTTAAAAAGTTCATAAACATGTAATAGGTAATTCCCCTACAAAACGTCATCAAATTAAGTGCAAGGGTTGCAGAGCTATGCTGTTTGAATGAACACAAATGGACTGAAGGACAGATAGATGGTTGGAAAAAGTTATTACTGTAGGAAGATTTGACTCTTAGGCTTGCAACACATGGAAGACAAAATTTGATGTTAAGATAGTTTCAATGTTAGCAAATGATTTAGCTGGTGTATTAGTTGTCTGGAATGTCTTTTTGCCCTAGAAGTTATATACAGATTGGAAACTTGATGAAAACATTCATTTGAATGCTTGTCTGGCAATTCTTTTTCATGCTAGAGGTTATACATCGATTGGAAACTTGACCCTAGAGGTTATATATGGATTGGAAACTTGAACAATTTCACCCTAGAGGTTATACATGGATTGGAAACTTGACCAATTTCACCCTAGAGGTTATGCATGGATTGGAAACTTGACCAATGTCACCCTAGAGGTTATGCATGGATTGGAAACTTGACCAATGTCACCCTAGAGGTTATGCATGGATTGGAAACTTGACCCTAGAGGTTATACACAGATTCTAAACTTGACAAAAACATTTATTTGGATGCTTGTTTGGCAAGTCTTTTTAACCCAAGAGGTTATACATGGATTGGAAACTTGACAAAGCATACACCTGGATGCCAATAAAATATTGCATCTGTAGAATACAAAAAATAAAACTTTTCTGAGTATGTTAAAATGCCACTGGAACAAGAACAGTTATCAAATAAAGACCCTGCTGAAAAATATTCCAAAAAAAGGCCATTTTTCTGAGACTATCAGGTAAAGAAAAACATTTTCATACACTAAAAATGTGTCCATATGGATACATCTACCAAATGATGCAAATGATGGAGAAAAGTGGAAGGCCATAACAAATTTGATGGAAGATATTAAGAAGATTTAAGACATATCTGAGTTTATATGCCTTCCTTATAATAAATTTGGTTCATGACAGCTTTCAAAAGGCTTCAAGCACAAACTGAAGTACAAAATTTAAGTCAAACAGGAATAATAAATCTTTAAAAATATTTGTACTAAAAAAAAATTGAAAATCAATTTGGACCAAGGTCTTCTGAATGTAAAGCCTTGTAATAAATTCAGTTTCAATGATTTTTCCAGGATTTTCAGAGGATGGAATTCTTACTCATGTTAAGTTCAATTTTTAAAACACTAATAATAATGGTTCATCAATGAAAGTGCCTCATTGTTTAAATGAAAAAGTAGGTAACTGCTTTATTTTAATTGTTGATCAGGAAATCAAGCACTTACATAGTATGAATTTTTCAATATTAGTAAAAGTTACAGGTTTTGTTAGACTCACTGCAATATTGGACATGATTTTCATGTGTTCATTCATTTTTTAATATGTGGTGTGAAGTATTCATTAAATTTAGGGGGATCTGTGCAATCTGGAGAAAATACTTGAAATCCTTCAAAAGTTAATGAGTGGAAACAATGCAGAGTTTCAAGTCAGTCATGGGATATATATATATATATATATATATATATATATATATATATATATATATATATATATATATATATATATATATATATATTAAGTTTGCCAAGAAATGGTGAGAACTTGACTGTCAGCTTTTTAATGTAATGCTTCTTACTAAATTTGGTTTAAATCATTAAATATATTTATTCAAAAAGTTGCTAAGGAGAAAAACAATTTTGACTGATGGGTGAAATAAAATGTGATGTGGCATTATGGGACGGATGGATTTTGGCAATACTATGTGCTCTCTCTCCACAGGTAAAGCAGGTCATAAAAAATGTATTACGATTGTTTCTCATGAACTCAATGTAAAACTGCATATGGAACATCCTTCCATTACTTCCAACAATATCAATGGAGTTGTTCAGAAATGTGCTGTGCTGGCCTAAGTCAATACATGGCTGATGAAGCAATAAACAACACACATAAAAGCATGCTGCCATAAAAACATTTAAAATTAAATACTAGTGCTACAATGATCAGTGCCATAAGAACACGAAAATGTTGCAGTGGACGTGTCTAAATAACCACCGCAGCAATAATCAGCATGCAAATTGGATATCATGTCTTGATAACCTAATCACCAAGTAGCATGCAAAGATTCTTTAATCAATCACATATATGTCCACCATTTCAACTTTGGTGGAATCATTCCTCTTTTGAACCTATTACAACATTATTTTTTTTTTGGTTAGATTCTGATTTTCATATCATTTAATGCTGGTGGCCTACAAGTTCATTACTGGCACATCCAAACTTCATAAATGCTTACAACTAATGATGCTATTCCTTTGTGAAATCATACCTAAGTGCTTGTTTCACAAAATCACCAATTGGTCAGCATAGCACCCTGATTCAACTAAAGAAATATGGCAAACCAAAGGCAGCTGATAAGGTTTATGCAGTACCTCAATGCATAAAATGTTTACTACAAATGTTCTAAATGGAATGTCCAGGGAAAAATCATCAGACAAATACCATGTCTTTCTTGAACTGACTTCAACATGTTACATGGCAGTAAAGGTGACACCAAAGCACATTTCCATAAATTTATTTTTAAAAAAGCCATCACTTCAAATTGGTAACATTTAATGTTCAAAAAATCTACAAGATTAAAAACTTTAAATATTCCTATTTTTGTGTTCAGATTCTGTTACATCAAGCTGGCATTCCTATTTCACACTGATCAGGTTATGATTTGAAACAGCTGGTCACAAAAGTGCCATGTATATCTTGACCAAATAAAAAATAACGAAAAGAAGCAGTACAAGAAAATGAACATCATATGTTAGTTTCTTCTGCATAGGTCAATGATAGCTAATAGACAAAAACAATTTACATTTTCACCCATAGGAACTATTTTACTTGGAGCTGCTCAAATTATTCATTTTTCACATCTTGCTTGGAGAACATGTGAATAACCATAGTCATTCATCCTCTCTGTAGCAATAAATTATTTAGTCTAACATTTATACTCGCTGGCAAGTTAAGGTCAACAGCAAACAACACAGACCCTGACCGGAGCATTATGCGATGGTTGATCTCAGTCTATGCAATTCACTTTCACACTCAACCTATAAGTGAGTACATACAGTACCTATACTAATGTTTTGAGGAAATACAATGAAACAGCGAGGTCAGATCAAACAAAATAAACATAAACACAGAATGGAGCATACTCCATGTTAGAAGTGATGTAGTTCTACTGATCTGTTTTGAGCCATTTTCAATTTTTATTATCAGCAGCACTTTATTGCTAAAGATGGACATGCAAAATAAATAAGACCCATCACTATAATCTTGGTATTTCTGACAAACAATGATTGTTGTCAGCAGTCACATTCTGTCATCACTTATTATCTATAGGAAACAGATGTCACTCTGCTGTTTAAATGTCATGATGAACATGGCACTCACATCATCCTGTCACAACTTTATTCTCTTTCTTCCATCGCTGTCAGGAGGGTGAACATGATGAATGTTTCTAACATCTAGTGCCCAAATACCTCTTTGGACGCAGTTCAATCTAATGTACGAATGAGAATTTGAAGCTGTTTGAAAAGGTCACCTACTTTTCCCATCACATTCTGTCTTTTGTCTATCACAGATCGAATTTCCATTAACTTGTTGTAACACAAATTGCATTTTCGATGTCTGAAAGAAAAATTAAAAGTTATCATGGTGCAAATGTATAATTTGGGTGATTTATTACTTTATTTCAGCTAAGCAAAAACAGCTGGGTGTGAAGAATGAGTTATCAATGTCTTTGATGCTAAGAAGAAAATAAGATTTCATTTGGAACAGTCTTCAACAAGAGTTTCATGATGAAAGTTTACTCAATTCCTTTGTACTTATGCGATGATTGAAAATTTTAAAGTTATTTATGTTCCCAAAATAAAACTTAAACAATCACATTACGTTAGGACTACTAACCTGCTGCCTTGTGAATCCAGCCCAACTAAAATACAAAAATCGTCTTTTCCTGTCTATATCAATAGACGAAGGGCAATAACTCTTGCACAATACCGCTCCTTGACTTTAGGTGTTGCTAGTTTTCAGCTAAGTGTGATACTAACAAGGATGTTTGCATGGTGGGGTGGTTGTGGTGTTGGTGGGGTTTTAAGTAATGTGATTAGGTAAGTATTCTCGGAGAAACATAATTTACTTAAAAATCTGCTATCTCAAGGATGTTTGCATGGTGGGGTGGTTGTGGTGTTGGTGGGGTTTTAAGTAATGTGATTAGGTAAGTATTCTCGGAGAAACATAATTTACTTAAAAATCTGCTATCTCCTTTGATTATGTTCCCCAATCACATTACATTAGGAGACTAAGTAATAGAAGGAGGGGATGCTGAGCATCCAACCTTTACCTTGGGTATCCTTCTAGAGAAGAATAGCTGAATTACCCCAAGTGAACAATAACCGTTCTCCTTATTACATAACCTGGGATAACCTGACCTGCGACCCTAACATGGTGTTTAGATGATGATTACTGAAATTTCTTACCTACAAAATTTCACAGGCGAATCAAGCAAAGCTAACAGGTTGTGTTGATTGATCCAGTTTGGACTGGTGGCTGACTTTGCTGCTACCACTGGACCTATCAGACTTCTGAGATGGAGCTCAAGCAGGTTGACTGCATGCCAACCAATATATCTATGATATCTTGGATCGAAATGCTGTGTTTGAACACAAGGTTCGCAGAGATTGTTTTGAAATTTCTGGGCAGTAATCTTCATGAGATGACTCTGATAAGGTGAGATGACCCACTTCAAGCATATGACCCACTTCAACCATGAAGAAAGGGCTTTGAAAGGTATTATCCTGTGTTCCAGCTCATAATGGAAGGATGAGGTATTTGTGCACTTCACGACTTGTGCATCAAGGAGTGCTTGAGAATGTGAATAGGATGGCTGCTCTTCTCAATCTGTCTATGAAGACTATTTAGGGATACAAATACTGATTGTCTCAAGAGAACTACCGAACACTCCTATCTCAACTAAAGAGTGTTTGGGTTGACATAGAGGGCATACAGCTGGCAACCCTACATGCATAAGCTAAAGCACTCAGGAAACATGATTTGTATGATAATGAGCTTAATGAAGTCAGGGCTAGAGGTTCAAATGAATTCAAATCGAGCCGTGATAAAACACAGGATTGGTTCCATTTGGAGAATAGAATTATCAAAAAGATCTGAAAGGTCTATATCTCACTCAAAATCATGTGTGCCATAATGCCAAAATGTGTTCAGAATCAATGGGCCCAATTGTTTCTCCTCCAAGAGCCAAAGAATAAAGTCATCCAGTTGATGGACTGAAGCACACATAGGGATGATGATGTTGTACCTGCCTTCCAAGTGGAGGGCCTTTCTGCTCTTTAAATTCCCCTCACAATTAAAGGTTTAAATTGTTTTTCCTAGTAAAAGGTGAACATATCAATTGCTAAAACAAGAAGATCAGCGACCAAAGACTTGCCCCATTTGAGAATCAGAATAGTCATGCCATTCTGACCCCATAACTTCTGCATTATTTCGGTCTCAGCCTTGTGGAAAGGGAGGCAAAAGCTCACAAGCCATTCAAAAAAAATTAACAGTATATCCACAGCTCAAGCTTTTGGGTCTGGAACTTGAGAGACAAAGGTGGGTAGCTTGTGATCCCACCTCACTGCAAAGAGGTTGATCATCGGATGCCCCCAGAGTGTACAAATCTGAGTGAAGACTGACTGATGGGGAGACTATTCTGTGTAAAGGACTTGGGCCTCTTTTGGATAAAGTCTCAGCTAACGCACAGAATCTCCAGGGAATGTTTCTGACTTGTACGCTGATATGAAGATTTTCACAACAACACAGAAACTGCCACATGTTAACATACAGGTTGGGTATTTGGTACCTCCCTGTTTGTGATAGGTCACCTAAAGAGTTTTTGGTCCTAATGAGGCCTGTTTTCACCTCAGAGTTGATCTTTTCAGAAGTGAAAGGCATTGATAACAGCCTTCATTTCTTGGATGTTAATGTGTACAAGTTGTTCCCCTGGCTCCCACGTTACTGACAGTAAAGGTCGGCAACAGACGGGCAGCCCCCACCATGTGCACTGGCATTGGTTCCTACCGTTATTTCCACTTGGAACTTCTCCAGCAGATTCCCATGGTAAGATTGCTCCATTGATGCAAGAATGATTGAATCTCGGGCATGATCATGACTGTTTGATTAAGGGGACATTTTTAAAAAAAGACGGCAGAGTGGAATCAAGTCCCCTACCACATTGAATAAACCAAGGAATTGCAAAGTCTTGTTGGAGATGGGCTCTACACATTCAATGATTCTGGTAATGCTAACAGAAGGAAGCTGCACCAGATTCTGGATGGTAAAGAACTGCATACCCAGAAGGACAAAGTTCTGGTAAAGATGGATGTCTGACTTTCCCAGTTCACTAAAAAGCCTAGATGACCTAGACGAGAAAGATCGTTCCTGCCTTGGAGTAGGATAGAACTTACCAAGCGTTTCTGGAGGATATCATCCAGGTATGCTGCCATGGTTGTAGATGATGCTGACTAAAACAAGGAGCCAATGCAATCCATAACTCATGTAAAAACACAGTGGCTGATATTGAGGCCAGAAGGAAGAAAATATTTGTGACATGGGGCGGATAGGGATGTGAAAATATGTGTCACTTAGATTGAGACTGGTGTCATACTCATCCCATTAAATGGAGAGACATATTGAACTTGCCAAATCCATCTTAAATTGGTTGAGGCGACTCCAGTCAATGATGGGTCTCAACTTGTTTGCTTTCCAAAAAGAAACAGCCATGGGTAAAACGTCTGTGGATTTCGGTTTCTGCACAAGCTCCATCATCTTTTTTTTGGGGGGGATAAGCATTTGTATCTCTTGTTGTAGAAAGGCACACTTTTCCGAATCTGATGGTGTGTTCATGGACAGCAGTGAGGAAGGGGAGGGAATTGTTGATGAACAAAACCTAAAGCCCTTCCAAATGCCCATGCGGGTCGAATGGCGAGGTGGAGGGGCAGTTTCTGAGCTGCCTTCCTCATTTCATCCTCCAAACCAATGGTGACTTGAACAGGGTCATCTATAGTAAGAAAAACTATACAAAAATATCAACTTAAACTGTTGGCATATTAAAACAAATGGGCACGACATCACTCACCTGGCAAATGTAACAGTTTACCATTTCACAAAGCGGTTTTAAGTAGTACTGTAAGAACAAGACATATGCCAACTCTCTTCCAATGTGGCATCTCAGTTTGAACAATGTCAGCTTTACCTATTTCACTTTTGTCTGAGAAAAATTATTTCCAAATAAATTAAAAAAAAAAGAAGAAATTTGCATAGTCTATTGCTGATATCAAAGTCATCCAAAATCTTTAAAAGCTACTTTGGTGGCACTCTACAGTTTTGTATTTAGCAAAGGGTTAGAATTTTAAAGAAAAAGAGTTTCCCCAGGTTTCCTCACTAGTTATACTGGTTATTTAAAAGAGACTTTTTATATCTTAGGTATTGTTCAAAGAACCTTTAATTCTCTTTATTTTGATTTATGATTGAATGGTGTCATATGGGTTAGAGAGTATACAGCTTGGCCTTACTCCAGATGTGCATCTTTCAAAAAAGTGCTAGCTCTACTTGCTCCTTTTCACTTCTTGAACTTCAGAGGTAAATTGTAAAAAATAGAGCCAATAACTTTTTTAACATTTTATGTATTTGGTAATTCATTCATTGCACTTTTAGAAGCTGGTATTGTCTAGTTTGGCAAAATTAATTTTCCATATTTTAATAGCTGCCAAGAATAGTGTACTTTAGACAAATTCAGGTTGATTTTTGGAGCACAAGGGAGCAGTCATTTTAGTTAGCAATGTTCTAAGATCATTTAAAATTTCCAAAAGTACAATATCCAAAGAAATATCAGCCACATTACATGAAAGTAGCATATAAGCATGCCAACATTCTCTCCACTGTGCATGTTTAAAATGCAAACAACTTCACCTTACATACATCACTCTCAAAAGTACATAATAACTGGTGAGCGCCACCTTTACAGTTGCAGCTAATCAAAGTCATTCAAGATCATTAAAAGCTACTTTACAGCTGAAGCTAATCAGTCATCCAAGATCTTTAAAAGTTACTTTAAAGATGAAACTAACCAAAGTCATTCAAGATCTTTAAACATTACTTAACAGATAAAACTAATCAATGTCATCCAAAATCTTTTAAAAGCTACTCAAAGTTATCTGAGAGCTTTAAAAGCTACCTTAAAGCTGAAGCTAATCGAAGTTATCCAAGCTCTTTAAGAGTTACTTTACAGATGAAGCTTTAATTTGTAATCGACAGTCACCTGTTTTTCACGTCAATTGAAATTATAATTCACAATTTTTATTTCTTGTTTCCTTTTAAAGCCATGGATTTCTTTACCCATGACAATTGCATCTGGAAGTAATTCCAAAATGTATACTGGGATTTGTACAATAAAAGTTTGAAATTAAAAAAAATATAAATTCCAGATAAAACTGTAATGGCACTGAATATATGAAATACCATTTGACAATACATGTGATACATAAATGACAAATGTTTCAAGCACTATAAGAACTATACTATTTTACCAATCATATATAAAAAAAAAATTCTTTAAAATGTTTAAAATTTTAAAAAGTTGCAATACATAGGTCTGTACAAAATAATTTTTTAAACTTAGGCATGGCTTGTACAATAAGTTCCTATTCAAGCAAACTCAATATCTGAAGAGAAAATAAACAATTCATTTGCATACAAATATTTATTATTATGTAAAGAAATTCTGATCCTTAAAAACAACAATGCAGTTTTATGCAAGCTAAAACTGTTTATTTTCTCTAATTCATTTCCAAACAGTTCTACAGAATGTTGCACTATATCTATAGAGGTCACCATCTTTGAATGGCTCTCCCTGACCAGTGCCAGCCTGCTTTTTATTGCCAAAATCATTAGGCACCTATGAGTTTGTGTTCATATGTACTCCTCAAAACTGCCACCCCTCTAACATGACTAGCAACCAGCATATCAGTGCAAAAATGTAAAATTTACTTCTCACAAGCAGTACATTTTATTGTAATATGTGTACAGAAAGGTTATTTAATTTGGTAAGTAATCTGATTATGTCTATAAATGTGTATTTCCCCATGTCAGGTTTTGCCAACTGAAAGAAGTGTTACCTAGTACATGTCCCACTGAGGTTAATATTATACCATTATCTATACATGCTGACATTTACAGGACATAGGCTCAACAGTATTGTAACAGAGTTTTGGGTTTCACACAGCTGTGGAGTTCTTCCCTTTGACAATTATAACCAGATGTAACTGTCACAATCATAAGATGGTTAACATAGGCTAAATATAGAATTGGATTGATTAACAGAGAGAAATTAACCTTGAAAAAAACAGGCTACCAGACAAAGACTGAAAAATTATGTACACATATTACTTCCTTTATAAAAAAGGTAATAACAATGGGGAGATTTCAAGAGTTCTTACAAAAAATGTTTATGTTGGAAATTCTCAAACAACATTGCAACAGATCAAGAAAATATTCTGCAGCATTTGGAAAATGAAATATAAGGAAGAATAATGTTTCTAGCCATGCAATGTTTATTCCATGAGTGAAATTACAGTTTTGCAGTATACCAGCCAACAATAACCCGTTAGCATTTCACGCTTAAATGTGTGTGCAAGAACTGGATTTTTAACATTTGATTTATATCCAATTTAAATTTGGGTCTGTCTAAGTCCATGATTATGCACAGAAGTAACATATTACACTAACTTTTGCTTTGGAAGATTATCAAAAATAAGGTATCCCATTCAAGGTTTTCAACACAACATAGACTTGTACAATATATAAATCCACATTCCAAGGTTGATAAAATATTAGATCAGAAATACTGACTCCCAAAGTCAATCAGATGCAAGATAACTTCATTAACATGAGCGTATCTCAGTCATTATCTAATTAAGATCCTAATGAAAGATTCCAAATTTTATCAAAATCAGATCAGAATGAACTTCAGGGTAGAAATGAGGTATCAGTCAGTCAAATGCAAGATTACCTCATTAATAAGTATATATAAGTATATAATCCTGCTTATATCTAAAACTTTATAAGGATACTAATGAGGTAAACTTATATTACAGACTGGATCAAAATGAGATAGAAATCGTGGCCTAAACCTGCAAAATGCCATCTTTGAATTATGTCACAAACAAAACATTCAGTATCATAAACTTGTAATCCATGCCAAAACTATCTTGAGCCATCAAATGTTTCAATCAAAAAAGTTTACAAAGCTGAAACTAATCTATGACTAAAAATGCATGTAAAGTTTATTTCTGCATTGTCAAGGCATTTTTAGGACTCCAGGTACCAATTCTATCAAACCTGGCTGACAATAACTTATTTTAGTTCAAATTTTAAAAAATTTTGCTTAGACTATAAAACGAGGGTTATGCGGAACAGGATGTCAAGCCATAAATTGTGTTATAATTCTACTTATGCAGGTAATACATGCACTCCTTATGTACATCAGGATACAAACCTGAGACATGTTATAATGCAGAATTTATCAAAACTTTTTTTAAATACAGATCTTGATATAGGTGATATGTGACTTTTAAAACATAAACATATCACCGTAAGATTATTAACACTGCCATTATATTTGCTACACATGCTACAAGGCATTACCTATGCCTTGCAAGTTATTGACAAGAAAAAAGAAAAAGAAATATAAAAATATGGCACAGCAGATTTCTGACTCAAGTACCTTTCTTCCCTGGAAATATCCACTCCAATACTAGGTGGTGCCAAGAGATTTGCCTTTATCACAGGACCAAAATTTTTCAATACAATTTTTAAGGATTCCCCTGATGTCATCACATAACTGAAACAGATATTGGAATATCATTAAATGCAAAAAGAACACATGAAATGTGTTCATTTCCATAATTTTCTTTGCGAATCAGTTATCCTAGTCCCATTTTACATCACAATGTTTCCCACAAAATATAATAAAAATATACAATATAAACATCATTGTACAGAGTTCAGTTTGTAAATCCAACTTTCCTCAAGCTGAAAACTACTGTAATACAACTGTAAATGCATCAGCTATTTTATATGAAAAGTTAGTCAAAAATTCATCTGGACTGATGCTGCTTTATCCATCTTGTAGGTTTACTATCACAGAAATTTGTTATGGGGATAAAGATATATAATGAGCCTCTGAGTGCAAAAGGCTGGCAATCAGATGTTTTGTACCCTCTCTACCGCTTCCTTCTGAAGATGGGTGTGCACGTCTAACTTTAGTCTGATTTTATTTCAGTACTGTAACAAGATGGGGTTCCTTGAGGGCACAGAAGGAGTTCTGTGAAATACCATTATAAAGCTTTCTTTACAAAGGAAAGCATAGACCAATCTTTTGTGGTGCCCAACCTGGCCACTGAAAAGACTAATCAGCTTTAAGGGAAGAGTAATGCACTACAGGAGAGGTATTGGAATCCTAAGGACCACTCCCTGTTTTTCCACTTCCTTCTCCAAGAAAGGGGGAATAATCAGACTTGTATCCTATACAAATAAAAATAATAATGTCATGCATGATCAGTATTCTATTTTTTTTTATTTTTACTGGCTGAATTATTGGATCAATCCCACCACATATCTTGAAACTTCTTATTGCTGCTGCCAGTCCTACATGAAAACTGGTAAACATCCAGTATATGTGTGGCTACCTTGAGACGTAATTTGAAAAAGTTACTTTAAATAGAGGGGGAAACAAATTTTTTGTTTGTTTAGGAGAGTTTAATTCAGGACAAGCAGATTTTCTTCCTATTAAGTTTAAAATGATCAAGTAATGTATCGGATAGAGAAAAAAGTATCCATGCAGTTTTGCTGTCTACAAATGTGGGCAAGAAAACACATCTGATACCTAAACCTCTGCAACAGAATACAAATTACTTACGTATAATTCTTAATTCTTGCTAATATTTGGTCTAAAAAACATACAGACCGACTCTTCCTTAGCATGCTGCAAGTACCTATCAAACTTTATTAGCCATAGGGCAACATATTTCAAACTTTATTAGCCATAGGGCAACGTATTTCAAACTTTATTAGCCATAGGGCAACATATTTTAACATTTTAGTGGCCATTAAAAAGTTTTTATTATCAAGTCCAAATTGTTTGGTCATGTTGGACATTGCATCCAGAAATCAGTTTTGTGTACATATGATCACAAAAAGTGAAGACAAATTAAACAATAGTTATCAAAGGGCAAAATATTATTTTTAATAGTTTCTTTAGATCAGTCACAAAGAACTGTAAAAAGTCATTATCTGCTTTGACCTCAGGGCAGACATTAGAAGTTATCATTTTAATTCCTCTAAATAATTTCCGTACACACTGCCTAGCCTAAAATTAAATGATAATGGGTTTTAACCTACATGGCCTTGTTATGATAGTTCATATCAATAAAGTCTAACTGACAAAACATTAATGCTGATGAATTTTCTAAGGTTGACTACATAGGTCATGGGGGCCCCCGAGTGGCTGAGTGGTCACGGATCACTGCTATCTCACCTCTGTCTGAGTGTGTTCGAGTCTAGGATTCGGCTAATGTAGATATGTGAGAAAGCTTGCCAGTAGCTTCTTGTGGGTCGGTGGTTCTTTCCGGTGATTTCCCGGTTTCTTCCTCCACCATTAATACTGGCCGCCATGAATAGCCTATCGTGTGCTGAAAAATGGCGTTAAGCCCAACAACAAAACAAAACAAAAACATAGGTCATGTATTAAATTGGTCCCTTTAAATATGCTGTAAGCCACACTAGTTACATATACAATGGCAACTAAATGCAGGAAACCAGCAATCATAATCAAAAATAGATTCTGCTGTGAACTCAAATTGAAATTTCCAATTTCTTAGCATAAAACCTAGTTATGTACCTGTAATTGCAAAAAAAGGAAACATTTTCTTGTTGCATTTTATTTTGGTGTTATTCACAAATTCTGACTTTTTAGTCACACACATGGAAATCTTAGTCGAAACTTGTAGAGACTTTTGAAGATATGGAACACTGATGTCACAACAACAATCTATTCCCGGTACTTTCAAAACTTTCTGAGCAAAAAAATATAGAATAAAAATTTATCAATTTTGACATTTTGCAGTTTCACTTGGAATTATATTACCTTCAATGAACTTACATTTTCATGTCAAAATTTAATGACACAACAGTCAGTGTACTATATATGGCTGTAATAAATATGGTCTCTGATGCAAAACTCCAAATTGTACTTTAAAATATTCAGCTCAATCAGATTTCCAAGCCTTAATTAAAAGGTTTTAATCAATGAATCACCAAACATCTGTTTGTAGGCATGAAATCAAGTCTTGTATTTAAATAAGGTCTGAGAAAATATGACCAATTAAGAATGATGTCTGGATCAAGGGAAAAACACAGAGTAAACCAAACACCAATTAATCCATATTCAGCATCACCCAATTAGCTTATTCAGCATTGGTATAAAACCTTCTACTGTCTTCAATCTCCAAAAACTCAAACAACCAAAAACTTGAACTATATAATTTAGAATTCTTAGCAATTTGACTTTTTAAAGTTCTAATGTAGATTGATGTCACAAAAGAAGTCAAATATTAATATTAAAGTGGATTTTTATCTGCTCCTGGGATATAATAAATACATCAGGAGTTAACCCATTTACTTCTGAAAGTCTTTTGTTTTTCACCTGCATTTTTGGAGTTATTTCTCAATGCATCCAAACACATCTTTTTCTGAGTGGTGTTCATTTAGCTGGAAGCTTGGATGCACAGAAGACTTTTCTGAATGCATCCTTGGAAAAATATGTGCAGAAGGGTGAAAATTGGACAGGTTATTTTTGCTGGTATGTATTAGACCCATGAATTTTGCATTTTGGCCATTTGTTACTGTCAAATTTTATCCTACTTTTTGCAAAGGGTCATCTGTCCAGTTTGGACCAGTCAACTTTAGATAGAAGGTCAAAAACAACAACTCTGGTTCAGAAACTGGTAATTTTTGGTATAAAAAGAAAGAGGCTCAAATTTTTTTCCCACCTGTATTATTAATGCAAACAAAGTCAACAATCTGGAATAATTCTTGAACTACATCTTTCTCCTTTTCTGTAATAACACCTGCTTCTGGTGTATCATAAACAATGCTGACCATTACAGAGCTCAGCAGTAGAGTACAACCTCATGGCATGCAGGGTTAACATGTTAGGGGAAAGTTACAAATACAAGTAAAATGTAAAGATGTTAAAAACAAACCCAAAAAATATTGAAGGAAAGCTAAACATAGTTCTGCAAAATGTGGTGTATTGCCTGTGAATGATGTTATGATCACAAAGTTATCTAAGGGCTGTTCCATTTAAACATACATGGTACCCAGGAAAGGTAGTTTTTAAAAAATATATGCCAGGGTCCTTTGATTACACAGAGTCCATATTAAAATGATAAGAAAACTCTAAACTGCATCTTTGGGTGAGTACCCCCCACTTTAAAAGAGCCTTTCCTGGGTCCCATGTATGTTTTAATGGAACAGCCCTAAGCAGGAAAGACAAAAACTCTAGTATATTTGGGTACAAAACATAGCAAATAGTAACAGCTGAAAAGTTTTATTTGATGGCATCAACTGAAATAAAAATCATCCATGACTTTCAATGATTTATGGAATCTCAATAATGACAAATTCAAACACAAGATTTACAATTGCAGACAAAATTACATCCTATGATCCACACTTATAGACAAAACAGTAAGACATTCAAACTATAAATTCAAAACTAAAGAGTGAATGAAATTTAGCAGCTCAATGAATATTTTTATACAAAGATGACTTTTGCATTTCATTAACTTTTATATTACCTTTCATATTTACTACACAACAAATCCTTCAGATGTGGAATAAGACTTGCAGACAGATCTAGATTCCACAATCCCCTGGAAAATAAATAATATTTATCAAATATGTATTTAATGTTATGTATGTTATACAGATCCAGACTTCTACATATGAGACTGACTATACAAATATGTATGAATTCTACATGTGCAGACTTGCCAACCCTAAAAAGATTTTCTCAATGGCAGTCAATATTGTTAAGCATGTTAAATTAAATTTCAGCAAGGTGAAATGAAACATGTACTGCTGCTGTTGACTTAGAAAATATGCACTGAAAAATCAGAATTGTGATCTGATGGGAAAATGGCAATATTATTTTCAACTAAAAAAGATCTTAGACCTTAAGTTTAGTTTAAGATACTGCAGTTCCATACCCAGGTGGAATTAATGGCTCCTTGCCAAGATCTCTCAACACTTTGTAGTTTTAGGGGTTGGGGGTGGGGATTCATTTCTTTTACTGGATACTTGGGTCACTTCGGTATGACTTGTCAAATCATATGGGATAGCTGGTCTTCATGTGAAGCAAGTTAAATTACATGGAATTTTACTTCACTGGTTATTTATTCAAACATATATGAATTCTCCATGCAAGACATAATATTTGAACTGATATTAGTTTTAAGAAAAGACTAACATTTTATACATGTCATTGCTGTTATAGGGTTTAACACCATTTTTCAGCATAAGATAGGCTATGCATGGCATCCAGTATAAATGGTGGAGGAAGAATTCAGGTAAACCCCCAGAAAGAATCACCAACCCACAAAAAACTAATGGTGATCGCTTTAGACCACTTGGGGTGCGAAGATTTTGTATTCACATACACATTTTCTTGTCTTTTGTTTAAAACCTCCCTGAAAAATGTTCATTGGTAAGAGCCAATTTACAATGAAAAGAGGGGCCCTGAGTGGCCTAGAGGTCTAAAGCGTTGACCATTACATATCACTGCCATCTCACCTCTGTCTGTGTGCGAGTCCATAGACTTGGCTAATGTGGGTAAGTGAGAAAGCCTGCCAGTAGCTTCTTATGGGTTGGTGGCTTCCCAGGGTTTTCCAGGTTACTTCCTCCACCATTAATACTGGCTGCCATGTATAGCCTATCTTGTGCTGAAAATTGGCATTAAACCCTACAACAACAATGAAAATAATGGGACCTTTTAACAAACGCTCTGTGCAACATCATGATGCAACAAATAAATGTGTAATATAAAAATATATGATTATTTAAACTTATCAATAGCTATTATTAAAGTGTTTTTATGCTAACATAGCATTTAAAATAAATGATACCAGATGAAACCTTCTGTATCACATATTACAGCTATCATACTGAGATTTACACTTGTACTACTTTTACATTCTCATTTTTTTTGTTCTTCTGAAAATGTAGAGGATGTCATGACAATGCCATCCATACATACATGCATATGTTCACCACCACCATAACCAATTACAAAAGACTTCAAAACAATTGATAGATTTGGGGTAGTCTGTAAATATGCACATTTTTTAACTGTCAAAATCGTCTACCAGAATGTAGAAATAAATCATTGTAACAATCATAATGACAATGCTGCTTACCAGAAATTTTCAATTTTCTGTGTTAATTCGGAATGTAATTTATGTCAATGATAAATTATAGTGATGACCATGAGGTCAGGTAACCCCTTCCAAGAGACTCTAGGGTTAAGTTAACAACTTTGTGAAAAGTATTCACCTATGAGAGAGGTAATAACTATTTAAGGTGAGTACTGCTCAGTTTTACCATGAGCCCTTATCTGCTGGATGATTTAAGCTACATGTCCCACTAACATAGTTCCTTGATTTTACCTTACATGCTGATCTGGTGAACAATGATCAATTTCAAAGCTTTGTCTATGAAACTTTTTTTCCATTGCTTAGAATACATGAACAAGCAAATGTGAACAATGTTTTCATATTGATAACAAAATATGATAAAAGAAAAATCAAATTAAAGCATTCTTACAAGATAGATTATGACTGTTATCAAGTGTTTGTGTTCAAATCCCATCAAGCTGACAATATTGGCAAACCATGAGATAAGCAGTTTTAACCATTAAGTTTTTAAAAGGAAAAGTCCCTTGAAAGCAATGATGTCTTATTGGAAAAAAAAAAAGAATTTACACGAATTAAAGATGAGACTATTTATTCCCTTCAACTTCCATGCATTGAAACCACTTGTGACATTCTTCAGCAATAGCAAGACTTTATAAATGGTGTGGTGGTCATATTGGATATCAGATTGGCACCATTTGTATTTGATGCAAGTAGACATCATTTTAAGTCTTGTAGTGAAATCCCCATGTCAAATATGACCATCTAATCAAGAGGAGTAGTGACAAGATTTTCAAAACAGCCATCATGGCTGCCATATTGAATGTATTTTCATTTAGGATCAACTAGGCATCATAACATAATCTTCAGGTAAAAAGCCATCTTGAGTAACAACACTTTTTCCATATGCCACCTATGGAGGGTCAGTTTACATAATTTTCATTCAGGACCAATTCTTTTTTAAAAACTCCTATTGTCAAAATGACTTTACATGGAATAACAATAAAAAAAAATTCTAAACTTGATTGGAAGTCAGATCAACACTATTTTAATTTAGGACAAACAAGGCATCAAAAACAGTCCTCTAGTGAAAACCATGCTGATATGACTGTTGTTACGGAGGAGTAACAATAACACGATTTTCAAGATGGATGTCACGGTGGTCATGCTGGACATTAGATGCATACCATTTCTATTTGGGACAAAACAGACACTGTAAGAAGTCTTTTGGTGAAAGCTCAATGTAAAAATGACCAGTCATGTAGGAAATAGAGCAATAACAAGATTTACAAAAAAAATGACCATTGTGGTTGCCATACTAGAGGTCAGATTGGCACCATTTTCATTTAGGATTGACTAGACATCTTTCTGTGAAAAAGTCATGTTGATATTACAATTCATTCCACAGAAGTGCTGTCAAGTTTATGAAGATGGCCACTGTAGCAGCCATAATGGACACCTGAACTGCCAGTTATAATGGACATTCGAACTGCACCATTTTCATTAAGGACCAACTAGACATAAAAAAGTCAAAAGGTAAAAACCGCATGTGAATATGACATTTTGTTCAGGATAAGTAGCAATAACTAGATTTTCTAAGACGGTTGCTTTGGCATTCAAGAGACATAACTCCTTCATGGTCATATCATTACAAGCATCATCAAATACAAATTATATGAAAAGATCGACAGATGTCAAAAATTGAGTGTAAGATTACCCATAAAAGTCATATCTTTGTCTTCACATCAAATTCCATCAAAATCCACTCAATGATTTTTGAGTTATGCCAGCTGCCAGTGACATCAAATGGGAAGATATAAATGTAATTGTCAAGGGTCTTGACTATCCAAAATGGAGTAGATGATACAAGATCATAAAAGACAAATCTTAGTCAATGAGACAGTGTAGACATCAAAATGTTTAAGAACATACTGAATAGTTCCTGAGCTGTGCCAATTACAAGGATTTAATGTAGTAAAGATTTAAAATTGATAAAGAAAATGCAAAAACTCCATCAAAAACTTGGAACCCCAAAAGACACAACACTTTAAAAGGCACATCTACACATTAATTGATAATTCACTTGGCAATTCACTGACCAAATGACATCCAGTTATTGTAGGGAGAGGGGTTAGCTGATATTACAAAAACTGTGAATGGACAGACAAAATGATGGAAAAGTTTATTAATATAGCACCTCCACATTTCAACGCAGGCTCTTATAAAGTCTGAAGTCTGTGATCCAGCAGTCAAGTTAATGCCCATATTTTAAGAAAGTCTGACCTACTCAGGGATTATCACCGGCAATTCAGTTAGAAACATTCAACCATTATTTTCAATTCTCTCTTTTCAATATTCACCCCTCCCTCCGCACATTTTTGTACTTGTAATCCAATCTATGATACTTCCAGGTAAAGCATTAACTACAATGCACTAGAGCAAAAGGGTTAATCTATTTTGTGTTTTAAATACAAATTTTTCATCGATTTAAGTTTTCTCTGCATTATTATTTCTCTGCTTAAACTGACAATTCATATAAGGATGCTTTCCTCCTCTACACAATGGACTAACAATCTTAATCCACAAAGAGTAAAACATATCTGGTGTGGGAAACAAACAATTAAAAGCAGCCCACTGGAATTTTGATGCCATACTGCAGTTTTCCATTTTGGCTTTATTAATTTGCTTGTTTCTGACATGAAAGACATTGGTAATCACCATGAGTAAGCCACCTCTGCCAAGAGTCTCTGATTTTAATCTTTCACCTCTGCCAAAAAATTATGTAACTATCAGATAGGTAATAATTGATTAATAGTTCTGACTACAACATTCCGGATGGAAATGATTACAAAAATTTGGTTAACTTGTGTCAGCATTTTTTTTTGTGTTTTTTTGCATGCTGTGGATAAAATTTAACAGTTGACATAAATCCTCATGTCTACTAAATAACAAGGATTATAGTTTTGGTATTTTGCATTTGAGGTTACATCAGTAACTATCCAAATACTATACTGTACCACAATGAATTTTGTTGTCACACATTATGTGCATTTTTTCTTTCTTTCATTTTTGGATATAAAGAACCATTGTCTAAATTGCTGGCACCACTTCCCCATTCATTGTTAAAAATGTTAAACCTAGGTCTTGCTAACTACATAAGCAAGCTAGTAGGTGTTATGCTAAAAACCATAAAAGCCAATTTACATATACTATCAAGTAATCAGTTAGTTGAGTACTTACGCTCTTGCATTTAACACATTTAGGACATCTATAATCACAGCTGGGTCATTCATACTTAAAGCAGAATCTATAGCAGTCTGTAAAACACAAAATTCAAATATAAATATATATTTTATATATTTTGTTATGAAGCCTGGCCTGAATTTCAGCAACAGAACTTAAGTCCAGACTTAAAGTTAAGTTTAGAGACCAGCGATCTGATTGGCCAAGCCAGTCTTAAATGTTTTAAGTTCATAATGTCTGTAATGAACTATGCAAATAGGGTTCTAAAGTAAATATTGGAAAAATAGTAAAACTTAGTATCTAATGATTATTACATCCTAATGTGTGTGTGTGTGTGTGTGTGTGTGTGTGTGTGTGTGTGTGTGTGTGTGTGTGTGTGTGTTGTAAAACTAATTTTAAAAATGTAATACTTACCTGTCATTACTGGCATACCTTCCAGGATGCTAGGTCCCATATAGAATCAGTTTGACTACCATGTCACTGGCTTATGCAAAACACTCTTCCTTTCTTGATTGGACCCAGACTATGCTTGGGCAATTTAAGCAGGCTGAGAGATAATTTTGCAATAGTGACAGGAAAATTGGTGTTCTTGGCTTTAACGCCATTTCTCAGCACAAGATAGGTTATGCATGGCGGCCAGTATAAATGGTGAAGGAAGAATCCAGGAGAACCCTAGAAAGAACCACCGACCCACAAGAAGCTACTGGCAAGCTTTCTCACATACACAGAGAGAATAGAACCAATGCAAACAGAGGTGAGATGGCAGTGATCTGTAATGGTGAGCACTTCAGACCACTCAGGACCCCAACAGGCAAGTATTACAGGAGTAAAATGTCTTACCCCACACCTACTACCACAAACAAAACTACATTTTAATAGCAGTAATACAATACCAGTTAGCAGTAATACAATACCAGTTAGCAGTAATACAATACCAGTAATTATTGCCTTGCTGAATTTGCCATTCCAGTGGTAGGCTGATGGGCTAAAAAAAATGATTGTAAATTGGCAGCAAACTGTACCACTTTTGTTCTGCTACAAGCGAGCCCAAGAAAAAGGAGAAAGTGGTGTGAGACTGCCAAAACATGGCTCTGACATCATCCAATGACAAATGATTATGATAGGCAAATAAAGAGGGAAAAGCCTTGACTTCATGGTCTTTAATTGCCATTAATGAAAGCTCCATCTGCATGAGGGCATGAAAGTTTTCTTAATATTATGGACAGTCCACCTGGAACTGGTGGATGCTGAGATATTGGCAGAACCTTTAGTGGTAGGACTAATAATATTAACAAGCTTTATTGAAGGTCAGGAAAAACATCTCATCCCTTCTATAGGATTATTCACATTCTGCAATAGCTCAATGGAAGTGGCACGACTACTTGCAGACTTTTTTGGAGGGGGAATAGAAACAAAACCTGTCCTGCCTATATCATCTGGAAGGAGTGGCCAAACCCTTGTCAACCTCCATATGAGCAAAAGGTACATGACCACCCACATCTCAAATGCTCAATGGCTAAGGCATGGGGATCCATGGTACCACTAACAGACCTGTTTACCCATAAATTTTCCTGTCAGTATTTTAAGCAATGCCTGTCAGTATTTTCAGACCGCAGTCAGTATTTTCAGCACACAAATAGTAGATACTATCAATATACTATAATTATCAATATGTAGTATTACACGACATAATGACTATACAATATTGTGTAAATAACTCTTAGTTTGCAAAGACGCTGGTATTCAGTTAAATCTGTGTTTCAAGGCACAAATATGCAGAAATTGAACACCACTGACTTAAACATCCTGTTCATATTATAGTGATAAAAACCACAAAAAAATACCACAACATAACCAAATTTATTGTTGTTTACCTCCGTTACTTTCTCTAGAAATTCTGTTTTCTCAGCTTCACACATATCCATAACATTTTAATTAAAGCCAATTCTCTAATTTACATGGTTAAGGACGACTTGATATAAAACATTATGACAGACATTGTTACCACCCATCCACTTAGAAAATAATAAGTTTATCTAGATAGGTGAAGGCAATCTTATTTATCTAATAAAATCTAATATCATCTTTGTCAATATTTACTAGAATGGAAATAAGGTTAATAAATTATTTTTCATTGCTTCCGTTAACTTGTCAGCTGTACTCAATGACAAAATCATATTTGCGATCAACTCACATAGAATCGCCTCAGCACGTGTTATTTGTTTTTGAAGTATGTTTTGATCACTGACTTCCTTTCCTTTCATCATTGACAAAATGTTTCTATTTCCATTCACTAATGATTTCAATTTTGTATGATTTTCTGATTCCACATGCAGTGAACAGTCATTCCTTCCACCATGTGCACAGGAAAAGTCTAAGTTGCAAACAGTGTAATGCACAAAATGCTCTCCTTTTGACGATGGTTTAAGGCATAGCCACAGAGTAGAATAAACTGGTAGAAAATGCTGCTTTCTGTGTTAGACGTTCCATTTTCATCATCAGTTTCGTACTGAAACTTTCTTGTCGGCGGCATTTTCCTTTGTTTAAACAGCCGGATGTTGAGAATGTCAAAATAAGTGATGTGGCACAAAATGCGGACGCGGATGCGGATCGAAGAGACGATACAACAAAACGAAACGGAAAAAAAACGGCTTAAAAAATTAATTTTAAAAAATAATAAATAAATGCAACCTCAAATCGTATTTTCAGTTCAATGACCGTATGATCGTACGGATGGGCTTTATTCCGTACAAATACGGTCGGGTAAACAGGTCTGCACTAAATATAAGATAAGTTTTCTTTCTTGAAAGAAGGTATATATAAAATATAGTCATTGAAAGGAAACAGATAATGGGGGAGAGCTACCAATATTATCCCCTAGTAAGATGAGTATATGCCGACTTCCTATCTTCAACAGAAATGATGGGTAAAATGGAGGCATGTGGGGTATAAATCCTTTTTTTTAATGCCCACATTTTGTGAAATTCCTGAAAAAAATAGCATTTACTGCCAAAGCTGGTACTCTTCCAACAAAAAAAAACCCATTATGCAACTATTTTCCTTTGGGAATTACACTGATGAAAGCAAATAAAAAAGTTATTTTAATACAACAATTAAAATCATAATGCTCTTTTTTCTCATGCTTAATTATTTTTGGATTGCTCAAGGTGTTTTAAGATGAATATTTAATGAAAACTTGTGCATCTTTTGTTCCATTCATGAAAAAATGTTGAAATGTGTTTTCTCCTAGTGTGAAGAAATAACCTGCTAAGAAATATTACAAGTTCAACAGTGCATGGATATCTGCATTTTAAAGGTATGTACAGGCAAGTAGCAAAGGTCCTGGGTTTGCACTGAGCATTCTTAAGGCATGCATCTTTTGTATTTCATGCACACACATTCAGTCTGATCCCTAGATAAAAATATATCATTTAACAGTATGTTACAAAATAATTTCAAAGTTGGCATTAATTATTCATAAAAGCATAAATACATCAAGTATTTTTCATTGGTTATTTTAAAATCTAATTCAATTTTTACTTTTTTTAATTTACAGTGTTAAAATCAGCCAAAAGATTTTGGGATCAGAGCCATGAAAGGAAAGAAGTCCTTGAAGACGAGACTCAAGTCCAAGTCATGAACTTTCTGCATGGAGTCAACATAACTGGAGAACTCATGGAGAGTAGTCAGCAACTTTACAAACCAAGCAACAGGAAACAAAAGCCGGAAGTTCTTTGCAGGCTGAGCATAGTTGTCCTGTCATTACAACATTCTAATGCTCATACAGAGAGAATATCTACTCTTTGCAAAAGAAGTGATTCAAGGGGAAAATCTTGACCTGTGAAATAGTGAAAGCCTGTTAAGTGTGAAGCTTATTAATCACAGTGAATATCATCAACGGTCACCAGAGAGTAATTTTGTGAAGCAAACTAAAAATTCTATTGGATAATATATTTACTCATATTAATTATTGTAACATCAAAATCTAAATCCAATTTAAGTTCAAAAGATGGCATCTTATTCAACTATCAAAAAAAATACGGATTTAAGAAAAAATTGCAATTTGCTTATTTTAAACTTTTTTGAAGAACTTATTCTAATAAAATATATACTGACTTAGAAGCAAATCTAACAATCATAATTTGTAAATCTACTGGTGTGAGGCCCCAGTCCTGACAAATGTATGCAGTGAAATAAAATAATATATGCAACAATCAAAATGTAACTGTTGCAGCAAGTACTTCTGATGTGGCAGTGCTAAAAATTTCTTTTAATGCAATAATTGTGTGTACTGCATAAAGTACTTATAATCAATATTCAATTTACAACACTGAAGAAAAAATCAAGAGTATTGGCTATAAGAGATAATAATTAAATTTTCACCAAGAAGAACTTTAAATTCCCAAACCATAAAAGGGTATTAACACATTAATCTATGCAAAGAAAATAAATAAATACCACTTAAGCAAGTATTATATGATAATAACTACCACAATGAGGGAATCACTTACCCTAACACTGGTATGGGAAAGGTGAAGCATGGTGAAGGAGCACCACTAAATAACATTGCATAATAATGTCCCAAACCCATTTGGTGAACTAATTTTGCAATTCAATAATACAAACATGAGGAGATGATCGCTTCAATAAAAAGGAAGATTTGAATAATTTGCCAAAAATATGAATTTGAACAGAAAAACAAAGGCAATTTCCTACGAGTGAGTTGCATACAACTTTGCATTACTAGCAAATATGAAAAATAAGGAAGGTATCATGCATGAGCTGATGACGTGGTAGTCAAACTGGTTCTGGATTTTCAAATATTCTTATAATGGGAGATGGAATTATGACCCCCCGGATAAAGTGATTTGGTATCCCAGATGATTAGGCTATAACGAGGTAATGAATACTGGCATAAGAAAATCTGTGAAGTGAAAAAACTTTTTTTTAAAAAAAAAGAAAATGAAGGATAGGATATTTTTGTCTTACTTTAGTACTTCCTGCAGTCCACATAGCTCGTACAATTTCCAGATTCCTTGATCTGCTGGTCATGACTGTGGTCACGGGAGTGTGGCCTTTCATCATGGCATTCAAAATGTCATCTTCACTGGGCATCCTGTAGTCACCACCAGCTGAGGAATTCTTCTAATGATTAATAAACACAGTGTACCTCACAGTCAAGCAGGTATATTATATTGTAAACGAATACACTTTCATATAAAACCTTAATTCTGATTATGAACAATGTATCCCTTGTCAAGAAATATTGCCATTAAAAAGTGAAGAATAGCCACAAAAAGTTGTCCTAGTTTACTTTGATAAATCAAAGGATACAAATTGTTGATATGGTACTTGAATAAAAGACATTTTTCTTGGCATTGTTTCTTTGCAGCTAGAAATAATTATTTTATACAATATGTTCTATAGTATTTAAGCAGCTTTTTCAGATCAAGTGCCATAAGAATAAAAAAAACTTTTAAACTACACTCCAAAACTTAATGAGAAATATTTTGATGATATTGCACAAACACACAAATATAAGCAAATAAATTCAATAGTTCTCTGAAAATTAGAAATCTGTCAATACTTATGCAATGAATGAATTCTGTCAAACTGACTATACACCCAATTTTAAACAAAGCTAACAAAGCACAAAATAAGTCACACTAAGCATCATTTGAAAGGAGGCTGCTTTATTTAACAAGACACTAAAAAGCAAAGATGTATAACTCTAAAACTTGAATAGTCTTACATGCAAAAATTAGCTAAGTCACTGCAGCAAACAAACAAAAAAGACCAGATTACAGTAAAATGCTTTGCACGAAGTGGCTGTTGCACTTATCAAGATGCATCTGAAGTCGTGGAACCCTACACCCAATATTTCTCAAGAAACTAATTTAAATGAAAAACTTTAGTTGTGATGGACAAAAAGATGAGTAGACAGACATGGGTAATGTCCCTTTCATATTTACAACTAGGTAAAACAGAAAATGCAACAGCCATTATCAAAACAATGTTTCAGGGTTGAAGCCAGATGTGACCATGTGTTAGGATACTTCTGCCATTGTTCCCTGAATTTCATCTTGCACCATCATGAAAATTATTCACCTACTTGACAGGTGATAAATACAAAATGGTGCTGATATTTTAAACAATTAACAAGCAAATTTACATTAAACTCCAGAAGACACACCAATATGGTGTATCGAAAAGATATCTCGGTCCAAAATGATACTGTTTTGTTTAATGTCATTTTTCAGAACATCATGTGACATGATAGGCTATACATTGGTGTGAAGGATTACCTTGGGAAAACTAAAGTAAAAACCAGTGACCCATGGGAAGCAACTGTCAAACCTTCTCATATCTACACATTGGCCAAGTCTGAGACACGCTTCAAGACAAAGCAAAATTTCCAAATGAATACATCTAGCATTAGTCTGCCCCATAACATACAGATTTTTGATGGAAGATCAACCAATGGAGAGACCACTCTGAAGCACTTCTCTGCTCCCTGATAATGAAGAAGCCAGGACATTACAACCTACACCTATGTTGGGCTTAAATGTTTAACAACAAGTGTCCTTCACACACTTACCCCTCAATTGAATAGGGAAATCATTATGACATATTATTCAACAATACTGGAATGCATTGAGTTTGATACAGAGTCTTCGTTTGCAGCATCACAAAGTCCAATAGCAAGTGTGTTCCACACTGGCATTCCATGAGATTGCTTTTTCCAGTTATGGGGCTTCCAAGAATACTCCCACCACTATTCACTCTTGCCACTGGACAAAGCAGTGTTTGAATTTGGTTGAGATCGCACTATGGTGATCTAAACAAGCTGAGACTGGGCACCAATGTGCCTGAAAGGCCATCTGGAGCAGACACATGTAAAGACAGCCAAGGCATATGTCTGCAGCCACAATTAATAGGGAGAGGAGCTGAAAAAACTCCTTGCTGATATAAACATCTTGGAAGATGCCTTCTCAGATGCATGGCTGATACTTTTTGATGATTTCAGGAGGAATATGCATAAAGATTTAGATGGAAAAAAGTTTAAGAGATATAACTTCTCTACACTGATTATCCAAGCTAAACTGTGAATTAGGGAAAGTAAATTTTCTAGTAAATTATGTTTCTCCGCAAATACTTACTCATCACATTAACATTGGGAATAAGCCTGCTACATCCTGATTCTAGCACTACTAAAAGACAAAAAAAAAACCTTTTTGTGTCTATCAAACTGACAAAGGACAGTAACTCTTGCCCATTACCTCCCCTTGCCATACCTAGCTATCATGCATTTTAAGCTAAGTGAACTGACAAGGATACTTGCATAGAAGGGTGGTTGGGAGGGTCTTCAAGAGATGTAACGGGGTAAGCATTCCTGGAGAAACATGATTTACTACAAAATTTTAATCTGTTCCTTCTTTTCCACTGAGGAAATGGTAGCTGACTGCTGCAGACACCACACTTTGGAGTACGGGGACCCAGCAATGTCCCCCACAAGATTTACAAGAGATACTGATTTCAGATATATACTTAAAATTTTAGCATTGTCTTTGCGACACTTGCTCCTCTTGTCTTTCCCTTTGGCAGCTTTTTTAATACACCTGCTGATATAGACAACACTTATGTTGATGTTAATATCAAAAATGGGATTCCCTTGTCTCAGTGTCAAATTCTGAATGTGGAGGTGAGAAGGCATTAAACCAGTTAAATTCCTGTCTTTTATAACAGAAATACCTTAAAACATGCCTATATAAGTCTAACGGGTGGTAACGGGTGGTGAAAAAAAAAAAAATCGTCAACTCTCAACCTTTATATTCTTTTGCACTTCATTAATAATACAAACTTTATATTATACCTATAAACCAACCAAACTCTTCTCTATCCATGTCAATAGCCTTATCAAAATCAGTGTTGGAGTATTGTGATTAAAATTATGATGGATATAAATCTAATGTTCCAGAGTTGAGTGACAGTGGTGACCACACATTTCAGTTACCTCTGCCAAAGACTCTGAGTTTAGTCTGGCACCACCTTGAAAGTTATCAACCTAGTAGGTGACAACAGCCATAAGGTGACGCATTCTATTACGACAGGCAAACCAACATCCCTCTTGTTCATACCACAAGATTTTGGTATCGGAAGGTAAGATTCATATCATTATCCTTATCAAATTCAGTGGGGTAAACATTATGATGAATATAAAGCTAATGTTCCAGAGTTGAGTGACAGTGGTGACCATATGTTTTAGTTACCTCTGCCAAAGACTGAGTTTAGTCTGGCATCACCCTAAAAAGTTATGAATCTGTTAGGTGACAGCTGTCATAAGGTGATGCATTCTATTATGACAGGCAGACAAACACCCCTCTAGTTCTTACAAGATTTTGATATCAGCAGGTAAGTAAAATGTTCAAGCATACCTATGTCATTATCCTTATCAAATTCAGTGTTGGATTATTGTGATTAAAATTATAATGGATATAAAGTTAATGTTCCAGAGTTGAGTGACAGTGGTGACCACACATTTCAGTTACCTCTGCCAAAGACTCTGAATTTAGTCTGGCACCACCTTGAAAGTTATCAACCTGTTAAGCGACAGCTGCTAAAAGGTGATGCATTCTTTTACGACAGGCAAACGAACATCCCTCTTGTTCATTCCACAAGATTTTGGTACTGGAAGGTAAAAACTTCTTCAAGTATACCCATGTCACTAGCTTTATCAAATTCAGTGTTGGATTATTATCATTAAAATTATGATGTATATAAAGTTAATGTTCCAGAGTTGAGTGACAGTGGTGACTATATGTTTCAGTTACCTCTGCCAAAGACTCTGAGTTTAGTTTGGCACCACCTTGAAAGTCGTCAACCTGTTAAGTGACAGCTGCTAAAAGGTAATGCATTTTATTATGACAGGCAGACAGACAGACAGACACCCCTCTTGTTCAAACCACAAGATTCTGGTATTGGAAGGTAAGAAAATGTCTAAGCATACTTTGGTCAAAAACAACCTACTGGCATATTTGATGATAAATTCAGCCTACTTTATTAGGTACAGATGGTAAATACCAAGTTAAACAGAAAAAAACAAGCTAAAGTTACATTTATGCGAAATTCTAAATCTGATTGTGGTGTCAAGTTTGAAAATATAAACACTGTAACTTGTGCAGGTTGGCACTAATCATGCTTAACATTGCAATAAATTCTCATCTATGAAACACCTGGTAAATCACTGGATGGAGGGAAATAGCTGCAGTTGTTATAATCCACAAGACAATTATTCATCATGCCATCAGCCAATCCATAAACAAACTGTAATATATTTACACTAAACTAGACATTTCTAATTTGCACCTACAGGTAAGAAATCCTCTGCTATAACCCCTTTGGGCTGTTGTATAGGAGGTTGCTGGACGGAAGGGGATGGCAACTGGCGTGAGGTGGAAATCTGTGGAACTGGAGGGACAGGTATAGTGGGCTGTGCATTGCGCTGAGAAATTTTGTCTTTAGACTCTTTGGATATGTTGGTAGGTTTTGTCCTTTCTGGGATGGGTTTAGGAGGTTCAGCTCTCACAGGTTCAGGCTGTTTTGCTGGGGCTGGTTGTCTGACTGGTTCTGGCTCTGAAGTAAATGATATACAGTTAAGACTGTTATAATGTCCCCAGCATGAATAAAGGTAAAAGGTTGCATAGGTTTCAGTATATTTATAAAATATATTTATCTGGATAAAGACCACTGTCATATAGCTATTGTTACTTGCAAGTCTTGAGTAATCAGTGGATAGGTATTGTACAGATCCACATAACTACACAGCATTTCATCACTATATCATTCATTAATGATCTCAGTATAAAACCTAACATAACCACGAGCAGCATACCAAATTGCTTAAAATATCAAAGATAATAGGTAAAACAATGCCAGAGACCACAGCATAATGTAGTGCAAACCTTGTGACTGCTGGTATAGAACAAATATGCACAGATCTTGTTGATAATCAGCCTTGTGTAACATTTTGGCAAAGCAGATTATACAACAGATCTGACTAAAATCTGAAGAAAACAAAATGCCGCTAGAGTGCCCACAAATTATGCACAACAGATGCATGATCATACAGATCTAATATTTTCATTATACAACTTGTGCTTAAGGCTCGAACCTCTGTCACAAACTGTACTCTTTTATCTTTTGTGTTCAATATACACTACATTATACCAGGGGCTCTGTCAAGCTTTGATTTACTCTCCTTCATTGACATTTTCAGTACTTTGAACTATTAAGTGTGAAAATAGTCTGCAGGCTCTTTTTTTGTTGCCACTGATGTAAAAAGAAGACTCAATTTGTTTCTATCAATGCAATAAGATCCTCTCTTTGTAATAAGAGACTTTTTGTTATTAATGTAATAAGTTACTATGCTGCCATTAATGTAAAAAGAGACTGTTGTCACTAATGTAATAAGACTTTTTGTCTCTATTAATGTAATAAGATACTATGCTTCCATTAATGTAAAATGAGAAATCTCTTTTTGCTCCCACTAATGTAAAAAGAGACTTGTCACTAATGTAATAAGACTTTTTGTCTCTATTAATGTAATAAGATACTCCTTATGTTGCATTTAATGCAAAATGAGAATCTTTTTGCTGCCACTAATATAATACTTTTTGTTGTTACTAAAGTAATAAGTAACTCTTTTTGTTGCTATTAATGTAAAAAGAGACTCTTTGTTGCTACTAATGTAATAAGAAACTTTTTGTTGCTGTTAATGTAGAAAAAATATTTTGTCGTCACTAATGCAAACAGGAGACCCTCTCTTACTGTTGCCACTAATGTAAGAGACTATTTTTGTCCAGCCTGTGTATTGTTTAGCTGGAAAGGATACAACTTTCAAATTAATCTAAAACTTTCAACACCGATCCTAACCTAGGATTGAGATAGATGAGCATACAAAGAGATGGACAAGTACATGGAGGCCAAACTGGCCTCTTTGTCTAGCTTCTTGCAAAGGAGACTCAATAAAAAAACCTAAACCCTCTTGCTGATTACCAACCTTGCTAACTTGGATATACAATTTTACAAAACTATAGTAAAGTGTAAATGAAATTACCAACACCATGGTTAGTTTTCTCAAATGTCTGTGACAATGAATAGTCTTATTAGGATTAATAAAAGCATACAGCTGAAGAAAACAACAGAATGTAAAGGAAGTTATATTATAAATGGATGCTAAAACACTTTAATTCCTGGCTAAAGAAAGCAGTGCATCAAAATAAATAAGCGTGCAAATTTTGAACTACTCTTAACTCTTAATTTTTTTAAGCAAAAATGTTTGCCATATTAGTTTGGAAACTGTGTTCAATGAAAAGTCATGGTAGACTATGTTACAAACATGTTGAATGTGTCAGATTGTTACATTAGAGAAGATTAAATGATGACAAAATAGTAAGATGGTCAGCCTTTTTCAACATTCACTGTATTAAGAAAAACAACCTTTATGAACGTTCAAAGAAATAAAAAGCTATCGTGACCACATACCATCATCTGGTGGAGGCTGGAAAGGCTCAACGTTTCGAGGTGGGGAACGCTCTGAAACATTCAAGGGTGTATACATACAGTGGCCCTTTTCAACAAATGCATAATTCATTAGAAGAGAACTTTAAGGTATGATTAATAATTACTATACACTACAGTAACAAAAAGCAAATAAAAAGATGTCATAAAAAATACAACTATATTTGTGTTTGTAACGCATGTGTACCCCACTGCAAACCAAAAATTCAAGGTCCAAAATACTTTTATAAACAAAAGTTTGAGAATTGCAATAATGGCATGAAAATCTACCCATAAATGCAAACAAAATGTTTACAAAATTTAATTTTTCTAGCTCAAGTTGTTTTGCTTAAACATACTAGCAGGGGTTTACTTAAATTTCAAAATCTAAAACATTACAAAATGTGGTTAAATATTTCTTAATGGCTTGAAAATCTAATTAGGCCTAATACATGTCAATATTAATAACCTTAATAAATTGAACTGGTTTACTTAAAGAGGTATTTGATTAATCTTAGGTGTAGGTTAAAAAAAGTCAAAGTACAAAAAACCCGAAAAACTTTATAAAAAAAATGTGTAAAAATATATTTGAAAATTTGCTACAATAAGCAAAGAACCTAATCAGGTCATCTACATATGGATCATAAATTTCACCAAAATTTCATTTGTCAACATTAAGTGATTTTGCAGTCTTGGCCTTCAGAGTGATAACAAGCAATTGTTGATGGATGAATTACAAAGTGCAATATAAAAAGTTCACTTGTCCTCAGTAACTAGCTTAGTTAAATAAAATGAATTCCTGTGAATTCAGTGTTTTTTGTGGTTTTTCAATTTTCAAGGATTTTGAAAACTTACATTTTCATTGATCCTTTTATTTGCTGATTGGGAATGGATTCTAATGCTTAAACAGAAAATATTTATTCATTAACTCTTTACATTTTGTTGAGAGTAACAATCATGAAACAAATGAAAAAAGTACACCATATTAAATGGTAAATTCATTGTACATTCAAATGTCAATTTCCTGATAACTGATTGTCCACATAACTGATAGATTTATACAGAATAATTCATGTACATGGGAGACATTTCATTAGACTGTGTGACCAAAAAGTCTAAAGGAGCAGTCTTGTATATTCTGTGTTACAATACATTTTATTTTAACCAGGGACTACTGTATGCATAGTCAGAACAAGAAAGCTTGGAAATCGAGCAAACTCTTAAATCTTAAATCATGCATTGCACAGATAAAAAAAACATGTAGACCTATTACTTCACCCTTAACACTAATTATATTCTTATTTTTCATCGCTCCGGTGGCCTAGTGGTTAGAGCGTTTGCCTCGGATGCGGGAGGTCCTGGGTTTAATCCCCGGTTGAGTCATACCAAAGACTTACAAAAATGGTACTAACAGCTGCCTCGCTTGATGCTCAGCATTAAGAGGTTAGTGTTAGGACTGATTGGCCTGGTGTCAGGATAATGTGACTGGATGGGACATCATGCTACATGTCTGCAGCATGATGCTCCAGTGCTAGACATCACTATAAACTGCCACACTGCAGACATTGTAGCGATATGACTGAAAAAATTATTAAAGCTACATTAAAAATCATAACCACTCACATCACTTATTTTAGAAAATATTAAACTTACATTTAATTTTGTTTTATCTCTGATCTTGCTAAGAGATACTTTTCTGTTTCCTTTGACATCACAAATCATGACTTTCTGACTTTCTGACACATATCTCTATGTTATGTGAACATTGTTTGAACAATTCTCAATGTTCCATTAGAACTGTTTTAGGAAAATTTGCAAAAGTTCCTCTTTTCATTTCAAACTCCTGAATTTTTTAAAAATTACTGTTACTTCTTCTAATATAAAAGCATAATATATTTTGCTGCATATAAACTAGAAACCAAAAAGAAAGCATGCAATTGAAATGCAATATGCCCACGTTGCCAAAAGACAGCATTATCATTAAAATCTGACGGCTGTATAGAAGCTTACAATAGTCATGGATGGGACTTGGATGAAAAGTTTTAACATGTCTGTTAACACATAAACTCAGTTCTTCCCAAAATAGTTTTTCATCTTTTTCAGGGCTATATCTGTACAAGAATTATTTTGAGATGAAATATCCCCCAGTCCCCAGCTTTAGCATAAAATCCTACTGAAAATACTCTATAGTCTAGTACTCCAAATTTGTTTTACTTTTTATGTCAGTTCTCTATTGTCAAATACTCTATTGTCAAATACTCTATTGTCAAATACTCTTACTTGCAGCCGTGCTTCCCAATTTTACACTACTTATGGTACACTTTGTTTCCATGGTATCATAAAAATTATTTAATATGGAAATTATCAAAAGGCATTTACACATAACTGGCTTCACATGTGTACTAAGGTTTGGTGAAATACCTTGATCAGTCTGAGAGCTACCTGCTTATTGATGCAAATAATGGAATGGAGGCTGTTTATGGGAAAGATGGATGTACACAATAGAAATGATTGTTGGACAGATGTATGTACACATGGATGCCCATCTTGGTACAGATAAATGGTGCTGCATACAACTATTTGTTTTCTTTTCATTTAAAATATCTATGATAAAACCAAAGAAATGGTGAGTAACTTGATCATGTAAAAAAAATATACCTGCATCTGACCCCTACCACCATGATTACATGAGTCTCTAGTCAAAACAAGTAACAACCATTCTGAAAATAGTACACCACAATGGTCAACATGAATATCTTCCAGTAATAAACATATAATTTACCAAGTATCACAATCTAGTAAAAACTTAAAGAGTAGCTAGATTCATAAGTCAGTCATACATTGCAGCCAGCTGTACAATGTAATATCTCCTACAAAAATGAAAGAAACAGCAATTTGTCAATATCCACATCTTCAGAAGATGACCACAAAATGTATGAAGTGTTTTAGCAATTGATAAGAAACTTCAAGTTGTGTTCACAAAGTTATGTCTTACACTTCATTCAGCTGCTGGGCAAAACAGTGAATACATTTAACAAAAACTGTCAGAGCCAAGTGATTTGTTGACATACTCATCATCATATAACAGCCTTAAAATGAACAAAGTTTTATGGAAATCCTTTGAAAGCTAAGAGACTGGCTGCATTCATAAGATTTTGTCATAAAATTCATCCAAATCTCAGCTGACGAGTAATTTGAGTGTTCTACCATTGTGAGGTCATAAAAGTTCACAATAATGAAATCTTTGACACAGAGCCAATAAGTTACTGGCCAGACATGGGAAGTAATCATATTTCAGTACCATATCTTAAAAAGAATTTGATGAAAGTGCAGAAAAGGGGCGAACTATTTATCACACCAGATGCCACAAAAAAGCATAATTGTATCACAGTTTATCAGCTTTTATGATATAAAGCTGGAAGAAAAGAAACCTAACTACAGTCCTATGGCCTCGACCTTTCAAAAAGACCATAAACATGCAATGCAACACATATTCTAGTAACTATATACAAGTGTACCAAATTCTATCCATGCATCTTAAACAGCTATTGAATTGGAAAGCGAAATGGGACTTCAAGCTTAACACATTGACCTGTAGCCTGAGGATAAGATACTCAATGTGATATACAACGCACATTTTAGTCATGATAAATAGTCCTGCCAAGAAGATTCATCCAAAATAGCTCTAAAACTATAAAGTGGACAAGAAAGTATAACCAAAAATTTAACATATAACGCCATGACACTAACTGTTGTACACAGCACAACTGCTAATTATGACATACATGTATACAAAGTTGCATCCTTCAACCTCAAACAGATCTAAAGTTAAGCAGGGAAAGGGAAAGTATAATGAAAAAATACTGAGTTGTGACCTTAATGTGGTATGCAACACACATTCTTTTGATGATGTGCAAATACATCTCTCTTCCATTATTTGATCCTTACTATAATGTGATATAACACTGTAATGCTATGGAACTAGTAACCAAATGTTAAAAACAAATATTTTTAATTTTATTATAGAATTGTGCATATCCATCAGCTGCATCAAAAGAGCACCATACTTGTTTTGGACATTGCCATATCATGTTTATTACTCAGCATTTGACTTGTATTAGTCACTACTATATTCAGTCAATGCCTGATATTTTATTCCTGACTGGCTTTAGTACAACCAGCATTACACATGTCTCTAAAGAGTCACTACTGTAGTCAGTCAATGCCAGATATTTTATTCCTAACTGGCTTTACTACACCCAGCATTAAATGTGTCTCTAATGAGTTACTATTGTAGTCAGTCAATGCTGGATATTTTATTCCCATGAGGCTTTAGTACAACGAGCATTGCATATGTCTCTAATGAGTTACTATTGTAGTCAGTCAATGCCGGATATTTTATTCCCATGAGGCTTTAGTACAACGAGCATTACAAATGTCTCTAATGAGTCACTGCTGTCATTAATGTCTGCAGAAGAACCTTTATCCTCAATGCCAGAGATACTGTTCCTAATGAACTTTAGCATGAGTAAAATTACCCATGTCTCTAATAATTAGAGTCACTCCTGTAATCAGTCAATGCCATATTATTTTATTCCAGGCAAACATTACCACATCCAAAATTAACCTTGTCTCGAATGAGTCACTACTGTAATTGATCTGAAACACTGGTTGTAAAACAAAAATACAATTTCTGTCACCTCCCCCTCTCAATTTCAGCAACCAATATAAAGTGAAAGACTATTCTGACATCAAACTATATACCTTTAGCCTTTATAAAACAATAAACAGTCATAGAAAACTATTTCTTTGGGGCAGTTTATACTGTTGATTGTCAAAGATGTGATTATATGTAAGTAGTCTCAGATAAGCAATTGCCCTTTCACAGATTACTTAACCCTTTCATCACAGCGGACCGTAAAACCGGTCAGGGGTAAGTAAGTCCGTAAACAGTATGGACCGACTTTTCAGTCTGGGACAGTGTTCTTCTTTAACGTTATAGTACCTGACTAAATATCTTTCGGGGTACCTCTAATAACTTCCATCTTGTAATGTAGATGTCATATTTGGATGATCTCGTGAGTTTAGCTTGTATACAACTAGAAATATCGAACAATGTAGGAACTTTTAACGTGTTTTCCGAATGTTGAAATTTGTATCCTAAATGGCGGCATTTGAAGAATCTTCAATGGGGATGTTATCAGAGAATTTGAATAATTTCGACCTGGTAAATTTGGATGAAAATGAGAAAAGACATATGGAGAGACAATGGAATGCACTTGTGGGTGACAGTGATTACGACAAAGTGGACTTTGAAGGTTTTGAACCAGAGGAATTGTACGCTCCACGTGGTTTTGTCTGGACAAAGCCGGAAAACCAAAGAGATTTGTTGCAGTTTTCTGACAGAGTTGGGCACACCTGAGTTTTAGATGGCTCCAGGGAAGCTTTGGAATATTTTCAAATATTCTATTCAGATGAAGTTTTTGGAAAAATTGTCCGTTTAACAAACTTCAATGTGATGATCAAATGTGGCAGAGGCGATATAGGTGTGTGGACAGATCTCACCTTGGAGATTATTTTGGTTCATTTTATAGAATCTTATATATTATGGACACCATGAAAGAAAGACTTGTGTTGCTACTGTGATTATTCACTAGTACATCCAGGGTCAATTGAACAAGTTTTGAGAACTTTCTAAGTTTTCTAAGAGGTAATAAAATAATTACTTGTATTTTACCTGTTGTGTTACTTGTTTGTACATGCATGCACATTTTATTGAATTAGTCATAAAATATGATTTTTAATCTTGATTTTGACACCTAATCCAGCCAGATATCTTTAACATTGGCAAAGTTATGTTGTTTCAAAGTCCACAAGTCATTTTGCTTTACAACTCCAAAGTTACTTAGTGTTGAGGACTTTATGCCTACAAAGTTACTTAGTGATGAAAGGGTTAACTGACTGATAATGGCTAGGGTGATGCTGTGTTAAGATTCCTCTCTTAGGGAACCTATTATGCAAAGTATAATTATTAAAAGCAGGTGCTACAGGTGTTTAAATGCTACTCTTATGATCAATCAATCAAATGTATGACAATATGTGTAGAAATAAATACAAATTATAAGGACTAGTTGTCTGAATTAGCTTTTGTGCAGGATGGATAGATGGACAGAGTCAAAGATTTCAATATTTCCTCTATATAGACAACATGAGCTATAAATACAGTCTGATGTCCACTTACATAAAGCAACAACCTGTTAACAGAGACCACAATTTTCAGTCCCATTGATTTTTTTAAAATATAGTTTGCCTGCATATAGCAATTAATTACACACACACACACACACACAAATTTCTTTAAATCCACTATTATGACATAACAAAAAATACTACTTGTCTGTAAAGACCATTTTAGTGTATTCCCTGAGAAGTCATTATACATGTTTTGATTGTATGTAGTTTTTAAAAAATAAAAATCCTCTATCATACTAGTCAATGTTTCTAGGTGTGGAAGCATAACTAAAGTTGGTAATCAGATACACCTGACTGGAGGATGATGCTGAATCATACCCTGCAAACATGACTGATTTAATACATAATTGAACATCATATCAGATTGGCCTAATGGGTAACTGAATAGCATACCTGACTGGCCTAATATGTAACTGAACAGCATACCTGACTGGTCTAATGGGTAACTGACCAAAATACCTGACTGGCCTAATGAATAATTGAACTACATACCTGACTGGCCTAATACATAATTAAACATCATAACTGTCAGGCCTAATACATAAATGAACATCATACCAGACTGGCCTAATATGTAAATGAACATCATACCTGACTGGCCTAGTGTGCAACTGAATATCATACCTGACTGGCCTAATGGGTAAATGAACATCATACCTGACTGGCCTAATGGATAATTGAACACCATACCTGCCTGGTCTAAAGCCTAACTGAACCACATACCTGCCTGGCCTAATGGGTAAATGAACATCATTCCTGCCTGGCTTAATGGGTAAATGAACATCATTCCTGCCTGGCCTAATGCCTAATTTGAACATCATACCTGACTAAGCCAAATCTTTAATTGAACATTATGCCTTACTGGCCAAATGGGTAAATAAACATCATACCTGCCTGGTCTAATGGGTAAATGAACATCATACCTGCCTGACCTAATGCATAATTTGAACATTATACCTGACTGGCATAATGGGTAACTGAACATCATAATTGATTGGCCCAATGGGTAACTAAACATCACACGACTGGTCCAATGGGTACATGAACATCACAACGCAAACTGCTTTTAGTATTTGAAGCATACCCAAAATGGGGCAAGAAAGCATGAAATTAATTGAAATAAAAAAAAAAAAACAACATGCAATGCTATCCAAAGACACTGAAACTGCTGGAAATGTACCTAGTCTTGATTTGCGTTGGAATATTCTCTTGTATTCTTCAGGATCATTAATGTCTGCAGAAGAATCTTTATCCTCATTGTCAGGACTGATACTGGAAGGCTGCTCCTCGTCTTCTTCCTTTGGCTTGCTGTGAATAGTTAAATTTGAACTAGTCCTAATTTCTATGCTATAGCAGGAAATCTGATGAAAAAGTTGAATAATATTTTGTACAACATTCTGATGAGAAACAAACTATTTTTCAGACTAATAATAACATACAATTTCTTAAGTTCACATTTTTTTGTGGTTCATTAACTCAAACGATAACAAAACTTGTGTGTGCACTATGTCTTGTCCATGAATCTGTGTTTTTCATACATCTGCTACTGATACATGTAATTAACAATGGTGCAAAGTAATCACGGTTTTGCTGGATAATTACATGTTAATTATAGTGATTATCCAAAAGCATAAATATTGAGTTCCATTTTTTAAGTTCTATCTTGATGAAATAAAAAAAAAAAATAATAAAAAATCATTATAAGCCATCAGTAATACCAGCAATCATTATAACATGATGGTTGAGGTTCACAAAGTGCTATCATGCTATATAAATTTTATGCAATATCCTGACAGTTAAGTCAGGTGCAGAATTATTGCATGCATATCCTCTTAGCTAAACAAGGCCAAAGAGGGGGGGGACAAAAACTATGGGTTTCAGTGATGCATTTTCCAACTTAAATTATGCATATTGAATGAGAAATTCTTAAACAGTGATTACATATTTAATATTTATGATTTGGCAGAGAACCATGCATTGGTACATTCATAAACATGACAAGAAAATTGTCAACTGAAAAAGGTTAAATAAATCTCTTTGTATCCATAATTGTAATTCAATACAAAATGTGCAACAAGAATCACACTTTCTTGAATTTCTCCATTAGATTCCATTCAAATCCAAGTATTTAATTTCTTGCAGATACACTCACCTTAACCTTGAAATGCTGTATTTCTGGACATATCAAAAAGGGATGGATTTTTGACTAACAAAAAGTGAGTGATTGTAGAGTTTGGATTTTGAAAGTAGCTTAAACAATTTTTCAGTCATTGTTTTGCTACAATGTCTTCAATATGGCAGTTTAGAGTGGTTTCTAGCACTGAGGCATCATGCCACACAGCTGTATTTGCAGACATGAAAATTTTCCTAAATAAAATGTTGTGCCCACCACTAAATTAAATGGTCGATCTTGACTGTCTTTCAAAAATACACAAGATTCAGTTTTAAGTTTTATCTTTTCTTCAAGAAAACAATACCCCTTTCCAAACAGATAAATTAAACTCTTTGTTTAATGTGGCATTAAAGCTTTGAGTTAATCATAAAATTTTTGAAATTATCATAAAATTTCTGGAGCAATGCCACAATTATGCTGTATTTAAACTTCCTATTATAAAAGCATGTTGGACTGGGATTTATCTTTAAATGGCTTGACAGAGAATCTGAAATTTATGCCAATCCCATTGCTGACACCACAAAAGAGACAGATATGTTCACTTGCTGCTAATACTGACTTAAATGATCCAATTAGTTCAAAATTGATCCATCAAATGTCCTAAGTCTAAACATAACTTTAAGGCTTATGCTGGTGTAACTGCAGTCAAGTGAATCAAAGCAGAGACTTGTCAAAAGATTGAAAAAAAAGATCTCACCTGTTTTGCCTTGAGCTCTGGGTCGGAGGTCTTTCTGTGATAAAATTTTTTCTGCTGCTGGAAAAGCAAATTAGTTGTTTAGTTCATCTTAAGCCAGATGGATGTAATCTATTTATGATTCAAACAAAGCTGTAAAAAAAGATTCAAGCCAACATTTTTTTAACTCCCTTGGCTGACAAATGATCTTTATAGGTTAACCAAATATTAATACACAGGCCAAGGACCAAATATTTTGTAATACAGCCACTTCAATTCATTAATTTACCATTTCAAGCACTTGTCAATCATGTACTCTAAACATCATCTAACCATAACTGCGCTGTAATTCACAATAATACAAACTTTCCCCATGAAAAGATTGGGTAAAAGCCTTAAAACTTTTCAAAAATGGGATAGGTTTATTAAGATGTCCAAAGTAAATATTTGCAAAAACGTTTTAAAATGGAGTTGGCTTCTCATCAGGTTTTTGAAACTTTGCTGACAAGTCGGATTCACAAAATGACATATGCTAAAGTTTTAGATCTTATGCAGATTAGTATCCACTAATGACCATGGAAATCAGAGGGTTAGGGAGAAAGGTGCATTCACAGAAACTATTCTGGCTCAATGAAGGGGCATAGTATGACTACCTTTTTCCACAATGGTAAAACAAAGGTGGGCACTGAATGACCACCTTTTTCATAATGGTGAAACAAAGGTCATAAGCTTGGCATTCTACCTTATTGCAAAGAGGTCCACAAGGGATAGACACAAGCAGCTGCAGATTTGAATTAAGACTTGTTGTTGAATCAAGCATTCTGTGTGAATCATTTGATTCAGTCTGGAAACAGACAGTGTCCACTGAGTCTGTCAGGGCTTGTCATTGATGAAATCTAACAAGAGTGCCCCATGTTTAACAGTTTCAATGTAGCCAACTAATGTTGTGTAGAACCATTTATATTCTTTCAGTGACAGTCATACAGCCATGATGACTGCACTGTGGCAGTTTACAGTGACATCTAGCAGTGTTGCATCATGCCGCCGACATGTAGCTTCAATCCCACCCAGTTACATTACCCTGACAACAGGCAGACCTGTTGTAATACCAACCTCTTAATGCTGAATACCAAGTGAGGCAGCTGCCAGTACAATTTTTATAAGTCTTTGGTATGACTCAACCAGAATTCAAACCTGCAACCTCCCACATTGGAGGCAGATGCTTTAACCATTAGGCCACTGGAGTGGTCTGTTACTACATAGAATGAAACAATTAAACATGACCTCAATCATAACATAAATATTCCACTTTATGGTGGGAATATAAAAATCCGTAATAAGTTTTTCATTATTCAATTTTATCCAGTTATTTTCTTGTTACAGTATTCCTTCATTGGTTTATGTTCCTTCTTCATGTTTGTTTTTTTCTCTCTAAATAACAATTTTTACCTTTGTATCTGCTGTAAATAAAGCAAAATACAATAATTAAATTATGTGCCTTACCTTGAGAGATGACCCCCTCCTTCTTGATGTGGTACTCCTCCAAATGGTTGCACTCTCTGTAATAAACAATTACTGAAAACATACTATCTAAATTCAAGTTTGAAATGAAAGTCATCCTAATATGAACTATAAAATAAATACAAGTATCAAAAGACACCTCTATGCATCTTGACTGACATGTTTATCAAAAATGGTTGCAATACCTTTAAACAGTCAGCAAGTTATGCTCTCGAAATGAAAACGTTATTAACTGATGCAATACAGACAGAACAAACAGAAATAACTGCATATCCCTTAATTTATATCATGGGAAATAAAAAACTTAGGTACAAAATATATGTAATATAGTAGAGCTGAAACAAATACCAGTTTCCTATTCAAATTATTTTTTGAATATATTTTATCAGAATTTGAATACTGAAAACACTATCAAATCCATAATTTTGTCTTTGCCTACATTGGTATTTAATGTCTCCCACCAAGTCACTCTGGACAAATAAGATGTCAGTTATCTAACCCTAAATACTCCAAAAGACATTTTAAATGTCTTCTATAGATATATTCTAGGATTAAAGATTAAAATAAATACAATTATCTGAAAAGTGATTCATTTCCAATGAAACTCGCAAGGACATGTGCATAATTCAAATGAATCAATAAGTTGATTCTCATGTAAATGCCTCGTTGACTTTGTTATAAAAACCTCTTGGGTTGATTTCTACTGTCTGGAGGAATGCACGTGTCAGGGACACATTTCCTATACAGAACAGAATAATACCACCTCATCTCCACAGCATGTTCTGTATGACACTCTCCAAGGATGGGCCTAATGTTATAAAACTTGTTTGTGGAGTTCCATATGACATGTTTTGCCAGGTATACAGAACATGCAGATTCATATATATGTAGTCAATAAATTCCATTCTAATAGGGCAGGTAAAGCAGCAAAAGCTGTGCTGCAGTTAAAAACTGCTGCACAGCTTTTGCTGCTTCATCTGCCCATTCATTACTCTTAATACCAATGGAATAGAAAGGCCAACAATACAGAATACTTTTTCCTGATTGTCTGAGCAAATCATGTTTTTGGAATTTGTAGGATATAAATGGGTTGTCAAATTTAAAGTTTTGCAAAGCTTTCAGTGTGGAAAGAGAATCCAGAGAAGAATTAGATTTGTTTTTGGAGTTTTCAATGTAGTTCAAAGATCCAATTAACCTCTGTTCTGAATTCATCATCCAAGGTTAATAATTACTTCCTGGATCTATCCTTCCTCTGCTTTACATGTTTCCACAATATCTTTTATCTGATTACATCTCATATGAAATTTTACCATTATTACCTTTAACATTTTTATTGTTGTACTTTATTTTTGCATTTTCTTGAGGGAATTTTTTTCTGTTAATTTTAGTGTAATTCACATCTTTTACATATTTAGTAGCTTTTTGTAACTGGCACCTTTTTGGGCATCATTGTGTTGAGGTACTTTTAAATCCTAATGCATTTATACAAATGCAGCTACCTTAATGGCAACATCACAGAAATGTTAGATGTCAAGAGCACATTGCACAAGTTTTAATAACTTGTACAATCTGTATAAAATTCAACAAATTTAAAGGAAAAGTCTAGAAGTTGCTGCCTTACCTTCATGTCAATAACATATGTGGAGACATTTGTTTGTGAAAAACTAGCACCAATCTGAAATTAAACATCAGATTATTACTAACCTGAATAAAAATGTATTTTAAAAAAAAAACTTTCCCAACAATTAAAAACACATCCTAAAAAAGATATAACCTGCACAATTATTTTACATATCTGTCATAAAAACTGCCCTTGTGTATTTAATATCACACTGTTAAACTGTCTGGATCAAAATTGTTTTAAAAATATCAATATGATTAATAGACAATACAATATACATTGACATGCCATAGGAAAGATAATTTCAAACAAGATTATGGTTTAAAAGACAAAAGACTCATTTATGATTAGTGAAAGCCTGTTCTTAGCTATGAAGCCTGGGGATGATATAAATGACTCAAAATCACAGAATCATTGGAGTCTTAACTGCAGATACCTGGGGCCCCGAGTGGCCGAGTGGTCTAAAGCGCTGTCCGTTACGGATCACTGCCATCTCACCTCTGTCTGCATGAGTTCGAGTCTAGGATTCGGCGAATGTCGATATGTGAGAAAGCTTGCCAGTAGCTTCTTGTGGGTCGGTGGTTCTTTCCAGTGATTACCCGGTTTCTTCCTCCACCATTAATACTGGCCGCCATGAATAGTCTATCGTGTGCTGAAAAATGGCGTTAAGCTCAACAACAACAACAAAAAGCAGATACCTCATGCCAACTGGTGAGCTTAGCATTTCATTGATCCCACCTGCTGTGGATAAAAAGACTGGCAAGCAGGTCATGCATGTAAGCTGAGTTAGTCAAGCTCTATACAGTGTTTCAAAGGGCAACTTGTTCACCATGTCAGAGCTCATGGTAGAGTTCATATGGATGAAGGGTACAGACCTTCAATTGAGGCAAGTTGATTTTGGCTAGATGGGCCATTGTTCTTGCCTATGCCTTCCCTTTCATGATGGAAAGCATATTTGAAATCATTTAAGTCATTGTTCTGGCCTATGCCTTCCCTTTCAAGATGGAAAACATATTTGAAATCATTTAAGTCATTGTTCTGGCCTATGCCTTCCCTTTCATGATGGAAAACATATTTGAAATCAATTAAGTCATTGTTTTGGCCTATGCCTTCCCTTTCAAGATGGAAAACATATTTGAAATCAATTAAGTTGTTGTTCTGGCCTATGCCTTCCCTTTCAAGAGGGAAAACATATTTGAAATCATTTAAGTCATTGTTCTGGCCTATGCCTTCCCTTTCATGATGGAAAACATATTTGAAATCAATTAAGTCATTGTTCTGGCCTATGGTCTTTTTCTCTCTGAGGAGGCAACTGGAGCAAGAAACAGGACTGAAAACAGTCCTTATCATACAATGTCTTGTCATCACTTGCTCTGGGAAATAGGGCTCTTGCTGAGTAACATTTTAACTTCATAAACATTATATAGGTTCACACTGGTACACTACTGTCTCACAATTCATATTGGTACTGATTTTCCTATAGCTAGTGTTGTTCTGATTATCAAATATAATCGATGATCAGTTGGTTGAGCAAACCAATAAGATAATTGCTTGTGAAACTCTATAACCTATTGTATGAAAAGGGAGACTACTTCTTTTAAGATGCATGCAAAATGCAATGATTAGTAAAACTCCTGGACAAATGTTAAGCTGTATAGGACTTCCAATCTACTTCCAAACTAAATTATTTATTCCCTTTACTATGAAAAAATATAAAACATACCATACTCTGCAGTTGCAATTGCAATAAGAACATATAGTTATGATAATATGATTTTGCTGTTAAACTGTAGAGTTAAATTGTTTTAAAAATATGATTATTTGTTCAGTTTAATCCTTTTCTAGCATTTGTAAATAATAAGAAAACCATGTACTTCTTTTCTTTAAATGATAGACACATCATATGTATAAATGATAAGGCTTGGGGGGGATTTTGGGGGTGGGGTGGGGTTGGGATAGCAACAATTTTTCAGTTACATAAAACTGATCAGCCATTATGAAGCTTTTTTCATTTAACAGAGTTGTAGAACCAAAATACATATTAGAAGAAAATTAATATTTTTTATTAAAGTACAAATGTTATTAAAAGTGATTACTCCAGTACATTTATTAACATTTTGAACTCAAGCAAAGATATAATTGCACAAGAAACAAAAAGTAAAATTTGCTCTTAATAACCAATTTTAATTGATCATCAGTTGGTTAAGTGGAATCGATTATCGATTATGAAATTGTGACCGATTCCCATCACTACCTATAGTAGCATTTCAACCTTATTTGTTTGTGGAAGTATTTTTGTTTACTCAAAATATTACTTGGTATTGTGAAGAACACCACAACACCATAACCAGTAAAAAAAAACATGATAGTAAATCATTGTCGATTAATCCTAGCCAGATCTTATACACAATAAGCAGGAAAAAAAGTGCTCTGAGTTTTATATGCCACAAAGGTGGTAAAACTGATAAATCATTAGCAGTAGTAATCTTGCCATATGCAAGCATCAACATCTCCCATCAGTGAAAAGCTGGTCATTACTTATCCATAAACTGCAAAACTCATCTCCTAACTGGCCATACACACAGCACTACCAATTTTCTTTTCCAATATTAGTAAAAAAAAAAATAGTAAAATATATTATTCTTGATAATAGAACTGACCGATTTGATATCAACTTGTATTGATGCATATTCCATTTATATCACAATACAATTTCAGCTGGAACTAGTCACACCTAGGGCTTTACCATTTAGTATACTGTATAGGATCATTCTCACTTTTGTTGTCCCTCTTGGAAAACAGGAACTGGCCTATGGGTTGTTGAGGATGTTTACTTCTGTTGGTTGAAATGTGATGGTAGTTGAAAAATGTCAACGTCAGTTAAAAGAAGGATATGTTTCTTTGATGAAACAAATTAAAAATTGTTTCCATCAACATTCGTGTTTATCTTTGTTATAGAAACAATTTCCAATTGAACTAACATTGTCATTCCTCAACCAGCTTAAATGTATGATGATGGAACTTGAAAACGTATTCACATGCTTGTGTCAGAATTTGATTTAAAAAGGAAATATGGAAAAAGACATCAAAGAACAGTCCAACTAAAGCAAAAAGACTTTAACCTGTGGAAAATTGTCAACATGGATTGCTAAGTGCATGATATTTCTGAAGATGTGGCAACAATTTTACCCATCAGTCAACTAGAGAACAGGCTCCACAATGCTGTTTAATTTGAAAGTAAGACATTAAACATAAATATCAGGGTGGATGTCTTACAAATCTACAACATGGGGTAACTCATGACTGGTGCCGAAGTACAGTCATGGCTATGAAGGCATACATCACCATAGCCAGTACTGAGGTCTATATGCAGTGATGGTTTGTCCAAGACTTGTCCATATTGTTTGCTGGACCACTGTCTTGTCAATCCAGTTAAACTGTCTGGTCATATCTGCCATCCATCTTTTCACACCATTGGATCCATTCATCCCTAACACTAATTAAAAGACACAAATTGAAGGTATATGTGATGCCTATTAAAACTGCAATCTAGCACAGCACTGGCAGATGTTGTAACTGAAGAAATTTGGCATCACTCCCTCTAACCAAGAGGAGACCATCTCCCACATGCTGATGACTTTTAGTACATTTATTATTAAACAACCAAAAGACATGGTTACTATTTTTTTTTAACTTGAGAGGACTTGATTTGTGAGGTAATGGATATTTTATAATTTAGATAATTTTAAAAATTCAATTATGTTCAATAATTCACTTCTGTCTGATGAGAGAACTCATTTGCCATGTTCACTCACAAGTTCAGTGATCAAACACATGTGAATTAATGAACATAATCACCATGTAAACATTATCGTTTATTTCAAGTAGAGTATATATAGTTATTTGCAGCTTCTTCCAAAAAGAGGATTTATGTGGTTTTATAATGACCTTATTAGTATAAAATAACCCAAAATTCAAGCAATAATTTTGATCTTACATGTGAAACATCATGTCATGACATCAAACATTGAAGATTTATGTGTAATTTAACCAGCATCCAAATATATGCCACTGGTTATACTAAAAAAAAATGGTGAATTTGATCAGATTATCACTATCTCACATTAGTGCTCATTTCAGATTTATGAAATGAATATTGACTGGTTCTCGGCAACTCACCTCTTATAGGATACCTATTCACGACAAAAAACTTCCAACACAAAATATGTATTGGCAAGATATGTTTTTTAATATTTACCTGAAAATATTTGTGTCTGAGTAACTACTGCAATATCAGATTGACATGGAAGGAATGACAATGACAATGTCGTGTTGCCATGTGCGGTTATAGTAGTTACCCTGCCAGATGTGGCTACTCCAGCTTGGCATAAGCTGTATTTCAACTTCACAATGGTCTTTGTCATATTCTGGAAGATGTGATGACTTGTTCAAGTCACACATTTTCAGTACCAACTACTGCAAAATGGGTGTCATTTTTTATAATATGATTCACATACAATTATTCAGTTTATTAAACTCCTGTACGATCAATAATCCTTGAAGAACATTATATGCATGACCCAATACATACATAAATGCAAAATCAGTACATGGATATTTTTAGATGAGGTCAACCCATAAGTAAGAACCAGTAAAAAGCAGATTGATTTTTGCATGACATTACGTCACAATATAAACACCATGCTATTGTCACAATACCAACACCATATGTTGTATAAATTTGCTCCATCCTGCACTGAAAACAATTAGACCTAACACCCTCTTCTCTTTACACAATTTAGTAAATGGCTGCCATTGTACATGTTCATGAATGCTAATTTTCATCTATACATTTTGTGATGACAACTGTGTGTATATGTGTAAGTGTGATTATGATTTTTAACGTAGATTTAACAATTTTTCAGTCATATCACTATGATGTCTGCAGTGTGGCAGTTTATAGTGATGTCTAGCACTGGGGCATCAAGCCGTAGACATGTAGCATGATGTCCCACTGTCATATTATCCTGACACCGGGCTGACCAGTCCTAACACTAACCTCTTAATGCTGAGCGCCAAGCATGGAAGTACCATTTTTGTAAGTCTTTGGTATAACTCAACCAGGGTTCAAACCCACATCCTCCCGCATCCAAGGCAGTTGCTCTAACCACCAGGCTACCGGATCGGTTGTGATGACAACAAAAATACTAAATATTCACCAATCAGAATATATGGACTATGGTCAAACCAAATTAGTAATAAATCTTAAAACAAAATTTATTTACAATCAGTGAATATGCCAAAATGACCACATTGACAAACACTTAGCAGCCAACACTAGATTGTAGCTGATGTATGCAATCAGGACAAATGGCATCTCGTTCAGCATCTAAAATAATGATCTGAAATTAATTGGGAAAACACTCTGCCACTTTCTTCAGAACCAATAGATAATAAAATATAAACAATAAATTTGTTACTGAATGTTAAACAATAAAAACTAAATCATACAATGCTTCTTTTAACAGTTGCACCATTAGTCATGCTGACAGGTGCAAAACTAAGATATACTGATTAAAAAATTGATTTTGTTAACTTCCCCCCACATGCAATCAACTTTTTCATATACAAAACAATTTATCTATTTTACTGAACATAATGTTTTATAATAGTAAAGTGTTTGCTAAAATTCACCCCACCCTTCCCTGAGCTGATTTTCTTATCAGAAATCCTTACACCATAAAATCAAAAGCAATATGCCTTACAATTTGATTTTGTCCTGAAGCTATTTCAGCTACCTCTCCCCAGCCAATGGGAACCGAATCTTGGCATACAACTGGTTCCCAACCATACACCTTCATCAAATTGCTGCTGCCTCCAAATATACACATCCCATCTGGATGGAAATATAAACATCTGCAATACAAAGCAAAGTCATGTTAAATTAACTGCTTGAACAAAATTTTCATCATTCAAATAGAATATGGTTACCCGTTACATTTTAACATCAAAAATTCTTTTTCTTTTTCTGGATTTAACAATTAACAAAAACAAACACCAGAAAGTAATTGAATCTATCATATATAGATAAATTAGACTGTTTACAACATTAAACAGGTTCAAAATTTAAGAAGACTCAAGCACTGTGAATGGCACATTATATGCCATATTAAATCTGGATCAGGATTTAACGGCACCGATTCCAAAAATGCTTTCTATTAAAATTGGTCTAATTCTGTTTTTTAAAGAGTTTTTATTTGTTTGTTTGTGATAGCAGCCATATCTCACAATGAATCAGTATCATATGTACAAAGTACTTTCTGCCAGCAGCATGTGTTTTATCAAATATGGTCAAATTTTACCAAGTGGTTCTTTTTAATAATTTGTATATTTGTTTCTTCAGTCATGATGAACATATTTCATGGCAGACTGGTATCATCTAACTTCCAAGGTATTAATGAAGGGTAACTTTATGCAAAATAGAAATAAATTCTGCCATGTAGTTTTTCTGAAAGAGGCTGATTAAAGGTTTGCCTGTTATCCAGGTATTCTCTGAGATATGTAAACAGTAACATATGTAAACTCATATTATATAAAACCGTAAACATGCAGTTTTCCGATCTTTGAATCAGGTGCACCTGCAGTATCTAGTTCCACTTCTTTTGTGTAATGCGTAAATCATTTCTGTTACATTTTTCATAACCTTAATGATTTTATTGTTTCCTTAAAGTTACCATTCACCATGATGTCAAAGTCATATGTACCCTAGTAAAACTCAAGTAAAAATAATGACAAGTAGCAGTTCCAGAAATGTAACCCTTAAGTATCTCTAGGAGTATGTATTAGCGATGGCAGTCATGTCTGATGACTTCCGAGCACAATTTGAACAAATTTTGAAGGAAATAACATCTGAATTCTTCCTTTAAAATTTTGATGCACACTTGGTCAAGTAGTTGTGTTTATCAAAGCTGAAAATTGCAAATTTGTACACAAGACAGATGGTCCAATAAGAATTATTCTTGATGCATACCAGACAATGGACCAAACCATACAAGACCCATTAGACTCATGCACAGTGAGCTGAAAGTATCAACGCAAACGCATGGAGCCAATTCTTTAAAATTAACAGTCATAAAATACCTTGTTGGTGTAGCTTCCATGTCTGTTGCACATGATATCTCAAATGTCTCCAGATCCCAGAATCGGATTATTCTGAAACATACGAAAAATGCTGACAGTTACTGCAAATTGTAAGTGAATCAGTTACTATCCAGGAGTACATGATTTTTAAATAGTCACATTTTCCTGCTACAAAGATTACAAAGAATTACACTGTCCAATCAATGTTTCAAGAGCTTTCAAGTAGTGGTACAAAGGTTAAGCTGTTTACACCTTTTTTCAAGTGATGTAGGAAATAATGAAATGAATCTATTATTGTACTTATTACCATATAAACTCACGAGTCCAACTGCAAATTGCACAAACCCTGATTAGCCGACACAATGATCTGAAAGATTTGGGTCTGTGCAGTTTGTTAGGAGCAATCGGTAGAACACAGACTCTGATCTGTAGGTATGATATGTAGGTACATTATGCTATGGCAGATCGAGATCATTGTTCTTTTGCAGTTTGATCTGACTTATAAATGAGAATATTTGGTATCACAATAACAGTTAAATTCTGCATAATACACAAAATTGTCACATGAAAAAAGCAAATTCAATAATTATCTGTCCCATACCTACTGTTGCAAAGTCACCAAAATGGAAAATAATATAGCTGCATGCCTATGTCTAAAAGATTACAACAATAATACAGGCAAAGGGAAGAAATTTATCTGTGAGACTGACATTGAACAAAATCCTTGATTGTGACTGATATTGATATGCCAACAATGAAGAAACACCAGTATCAAGATCATCTCTTAAAATCAAACTGTTTTTAAATGTGTGTGCGTGTGTGTACTTGACCTTGAAGATGGGATCCTAAACTGGAATGTAACTCATCTACTGACAATATACACATGTATCAATTTCATTCATTTATCTTAACAAAACTGATTTCTGAAAATTCTTCATGTTAATGTATGTTGCAACTGCAGGCAGTGATACTTTGTAATCAATCCAGGTAAAACCACAATTAAGTTGCTAGTAGTTCTATATCTGTAATTATACTGAATACATACAACAATCATAATTCTCATAAAATTCATATTATTTTATTTAAAAGACATAAACATAACTAGACAGTGGCTATCACTTCTTAACAGAAATTCAAAAATGATAATGCCTTTATTCTCAAACCAAAGAAAAGACTTTCTTTTTTCCAATCTTTTTTCAGGGCCCCGAGTGGCCAAGTGGTCTAAAGCGCTCTCTGTTACGGATCATTGCAATCTCACCTCTGTCTGCGTGGGTTCGAGTCTAAGATTCGATGAATGTGGATTTGTGAGAAAGTTTGCCAGTATCTTCTCATGGGTATGTGGTTCTTTCCGCAAATTTCCCGGTTTCTTCCTCCACCCGCTGCCATATATAGCCTATTGTGTGCTTCCTCCACTGGCTGCCATGTATAGCCTATTGTGTGCTGAAAAATGGTGTTAAGTCCCACAACAACAACAACCAATCTTTTTTCATCTTTATCCTTTGTAATTTTTTGCTACATGCAGGTGAAGATATTTCAAAAAAGTATTTTCCTATTTTCTAGATGTGAATGACTTAAAACATAAAATTTCATGGTTTATTTGAAAAATACATTTTAGTTGATACCGAATTTATTAATGTCATAAAAAATTGGGCAAGATATTGAATTACAATATACATATGTCTATAAAACATTATACAATCAATCACTTCCACACCCAAGCAAACAGGTTATCCCCTTTGCAGTAATTAAATTGATTAGGTAAGTTATTAACTGCAAACGCTTAGTTTAAATACAAAGATCTGATGTTTAACTTCTATTATGTGCAGAAGCAACAAGTTTAATTTCACTGCTGTAATCAAGACCACAATTAGCTTCTTTCCCATGTTCTTACAAGGTTTTTTGCAGAAAACCCAGGGGTCACACTATCAGGCGAAGTGGGCGAAAAAGTCGCCTAAGAATTGTAAACTAAGCATTTTTCTGTTAGGAAAGCGAAAATTACTTCACACTCGATTTTTCAAACATAAAATGGCTGCATATTATGGCTTCTGAGATGTCCATTCGCAGTAGCCAGCAAGTTCTGGCACTATTGTAATCCAAGGTAAAATGCATCAATATATAAATAGTAATTTGCTTTTAAAAATGTGAAGTGTTTTCTTATGTATTTCTTGATTTTATAAATGGAGATTTTAATGGCCGTATTTGGATATTTTCTTGATAAAATCAGTTTGAAACTGTAAACGAAGGTGAAATGGCAGACATCACTACGTATACCACATAATTAAACTGTCTGTATTCGTAAATAATTGGGCAAATAGATTCAGGAAAATATATAATATAATGAAAACAAAGTTTAAATATTGTCATAGGAGATTTAGCCAAAATATTTAATAATATAGGTCAAAAACACGTGACAATCTCTGTTGTGGAATTCAAAACAATGCTGCAAGGTCAAGGTTGTTTCTGACCTACCGTAATTAATTTTCATAAAATTACAAGAAATATATAGTAGTGAAGCAAATACTATTTAACAGACTTATATCGTTAATACCAGTTGGTAGACAAATAATTCAACCATAATTATGAAGTCCGATTATAGAATTTGTTGCAACAAAGCAAGAAATCAATAGTTTTATTAAGAAAAACCCTCTTTCTAAAAACAGACGCACTTGCTTGGTGCAATACATGTTTTTGGATGTTTCGGTTCTAGAGAAAAAGGGCCCAGTTTTTTTTATCTTTTTACTTTAGTACTTCTGTGTGTTGTCTATAAATAGTTACAGTAATAAGGAGATCACGATGAAGAGTATGTTTTGAAGTTGCTTGTGAATTTATTCCTATGTACATGAATTAGGGGTTGTTTCAAAGAATGCTAGAAATCTTTTTAGACTGCAATTTTACACAAAACTTGTACAAAATAATTAAGTATTAGTTTATTAAGCATTTTTACCAACTTGAAATTACAAGACTCTAATCTTGTTCTTGATTTCAGTTAAAATTAATTACAATGTATAGCTTCTGCTGTGCCTTTTAAGTCATTGCCAATTCACAAGTATCTCAATCCAAACACATATACACTACAAGTATGTTGATGTTGTTGTTATAGGGTTTAACACCATTTTTCAGCACAAGATAGGCTATACATGGTGGCCAGTATTAATGGTGGAGGAAAAACTCTGGAAAACCCCGGGAAGAACCACTGACCCACAAGCAGCTACCGGCTAGCTTTCCCACTTATCCACCTTAACCGAGTCTTGACTCGAACTCACACAGACAGAGGTGAGATGGCAGTAATCCGAAACGGTCAGCGCTTTAGACCACTCGGCCCCCACTACAAGTATGAATAGAATGGGTATTAATATAATAATTTTTATAAATGTACAAAAGGGGTTGATAAGAAACATAACATTTTTAAACTTTAAAATAATGCATTGTCTAAAACTGTTAAAAGCATACAGAGAAATGGAGCACATAAATAAGAAAATGCAGCTACATATATATATATATATATATATATATATATATATATATATATATATATATTGCATTTCTTGCTTTGGTCTCACTTCTCCCAGTTTAGCTTCCACTTCTCCCTGTTTAGTTCCCATTTCTCCCTGTTCTGACCAATAGGAGAAATCACTTCTCCCTACAATTTCAGTTTAGCTTGACCCATGAAACCACCATGTTGATATCATTTTCTATCTAGGAAGAGAGAAACAAAAAAAAATCTTCCAAATGGCTGCTGTATCAGCCATATTGGAGGTCAACTCAGCACAAGTTTCATTAGGACAAAGAAGACAACATAAAAAATCTGGATAAAGCCTCATGCTGATGTGACTTTCTGTTTAGTGGTAATAATATTTTTAAAATGGCTGCTATGGTGTTCATTTTTAATATCGGAATGGCACCATTCTGATTTCGAATCAAATTCATAATTATAAGACTTTTGGTGTAAATTGCATCGAGGAGGAATATTGAGAAGATTTTCATGATGGCCACCATACTGGAGTTCACAATTTTTATTTAGGAATTTCAAGACGGCTGCAATGGTGGCCATGCTAGGTGTCTGCAGGACACCATTTTAATTTACAATCAAGTAAACCTATGGATAAATTTTGTACAGTTTAGAGGCAAACCTTCTGATAGTTTAGGAGAAGCAACAGTAACAAACTTGTGCTTTCAGATGGACAAATAACATGTCATTCTATAAGCACTTGTGGTCTATGACCAGTAAAGCTAAAACAGAAAGAAATGGAAGATTTTATTATTGCCGGGGGAAATGGAAAGTAAAGAAATCTATCAAACAATCACCCTCACACCCCCTACACACATATATAGGTCATATTCATTCTAAAGTGAATCAAGATAAGATATCAGTTCTAGGTCATTTGATCAACATTTAACTTCACGGCTCCTGCAAAAGAACATGTTGACCGCAAAACAACTTGGATGGGAGATAGCAAAGAAAAACTATTAAAGATGAAAAATAAATGAAAAGAAGAGGAAAAAAAAAAAATTTAAGCCCATGAAACTTCATACCTATCTGCACATCCTGAAGCCAAAAGCAACTCATTCGGGTGAAATTCATTTACATACACTGCTGATCCACCAGGGTGCTTCAATTCAGCTATCTGTTTTCCAGCTGTTAGATCCCAAATCTGAAAATATTTTTAAAATACTCAGTCTGAACTGTAGCTGTTATTTTAACAAGCTCAATGGATGGACAGATGAACAAATAACAAATAGAGGTGCATATAATATGTTTCATACTTTTCACAATAAAACAAAGGGAAACAATAATTTACCTAAATTAATTTCTATACCCAATCTAAAAAACAATGATATCAATTTACGTAATAAAAGTATCAACCCTAATATGAGAGTATTGGAAGTCTGTGTTAGACCTTTTAAGTTGTTCTGATTATAATGGCACATTACATGCTTAAACAGGTTTTATGTCATAAATTACCATAAAGACAGGAAAGGACCAAGAACACTCTAGTTGTATAATAGAAACTAATATGTTACAAATCACCGGAAAAGAATTGAAAGAACTGAAACTAATGGTATATGGCTTCAACTTCCACAAAATTTATCTTCGGTTTATTTGTTACGAAAAATTGCGATCTTTGTGTACAATGGTGTGATTAGTGAGCAGGTTCTGCAAATCTGGACATTTATGCCAAATTCTGGATGGGAATTTCTGTATCCCATACTATCTTCTGGTCCATGACCATTAAAACTTAAAATGGGTAGTGATATAGTTCTCAGTATTTTAAACATGTAGCACCAGAGCAGGTAAAGAACCTGGCAGGTGTCAGTGTAAACCAACACATGGACATGAAATGAGGCATATCCTAAATAACAGTGAATGGACTGGATGCTCATCAACCGTTACAGATTCTACACCTGTGATTATCATAAGTTTATTCTATTACCAGTGAGTAGTGTGCAGCATGGTGGTAAATAGCAGTGCCTTTATAAATAATTATAAATTATAAATAATTATTACATAATAATTATAAGGCAGCCAAATTCAATGGCAATCATCATTTAGAAAATATAACTTAAAATTTACATGAACAATAGTAAAAGAGGGTCCCAGTAGCACCCACAGTGGATATCTGATTGTCATTTAGGACCAACTAGATCTTGGGATAAATGTGTATAATTTCCTGGCCATCCTCCAAGCAGTTCAGAAGGAGTAGCAATAACACATTTATGCTAACAGATGGACAATGGATGGCAGACAAACATACTCAACTCTCAACACAAATAATCGCTTGTCACTATGGGTGAAAGACATGATATACAAATTATTTATTATAATTGTTTCTATTTTTTTATGTCAACATTACTTTAAAGTACCAGAAATTCAAATCTCTATATACAGAAACATTAAATTTCATAAATATATAAATGATTTTGTTTTTTTTTATAAGGATGTAGGAACAAGCATTACTGAGATCTATTCTTGATGTGCAAATCAGTACTGATGAAAACCATCAGCGAAAACTCTACTTTCTCCAATAACCTTTTCAGTTGTGGGATTATTTAGCAGAAGTTTTTTTTTTTTTGCGTGGAGTTAAAGTCTGAAATCTGTAGCAAACACACTCATAAATAAATCTGCAACTAAAACTACGTCATTATATATTTTAAAAAAATTAATCTGCTTCCAAGCCTAAATGAAACACCATAAAGTTTTCTATCCCATTAGTTGGCATGTCAGTTTAAATCCATTTACTGATGGCACATACAGCTTAAAATAACTATATGTTCATTAACAAAAATTCTTGTAACTGTACATGCAAAAGAATTAAAACCTGCAGGGTTTTAAAAGTTTCTAAACATAATTTTGTTATCTCTAATATGGATCATTTACTACAAATCTGAAGTGTGTGTTATGTTTTTTTTATATCTTTTTTAAAAACAAGAACCAAAACGCATGGCACATTATTTAGTGAGATTATACAGTATATATGCACAACTACAAACAATAACAACCTCGATCTGGCATTGCATAATGTGCCAGCAGGTCAGAGTCTGTGTTATTTGTTCTATTGCTTACTCCAAACAAACTGCATAGACCCAGATCTGTTGGTACATTGTGATGGCAGATCTGGGTCTCTGCAGTTTTCAGTTGAACACAACTTATAAGTGATACAGTAACCATCATGAAAAACGAAGCTTAAATTCAGAATTTTACAACACCAACCCTCTCCCAAAACAATTCAAGGTACTTCACTGTTTTGACAGTCAAAACTAACATAAGGTTTAAGAAAGTTTCTGCCATTACAGTTGCTAAAAATTTTTACCACCATCTGAAGGTGCACAATTGCTGGATGACACAATGGGAAGTGTATCAAGTGTAAATGGATGCAAGTGAATCAAGCATCTCAAAACAACAAATAGCAAGCATTTGGATACATTTGAGTCTCTACTGTTGTTTTATGATGCAATACAAATAGGTGAATTTGCTATTAAGAATTTGTCTTCTAAGCAGAGAAAACTGGTACAAATGTAAGTTTTATTTTTGATTTTTAATGTAGCTTTAACAATTTTTCAGTCAAATAGCTACAAAGTCTGAAATGTTGCAGTTTATAGTGATGTCTGGCACTGGGGCATTATGCCACAGACATGCAGTCACCAAGTCATATTATCATGACACAAGGCCAACCAGTCCTAACACTAATCTTTCAATGCTAAGAACCAAGTGAAGCATCTGTTAGTAAAATTTTTATAAGTCTCTGGTAAGACTCGGCCAGCGTTCAAACCCATGAGCTCCCACATCTGAGGTGGACTCTCTGACTACTTAGGCCACCAGCGCAGTCAAGTCAAAGTGGAGCAATTATTACAATTCCTATAAAAATGTGAACAAGTGCCCACTTCTAACTCACCCTGACAACACCATCTTCACCTGCAGAAGAAATCCACCTGCCATCTGGACTGAACCGTAAGCAGTTAACACAGTTTGTATGACCCTGAAAAATACAGACAAATGTAATGGTGACTTTAATGCTTGAGATCATACAAATCAATATTTGAACATGGTTCTCACTTACTTATGGATGAGATTCAATATTTAACAAATATATCTGACTGTGATCAACTGGATTTATAACTGCCTTAAGAACAAAGATATCAGGGCAGCCATCAAATTTTAGTAGAAATCTGTCTTTGTGTGTGTGTGTGTGTGTGTGTGTGTGTGTGTGTGTCTATCTATCTATCTATCTATCTATCTATCTATCTATCTATCTATCTATCTATCTATCTATCTATCTATCTATCTATCTATCTATCTATCTATATATATATATATATATATATATATATATATATATATATATATATATATATATGTGTGTGTGTGTGTCATTCAAAGCAATGGACAATTTATTTTAGTAAACAAGAAAAAATTATAGAAAAGTTTTATCATTTGATTTGTACCTGGTTGCATGGTCTGTTATATGCCCAACTTCCCCGCTGAATCTGGTTAAAATTTAACAAAAGTCCAGAAATGGTACATTATATACCTGCCACATGATGAATATTAATATTATTATTATTTTTTTATTTATTATTCCTCTTTTACGTAAAATTCTTTTTCATTGGTCTGATGTTAGATCTCTTGACTTTAATATCAAAAAAGTGTTCCTTGTTTTACAGTCATTCCCAGAATCTGGTCAAGGCAAAAAGATTCAGAACTAAAGTTATTTTGTAGAAACCATTTTTCTTTATCTTGGGAACCCTGATTTATCAACCCCAAAAATGTAAGTTTGCATTTATGTCTCAAATTTCACAATCAAAAAAGTCTAGTCAAGGCTGGTTACATTGAACTAGATTTATTCAATGATTATTGTTTTCTTTCTTGAAATCCAAATGACCCTGACATGTGATCTTTCAACCCCAAATCAATAGGGGACTTCCTTGTTTTAAACTGCAAGCCATGTGAAAAGTTTAGTCAAGGCATTCTTTTACAGAATTTATGCACTTGCATGAAAATTGTTTTTTCTTCTTAGAGTCCTAGTTAACTCAGTTGTTGACCACAAAATGATGCGATTTCTTTGTCCTATATGCAAGAAGTCCACATTGTTTTGTTTAATTGATCAGTAGGTAATAAAGAACCCAAGAAATACAGAAACTAATTGTTAACTTACAGTCACAATCATCTTGATCTTGGACCTGTTCAAACCTGCCAACCCTAAAAAATCTCAGCAAAACAGTTGGTACTTTTTTCCATTAAGACCAATATTCAATAACGTGTAATGAAATCTGATGTACCTCTATTGATGACTTGGGAAACATGCATCTGAATGGTGAAGCCAAAATTATGTTCAACCAAGAAATTTAAAAAGTACGCTTAGGCTGCAATGATCTCCATTCTGTTTAACCCTTTCATCACTAAGTAACTTTGTAGGCATAGAGTCCTCAACACTAAGTAACTTTGGAGTTGTAAAGCAAAATGACTTCTGGCTGGATTAGGTGTCAAAATCAAGGTTAAAAATCAAATTTTATGACTAATTCATTAAAATGTGCATATCTATTACAACTGTTAAAATGCAGGTGCAAACAGGTAACACAACAGGTAAAATACAAGTAATTATTTTATTACCTCTTAGAAAACTTAGAAAGTTCTCAAAACTTGTTCAATTGACCCTAGATGTACTAGTGAATAATCAAAGTAGCAACACAAGTCTTTCTTTCATGGTGTCCATAATATATAAAATTCTATAAAATGAACCAAAATGATCTCCAAGGTGAGATCTGTCCACACACCAATATCGCTCGGCCACGTTTGATTGTCGCATTTAAGTTCGTTAAACGGACAATTTTTCCAAAAACTTCATCTGAATAGAATATGTGAAAATATTCCGAAGCTTTCCTGGAATCATCTAACACTCGGGTGTGCCTAATTCTGTCAGAAAACTGAAACAAATCTCTTTGGTTTTCTGGCTTGGTCCAAACAAAACCACGTGCTGCGCACAATTCTTCTGGTTCAAAACCTTCAAAGTTTTCTTCATCGTCATCACTGTCACCCACAAGTGCATTGCATTGTCTCTCCAGACATCTTCTCTCATTTTCATCCAAATTTACCAGGTCGAAATTATTTAAATCCTCCGATAACCTCCTCTGAAATTTATTCAAACTCCGCCATTTTGGATACAAATTTCAGCATTCGGAAAACACGTTAAAAGTTCGTACTTTGTTCGATATTTCTAGTTGTATACAAGCTAAACTTACGAGTTCATCCAAATATAACATCTACATTACAAGAAGGAAGTTATTAGAGGTACCCCGAAAGTTATTTAGTCGGGTACTATAACGTTAAAGTAAAACTCTGCCCTAGATAGAAAACTCGGTCCATAGTGTTTGCAGACTTACTTCCCCTGGACCGATCTTTTGGTCTGTAGTGATGAAAGGGTTAAGAAACTGCAGTTCTAAACACAATGGATGTCAATGACTCCTTCACAGGTCTCTCAACTTAATATATTCCATCTATTCTGCTATAAGCAATACTCATATCAACACATGTTCCCAATACATATTAACTATCTTTCCTGGAGAAGGGTTTCCTACCAAGCACAACAAAAATCTGAATATTCCATTATATGCTTCTGTTCTGTCCGTATTAACTTTTCAAATGCAGACTGTTCCTTTTGCCTTCTAAATTATTTTGTTTATTTCTAGAGCTAAAATGTAAAAGCAAAAGCTTTATCTTGCAGCTGAGCAAATGAGGCACTCCTGTAAAGTCAGTCTGCTTCCCAGACCAACTCCATGGAATCTAATATCAAAGCCAATATATAAAAGACCAACCACAGACAAGCCATTATCCAGATCAGATAAAATATTTATAAGACAAAACAAATAATAACAACTGAACTGGAATCATTCAAGGTAGTCTTCAAATATAACCACCAAGTCTATTTATATATGTTTGAGTTTCAGCGAAGAAAACAAACTTCTTGAAAAAAATAAAAACAACAAAAAAAATCATGTTGAAATAACTATCTATACAAGTGAATCAATAACAAAACTTGCAATAATGCATTTTTTAATGCATTGATGCATATTTTTCATTCTGGACAAACTCTGATCAGGGATTGGACACATGACCTCCCGCATCCTATGTGGATGCACTAACCAGTAGGCCACCGGAGCGGTGTAGTAGTTTAGAACAAATGACAATAAACAACTACTAAAAGAGGTTAATAATAGTTGTACAGCAGATGAAGGAACAATGCATAAGTAAATAACTAATTAGACATAATCAAAAGTTAGTGAAAAGAAGCTCTTACCTTGTATGTGTAAATGCACCCTTTCCTCCTTATATCCCAAAGCTGAAAGCATAAAAAAAATCATTAGAAAAGACATGAGGATGTCTGAACATTTATCTGAAGAAAAAAAAAGTCAGTAGTTTTTTAATCTCTGAAAACTTAGCAGTTATTTACTGTGATGACCAACTAGCCAAACAAAAATCTGCAGTGAAAAATTCAGACATCAAAAATAGCAGTTGCTCTGCTCAGTTTTCATCCTCAACTAACTAGAAAACAATATTTACCTCAAGGTATGCAGTACCTATTATTGGTTGAAAAATGCTATGCATTGATGGAGTTTTGTAACAGAAACAAAAGATGATCTACAGTAAAAAATTCAATAACTCAAGCAGTGATTACTAATATATTTATTCAAAAGTCATATAATTGTAGTATACACATACTTTATGAAGACAACCGAATAACAAGTACAATTGTGAACTGTGTTCAAATTACTCAAAATAATTAATTTGAGGCATTTAGTCTGAAGCTTTCAGTGTACTGCTCTTGCCATAATAATAGTTCATGTTGCATGATGGCACATTCAATCAATTTAAACAATGGTACAGTTCGAATTCCAATGTCACATGCACATCTGAAATGATAATTCTTGATTTCTGTAGGAACACTCAAAGCCATATAATCAAATGCACCATGAACTTGTCAAAGTCACTAAACCATACAATGTATTTAAAATGCATGATTAAAACTCAGTAAATTTTGTCCTTTGTAATATTCACTAAATGCAGTCAAATTTTAAAAATGTAAGTAGTTTCAAAAAGCAAAATACACAATTTATTCAGTTTTTATCTAGTGCTCTGTGCATTCCCAAATAACATAATCAGTCCCTGTAAAACACCTTTCCAAGTCTGCTGCCTTAAAAAGTTAATGGTCAAACCAACAATAGTACCATGAAGAGTACATCACTTTATGCCCACTGTGCTCAATATACCTTTATGCAGGTAAGTGAAATTTGTGGACAAAAGCCATTTTTCTTCTTTTAATTACAGTCAGTCCCTGTAAAACACAAGGTCAATCAAACAATAATACTATACTATATGCCAGGGATCTCAAACTCAACCACCCGAGGGCCACAAGAATGCATTTTCGATGGCTCAAAGGCTGCACCACCTTTCTTATATCTTATGACACCTAGTAATGCCTATCATTTTGCAGGCCACAGGATATGCTTTGGTGGGCCACATGCGGCTTGCAGGCCATGTGTTTCATATTAAAATTACAAGAAAATTCTAAATTGCATCTATGGGTGAGTACTCCACATAAAAAGTGCCTTCCCTGGGTCCCATGTATGTTTTACTTGAACAGCCCTAAGTGAGATTTATATACATAAGCCATTTTTCTTCTTTCAATCTCAGTTACCTCCACTTTTGTCCTTTCCATCCCATAACTGATGGGTTTATCCCTAAGAATTGTGAGTCATCAAAAAAGTTTGGAATATGGATCTGTGTTGTATAACAAACTAAAATTATTGTGTGGAAACTGAGCTTTTGACCCCAAAAAACTGACACAATACTTCTGTACCCCAAGTGTAAGCCATACATATAAATTTGGTAAATGTGGATGGTGCACAACTGGATTTATTCTGCGGAAATAAAAATGGTAATAGATGGGTTGACAGATGGACATAATAACATAATACGCATGAAAAATCATAATTAAGCTCCACATTATGGCAGGCATATAAAAATCTGAGCCTGCAGCTCTTTGACTATTTGAAGATCTTCTGCACTGTGCAACAAGATGAAATACAGGCATAATAATTTTTAAGAATCTATATATTTGAGCACAGGGTCATCCAAAGCGAATTAACAGAGGTTAGGGTCTTTTCTAGGACATGCCATCAGGATTTATACCGATTTTTCAAAAATTGCAAGAAAAAGTCGTTGTAATGCATAAAAATGATGCAACCAAATCTACAAGCCCTATCAATATTTTGTTTATAATTCCTTCCTATGATTAGAAAATTTTCACTTTTTTAATTTCAAATCCCCTCTAGAACAAACACTGGAACAAATAAAAATAAAAGTGGATGAAACCTTTTATGATTAAAAACATTGATCTACCCTACTGCTGCATAAACAGATTTTAGTCAGAGTCTTTACTAAATCATTGTGATTGATTGTCGTAACAATAGTGTACAAACACTTGCCAAATTACAAAGACTAAAGTCTATAAAAGCAAAGAACAAAATGCAAAGCCTAGGAAAAGTAAGCACTACTTTAGTCACCTGTGTACTAAAATATCATGTGTAATAAACGGGTGCTTATTCATATGGAGTGTGCAGGAAAACATAGTGATAACAATAAAAACAATATTGCATTAAATCATGGAAAAGGGATGCATAAGTGTCTTTGTAAGGTATTATTGTATTTTGATGATGATCATAAAAATGTCTTCATTTATGAAGTTAGTTATGTTAATAAAATCGGTCTTTTCTAACTTCTTTTATTTGATTGCTCTGAAGTCTGCATTCTCTATCATCATGATGCAGAAAATGCATGTTACCATAACGACTTGTTTAGCAAGCACTGTTTACAAAGTTATTTATGAAAAACATGGGTTTACCATTTGATTTCTTACAGGACTGTATATAGAGCAAGGAAAATTCATTAAATAACATGTTTGTATTTAGTTTCCAGGGTACCATTTCAACAAACAGGTGGGATCGACCAAGTGGTTAAGTCACTAGCCTTTACAGATATCTGATACCTCCATCTGTATACATGGATTTGAGTCTTTGGGCTCGGTCAATGTACGACAAGAAAACTTGCCAGTGGCTTCTCGTGGGTTGGTGGTTCATCCCACGAATTCTGGGTTCTTCCACCACCAAATATAATGACTGCCATGTATAGTTATCATGCTGAAAAACATCACCAAACCCATAACAACAATAATAATGTCACTAAACAGATGCATGTGAGTGTTAACCTGACTTTGGAGCTGTCATAATATTAAGCAATACAGGGCATTAAAAGATGGGTAAATACTAAGAACTTATATTATTTTAAATGCATGATACCCACATTCCGGAGACACACTAGCTCCACTGGCAGAGTGTCTGACTCATAATCCCAGGATGGAATACCTGAATGCAATTAATTAGTGTGTTCTAGGGAAATGCCAACTCCCATTTTCTTGGCATGATACAGCTAATAATGCACTAAAATTGCCATTAAATTTAGCAATAACTAAAACATTTCTGTTGCTATCATGCTGCATTATACAAAACAGATTACTTCTCAATTCATAATGTGATGAACTAATTTCCTGGTTCCCTGGAGTTTGCACAAACGATATTCTACAGTAAATTTTTGTGAATAAAGTGTTTCCAGCATACATGCAAAATAAAATTTTCACATACTTAATCACACCAATTTAACACAAGTGCTTACTCACATGTTATGAATGACCCTACCAAATAACTTAAAATTACCTTGACATTACAGTCCATTGATCCAGAGGCAACATAGTCTCCATATGGGTGGAAGTCCAAACTTTTTACACTTGACTTGTGGCCAGTTAGTGTCCTCAATACTGTTGGTGAAAGAAAAACAATCTTGGATTAGAGTCAGCACTCCTTCATGTGCAGTACCCTCCAAGAGTTTACATACACAATGCTTTTGTCAAGAGTTTACATACACAATGCTTTTGTCATGAGTTTACATACACAATGTTTTTGTCAAGAGTTACATACACAAAACTTTTGTCAAGACTTTACATACACAATGCTTTTGTCAAGAGTTTACATACACAATGCTTTTGTCAAGAGTTTACACACACATTGCTTTTGTCAAGACTTTACATACACAATGCTTTTGTCAAGAGTTTACATACACAATGCTTTTGTCAAGAGTTTACATGCACAATGTTTTTGTCAAGAGTTTACATACACAATGTTTTTGTCAAGAGTTTACATACACAATGCTTTTGTCAATTTCATTTTTAGAACCAAAATAAATACTGCATTGAACATAATGTCTGCATTATGAACTTATTCAATTATCATTTTCATACATTTTCTTTGGTTCAAGTTCATCATAATAAGTGCACAAAGATGTCAAAAACTACATTTTCATTACATGTACATGCTATGTCTGGCTATGTTATGAACTCTTCACTCTGGTGATGCATTCTGTCTTACGATTCATTGTACGGAATAAAAACATTTGTAGAATCATTTCCTGAGATTGATTGAACTCAATAAAAAAAAATTATTAGGTGTAACAAGCCACCAGTATAACCCATGTTCATGTATAAGCTGACACCCCCCACACACACACAACTTGACTAGGTAAAAAATAGAAAAATTGCATGACCCAAACATAAGCAGACACATAAGTTTAAGACTACATCACAAAATGCAAAAAGTGAGTTATAAATACAAGTACAATCATTTACGCAAATCACATTTCTAAAAAAGATATTATGGTCAAACTTAACGAAAATGAAAGTAAGAAATCTAATTTATATGTTGAAATAAAAACAATTTATCTTCAAAAATTATGACTGGGGGCAGCTTTGATTCATCAGCTAAACAGGCCAAAACAACAGTGAATTGTGTGTTTCATGGCTGGTCATTTTTATCAGAATACTTTTCTCACCAACAGCATTGATTGTTTTATTGCCTGGCAAGTCAATGTCAATGGCATCTCATCCATATTTCTGATTTGTGATAGTTTGAATGAGAAATCCATTCTGCATTTAAAAATGAACTGCTTTTTAGCTATCTTTGTTTGCTGCCCGAGGCTGAAACCATGCCAGTTCATAAAACGAAAACACTAACCAACTGATGCAACAAATTTGGAATCTGCCATCTTGTATTTGTAATCTTTCACCATCTGCATAGCATGCAGATGGACTGCAATTCATGTGACAACATATCCATAATGTCGATACTGAGTTCTTTCTCCAATTCAAGGAATGAGGCAATCCCAGTCGGACAAGCCTTCTTAGTTTTTGGCATTTCTTCCAATGCTTCTTTGCTTTTCTGCCATTCTCATACTTGCTTTTTGTTCACACAAGATTCATGTGCTGCAGTACAGTTGTTATTTGCTTCTGCATATTCAATTACTTTAAGTTTGAATGCTGCATCATAAGCAGAACACTTTATTTTACTTCCAACACTATTCATTTTATCTGATTGAATATTAACTTCATGAAAAGATAAAACTGAAATATTGTTTTGATTGTGGTAGTATCTTATTTATACTGTAACCAGTAATTTTTCCCATGGATGATTGGTTATCAATTTGTATTGGATAATTATTGATCATTGTTGTGGGAGGGCAGGTTTTTTTAATTTTTTTTTTAAATTTTTAAATTTTCAGACTTAGACCTTGGCCCACAGATAAGTCACCCCCCCCTTTCTTCAAGGCTTTTTTCCCACCATATTCTTCAGCGAGTATATATGGTATTTATGCTGAGTATGCAAGGGGGGAGGGGAACAGATTAGCAGCCACTTTCCACACACAAGTCCTGCCTTTTTTGAGACGTGTGCACATGATGGATATTAATTTTAGATGCATGTGCTTGTTAAGGCATGCATTAGTATCCAACTGTCAGCTATTTTAAACAAAAAGCAAAACAAATCAAGACTACTATGAGAGGTAAATTGTATGTTCACATTGTTATCTGATAGTCCTATGTGTAGGAACCTGTAGGATATTGCTAAGTTAAGAGAGTATTGATAAATGGGACTCAGTGACCTGGATCTTTGGTCAAGGTATACAGTGAGGAACTTTAACCATCACGCACAAACCATCATTTCCTGAATAGACTTGCCATGACATCATTCTAAACATTTCTTTGTTATGCTAGCTAAAAAGCTTGGTCTAGAAACTTGCTTGGAATGAAAATTATTTTACAAAAAGCACTTATTTTTGAGACACAATCATCTTTGACCATTTAACCCTAAAATCAATACACATCTTCCATACCTTAAGTGGAACTTCTCTGTGTTCATGGTCAAAAACAAAAGTGAAAATGCATAAAGTATTTTCTTCTCTCAGACCTTGACCATTGGATTCCAAAATCAACAAGCGCTTTTCTTACCCTATGTGCAAGTCCTCCAAAACAATGATGAAAATATAAGTTTCAAGATCTGACTTTTGTTTGTGCAGAAAAAATTTTCTTCTTTCAGCCAGTGACCTTGACCTTTGACTATTCAATGCTGAAATCAATAAGCTTCTTCCACACCCCAAGCGAAAGGCATGCATAAGATCTGGTTCAGGTTTGTGATACAGAACTAATGATAATCTAAAGAAACCATTTTCTTCTCTAATTTAGTGTTTAGGACCATTTCAGAACAGTAATTCTGCAAAGACTAATTCCCAACTACAAATTCTTACCCTCACCAGTGCATATAATAGATTAAATTAATCTCACACAGGTCTTGCAGGTTCTTTTTTATGACCCATTTTGAAGTCTTACTTTTAGCTTCCTCCAGGTTCCATATCTTCAACGCGCCAGAAACGGAGCCTGCTACTACCATATTTTCATTCTGCCCAAATCTTACAGCTTCAACCGGTGTGGTGTGCCCGGTAAGGCTCTGTAATTGATATAATAATTTGATTATAAGGCTTATGAAATTAACAACATTCTTGAAACACCAAAAAATGTAATATGTACTAAATATTTTGCTATGATATTACATTAAATAATTGTGTCCTCTTTTTTTTTGTAACAACTTATGCAACAGTGGTTGATTTTTAGTGTGCTCCAGCAAGTGTGTGTGTATCAGTACAAATTAGATGCATAATTTAAGAAACCTGGATTGGATTGAAAAATTAACTTAGTTCATGACAAACTAAAATAAAGAAAAGAATACAGAGAGAGAGAGAGAGAGAGAGAGAGAGAGAGAGAGAGAGAGAGAGAGAGAGAGAGAGAGAGAGAGAGAGAGAGAGAGAGAGAGAGAGAGAGAGAGAGAGAGAGAGAGAGAGAGAGAGAGAGAGAGAGAGAGAGAGAGAGAGAGAGAGAGAGAGAGAACAAAAGGCATGTGTGCTGATCTTTTGTCTTATCTTGCAAACACCAATTAATCAGTCTGCACATGTCAATATGTGGTGTTGCACATAGGTTCTCAAAAGCAGTAGACTGTATCCCCTCCCTCCAATCTGGGGGACAGGCTATTTTATATAGGTAAATGAACTAATAGTTCATAATGCATTAACAGTGCTGTAAAAATGAGAAAATCTAGACTGCTCTGCCACCTTAATTTTGGTATGTACTGTAATATCATATTTCCTTTAAACACTTACATTATTGCAATCCAAGCTATTTCATGTGCTCAAGTAACTCAAAATACATAAATGAAGTGTCAGCTGATTTTTATTAAAAGACTTGAAAGCCATCATGGACCACCACTGGGCCTTTTCTTACTGATAATACCTCATAAAACTTCCTGCATTTGGCCATATACTATCCAAATTATAATAATAAAGTAATAAATTACTTTTTATGTACACATGTTAGCCTTCATAATCTGACTACCACACATCATTGCAATGGGCATAGGAGACTGGTTCCCACTGGGTAATGTAATGTGTATATGGAAATGCACAAATAGAGATTCTTTTTGCTTTGAAATATAAATAATAACAATAATATTTTATTTTTCAGAAGTGATAGATTTGAACACAGTATGTGCAGTAGACACCTTTAAAAACTCTATTCTATCCTATAGCTGGTAGAATTACATGTACCTTGAAGGGCAATCAAAGGAAGAAAAAAAAAGGTAGATATTTGATTCCCTATACATCTATCACAAACATCAAAGATAATCTCAAAACAATCTAAACTTGATTTAGCTATGCCCACCTAAGCATGACTCAATGACCTGTAAACTGTCCCAAGTTTATGTTGATTTTGATTAGGGACCAATAAGGTGTAACAAGTATTCTAGCAAATGTGAATTAGGACACATACAGGTTGTTATCACTATTATTTATGCAACAGTGCATTTTATATGAACTGTGGATTGTACTAGGATTTTCCTTTGCATATCAAATCAATAAAATTATGTTCTATTCTGTCAGTTTATTATGGACTCATTAGGAAATTATGCCAGTCAAATCATAGGTAATTAAGATTGATGCTACAGCCAAAATCAACATGCATCATACAAATGCACAGGCTGGAATTTCCACTGTCAGAACCCTGTACATGTTTCTTTAATTTATAAGTGCCTATCTTTGATTTGTTCCATTGGTATAAATTTGAAAAGTCTTTACAGCAATGTGGTTTTTGTTAAGTTTGGTCAAATTTTATTCACCTAATTTGAAGATGAAGTCATACAAATTTATCTATTTTTAGTAATTAGCCAAATTTGACCATCATTTTCATAAATTTTAAATGTTTTCATGCCAGAATGATTTGTTACATGTTTGGTCAACTTATATTCAGCAGTTTTAGTAACAGTTTTTCTATTTTTATTAATGGTAAACATACTTGAAGGTACACTGTCATCATCTGTAATAATCAATCCAATACACATAATCAATTTCCACATCATCTTCCAAAAAATTAGATTCATTCCTAAATGACTGAGAAAACATGTGGCAAATTAAAATGAACACTTCTTATAACAACTAACTTCCCACAGCAACTAATTATGTCACACTGCCAATCAATGTGCATGTAACTGATATGCATTTACATCCATTTATAATAAAGGCTACATAACAAGATCAATCTTTCAAGATCTAATGAAGGCATCTGACATTTAAGTAAACAAAATACTGAACATATTGAAAATCTCATATTACAATATGGTAAAAAAATAAATTTTCCTAGATTAAACCGTATTATCAAGAGTTAGAAGTAAAATTAAATTTTCAAATTTGAGGATTGTTGTGAAATTTCTTTCTTCAAGGTTTGAAAATTCTGTTTAGGTTCAAGTCAAAAAGCAGTTACAAGATTATCTCTATGGCGAGAATGACATTTACTAAAAATCTGATTAAGTAATGCTTTGAGTTTGTTTCTAAATAAAATGAAAATAAAGTGAAAAGATAAAATAAAAAAACAAGTATCTGCAAGTACTAAAAATTTTCAATCAGTAGGATTAGCATAACTGCAAAAAAAGCATTTTTTGTGGGCATAGGGTAGCCATTCATCAGTGTTTCACATTTTTAGGGCTTTTTAAGTTCAGATTTTCTTCAGTTTTTAGGCTTTTTTTGTTAAGATTTATAATGTAAGAAAATTTTTTTAGGTTTATTGGGTTTTCAAAATCCATACACATCAGGGCTCAGTTCTGGGACCTATCTTATTTCTCTGATACATTAGGTGCCTGCAATGGTATAGAGAGAACAGGGAAACTGATAAGACTATAACATTCCACAAGATAACACATTCCAAGAACAGCTGCTGAATGATTTTAATCAGATCAATAAACAGTGTCAAAACAATGGTAATGAATGTATATAAATACTACAAACCCCCCCACACCAATGCTATAAAAATTATCCAGACAAAATCTCACTTGGATGCCTGTAGATCTAATATATACTGTCACAAATTGCAAGGAGTATATTTTTATGATAAACTTAATTGGAATCATCTATAGATCATATTGAACATTCTAATTCACTAGCACTGAACTAAAGATTGATGAAACATCTATCAACTTGTGTAAGGAGATTGGTCTATTTAACTTGTACACTACCTACCAGTACATGTACTTTAGACTGCTTTTGCACCATATGGGATTTCTACACTCAAATTAACATTAATCATATAAGCCAACTTTAAAAGTATGTGGCTGGAATTATACTAGTTATTGATTAAATAACACCATCTGCTGACATGTTTCAGTCTTTGAAATGTCTTCCCTTTTACAACAGAATTTCATTTCACACAGAAGTATTTTAGTTTATAAAGCCCTCCATAATTTTTGACCCTTTTACCCAAGTGCATATATGCCAACCCCTGGCGAGGAAAAGTGTAACCCAAGTGGATAAAAGGATTAATCTGAGCAGAAAGAGTAATCCACATACAACATCATAAAATTCAATGCACATATGTACAAAATGATTTATTTACCTCTCTGGTTTTTAACATCAACTACTGCTACAAATTTTCATATTTTGAGCTTTAAAAAGCAGCAAAGAAATATACAATGATGGAGACATTTTTTCAAAATAGAGATGCCAACTTATGTTTATTCAAAACATTATCAAACAATTAGAAAATGTTTTATCCAGTGGAATCAGCTGTTAATTCTGGTAATGAAAGAAGATCAATCTGACCTGGCCCATTATCATTATCAAAGTCTCTTACACGGACTGGGTACAACATTTTGTCATCATAATCACTACTCTTGTCTGTTGCAATAAAAAAAGGGCTCAATTTTCATGGCTTCTGCAATTTTAAGTGATGTACCTTCTGCTCAACACTTAACAATATTAGATGATTTTGTTCTTGCACATGCATATTTTCCTCAATTTTTGCATCAGGAAGCATCTGTTTAAACAAAGGACCAAAGTTGTATTCTACCACTAGGGGTAGTCTGTGTTCTATTAAGAACTCTGTAAATAACACCCCTACATTTATAAAATTCATTTCCACAATTTAGTTCTGCTGTAAAAAAGAAGTTCCCTTAGTATTGGAGTTAGCATAATGTAAAGCTACTTTTTGTTTTACACTAAAATCCTTTCCACACAGCCTGCAATGGCTGTGAAGCTACCCTAGAATGGAACACTGTATTGTATGATTCATGTTTTCATTTCTGAGTCATTTTGTTGTCTTTTTCTTTCTAATCCATCTTTGAAATCATTTGAGAAACATTTTTGCTGCAACATACACATCGACAAGAATAAATTGGACTTGACTTTTACTGCCAAATACCTACAGAATGGTTCTGTACCTCATATGATTATTAACAAAGAATATGTGAGCAAAGATTACAAGTTAGAAATGCAGTCTGTTCTGTCCTAAGCCAAAAAGCTGCTATAAACAGAAACAGAGGTCAAATGTTTGCAAGTACAAACCAGCATATTTCTTGGAAATAGGGCAGCTGCTATAGACAGAACATAACAGTTAGGAAAGTCACTGCTAGTCTACAGACAAGTGTACTTTTATGTCATAGTTACAAAGAAGCCATCTTTTCTAGAATATGTTCTGTGCGATTAGTGGGATGTTAATATAAAATGAGAAAACAAATTATTATTTTTTGGGGAAGGGGGATATACCAAAAAGCATAACCCAAATACATTTATGCATATGGCATAATTTAGTGAAAAAAAGCATAATGATTACGCCAAAAGCATAATGGTTGACATGTATGCAAGTGACATTTTTGTCCATACCACCATAACTACCTTAAAAATCAACATCAAACCTATTTTCAAAAACTATTAAAATCAAGAATTAATGTGTGATAGGGCCAAAAGATTGTTTCATAACTGCACTGGTTTTAAAATTAGGGTATATTTTTTTGTGGGGCATTTTTTTTACAGGAATAGGGGGGCTGTGCTTTTATGAAGATTAGATAACCGATGTTGTTCAAATAGGAATTATTCTTTTAATAGCATAATACAGATTTATTTTGTATTCACATTCACTGTAAATCAAATCATTTTATAATCCAAAATGAAGTTATCTCAGTAAAAATGCAAGATGATCTAGCCAACTCCCCCCACCCTCAGCAATGCACATTCCTTCTCTTTATTTCAGACTAATGATCTTGCATGTAAAATACACCATCTCAGTGAATGAAAGTGATTCAGTATTGTATAATATTTGAACAAGCATCAAACTGATGTGGACTTTCACAAGTTTTAACTGTGCTGTTCCCAAAAAAAACCAAAACAAGTGGTTGTGTAATCAAATACTAAGTCACTTCAAATTGTTGTTGTTGTAGGATTTCACGCCATTTTTCAGCACAAGATTGGCTATACATGGTGCCCAGTATAAATGGTGGAGAAAGAATCCAGGACAATCCTGTAAAGAACCACCAACCCACAAGAAGCTACTGGCAAGCTTTCTCACATACCCACATTGTCCAAGCCCGAGTCTCTTGAACCCATGCAGACCGAGGTGAGATGACAGTGACCCATAACAGTGAGTGCTTTAGACCATTCGGGTGCCACCCCTTCAAGTTTTTATGTGCAACCTAGATCCAACAGGAATTTTCTCAGAGACCCATGCCTTTATATTGCACTAATGGTACAAAACATGCTCAAGACTTAAATCTGTGAATCTACATGTACTGTCCTGAGTACTACCACTTGAACTGAAACATTATGCTTTATGTAAACCTGGTCAAATGCTACTAAGTGATAGCTAAGAAGCCATATATTGAATTTTCCATTTTTAGTAATGGAGGCCATATCTGAAAATAAATCAGCAAAGCTCATATAAAATTGATAGCCCTTTTTACTAGAATGCTCTCAGTCATTTCTGGTACAAATGCTCCAGAATAAATCATGGGTTCTTCTTATAGTTTCAGCAACACTGACCATACCTGATGGGGATTTGGCATCTGTTCTCTACAGCTGAGATCACTCTATGCTAGAATACTTTGTCAAATTTGGTCGAATTCTGAGGCTCATCTGCAAGATGCTTTAAGCTTTTTCTTTGTTAAATAATAGAACCATTATTGTTGTCAATGTTTTCTAGTGCATAATAGCTGGAAGAAGAACCCAGAAATCCCCATATAAACCAATATCACTGTAAAAATCAGAATATCATGGCAGGATGCATTCTATCAACTTTTGACAAATTCTTTTCAACATTCTGGACAAGTCACCTAACGGGTTCTTCTAATTTTAGTAACTATTGTAATATTCAATAATAGATCAGCATCATCATTATAAATTTAAAAGGTTTTGTCATCTGGATGTTTTCTTTCAACTTTAGTCCAATTCTATTCAACAGTTTCAGAGAAGTTAGTTATAGTTTTTCAAGTTTTAATGATGGAGGCCATATTTAATGGCAGATCAGCATCATTGGTGCCAAGTTTTAAAAAACCAGTAGCCAGCCTCACTTTTCTGTTCTCTTTAGAACATTCATTACTTTTTAAGTGGTTGTGATTACAAAGTCTTAAATAAAACTTATTAGTGTTTGTCCTGAAATTCATTCAGTGCAGTGTTGTTTTAAACAACTTGCACTCTGCACATGGACTCTTAAGTGGTCATGTTTGCAAAGGATTAAATCAAGATCTGTTATGTATATACACTTTTGTTCATAGCAGTACTCAAACATATTTTGCCTAAAAACTGGAACTGCTGTCATGTTCTGCAGGTGATCACTGACAAGAGGGTGTTTATACAATAAAACTGATTTTTGCATTATGATTGTGCTGGTGAAAGACAGATGGTCGCTTAAGACAGGTTTAACTCTATTATATCCAATGATGACAGTAATGGCTGGAAAATGAAAATTTTTACTCTCAAGTTCAAATGTTTGTAGACAATGCTTATGTGGTAACATAACCTAGTCTGCACTTTGTAATGGTTGAGTAACAAAACTTATTTCTACATTCCATATTCATAAACAGAAAGAAATATTATAATACGTTACCATAACACAATTTGGTCTACCAATTTCCCATAGGTTGACTTTTCTGTCCTCACCACCCGTCACCAACACGCGCCCTGATTTTTGACCAATGGCCAGACAGTTCACTTTGGACCCATGGGCTACAAATTCCTCTGCAAAATAAATACATACTCTCTACATGGGAGAAGCTACATGAATGTAGAATTCAAAGCAAAATCACATATCTACACCATTTCGTTAAACCTCATCTAGTTCAAAATCAATGGTGATAGTTGTCAGAGATTCCATCACTTTCAAAACAAAGCAAAGATATTAAAGATTAGTTAAAAATTTAATGACACTCATTAGCCAACCAAAAATGATGTACACCAGGGGTCACACTACCAGGCGAAGTGGGTGAAAAAGTCACCTGAGAAACATAAACTTCACCTTCTGTTAAGAAAGTGAAAACGATTTTGCCCTGATTTTTTGGATGTAATATGACTGTAGATTATGACTTTGAGATGCCCACTCGCTGTAGCCAATAAGTTATGGCCATTTTGTAACCAAGGGCCAAATGTATTTATGTGGTGTTGATACCATTCACATGCATGTTTTAATAGCTAACTGACCATTAACCCTTTTCAGGAGTAATATATCACTGCTTAATTTCATTAACTTAAGCCTACTGTGCTACGATGGAAATATACCAAATTCTCTTTCAAAATTTTAACATCAATATGCAAATAGTAATTTTCTTTTAAAATTCTGATCGGTGAAGAGTGTTTTCTAATTATTTTTTTTTAAAAATGGAGATTATATCAGCCGTATTGCGTATTTTCTGTATAAAATCAGTATGAAACTAGATGAAATTTTAATGGCAGACATCTTTATGTATATGATATACTACTTCATTAAAATGTGAAAATACAAAAAATATATATAGGAATGAAGCAAATAATATTTTAACAATGCATGACATTATTACCAGTAGATAGATAAATAATACAACCATAAATATGCAGTCAAATTAATGGATTTTTTTTGTAATGAAGCAAGAAAGTGAATAATGAGATAAACCCTCCTTCTAAAAATAGATGCAATCGCACTGGATTTTCGGTTGGGGAAAAAAATGTCCAGTTTAGTTTATAGTGACTTAAATGCCTCAGTGTTTTGTCTATGAATAGTTACATTAATATTTTATCAGGAACAATGAAATCAGGATGAAAAATAAGGTTTGACGTCACTTATTCCTATGTATTTTGAGATGTTTCAAAGAATGCTAGAAATCTTTTTGACTGCAATTTTGCAGAAAAGTTATAGAAAAAAAAAATAATTAAGTGGTAGTTGATTAAGCATTTTTACCAACTTGCTGTTGCAAGACTCTAATCTTGTTACTGCTATCAGTGAAAAATTAATGTATTCAGTTTCCCTCCTGCCTTCCTGTATTTTTAACCTATTTAAAATGTGTATAATTTCATCAGGTAATGACAAGCTACTAGCCTTAGCTGAATGTTGTAACATTTAAATACATGTAGTAAACAGGAAACAATAATCTGCATTAAAATTGTTTACATTACCAGTAATTACATTTTTGACTTCAAAGTTAATTAACCTAACCCATGAAAATGAGGAACCAATATTAAAACAATGAAAACAATGGTTAATTGCTCATAATTAAGTGACCTTGTTTATATCATGGCACCACCACAGATTAAAGATTTTTAACCTGTACATTTCTTGGTTTTGTTGTTGCTAAAGCTTAATGCCATTTCTCAGCACAAGATAGGCTATACATGGCCGCCAGTATAAATGGTGGAAGAAGAACCTGAGAAAGCCCCCGAAAGAACCAGGACACTTGAGAAGCTACTGGCATGCCTTCTCACATACCTACATTGGCTCAGCCCTACATTCAAACACAAACGAATCATAGGCACCACTGCACAAGCTTCCATAATGTTTCAAATTACAATAAAGAAATCTCATAATGCTGAAAACTAACTACAATAATAATGCTGCAGTAGCTTACTTTGTAATTTATGTTTGCTCAGATACGGCAACTAATATTATGTTGTAAAAAGGTCATCAGGCAAAAAAATATTGTTTCCAACCCTAGTACCAACCAATGTTCCCTCTAAGGAGTGACCAAGAGTGAGCAATTTTTTTTTCGTATGAGCGACAAATTTTTTAAACCCGCAATTTCTGAGCACCAGTTTTAGCGGTGCATTTTGGTATTAAATAAAAATAAATATTAAATATTTAAAATATTAAATACTAAATGCATACTAGACAATTTTGTATATATTAAATGCATATTAGACAATTTTGTATATTACAGCAAAGTCAGCAATGTATATTTAAAGAACTTAAATTTAAGTATTGAAAAATAGACGTAAGTGATACCAAACAATTTATTATAAGTTTTCAACTTGAAGCCTGTTTAGTCGGCTTTGAAAACAGTTTCTCTTCTGTTCTTTTCTGTTTTCCATAAGTCATAGACCGCATCAATATCCACCATCTGTCCAGAATTTAAAAAGAATTTAATTCGCATCAAATTGTCCAAATGTTCAACTTCGAGACGATTTCTAGATTTTGTCTTTATGTTGTTCATCAGACTGAATCCTCTTTCGCAGTCAGCACTTGAGGCCTGGAATGTGCCACAGATGTCCAAAAGTGAAAATAGTTCCTTGAATTGATCCTGTTGGGCAGTAAATGAAACTATATCTGAAAATGTTGTCACTGCTCCCATTTGTAATTTTTCCTTGATCAGTATTTTGAACTCCGGATATTGGTTGCAAAGATCCGCTTGTAGGGATTTGCCATCTTTTCTCAGCAGACCGCAATATTTCTCTGCGAGTCTCTTGATTTGCTCAAATCCAAACGAATAATTGTCTAGATTGGCAGATGCAGTGAAACAGTCTTTATCGAACACTAGCCAATCTTTCAATTCATCATCTGGAAATCGATGGTCCATGTGGTCACATGTCTGCTGAATGAACATAATAATTGAATCTGTTTTCACTGGAGAATGATATGAGGAAAGCAAATCAAGTGTACTTTTATGAAAATGTGGCTTATCTCCGAGATACTGTGACCTGAGTTTCATGACTTTTGCTTTTGCAAACTGAAAAGCCTCTACAGTTGATAGAACACTTCTTTGCAGAATTTTACACAGATCTGCTAGCTCAGCTAGAATTTCATTTAATATTACGATTGCGACATGATATTCTGGATTTTCTAATTTCTGCAGGCAGTATTTGTGAACAGGATCGTTGTCTTCCTCAACAACTTGTCGCAAGTATTCCACTAAAATATCATAGTTTTTGACCAAGGCATTCACTGCAAAATGTCTGGAGAGCCATCTGACCTCGTTAAGTGGTCTAAAAGAAATTGCATCAGCCTCTGCAGTATTAGCAAATTCCTCAAATTTTGCCTTCTTAACAGACGATCGGGAAAAAATAGTATAAACGGTTCGAAATAGAGTTTCTAGTTCCTTCATCAAGGGTATGCATCTCCATGCATCATCTATGCCGAGATCCTCACGATGTGCCACACAATGTTGTTCAGATAAGTGTGGAATGGACTGGCGCAAAAGAGCAGCCACACCATTTCGTTTGCCCAGCATGACCGATGCGCCATCCGATGTAAACATTACCATCTGATTCAAATTCAGTTCATTTTCCAAATAGAACTTTCGAATGGCCCCTAAGATCGACACACTGTCGCATGATGTTATTTTAATAATGCCTGCGAACACAGTTTTGTGATTTGATTCACTTTCATTCCGAAATTTCATATATAAAATTAACATTTTTGACACCGAAATGTCAGTGGATTCATCAACTATCAGAGTGTGATAAGCTGATTGCTTAATTTCCTTCAGTATACCAGTCTTGATGGTTGAATTTATACAATTGATGAACTCAAAGGCATAGTTTTTACTTCGCCAACTTTCTGGTATTTTAACATACTTAGCCACGTGATCATGAATATCCTGGACTGATAGCATTGAGGAATTAATTTTAACAGCCAGCAGAACATTGTCTATTAAAACCTTTACCTCATCAGGAGTTGCCTGCTTTCTTTGAGCGAATTCTTTTCTAATTTCGCGTTCTTGTACAGATTCCGTTAGTATGGTTTTCAGCAGTCCTCTACTTTGGTTTCTAAGCTTTGTGATCGCTTCGGTATGATATTTCTGCGTCAAATGTCTTTTAAAATGATCCACTTTCCAGTCGCTCCATGATTTTCCTGTTGTCCATTCATTAGTACATCGCGCTTTAACGCAAAATTTGCAGAATACCATGTCATCTGTCTCTGAGTATTCAAAAACTTCACCAAGGAGCACGTGTTGTCCGGTCCCATGTGGTAAGTCTGTTACCACAGAACATTCGGTTAACCACTCCGTTTTAAATTTCATGCAACGTTTTTTCGCTGACTTACATGAACTTTCTTCCGCTTCTCGTTTAAACATGGTTAGAAAATAATTAATTTTAGCGCTGAACTACACTACTTTGAGTTTGAAATATAGAACTCAAAAGAATTTGCTGAACCAAGAGCGATATAGACGTGGCGGAAGTCGCCGGATGTGGCTTAACTTAAAATTGACAGGTGTGAGAGTAATTTATATAGAGCCATTATTTTTTCTGGTCGGGAATTTTTGTGAGCGACGGTCCGAAAAATGTGAGCGACGTCTCGAAAATTAGTGAGCGATCGCTCATTCGCTCAGTTTAGAGGGAACATTGGTACCAACCCAACCCCCATTGTGAAAATTTTTTAAAAACATTTTAAAAATCCTGAAATTATTATATAATTTGTATTTAAAAAAAGTAAGTAATTTTAAAACAAATTCCCAATATTGATTACTTGTGTATCAAAATGAGCTGGTTTAGCCCAGTATTTGAAGAGCTTGGTACACTGTTCATACTAATCGTGTGTGTGTGTGTGTGTGTGTGTGTGTGTGTGTAAAAATACCTACCATAATTTTAAAATCAGAGCAAAAGGAAACACATTGGGGGGGGTCTTAAAGGATTAATATTGTAGAAAAAAAAGGAGGTACTGGCATTACTTTCTCACAAAATTCCTCCTTACACAAGCCAGTTTCAGGGTTTCACTATTAAATGACATGGATTTCTGTCAGAAAACAAAGCAAAATATGGATCAATAATGAGCCAGGCAGTATATATTCATAATTTGATCCTTGGTCTTTCTTTAATGAATATATGACATGTATGTTAATATAAGCTGGTTACATTGTCTAATATATTTATCAATATTCACTGAACAACAACAGAGGTCTTTTGATACAGATTACATCACTCTGTAGTACTGCTGTTGTTGTTGTTGTTGGGCTTAATGCCATTTTTCAGCACAGGATAGGCTATTCATGGCGGCCAGTTTTAATGGTGGAGGAAGAAACCGGAAAACACCGGAAAGAACCACCGACCCACGACCCACGAGAAGCTACTGGCAAGCTTTCTCACATATCCACATTCCACGAATCCTAGACTCAGAACTCACGCAGACAGAGGTGAGATGGCAGTGATCCGTAACGGACATCGCTTTAGAGCTTTAGACCACTCGGCCACTCGGGGCCCCCCTATAGTACTGCATGTAACACTAAGAAACAGTAAATCTTAAGGGTGTGAAACAAAGTAAATAAAACTGCAGTGGACAAACAACTAAATATGATCTGAAAGAATCTGATTTGGTATAAAGAAAGAATATAGAAAAATCTGCATATAATTTTAAGAATACACAAGGATATTAATGGTGCTAAGCACAAAATGCATTTTGCAAGTACTGTACACAATAATACAAAATAATTAATATAGAAATAATCATAGTAGTTTACAAGAGTTTATTAACATAGTAATTAAACAAGAGCTAGTCGCTGCTTTGTGACAGTTCTGTTTTGACATTTGTGGCAATAAGTGTTGGTTCCCCTATGTGCAGACAAGTCTTACGATCATCACAGTACCAGATTTTTTTACACAATGTGTAGCTCAAAATATCAGCATCAATTCTAATATAGGTCATGTGATATGGGGCAGAAGCATCTTTCATTGTCATATACACGTTTATGTGTTTGTGCTTATTTTAGGACTTGCTATATTATTCATATAAAAAAATGGCAACCTGTCTAGAAATGGGTGAACGATAAAATACATGGGTTTGGCTAACCATGATTGGTTGATAATGAAAAGTAAAATTTTAGTTAAAAGAATCTTCTGACTCTTTTGACAACTTATCAGGACTGACAAGATTTTGCCCAAGCACTTTGTCCAGGATGACTAACCAAACTTTTCAATTGTCCCAAAACGTATAAAAATTGCCTTTATTTGTTGAGACAGACTATACAGTTTAATCCAGGAAAAGAATTTAAAAAAAAAGAAATAAGATGCAACATATTGGTTTCCTCACAAGGATTGATTTTTCAGTTTTTGATTATCAAGGTATCCAATATAACCTCTTACTCTAAGACATTATCATTAGTATTTACATCAGCTAGAATAGAGAAGACTGCTAGAATTCTTTTCTAAAGACTTGATCAAATGGCAGTATAAAGTCTCATGCCTCAAGTCTCTGTGTAATTAACAGTAAACTCAACATCTTTTTTGTTTGGAATGCACATAGCATTTTCATGTCAGACAGCAAAAAAGGCATTGGTTCCCAACCTTCAAGTTGCACCCTAAATCGGGGTCATGAGGATGTTCTGAAGGGTCACCAGAAATTTTTTTTGGGTGGCAAGTGGAATGTCAGCAACTTCAGTGATTTTCTGCACATCCTAGCTAGTGCCATGCATATATTCTGCTGCCACAGGCCATAAGAAGTCCAGAGCTATAATGACACCTGACTGGTTCAGCCTAGAATTGGTCAGAGCAACTGAAAAGCCCAAAGGCTAAATTTCAAACTTGTTAGCTGATCCTCTGTATAATCCACTGTCATTTAATCAGTTCTTAAAGGGAACTGACACATGTTGGTTAAGTACCTTTTTTTTTATAATTTAATTGCATTGGTTCACTGAACTGATATCAAGTGCTATCCACTCTTGTGTAAATACAATACACCTATAACAAAGCCATTTAAAACATTGTTAACCCATTACCTCATACAAGCACTTTTTCACACCTCTACCTGATTCGAATAAAAGCGCCTTTTGATGCCTCTACCTGATTCGAATACAAGTGCCTCTTGCCACCTCTGTAAACAGCAGCCATTTTGAGTGGATTATCGTAGTGCCACTTTTGGGGAAAACCCTCTATTAGATACTACATTTACTGGTGAGAATGACCATTATGTCAGATCACGTAGTCACTGTCTATGTTCTGGTCAAAATCTGCTATTTAAAGTAAGTAGGTCGTAACTGTATGTAACAAAATGGTGGTCACAGATTTCGTTCAGAATTTGCTGAGTTTTCATGATTAGAATCACAACTATGAAAGCTTTAATAACTTAGGTAAAAGCTCTGATACGGATGTAAGAAGCCATTAGTTTTTATAAATTATCAAATTCAGCTGATTTAGTGATGCAGGCGCAAAGAACTTTTAAATTTCAAGTATGAGAAATGGCAGCTACTGTTGGTCAAGCTGCTTCATTGACTCGATGGTGAATTAGTTCTCTCAAGATTTTACAGTACATAAAAACTATTATGTGAAAAAAAATTATACAGCTATAACGACTGTATTTTACCTATAAATCTTTCCATATATCATATACGTGTACCAAAAATGTAAAATGGTTAAAATTGCTGTTAAATGTAACATACACATCAATGCTTAACCCTTTCATCACTAAGTGATTTGTAGGCATAGAGTCCTCAACACTAAGTAAATTTGGAGTTGTAAAGCAAAATGACTTGTGGACTTTGAAACAACATAACTTTGCCAATGTTAAAGATATATGTCTGGATTAGGTTTCAAAATCAAGGTTAAAAATCAAATTTTATGACTAATTCAATAAAATGTGCATATCTATTACAACTGTTAAAATGCAGGTACAAACAGGTAACAACAGGTAAAATACAATTATTTTATTACCTCTTAAAAAACTTATAATGTTCTCAAAACTTTTTCAATTGACCCTAGATGTACTAGTGAATAATCATAGTAGCAACACAAGTCTTTCTTTCATGGTATCCATAATATATAAAATTCTATAAAATTAACCAAAGTGATCTCCAAGGTGAGATCTGTCCACACACCTAAGTGACCTATATCGCCTCTGCCACGTTTGATCGTCGCATTGAAGTTCGTTAAACGGACAATTTTTCCAAAAACTTCATCTGAATAGAATATTTGAAAATAATCCGAAGCTTCCTGGAGCCATATAACTCTCGGGTGTGCCCAACTCTGTCAGAAAACTGAAACAAATCTCTTTGGTTTTCGGGCTTCGTCCAAAAAAAAAAACCACGTGGAGCGTACAATTCCTCAGGTTCAAAACCTTCAAAGTCATCTTCATTGTCATCACTGTCACCCACAAGTGCATTCCATTGTCTCTCCATACGTCTTCCCTCATTGTCAAACAAATGTATCAGGTCAAAATTATTTAATTCCTCCGAAAACTCTCCTCTAAAAAAAAAAATCCTTCAAACGCCGCCATTTTGGATACAAATTTCAGCATTCGGAAAACACGTTAAAAGTTCCTACTTTGTTCGTTATTTCTAGTTGTATACAAGCTAAACTCACGAGATAATCCAAATATAACATCTACATTACCAGATGGAAGTTATTTGAGGTATTCCGAAAGATATTTAGTCGGGTACTATAACGTTAACAAAGAACACGGCCCCAGACCGAAAACTCGGTCCATAGTGTTGACGGACTACTTCCCCTGGACCGCATATGCGGTTTGCCGTGATGAAAGGGTTAACAGGCCTATGAGTAGCGCACTGCAGTGAGTAACTTTGCTACATGCGTATCGAAGGGCTATAAGGCCATACACTCTATGAAGAAAAGGTTAATTAATCATATTGAATTTGTTTTACGTGTTTTTCTTGGCTGACAGTCTGATTACTCAACTCAATAATAATATACATTCAAGAACATGTAACAATTGTCAATGACAATTAATTGTAGTATCAAAGGATGAATGAATAACTGAAATGGGACAGAATCAAGATTTCAGCTGTCTTTTTTTTTTTATTTTGGCCTGTGGTGGGGTGGGGTGGGATGGGGTGATGCATGAAGGGACCGAAAAAAGTAAATTGAGTGAAGGCATGAAAATTTGTGTTTGTCTGACTCGTTTTAAAATTGGAAATAAGCAATTATCCTGGACTAGCAGTTTGCAAAATTTTCCTTCCCCGAGTTTCATAATTAATAATCTGAATGTCTATGGGATTTGACAACTCCAGGCATATCCTATTTGTAAAAATTGTGAGAAATTTTAAGATGTTCCTTTACAGACTGGTACATTACTTGGAAAAACTTATTACTGAAAATAGCACCTGATTCTTTAGGTGAAGAACCGTTAACTCGTTGGCTCATATGGTTGGAAAGCAAGACATTTCCACTCCCAGTCATGGGACAAATTGACCCCAATTCAAACATTTTTAAAACACATTAGCACATTGCTACTGGTTATTCCCACTAATCACAGTTATTCATTACACAGAAGCTTGCATTTTGGACTGAACAATATTGGTTTGATCATGAATATGAACAGCAATTTAAAATTATTTGAAATTTTAATATCATGAACATTGTTTTCATTAATTAAAAGATTATATTATATGCATATCAAACACGATATTTAATTAGTCATGTGACTAGCAATGCAAATGGTACGAACAAGGTCAAAATTCATCAACACTGTAGTTTCCTCTCGTCTGACAACAGATTAAAGACAAAATTAGTGTTGTGTTTGTAATTTCTGAGAAGATAAATGATTTTCCGATGGAGTTAATGTAAGTATGGGTCAGTGTAAGGTCATTTAAGTTTACTAGGCCTAATAGTTGGCGAGTACCCTATGCCGACACCAAATGGTGTTGGCAAATTCCTAAGTTTTTGATAGGGAATGGACTCTTACCCTTCACCCCAACATAAAAAGAAAACAAATATCAAATATGGGGTGTCAAGGGTCAGAGGAAACTCGGACTGTCTGCTTGTTGTCATTAAAAGTCGTTTGCTATGAATAATTCGACATTTAGGGATCCTTGGCGAAAAATCAGTTATAAATAACAAATCGATGAATGAAATAACAAAGTTTTGTTCATTTTTTTTTTTTATATGATCCCTGTGGGACAAACAGGAGGAATATTATACTCGCCAGTATTTCCCTCATGACTAACCTAAAAGTGGGGGTGTGGGTGGCTTCGTATAGCCTTACAAACAAGACATACATCTGTACTTATTTAAATGAATGGTAGATTCACCGATCTGAGTAAGAGCTTAACTGAGTAATTTCCTGTCACAAGTTTACTTCATGAAATTCTATAAAACGAAGCACTTTTACGTTTAAAAACGCAGCAGCAATACTTACGAAGTTTCCACGCCCGTTTTGTGTGAGCCATTCTGGCAGTTCTTGTATTTAAAACTAGCTACATGCAAATATTACAGCATAAACGATCCTAATATAATATTAATTCCGTAATTTGCGGTAATAACGTTTAATTATAACTTTGGAATTCCTTGCCGATTTCATGGCAGCACACTCTAGAGCTTTTCTTAATTATAATACGCAGATTTCTATTAGTTACATGTACGCAGGAAGTAAAATTTGAACCAATAAAAATAACTGTTTTTTACTTTCAAGATAGTCCTAGTGCGCAGTTGCAGGCGTCATTTATTTCCGTTGTAAACAAATGTACCTCAAATACAATGCTTTTCAGAATCAAATTCCGTATTTCGCCACTAGAAAAAAATTGTTTCATTCGAAATGTCCATTATATACAAGGACAGTCTCCTTCATCTAAAAGCAGAGAGTATTTCTATTTCATTGACCATCAAGGCCAGGTAAAAATGATTCTTTGCAAAGCCAACCTGAGCAACCCGTTCACTAACCACCCTCTGTCAGTTTGTACCGTTAAATATTTTAAAAACGAAAAAGAAAACAATAAAAAAAACCCCAAGGATCAAATGTTTACATTTGAGGTCCGCCGGTTATATAATTGTTATCATTGCACAGTAGAGATTTTAAATAATGACTATAACACAAATACATATAATTTCTTAAAAGTTTGGAAAACGTCTACAGTATAAATGTATTATCGGAATATACCACCCCATTTGTTTGTACCCCACTAATGATTTAAAAGATGACAAGCACAAATGAGATAAATGATGCACATAACTTAGTTCATTTATTGATTTATAATTTCAAACATGATTATCTCCAGCTGGGACTTTTATTATCACCGTGTTTCATTCCTAAGAGACGTTTTCAGTGTAAAATATGAACTATTCACCAGCCATTTCCAGTTCCTAAACAAGTCCATTTTCACTGTAGGGGTATGTGCATAGCTACAAATATATGTACAGTACATAGAAAGAAAATAATATGTTTGCTTGCGATATTTATAATGTGGAATCAAGCAAAGGAAAATAATGATAATTATCAATTTGTCTTTCACATCGATTTAACAAGCATTGTCATTTTTTGTACATATGTACAAAGGATATAATCCTAAACTCTCAACAATAAGGTAATTTACACAATTATCCAGCAGTTATCAAATAGGATGAACTTCATCACAATTTTATCTGACGAAATCAGCTTGCCCCTAGTGTATGAAATATGTCGCATTGTTAGTATGAAAAGTCTGTTAAGCATAAAAGGCACAGAGACTGCCAGTGTTAGAGACACTCTAGTCACATTCATGTTAAAAATTATAAATCACTGAATGAATTGACTAAGTTCTCTGCATTTTTTTTTATCACATTTAAGATTTTTATTATTGAAATCAGTAGTGGGTAGAGACAGGGAGGTATATTCAGACTATAGTGTGTACTGTTGATATAATCAAAATCTCTCTAAAGTTCACTTTTATTTTATAAAACTGCTTGTAATAATATAACATATCTCATTATTTAGAATTTCATCTTTTTACATTGCTGTTTAATAACCAAATTACAAAAGTACCTTATTTATAATATGTATCATTTGTGTATATACAAATAAACCCCAAATACACCTAACTATATAATATTATTTGCTGTTGATATGTTATGGTGGTTTAATGTGTTTATGAAAATATCTAAAAAGTTTATAAAATATTGTACTAAATTTATTTTATCTTGACTGACACAGTAAACAAATCACTATTGTATTGATGTTGTTTCCATTATTAACCATGTGGTGTTGTTACTAAAGATTAATTTTTATAGTTTAATAGATTTATTATAAACCAAAGGTTTCACTAGCTTCTTTTATGTACCAATATTATAAAAGTCCAACTAATAACAGTTGGATATATTTGGGTAGAATGGCTATTTTGTGTAGCCTTAAACTTTTGATGACACTTCCCCATATTCATTAATGCTCCCTTAGTCAGAATTTGGCATTGGTTGCTGTACCATCTTTTATCAGTAAGTGACTTAAATAATAATATTTTAATTAATAATTGTAATTGTTTGTAGCTTTTTGTCTTCAGCAATTAAAACAAGCTAAAATGAGACAATGTACTTTGCTCTTGGGCACTTGAAATAGCGCATCAGCACTAGGATTCAAACTCATGACTCACATGCTTCAAGTTGGATACTCTACTGACTCTGGTTCCAATTTTGACCAATTGGCAATAAATGGACCCGCAAGTTTATTGTTGAATTGCCTCCATTTATCATTATTTACTGGTTACAAAGAACCAAATCAATGGCGGAGTCTCTTAAAGTGCTAATTGTAGTCATGAAGCAAATTTTCATTCGAAGGGTTCTCTGGGATGCCAAAATATGATAAATGTTTGCATACTTTTAATTTTGGATGCATGAAAACTACAACAGCTGAGTCCATGGTACACAAGTTTGTTTGTGTCAGTGAAATTCTCTGTTGTTTATTCTGTTTCAACAAAGCAAGCATCAATAATAAAAATCAATAATAATAATAATAATAATAATAATAATAATAATAATAATAATAATAATAATAATAATGAGGACTTAGTATAATACCGAATCTTTACTATATCATAACAATAAAAAATAACAAAAAAATTGGCAATAATAAAATTAAGAATATGGCATTACAAACTTTATAAAAGTCAGCTTGCCTTGGTCAAGCTGAAAAATTTAATTTGCCCTAGATAGATCTGAGCTTGCCACAAGATATTGTTACCTAATACCACAAGTAACAAGGTAAGTTAAAATATAATATGCATTTTAAGACAATTGTGTTATATTTCCAAATCAAGATCATTAGTTTTTGTTTATCTTTGCACCTTCAAATCATATGCTGATAATTAAAGTTATAAAACATATGTAAATACAGAATATATTGTACATGTAGATAGATATGCACATGAGAGAAAAAAGAAAGTGTGCTATTTGCTGAACACTTTTTTCAAGATCACTACCAGTGTGAGCATTGGGAGAGAGCATGATTCAGTACTACCTGAAGTTACTTGCTGTTGACTAAGCACCAAATTGGCACTGAAATATTAACTAATTTACAACACTAATGCATTTTAAGATTTATGATGTAAAAAGATAAAGTGTTTGTTTATGGAACAACACAAAAAAAGTACAGCAATACAGTCTGATTTATAATTCTGCAGAAATTCCCTGAAAAAGTATATTATTACTACAATAAGTAGTATAATGTAAAATGCATAAAGATTGAAATACAAGCAGTAAATCTACATTTTTCAGTGATTAAATTGCTGTGCATGGTCATTCATGTTCAAAGAATTGATTATAGTTTTATTAGAACAAATTATTAGCCACCTAAATTTATATAGTTTGATGATACAATCTCACATTAATGTCTCATTATGAAATTATACACTTAATTTATTAGAAGAATGAATATTTTATTTTAAAATCTGTTGCTAGGGCCAATTCTAAGGGAACTTATGTATTGTCTTCCTAGTCTAATGTAATGAGGAAGTTACTCTAATAACAAACAGATACTCTAAAATAGTGTTATCCATTCTTATGAATAAACAAATATACCACTATTACTATATTGGGTGGATTTTCATTCAGCCTACTGCATGCAAGTACCTAGGCCTTTGTAAACACTACTGAATATTGCAATAAATCACAAGTGTATGGTTTATACCATGCTGTACATGTATTGTAGTGGGTGTTTGTATACATTTGGAAATGGACTGTCTTCTTCAGGGGAAATTGGATACAACTTTTTTATGATGTCTGCAACTTGACCTGGTTTTATCCAATCATTTACATCATAAGGTGTGGCTTTTAAAATTGCCTGGAGGAAGATGCACAAGCATGCTATACAATACATATACTATGTGATACTTATGAGATAATGCATGTAGTGTTACATGTTTGCAGTTTGGGCATAATGTAAATAACAAAGAGTGAAAATGTAATTTAATATTATAAAATTTGACAGACATTTGGCAATGTGAAATGATAAAACTCAAATACATGGTCAAGATCTTCATTATTTACATAACTAATGGGGTATTGAAGTAATTTAAAAAATATACATATATTTTTGCAGGTAGGTTTGTGAATACAAATGTACTATATGTTCACCCAGATATGTGTGAGTATCATGCATTTCAGAGCCAGTGTCTTACATTGCAGGTCTAGACATTCCAGGTAAAGACAGTTCTTTGGAAGAAGGAGTGTTTGTACATACATACAGCTTTAGTGGTTATGACTCATACAGTTTTAGTGGTTATGACTCTGTTGATGTTGACTTGTCTGGTTCTTTTATAAAGTATAGTTCAGGTAGTAATCTTGTCCACACAGTTATAGTTGATTTTTTAAAAATCTGTCTTTAGCACGATGTCATTTTAAAGTTTGGCATTTTAGTTGATAGTGTGTGTGGTTGACAGTTCCTGACTCTGCTGTTTTAATTATTGAACATGTATATTGTTGCTTTTTGTTGGATGTGTAATGTCACTGAGATGGTATGGATCCCATATGGTGCTAGCATATGCCAGGACTGATCTTATCAAGGGAGAGTTGGCTCTTGCTTCAACCTCTGATGTATTAGATTTCAGGCATATTTCATATGTGTATGGTATTAATGGTTTACCACTGTATTTTTTTCAGTGGTACATACCATGATATATTTTCACTATACATCTGTAGTGTCTGTCAGTAAGGAGTATACATAAATTCCCAGTGAATTTTGTTATGACTTTAATGATATTCATGACAAAATAATTATTAAAAAATCTCTTTATTACAAAACATGTGTCATCTGTCACAAATTAATGGTGATGAATATAATTCTATTTATGGTCATTTAATGACTACTTTGACACCTATCATGTATGCCAACATGGTTGCCAAATTAATTGTTGTGAAATAGATTTGGGCAAACCTAGCTTTCAGAAAGATTTCAGATTTAAAAAACAAAAGCAAAAAAAACCCCCAAACACTTGTAATGTTATTTGCTAGCATATGTGAAAGTTTTGAATATATGTATTCATATTATCCACTAAGGTGGATTTGGACAAACCCAGCTTTCAGAAAAATTTCAGATTTAAAAAAACAAACAAACCCAAAACACTTGTAATGTTATTTACTAGCATATGTGAATGTTCTAAATATATGTAGTCCTTTGTGAATCATCTTAAGATTTTCAGGGGTGCACTTTGTTTTCTGAACTATATATAGTTTTTCAAGTATGGTAAGTATTTTTTGTATTTTGTTGTTTGATGAGTAAATATGTTTAGTGTTTGCTAGCCTTCTCTGATAAATATTTTGCCCGCGTGTTGGCATTTTATTTAAAGTGTCCTGCCTGTTGATTAAATAGTGTGGCTAGAAAATCGTAGTCCTCAGTGTTAACACTTCATATTTTTATCAAAATGCTCTCATATGTTGGATTGGTGTCTTTCACAGTATCAGCTATAGTGTAAGTTTGAAATAGATCCTTTAGACAGCATTATAATGAAGTAGTATTGTATATATATATTTCATTATAAGAAGGTTGCACTATAATGTGGTAAACACAATGGCTGGAATCAACAGCATAATGAAGAAGGAGTACTGTATGTGTATCATGCACTTCATTATAAAGCAGTCTCAGTATACAGGGGCATACTCTATGACCTCTCACAGCTAGAAATATAATAATGAAATAGTACCATACATACATACATACATACATACATACATACATACATACATACATACATACATACATACATACATACATACATACATACATACATACATACATACATACATACATACATACATACATACATATATACATACACACACATACACACATACATACATACATACATACATACATACATACATACATACATACATACATACATACATACATACATACATACACACACATACATACATACAATTATACATACATATTAGTGTTGTTTATATATATATATATATGCAATAAACTGATGATGAACTATAGATGTTGCTATGGCTCAGATTTCTAATTAGCTACAAATATTCCTCTGCAAAAAGTCTATATAGGCTGGTTTAGACACAATGCATCTATAGGTTTAATTCATGTAGAAACAGCCATGTAGGGTTTTCCAAACACAACATTTTATTGGAATTGTTTGTTTTGTCTATGTTTTGTATATGACTTTGAAAAAGACTCATTAAGAATCAAAAGTGCTCAGGCTAGTTAGATACTAGTTTTGCACTGTTCGTCATCAGTTTATTGTATCTGCCTATATTAATCCATGACACTTCTAATCCCTTGCTGGATCCATGTGTGTGTGTGTGTGTGTGTGTGTGTACGTGTGTACAAAGTACTTATTTTTAAGAAGGTCACACTATAGATCACAGGGACAGCATTATAATGTGGGATCATTGTATATTTCTGCATGTGACCAAGGATACAGGACTTCCTTGCTATAATTGTTGTATTGTAGCCAATCAAGTGAACCACCTTACATCTGAGGTCACGTTATATTGAGGTATTTTATACATGACATTATTTTAATTTTGTAAAGAGATACATGATCATACTTTACATAAAAGGATGCCTTGTTTTGTGGTGCCTTATAGTGAAAAACTACTGTGTATGTGTGTGCACGTGCATGCATGCATGCATGCGTGCATGTGTGTATGTGATTGGTCAAGTTAGATGAAGTTTGCATCTGCCTGTATCAAACAAGATGTGAAAAACTGAAATCTATTGATTGGTGCATGAAGTTGGGAGGCTAATTAGGCTCCCTTAAAAACTCTGGAATGGCACTAATATGTCACCAGTCTGGTGTCAAGCTTTAACCATCAATCATTGTACAGTACTCAGATCTCAGCAAGGAGCAATTTGTTATTTTCTAAATTACATCTGCATTCACACTCTGTTGGAGGAAAAAAGATTTATTTTTATATTGAAGATTTGCTTGCTTGCTTGCTAATTATCTTTTTTTTTTCTTTAAACTTGTGACTTGTGCCATCATCTGGAGTAGAACATTTGTAACCAGGTGAAGGTTTTTTTTAATGAAACGTTGGCTTAGTATGTATCATGACTAGATGGTGTGTTTTAGCCATCCCTCTACTCATTGCCTCAAGGTCAACTTCAAGGAATTGTAATTCATGGATTTTTATCTCTGTCCTGAGTACAACTTTTTTACCACTCTTATTTTAATGATACTTTGCCCAGTTATTTATCAAAGTGGTGTGTTGTATACCATAGACATGCCCCTTTTTTAAATGTCAAGGTTAGATAAAGACAAAATGTAATAAGTTGCTTGTATCCTTTACCAGAGTTAAATTTATAAATCATTCAAGATAATTGAATGAAACTAAAGCATATATCTTGAACAGACAATGTGTACAATATTATAACCACTATCCCTGCCTCAATGTCAAGGTTATGGCATGGGAAACTATAACTCAGTGACCTCTATGTACATGTTTAATTTTTGACCAATGGAGATAACTTTATGAAACTTTAGCCTTTGACTCATCTTGACTTGAGAGCATCCTGCATTTTCATTTGCACACGTTTTTTCAAGTTCTAGGTCACAACAGGGATAATGTTAGGCTATGGCCTATTTAATTATCTAGGTTGTAAGTTTTTAACCCCAAGAGAGATTTTAATAAAACTTGAATAAAACCTTATTAAGTAGAAGTCAATCCATCACTTGGAATTTGTATTTTAAGTAAGGAAATGGTTACCAGATGGGTGTATCATGTACTTTTATCAGTATGGAACCTTTACTTTTGATTGCTAATTATGTACTGTCTTCACAGGGCACATCATTTCATTGGTCATTATAATTTTGATAGATTTTATTCTTTGTATGATAATTGATGTTTATTATAATTCCAGGAGAATATCAAAAGCTTCTTAGGGGCAGTCATTGTAACCATTTCATTCTGGTTTTTTTTACAGCTTTTTCTTGATGATGCAAAGATGAAGAATTTTACTTCCTGTTTTAAGGGTATGAAATTTTATCTCATGTTAATTTCACAACTGTTTCAGATGAAAAGCCCATCCATCAGTCCATGTATCTCTATATCCAACTACCTATTATAGATGGTTCTTCTTGTGATAGAATCAAACAGGCTACCTGAATGGTGGTCCAGGACTAGCATGTAGAAAAGTCAGATAACCAACTATATGGTTCCATGAACTGTTGTATATTGTAAAACAAATACCTACATCAATGCTTTACAAATGATAATAAATTTTTAATGACGCAAGAAAGTTAAAGTTTCATATGATGATTATGAGCATCATCACTATCATCCATCATTCTGTGGGCTACTGAATTCAAGCATCATCACTATCATCCATCATTCTGTGGGCTACTGAATTCAAGCATCATCACTATCATCCATCATTCTGTGGGCTACTGAATTCAAGCATCATCACTATCATCCATCATTCTGTGGGCTACTGAATTCAAGCATCATCACTATCATATATCATTCTATGGGCTACTGAATTCAAGCATCATCACTATCATATATCATTCTATGGGCTACTAAATTCAAGCATCATCACTATCATATATCATTCTATGGGCTACTGAATTCAAGCATCATCACTATCATCCATCATTCTGTGGGCTACTGAATTCAAGCATCATCACTATCATCCATCATTCTGTGGGCTACTGAATTCAAGCATCATCACTATCATCCATCATTCTGTGGGCTACTGAATTCAAGCATCATCACTATCATCCATCATTCTGTGGGCTACTGAATTCAAGCATCATCACTATCATCCATCATTCTGTGGGCTACTGAATTCAAGCATCATCACTATCATCCATCATTCTGTGGGCTACTGAATTCAAGCATCATCACTATCATATATCATTCTATGGGCTACTGAATTCAAGCATCATCACTATCATATATCATTCTATGGGCTACTAAATTCAAGCATCATCACTATCATATATCATTCTATGGGCTACTGAATTCAAGCATCATCACTATCATATATCATTCTATGGGCTACTAAATTCAAGCATCATCACTATCATATATCATTCTATGGGCTACTGAATTCAAGCATCATCACTATCATATATCATTCTATGGGCTACTGAATTCAAGCATCATCACTATCATATATCATTCTATGAACTACTGAATTCAAGCATCATCACTATCATATATCATTCTATGGGCTACTGAATTCAAGCATCATCACTATCATATATCATTCTATGGGCTACTGAATTCAAGCATCATCACTATCATCCATCATTCTATGGGCTACTGAATTCAAGCATCATCACTATCATATATCATTCTATGGGCTACTGAATTCAAGCATCATCACTATCATCCATCATTCTATGGGCTACTGAATTCAAGCATCATCACTATCATATATCATTCTATGGGCTACTAAATTCAAGCATCATCACTATCATATATCATTCTATGGGCTACTGAATTCAAGCATCATCACTATCATATATCATTCTATGGGCTACTGAATTCAAGCATCATCACTATCATATATCATTCTATGGGCTACTGAATTCAAGCATCATCACTATCATCCATCATTCTATGGGCTACTGAATTCAAGCATCATCACTATCATCCATCATTCTATGGGCTACTGAATTCAAGCATCATCACTATCATCCATCATTCTATGGGCTACTGAATTCAAGCATCATCACTAATAATCCATCATTCTATGGGCTACTGAATTCAAGCATCATCACTATCATCCATCATTATATGGGCTACTGAATTCAAGCATCATCACTATCATCCATCATTCTATGAGCTACTGCATTCAAGCATCATCACTATCATCCATCATTCTTTGGGCTACTGAATTCAAGCATCATCACTATCATATATCATTCTATGGGCTACTGAATTCAAGCATTACCACTATCATCCATCATTCTATGGGCTACTGAATTCAAGCATCATCACTATCATATATCATTCTATGGGCTACTGAATTCAAGCATCATCACTATCATATATCATTCTATGGGCTACTGAATTCAAGCATCATTACTATCATCCATCATTCTATGAGCTACTGCATTCAAGCATCATCAGTTTCATCCATCATTCTGTGGGCTACTGAATTCAAGCATTGTCACTATCATCCATCATTCTGTGGGCTACTGCATTCAAGCATCATCATTATCATCCATCATTCTATGGGCTACTGAATTCAAGCATCATCACTATCATATATCATTCTATGGGCTACTGAATTCAAGCATCATCACTATCATATATCATTCTGTGGGCTACTGAATTCAAGCATCATCACTATCATCCATCATTCTATGAGCTACTGCATTCAACCATCATCTCTATCATCCATCATTCTATGGGCTACTGAATTCAAGCATCATCACTATCATTCATTATTCTATGGGCTACTGAATTCAAGCATCATCACTATCATCCATCATTCTATAATATACTGAATTCAAGCATCATCACTATCATCCATCATTCTATGGGCTACTGAATTCAAGCATCATTACTATCATCCATCATTCTATGGGCAACTGAATTCAAGCATCATCACTATCATCTATCATTCTATGGGCTACTGAATTCAAGCATCATCACTATCATCCATCATTTTATGGGCTACTGAATTCAAGCATCATCACTATCATCCATCATTATATGGGCTACTGAATTCAAGCATCATCACTCTCATCCATCATTCTATGGGCTACTGAATTCAAGCATCATCACTATCATCCATCATTCTATGGGCTACTGAATTCAAGCATCATTACTATCATCCATCGTTCTATGGGCTACTGAATTCAAGCATCATCACTATCATCTATCATTCTATGGGCTACTGAATTCAAGCATCATCACTATCATCCATCATTTTATGGGCTACTGAATTCAAGCATCATCACTATCATCCATCATTATATGGGCTACTGAATTCAAGCATCATCACTCTCATCCATCATTCTATGGGCTACTGAATTCAAGCATCATCACTATCATCCATCATTGTATGAGCTACTGAATTCAAGCATCATCACTATCATCCATCATTCTATGGGCTACTGAATTCAAGCATCATCACTATATCCATCATTGTATGGGCTACTGAATTCAGGCATCATCACTATCATCCATCATTCTATGGGCTACTGAATTCAAGCATCATCACTATCATCTATCATTCTATGGGCTACTGAATTCAAGCATCATTACTATCATCCATCATTCTATGGGCTACTGAATTCAAGCATCATCACTATATCCATCATTCTATGGGCTACTGAATTCAAGCATCATCACTATCATCCATCATTCTATGGGCTACTGAATTCAAGCATCATCACTATATCCATCATTGTATGGGCTACTGAATTCAAGCATCATCACTATATCCATCATTGTATGAGCTACTGAATTCAAGCAAGGGTACCATGATTTTTAAATTTGTACTGATTGAAAGGTATGACCATATATGTATTTAGTATTTGTTTTATGAAAATCAGGGGAAGGCAATAAAAGTTCTACTATATCTTGGACGCAGTCCTCTATGAGGAAAATAGGTTGGTAATGAAAGGTAAAATTTTTATTTGTAAATATATACTCATCCTTGTAATCATAAGTCCATCAATACAAATTTTCATCTATTTGTCTGCCCCCATGTGTACTAGATAGAGTAACAAACTAAGATAAGGAGAATGCATAGAGGTTAGTTTGCATTTTTACTATGCCACCCATTATTTATTTCTTATTGGTTTATGCTGTTTTGTAAATGCTGATGTAAAGTTGTAGGTACATCAACTGTAATAATTTTGATGCTTTTCTTAGTTCACCTGGCAGTAAGGCCAAGTGGGCTTATGGTGCCGAGTCCATTGACTGTCATTTGTCTTCTATGTAAACACTCTAGAGACCATGTTGTGATCTGACTTGTATTAGATGCTTATAGCATCATACTCTCTGATTCATTAATAAATAATGTCATTTTTCATCACAATGAAATGATTTTGCCTATGTAGGCCATATTTCTGATCTGACTGAATCAAATGTGGAACATAGGCTAATATCATCAAGCAGTTGGACGAGTTCAGTAATTAGCAAGAGTCATGCATATTTATGAGGTGATCTTGCATCAGATTGGATGAGTTTGTTACCACTCTGGAGGTCATATTTCTGATCTCATTTAATCAGATGTGGAATATGGTTTGATATCATCAAGCAGTCGGATGAATTTAGTAATTAGTCAGAGTCATGCATATTTATGAGGTAATCTTGCATCAGATTGGATGAGTTTGTAACCACTCTGGAGGCCATTACATTTTCAAGATATGCAGTGAGTTTTATTATTTGCAAGATCTATACATACTGATGAAAGTTTGTGCATTTAAAAATAGTTCTCAAAAAATGTTTGCAATTAATCAGGTTTTTTTTCTTCTCTCCAATTAAAGCATGAGAAGTAGCTCAGGATATTGACTATTGATAATCAGTTTGGGTTACAAAGTTATTCCTCTTGCAGAAAATTATGCAAACCAGATAAAAGAAAATTTTGCATACAAGATGCATACAGTTCAAAAGAATAATTTGTAACAATTAACAAACTGGCTAGAATTAGAATACACCATCTACACTCCACGTTGATCGGGCTGCTTTATTTATTTATCACTTACCATTTTATTGTTTTTCTTTCAACCATTTGGTTTTGTATCACTGGTCGATATGAAATGTTTTACCACTTTTAAACAATCAAAGATGTAACCTTTTATATGGCTCTAAATAGCCAAACAATGCTGGTGCGCCGTAAAAATTCAATCAATCAGTCATGGTACTTTTTTTTAATTCCATTAAACTACATGCAGCACTGTCATTCAGTTCATTTTAAAATATATATTTTATACTTTTTGCTTTTAATAAAAAAAGTTCCATACCATAATGTTTTATTATATGCTCATTTTTTCCATTAATTTTACACTAAGAATCGTCCATACAACTCTACTTCATACTGCACATCTAAATATAGTATCATCTGTTGAACTACTTTTAATTATACACAAACAATGCATGCTCATGTAGATTTGTCTGTGAATGAACTAAATAAGCAGTTTGGTCCATTAAAAAGTATACATGATAAAGTTGACAATGTGGACAAGTTTATTAAAACACAAGAAACATTCAACAGAACAGATGACTGAATGTGATATCTACACTGTCCTTAACATATACAAGACTGAAAATACCAAACTGGTCATGTAAACAGTTATTTACAAGAAATGTTCATTGCAATTCGAATGGCTCAGATTATGAACCATGCTCTCATGGGACTATAAAAATAGCATAGAAAAGCATTTTATGGCCAAATGCTATCTCGTCTCCCTCAAAGGTGTCCCATTATACAAGTCATACAACCACAAAATTTGAAGAGCCAATAAGTCAAAACAACAAAGAAGCTTCATTTTTTGCAGTCAAAATGGGCTTCCACACCTCATCAGCTTTTCAATTTTTACCCGGTTTTCCTTTTTTGAGAAAATGTTTGGACTTATAATACAAGTCAAACAGGTCATGTAAAAAGCTTTGTTTTCTCCAACAATGAGCATGCAGGTGCAAGGACAAAAATGTTATCTATAGCAGGTGATGACAATGGCAATAAATCTACATACCTTTTATGATCTTGAATTTTCTCAAAATGTACTTTCTTAGTTATTTCTGCTAATCAGATGTATAGTTGGTTGGTAAAACTGGTAAAATTTACAGGGAAAGTAAAATAATACAGAAGAAATTACTGATCTAGAAAAATAAATTTTGCCAAAAAGTCTAGATTTGATATCTGGTACAAAAATGGGGGGGGCCTCATCTTTTAGAAAGTCCTACCGGTAATAAGGTTGAAAGAAACCTAATCAGTATTGGTATTAATAATGAATTAATAAGAATAAACCAGATGGAATAAGAAATAAATGAAATATAATAATAGATATTTATTTTATATCCATATAATCTTACTTCACTCTAGATTTAAGTTTGATGCCAGATAAAAAAGTTACAAGATCCAAATACTATAATATTTAGATAAGTTTTAATTCATTATGTCATGTTAGTTATCTAGGCTGTGTGTATTAACACCACCTTTCAAAGACACAACTCGCCAAATAAGTCAGAGAAACCCCTTCCACCATCACTTAATTATTCCCATGGGAAGCATTGTATTGAGGGAGTTCTGTATTGTCAAGAATTCTGTATACTGCTAACTAAAGACATAAGGAGTGAAATGTATCAGTCAGTGATGACAGTGCTTCAGAAAAAAAATTTGCACAAAGGTAAGTACCTTTGAAGTACAAGCCAACATTAAAAATCTACTTGCCCTTAAAAATCTGTATGGGATGTTCAGGAGCAAAACTGAGACCCTTTTGATATGTAACTTGAAGAGGAAAATTGGCCTCTATGATTTAGCTAGAACTCAGGCATGGGGATATCTTGTTTTTGTAGCACTATACATCAATTAAACAAGATATATATCAGACTGGCAAGGTGCACATCAAGTTTTAACATATATGATAACTTGGAAATCAGTGTTTTAAAGGCAATCATTCTTTTTCAGCCTGTTTAAATGAAAATTATGGTTATATAATGTATTCGCTGTATATTTATGCTTAAGAAATTTTGTTAACCTTTTTTTTTTACAGAGAAAGCATTTCTGCAGTTTTTCTTCACTCGATTAAGACTAAATGATACAGGACGGTACACTCAGGACTTTCCCTATTTTTCCCCTTGTGGAAGAGAGAGCAATTATATTCGATGTGATGACAGACCAGTTGTTTACACTCATATTGTTAGATATCCTGATAGTGCGGGGACTGGTCAAATACTGTATGGGTATGCAGGAGATACTCTGAGTGTTCCATTTCAGCCTGAGAAGGTATGCATGTTACCAGAAACTGGAAGAGTCTACCATCCTGCCTCCCCTTCTGTTGGAGGTGTTGGACTGATCAAGTCAAAGTTGGCTATTGAATTAAGCAAATACTTTGAGTTTGGAGATGGAGAAGATAAACCTCCAACACAATTCCTATGGGCTGGAAAAAAGTATGCACTAACCAATGAATTGATTCCCCTTATGAACTTGTCACCATTTGAGGCTAGAAAAAGACTCGAGGTAAAGAGTTGATATTTATTTTGTCTGATCCAAAGACTATTCATTAATCAAAATCTAATAATAATTTATGTGTATTATTTTATCAATTCAGGACTCTTGGAAACGACCAGCTAAATTTATTATAACCATGCATGAAAAGTATTTTAGTTTTTGAACTCAATGCCTATGAACTGACAAACCAGTAATTTTGATATTGTGGATGAAACTAGATACATAGTTGACTCTAATAAAGAAGAGGGAGTCTGTTTGCAGCTTCATAGTTATCTCCCTTGATGCACTTTTTAAAAAAAATTATACAAACAAAATTCAGGACAAATTTAATAATGTTTAAACATTAAAAGCAATTATTCTGCAAATCATTGAGCATCATAAACTCTACCTATCTACATCATATGCAGATGAGATAACTGTGGATTCAATACAATTACAATGATATGCAATTAAATTAACTTGTATGTTATTGACTAATTAAAAATCCAAATTAAAAAACTTGTCTTTGTATACTGTTTTGGATCCTCATAATACAATGAATTGTTTTAATTTTTTTGGTTTCATTTTCTATAATAATGACCATCAAAACAACGTGGAGAAAATTGGTCATGGAGTGTACATTTGTCTCGTGCATTACATGGGTGCAGTTTGCACTCCATAGGCTTCGTTTTACACATAAAAATATCTAAGTCATATTTTTTCATTGTTCACACAACTTTTAAAAGTTCCTGTACTGGAATAATGCCCCATAATGTCCTTGAATGAATGTCTTTTTTTAAAGGTCTGGTTGCCATCAAGAGTCTTTGAATGGCTGCCTTGAAAAGTCCAAGAATTTAAAATAAGAACATTTAATTTGTTATTATGCAAAAAATATCCTTAAGTATTATAAAAACATGTGCAATTTATCAAATAATACTTTTGTTCTTAGAATCACCCATACTAATTATAATTTAATCATTATTAGCTCTACTGGTCATAGACCAGAAGTATTTTTCATCCATCCATTTGCACAAGTTTGTTTAGCTATTTCCTTTTCAGTTACTCTGAAGAAAATGGTGCCATTCTGATGTCCAGTGTGAAAATCCTTTGTTTTTCACCAAGACTTCATATGATACCAAGTTGGACCTAAATGAAAGTGGCACCAATTGTAGATCCAATATGATTGCCATTATGACTCTCTTAAAATTCTTGCTGCTACTTCCTCTGAACAGATCATCATTACGACATGGGTTTTTCACCAAAATCCCTAATATAAGCTATCATAAATTAAAATGGTGTAATCTGATGTCCACTACATCAGCCAATTTGAAAATCTTGTTATTGCCAAAGAATATCAGATATGATGTCAACACTTGACAGTTAAATGAAAGAAATGGTCTTGAATTTATGGACAATTCTTTTTGCCCAGTAGAATGTCAGTATTTTCATGTGACTCATGTTGTACACATGTTGCCATTGCTCACTAAGTAGACATGTTCATATGTGGAGTAGAGATACAATGGAGAAATGGAATAAAAATATAAAAAAATATAACCATTGGAGTATATCTATAGATCGATGGTTTTTCCTCAACCAAATACAATGGCCAACATGTATGGCTTGTACTGCAAAATGGCTTTAATCCCATAACATTATTCTTGCTTTCACAAACATTTGCTAACAGACTGTAACTATCAACCATTGTTTGTGGAAAAACAAGGGCATTGATAGCAAGACCCCAGATTCCCTAGTAGTTTCTGGGTTCTTTAGGCAGAATCTTGTACAAACCATGCCAACAACTAGAGAAAAAAAGCCAGAACTTCTTTCAAAATATTTTATAACTTAGTGCATCCTATGCAAGCTGTGATGTAGGTTGCTGGCCATGTTACATATATATTATGAATACAGATATTATCTCAAACATAAGAAAATTATTTTCTTACCAAATAATTTTATACAATAGTTTGGAATTTCTCAAGAACATCAAAGATGGTTTCAGTACTGTACAGTTGAAAAGAATTTATAGAGTTATCTTGGATTCTTTGAAATTCTGTTTGGGTAGTAGAGCACGAGTCCTTTTATGGTACTTTTGTTTCATTCATTTGTCAAGCCAAAGACTTATGGACATGCTCCTTTGCTCACCATAGAACTAGGTGCCACCATCTTTAGGCTGCTTCTTTTAAAATATGCATTTGTATTGACTCTCCACCAACTTCATGTTAATAATGTTTTCCCTTGAATTTATAAATGAAGTTTAATTTGTTTATTAAAATTGTACTTAACAAATTTTTGATTACATCAGCTAAATATCTGGAGTTTCAAATCCCTCATTAAAGAAATTATCTGTGAAAAGTTCTTCAGTCATTGCATCCATAATTTGTTTACAGTAATCATCTTAACCAAAAACGGTAATTAAATAGCCCCATCAAAATCAGTTCAATTGCCTTTTTCTGTTTTCATACTATTTAAATTGATAAGAAGACCAGGGATGACACATTATACACTTGCCCTGTGTTTCATGTAGGAACTAGTAAGGTTTGGTGCATTCTTAAGATTACTGAACAAATGTCAGTGATATAAACCTCCGGTTAAGGAATGTGGCATTGAACTAATCCTAATGTGTAGAAACCATTATTGGCTTTTTTTACTAAGTTACCATGACCATCAGCTCTGATCTTATATCCATTGATCTATCATTTTCTTTTTTACCCAGGTACAAATCATCCACAAAGTTTGATTAAAGGACTTTACTCTAAGAAACTATTCTGCAATTTTCTTTGAGCCGCAAAGACCTTGAAAGTTTGATCTTTTGACTTTATAATAAACAGGCCTATGTAATAGTTCAAGCCATTGCCCCCAAAAACAACTTTGGTCACAGTACATGGTTTGGAACTAAAGTTATTATGCAGAAACTATGATCATTCAGGCTTAGTAATCTTGATCTCAAGGCTTCTTTCTTACCCAACATGTAAATTATCCATAAATCTTTGCAAAGGCATGTAATGGAGAAATGAAAATTCTGCATAGAAGCCAGGTTTCTTCAGTACTAATGCGCAAGCAATCCATAAAGATTGATTCAGGTCTGTGATGCAGAACCAATGTCACTCTGCAAAAAAAAATTTCTTTCTTTCTTACCTCAAATACAAGCCATCTATAAAGACTGATCCCAGTTCATGATGCAGTACTAATACTTTTATGCAGAAATCATTTTCGTCTTCAGTGTGACTTTAACCTTGGATATAAATTAATAAAAAAATTTTTTTACACAGAGCAAGCCAACCACAAAACTTTTGAACAGAAACCATTCTTTTTCATTCTGTCAGTTACCTTGAACTTTATCCTTTTTACTCCAAAATATATTGAGTTCATTTTTTCTCCAAATTTTGACAATAATGTTTGGTAACAATATATAATGCAGAAGATTATCATGCAGAAATATTTTTCTGCTTTCAGTCAGTGACCTGACCTGTGACCCCATTTTTCTTTAGGTTTTTTTTTTGTTAACTGTAGATGGTGGAAAACAAGCTTTTGAGCAGAAGCCACAATTCTTTTTGTCCCAGTTACCTTGAACTTGGACTTTTTGAATGTGAAATCATTAAAGTTCTTCCTTTTTCCAACTTTAAACCATCTACAGTGTTTGTTAACTGTAAATGATGGAAAAGATTATTATGCAGAAACCATTTTTCTTCATTTAGTCATTCTGACCTTGACAATGATCTCTGATGTTTTTTAGGTTATTTTCCTTGCACTTATCCACAACGTTTGGTAACATTAGATAGTGAAATACTAGTTATTGTGAAGAAACCATTATCCTTCTTTCAGTCAGTTACCTTTAATTTTGTTCTTTTTGACTAAGAAAGTTATAAGAGTTCTTCCTGTCTCTAAATACAAACCATCTAAACTAAACAGTAACTGTAGATATTGTCCAAACATAGTTATTGCAGGAAGCAAGATTGGTAACAGATTAAAGGATGGATGGACAAACATCATAACATAGAATGCTCCACATTATAGCATGCATACAAGAAAAAACTTGTAGATGAATTTGGTTTTACAAAAAGAAAAAAAATAAGAAGTAGCTTTATTTCCATACAAGAGATTAAAATTTTTATAAGAAATGGGCAAATTGTTAAAACAAATACAATGATGACCAGTTGAGTTAAAAATACAGGAAAACTGATTTTCTTCAGATGATCATTGCATTTTCCAAGTTTCATATTAATCCTTTGAAATCTGAATTATTTGATGCTCAGAAAATTCTGTGATGCCCTGCATTCTACTTAAGTCCATAATTAAACAACTCTAAAAAAAATTGTGTAAATAAACTGATTTGATATGTACATGTTGCTCTAATAACATTTTGTTACTGAATTCCAGATATTTTGAAATTATTCAAGCAATAATGATCACTTTTCCTAAATGAACAAAATCTTCCTATATGGCATACAAACAAGTATAACATTATTGTTTATAGTTTGATCATTGTTTAACATTAATCACAGAAACTATAGCCAAATATAGGTTTCTTGGAATTTCAAAAAAGGTTTTAAAGTACAGAATATTCTCAATTTTATAATGGTATAAACAACCTACAGAACATTAAAAAAAGAGATAAGTAAAAATACATCAAATTATTCGCATGAGAAACTGCATTATTTCCATTTCAACCTATCATACAGAAAATGAAAGAGTATCATACAGACTGGTACCTGTCTCTATCATCTCTCTTTGCCTCGCAGTTTAATGCAATCTGTGATACTGTATCTCTATAAACTAGTACGAAACCAAATTTTACAAAATGTACCGTCTTTTTGCAAGTCCTGCATTTTGGCATTTTAGTGTCCATTTATTTATCTATCCAGAGAATTAGAAAAAGAAATTGTTAGATGGTTGATGATTTCCTGTCACTTTCTACTGACATTTTTGTATATATTCAAAGGAAAACGGCTTATTATCAACTTGCCTGTTGTAGCTGAAAGTTGGCTGGAGGAAACGATGAAGAGCCAAAAGTGAATAGCTAGCAATCATTTACTATCTTACTTATTGTGTATCATTTTCACTCAAAAATTCCAGACTGTGAATGCTATGCATATAATGTGTTTGCTAGGGACATCTTTATGTTTTTGAATCTTTACTCCAGAAACAAAAGTGTGTATTGATAGATGTACAATGGATAGAAAAAATATATATAAACATCCACAGTTGTCTCTCTGTGTCCTGGCTGACAAATTAGGTCACAACTTAAAAACTTACAGCAGCATCCCAAATTATTTTTTTTATTTTTATCTTTAAACTTTCTTTTAAACTCTCTCATCCCAATATACCCCCTTTTTAAAAATATTTTCCTAGGTTGAGTAATTAACTTAGTAAAAAAAAATAAATGATTTGTAAATAGCAAAAGACACATCTACTAGCTGGTAAATAAACAGTCCCATATCCCATAATGATATACTGAATGGTCTCAGACTTTTGTTCCAGCAACTAAGTATAAATGATAGATGAAAGAAAAATAACTTCAAAAATACTGAAGAATTCCTATCAGCAAATGGTATATATTTATAACTTTTCTAACATGTTTAAAGTTTCATAGAGATATATTGCATGATTCTGCTCAGGAAATAAAAGTGTGGATAATTAATGAATGAATGGACAGGCACAGGGCAAAAACATTAAAAACACTAAAAGTGAATAAATTAGAATAGTAAAAAGAAAATCTAGACTCCCAAATGTGTGTGTGTTTTCTTATTTTAATTAATCCCTCTATTTCCGGTATTCATTTTTGCATTAACACTGAATTTAAGCAATACTTTATTTTCAAGTAGAAAATTTTCTGGGTCATTTTGGCTATATGACTGTAAAGGAGAATAAGAGAACCTACATTGTAAGAAATTTTAACTGAGTAACAGAGTATTACTGTAATTTCAAGTTAGTAAAAATGCTTAATCAACTTAATCATTTAATTATTTATACTTTCTAAAAGTTCACAATAATGGCATTTTCAAACATTTCTGAATGCATTTGAAACAACCCCTGTACATGAGAGCAAATGCACGTGTCCTCATTTCTTCATTGGAGATAATACATTACTAACTATTCATAATAACACTCTAAAATGCATACAATTACAAACATGTCTCCTTTATAGTCAGTATATGAACTAAACCCTTCTTTCCTAAAGAATCAAGACAGATGTTAGTGTAGTCCGATAAATCAACCCCCTAAATCTGCATTGATACTGATGGACATTATGTCGGTTTGATGTCACCTGTTCATTAAAATGTGCAATTATGCTGTATGCAGATCCTTCTAGAACAATCCTGCATACACTTGAGACACACTGGTGGTTGGTATCAGTCTAGTTCAAAATTTAAAATGGCCATAGGACAGATGGTGGTGATATTCCACGTGATTTTACAAGTCACCAAACATAGAATTTGCTCCGGAAAAATAATGTACATGTCATCAAAAGAACCCTTCTGCCAACAGTTGCTCCACAGCCATGAGAAATGTCTGTAAGTGTATCAAATGTACACTGATGTTTGCAGACAAAGGTGGTTAAATAGAATCTGCTTTGCTGCTTTTTTCCATATTTTCACAAATATGTGTCAGTCAGGAAAAAACTTGGACCTTACAATGCATCTCGCTAATTCCACAACACAGCATGGTCCCAAGCGTTTCTGACCTACATAGTTGCATTTTTAAGTCTTTTTATAAAATAATACCTCAGTTTGGCTTTAAATGAATGGTATATTTTTTTAAATGTATTTGCCTGATGATTTACAAAAACAGACTATCTAATTAACTGGTTCATCCCAGACTTAAGAGATTATGGCTATTTTTTCCCTATTACAAGTTCACTTACAGTTTCAAACTAATTTTATGACAAAATAGTGTACAAGAGGCAGTTAATATATATCCTGATCACTGTTTTTAAAACACAAATTGCTATTTACACACTAGTGTTAAAGTTTTTGAAACACAAGTTTGTATGTTTTTATCATCAAAGGTTAGTATGCAGAAATTGGGTACTGACAGTTGTTACCTTACTCAGGAAAGGGTTGATGGTCAAACAGCTATCCAAACACATGCTTTTGAATGGGAAAGAAATGGAAAAGAGTTTATTTGTCAATGTAATTGTTACCAAAACCAGGCCTAACTACAGATGTCTTGATGAATACCTTTTGCTACAACACGTTACTTGAATACACCTGCCCAAGGCAAGAGGGCATCTCAAAAGGTATGATTAGTCAATGTACCTCTAAAAATGTCACAAGGCAAGTCATTTAAGCTTCCCTAACAAAAGAAGGCGAAGTTTACATTTTTAGGCCACTCAGTTGCCCACTTTAGCTAGTAGCATGACCCCTATACATTATCAGTATACTCAAGAAATTAAATTGAATATGAGTAAATCAACAGATATATGGATGAAAACATAAAAACATTTTTAGGCCACTCAGTTGCTCACTTCAGCTAGTAGCATGACCCCTATACATTATCAGTATACTCAAGAAATTAAATTGAATATGAGTAAATGAACAGATATATGGATGAAAACATAAAAACATTTTTAGGCCACTCAGTTGCTCACTTCAGCTAGTAGCATGACCCCTATACATTATCAGTATACTCAAGAAATTAAATTGAATATGAGTAAATGAACAGATATATGGATGAAAACATAAAAACATTTTTAGGCCACTCAGTTGCTCACTTCAGCTAGTAGCATGACCCCTATACATTATCAGTATACTCAAGAAATTAAATTGAATATGAGTAAATGAACAGATATATGGATGAAAACATAAAAACATTTTTAGGCCACTCAGTTGCTCACTTCAGCTAGTAGCATGACCCCTATACATTATCAGTATACTCAAGAAATTAAATTGAATATGAGTAAATGAACAGATATATGGATGAAAACATAAAAACATTTTTAGGCCACTCAGTTGCTCACTTCAGCTAGTAGCATGACCCCTATACATTATCAGTATACTCAAGAAATTAAATTGAATATGAGTAAATGAACAGATATATGGATGAAAACATAAAAACATTTTTAGGCCACTCAGTTGCTCACTTCAGCTAGTAGCATGACCCCTATACATTATCAGTATACTCAAGAAATTAAATTGAATATGAGTAAATGAACAGATATATGGATGAAAACATAAAAACATTTTTAGGCCACTCAGTTGCTCACTTCAGCTAGTAGCATGACCCCTATACATTATCAGTATACTCAAGAAATTAAATTGAATATGAGTAAATGAACAGATATATGGATGAAAACATAAAAACATTTTTAGGCTACTCAGTTGCTCACTTCAGCTAGTAGCATGACCCCTATACATTATCAGTATACTCAAGAAATTAAATTGAATATGAGTAAATGAACAGATATATGGATGAAAACATAAAAACATTTTTAGGCCACTCAGTTGCTCACTTCAGCTAGTAGCATGACCCCTATACATTATCAGTATACTCAAGAAATTAAATTGAATATGAGTAAATGAACAGATATATGGATGAAAACATAAAAACATTTTTAGGCCACTCAGTTGCTCACTTCAGCTAGTAGCATGACCCCTATACATTATCAGTATACTCAAGAAATTAAATTGAATATGAGTAAATGAACAGATATATGGATGAAAACATAAAAACATTTTTAGGCCACTCAGTTGCTCACTTCAGCTAGTAGCATGACCCCTATACATTATCAGTATACTCTAGAAATTAAATTGAATATGAGTAAATGAACAGATATATGGATGAAAACATAAAAAATACTGAAGGCTCTTCTAGTAAAATATATATCAATTTCATTGTGATATTCATAATTGTTTCTGAAGGTATTTTTCATTAAAAAAAAATAATCAATGGTTGGAAAGATAAATGGGCAAAAAAAATCAAAATTATTTAAACTGAAGAACTGTGAATAGCAAATCACAGATCTGTCTAATATGTGTACCAAATTTAACAGAAATATCATTACTGTTATACATAACTGTTCTGTAGTTATTATATGGAAACAAAACTATACAATGGACAAAACCCATTCATATATCCCCCGACCAACTAAGTTGGGCTGAGTATAAAATACATGTATTTGTGAATAATGTTTATATTACTTATAAGTTCTTTAATTTAAGGATTTACATTAGGAAAAATCTTTTTGCCGTTCACTTTCATCGTCCAGCTGGAGTAATGAAAATCGGTTGTCAATGGAACAGTTCATTTCCAAAGACATTGAATTGGTCTCTGTCGTTACTGTTTCTGAGTATCCAGTTCTAGTTTCCGGATTATCCTTCTTCAACAAGTTTTCCTCTCTCTTTCTTTTTTTCTTGGCATTTTTCACACAATTTTTCTTTCTATGTGTTACAGATTGTTCTACAAAATGCAATGAAATAACTCTAGTTAATGCAGATAATATGTTGTTGTACAATTGCAGTACTGGGTTGTTTTTCATCAACATTTCCATAATGTACAAGTCTGGGTTGGTTCTACAGTGAAGCTCTCTACAGAAACTGTACAAGAAGGTACCATGGAATATTAGTTCTAAGCAAGGTGTCGGGAATGGGCAAAGGAGGAGTCGATTAAGACAAATCAGATCATGCAAACAAGCCTGCAGCTGAGAATATCCGTGGATCACATCTGGCTCAATAGGATTCTTCTTTGTATGTTCTGGTTTCTTAAAAAATTTCTCTAAGTTTTTCCAAAGTTGGTTCAAATCTTTCTCAGACATCTCCCTGAATACAAGATGGAACTGGCTATCCAGCATATCTCGAGGTTCTGATATTTGCCCTTTGCCCACCCTCCAGTACTTTAAGTGTAGCATGATTAGATTTACAATATATGCTTTCAGATGATTCAAGGAGATTTTGGGGACTGAATTATGCACCCATATCCACATGGCAAAGAAGACCAGACTTAATGACATCATATTATCACCATATATATCTCGAGGAATTTCCAAACTGGAGAAGATGATGTCCTGTCTGTGGCTCTGTGACAGTTTAGGGATCTCTTCCAAAGAAGGTGCATTTCCATAATCAGGAATCTCCTTTATTGGCTCCATGTAGAATTTCTTTAGATTCTTCATTTCTCTGTCATACTCCTCCACACTAATGTCACGCCTACCCTTCCCAACTGTGTCTGACTTTTTTTCCAATCTTCTGTCAGTAGAGCTCATTACAAGACCATATACTATTTGCCTCACCTTAGCAGAGCACCTTGAGGCTGAAGTTTCAGTCATCTGCTCTACCTGACAATTCAAGATGACTCTGTGTAACACTGCCACATTCTGCAGCACTATGGGAATCTGACAGGTACGCAAGACTGTTGAGAACCAGGATGGCAATGGATTGCCATAATAGTCGCATAACTCACCCATTTCTGCTAATTCTGTTGTATCCCCTTCTGTGAAAAACTTGAAAAGGTTGAAATACTTGTATGTGTACTTGTTGGTGTAACCCTCCATGGACCGCTGTATGGTGTCCTTTAGTACATCCCTCTTATCTTTTGGAGTAAGCTCCAGCACTTGTTCTAGTCCAGACTCGATACTGGATAGACAATTCAACCAATGCATCAGACCTATCAGATGTCTGTGTTTCTTTGGCAATACAAAATGCTTGCTGGAATGCTTTGGATATTTGATTTTTTTGTAGAATGCTTCAAAGGCTGTTCTATCAACATAGTCATTTCCAAGTAAAGTAGCTAGCAATGGAAGGACAGTTTTGTCCAAGCCATTAAAACTTTTGACAAAGTTGTCTGTGTGATATATTTTCACCTGGAGGTAATGATTTGATTCTCCAGAGTTCCCAACCTCTTTATGTGACTTCACAGAACAGAGATTAAAATCTATGTAATCGAGCGGTATAAATCCTCCTTTTAAATCAAATATATAAAAATCTGAGTCGTTGCTAAGGACAGGACAGTTCCAGTCATTTGCCAGTGCTGCTATCTGATCATCTGCTTCATATACACAAGATGCATGAGGAATATCCATTTCCTCTACAACTTTACGAAAGGCTTCGTATGTCAATAATGGCAAAATTCTTCCACCACCACCGTGAGAGATAAAACCAGCTATATAGCGTCTTTTGGAAGCTCTGTCCAATACTGTGGCCAGTTTTCGATCACTGGGTTCATAACCACCATCAAACACAAGGTATGGTGAAATATTGCAGGTTCTAAAGTGACAAAACACCTGCCTAACTCGCTTGCAGAAAACATCATAGTCGCCACCAAAATGACATGGTATATTGAAAAAGTCGTATAGAAAAAAGTAGAAGTTGTTGCCATCGATTATAATCCTTGTGTCATGAAGCTTGTGATCTTGAAGAAATTGGGGATTGTTATCAATAAATGCTGTTAGACCCCGAATACCCATTGTGCAAACAGTATTTTATTGTGACTTTACTCTTTGGATATGAAACTGTCTGCTGCCATGTTTTAAAAGAAATTAAAGTTCTGTCACAAATTAAAATGGTGCAGCAGTGATACTTAACTTTGTGACTAGTTATTGTTTAATGGCAATATGAGTCATATCTGTTTGAGCGTCAGACTTGATCCTGATGTTTTGGATGCAATACAGCAAATGGACTTCTTAAAGTTCCTACACAATTATTTACATTAAAACTAAAGAACATCCCAAAGTCCAATCTTTCCAGGCCATTACTTGTATTCTCTGAGTTCCAAAGTGGTAACTGAAAAAAATAACAGATTTAAGATTTATGAATGTTCTTGTGAAAATAACTTTTCCTAAAAAACTACATAAAAAACTGTATAATATCAACTCACGGCAGTGAGAGTACCCATTCCAAGACCCTCCAGTTTCTAGTCTTCAACCCAATATTTTTAAAATTTGCTTTCTATAGACAGGATGAAAGCTTTTGAGAAATGTGGTTCTGGACTTCCATTATCAAGATCATACAAATAATGTGACCTATCAACCTAACATAGATATAAAGTTTTTAAAAGAAGGACTAAAATACAAGGTGACTGAAAATTCTCTTGAAAACCTATCAAGCCACTAAATACCCCCAATTTTCTAGTGTTATACAAATGAGTGAACTATGTGATCTTGATATGACGAAGAAGCAAAAGAGGCTCACAGTGCTTATTTTGTACACCAAACTAGCCCTATAATTCAGTAATAAGAAACAAAAGTATTATCATTTTATTAGCTACAAGTGCATTGGTGTAATTTTGTGAGACAGTTTTAGTCATCTAATGTTTTGTAATTTGCATAATATTAGATTGTTAAAGAAAAAGAATTTCACAGGTTTTCATCGCTAGTTATACTAGGACCTTGTTTATCATTGGTATTGTTAAAAGAACTTTCAATTCCTATGATTTTGGTTTATGATGGGTGCAGTTTTGGTTATAGTTATTTTCACTTCCTAGACTTTAATGTGCAAATTTCTTTTTTTAAAAAAAGAGCCAAATTTAATTTTCATTACTTCAATAGTTTTTGTAATTCATTCATTACACTTTTAGAACTGTTATTACCTACTCTGGCAAAATTTGTTTTCCCTATTTTAACAACTGCTCAATTTAGTATACTTTGGACTAATTCAGGCTGATTTTTCAAGCAAGTAGTAATTTTGGTCAAATATGTGCTTAGGTCCTGTACAAATTCTACAATTAAAATATGTAAAGAAATTTCAGCAACAGTACATGAAAGTAGCATAAGGGTATGTCAATATATCTCCCCTGTGCATGCTGCAAATACAAGCAACTTCACTTTACTTGTCACTCTCAAAGAAGTATTAATGCATGTATCCATAGAGTGCCACCTTAAGGAAAATTTGGGTAATAAAAGAACTTTAACTGGTACATACAATGTGAACCATGGCTTTTTGTATAAACTTTTTTTTAATAAAATTACTAAAGATAGAAACACACATTTATAATCCAGTGCTTTAAAACCTGCATTTGCTACTAATTTTAACTCGTTTACTCAATCACTTTGGTACTTTAAAACCGCCCAGTTAGGAAATTACCCTCTTGCTACTAACAGCAACAATATTTATGACAATACCTTCTGTGAACGCCATCTGGTGGAGGGGGAAAGGAAACAGAACCAGATAAAAGTGCAAACAAATGTAAATATCATACTAAACAAGTCTTTAAATTTGTGTATGTGTGTGTAATTTGGATTTACAATTTTATAGTCCGATCACTATGATGTCTGCAGTGTAACAATTATAGAGATGTCTAGCACCAGGACTTAATGCCACTGACATCTAATATAATAGTCCACCCAGCCAAATTTTCCTGACAACATCTTAATACCAGTCCTAACACTAACTTCTTAATGCTGAGAGCCAAGGAAGGCAGCTGCAAATACTATTTTTGTAAGTACAGTATCTGATATGACTCAGCTGAGTTTTAAACCTGAAAAATCCTGCATCCATTGGATACTCTAATCACTAAGGCAACTGGAGTGGTCATTTTTTATTTTCTCTATTTTAATAATCTGTGGTAATACTGGAAATGGTCATAAAACATTATTACATTATCACAATAATAAAAATATCATTCCTAATCTATAAAATGACTTACTGTTTTCACTGTTAGCACCCCTGAAGATAAAGCAATGACGTGATGCATTGCTGCCAATGAAATGTGCAATTTGTGAAAAAGAAAAACTGTTCAATTATGTAACTTGACACTAGGAAGAGAAATTCAATATGGATGAGAATGAGCAGGGATGGAATGTGTGTTGCATCAATACTTGATACAACAACAATATAAAACTAGTTTTGATATCAACTACAAAAGGGGAGATAAACATATCTATCTACAGCCAATCAAAATTATCACTGGCAAAAGTAGAAGGCATCAAATGATTTATGGGCAGACAGGAAGAATGTTCACCACCTAACCTACTGCCACTATATTAAAACCTTCATAGTTTATTTATTAGATTGACAGTATTTACCATTGTGGACAACACTACCAACATATTTATATCATCTTCAACATTTTTGTTTTCTGCATACTCTGCAAAATTAATACTAATTCACAGGGACACATACATGTACTTGGATATTAAAATGATGTTTTTGTGAAGTTTCTGAAACTACAACAAAATAAATCCTTTGTTTTATAGTTCATTAAACAAAGTATTTACAATAGTATCTGAGTTTATTGCTCATGGAATTTTCATATCAGCATCTTGAAATGTAGTTAAAATTATCAAATTTGTTTTGTGCACAAATCATCTAAACATATACTAACATACATTCATTCAATATATTCTGAAAACAACAGTTTGTGAACACCTAATTTGTCATGTTCATCCAGACTTCTAGAAGAGTCCATTTTTCATACTGCAAAAATATCACAGGGAAGCAACTAAATTACTACTAAATAAGGCTAAATGGAATTGCTTCATATTAAACATATCAACTGTTCCACAGATTTTGATGGATTGAAATATCTTATGTAAACAGAACAAGTTCTAGCATGTATTTAATGGGCTGTGTTACACTTTGTCAAGTTGAACATATTGAAATACTTTGTGTGTGAAATATAGTACAGTAGTTACTTTTAGCTATATGTAATGATGCTAACCTGAAATAATTCACTGAGCTTAAGATGTGGATATTATTAATGATGCTGTGTGGAATGAACTATACAGTAATGCTGACCATCCTAACTTCCTGCCCATCTTCGATTTGTGAATCATGTTTTCTCGTGACCTCACATGCTTGTCTCATGGTCCTTATATCAGCAACTAGGTTAAAACCTTTTGTTGACAGTGATGGTAAATGCTCATTAAAAAATATTCAGTGAAATAAAATTTAAATACATGCAACAATTCAAATGAAAGAAAACCATGGAAATTCAATTTAACCAATGCCACATTTGCCACAAGTTTGTGGCCCTGCAGTGAGTATTAGCTGTTCAAGTCAGTGCTGCTGTTCACATGTTGGCTTTTGATATGGTGGGAAACATACAGCAGATATTTTTATGACAGTAATGGCATGTAAAAACTTGGTTATTATAGCATGCACTTCTTATATGATCTCAGGGAAAATGAATCTAATGTAAAATAAAGAATAAAAATTTTCATTTAAATATTTTAATCCAAATTAAAAAATCTTTATTATGAAATAGCATGGGCAGAAATCTTTTAAATAAAAATTTTATTTTTTAATTTTATAAATTCTATAAAAAGCTTAAAAGAAAAATATATTTAAAAATGTCTTCATATTTTAATCTTTGATGTCTCATTTAAATTTGTTATATTGCAGCTAAAATGCGTAAGAAATAAATGTGATATATTTTATAGATGCAAATATTAATTATACAGGGAAATCATAAACTCATGATTACACCGCTTGATTTAAATGTAACATACTAATCTTATGTATCTTGGCATTTATTTTTGGGCACGAACCATGGGCATAGTTCTGGAAATGGGCAAATTTTGACACACTTGGAAAGACGGTAGCTAGCAAAGAATTTATGAAGTTTATAAACATATTTTATCAATGAATAAATGAAGCAGATATTGATGAACACTTTAATGACAAGTTTTATTGTTTCACATAATATTATAATACAAGCTTTATAACTTATATACTTCCATTTAAGGGCACATGGGTTTGTTACAAATAAATTTATTAATATCTGTTAATAAATCGAGGGCTGAATGGTTAAACCTGCAACAGTGTTTTATTGTTACAGGTTAGACCCCTTAGCCCACGATTAATTGGCAGATACTCTTAATTTTCTTTGTAATGAGCCCATATGATTAATGACATGAATCATGGGCCTGGCCACAGGAGTCTGCAGTTTTATCAATAAAGACAAAATTTCTGACATGAAATCACCTTAACGGTATTATAAATTAACACAGGAATGCAATCATGACCACAACCCTCTGCTCGATTCGACTTTTCTCACGCGTCATTTATCTCTTCAGAATCGCAAGAAGACTGAAAAACTTAATTTATAATACCATAATACCATTAATGTGACTTCATGTAGTCAGAAATTTCGTCGTGCTTTATTAATAAAATTGCAGTTTCCTGTGGTACAATTTATCGTCGTACATGTCCTATATAATAAATACTTTAAATATTTATTATATAGTACATGTACGACGGTAAATTGTAAGCAACGATACGAGCCCCTGTGGTGCTTTATTTATAAACTGCAGACTCCTGTGGCCTGGCTGGTCAAGGAATGTCATTAGCCCGAGTTAAGGTTTACAGTCCCCAAATTTAAAATATCTTCACTTATTATTTGAGACGTACAACAACAACTGCAAACCCCACAATTACAACTTAAATAGGTACTCGAATAAGTCATTTTGTCTCTTAATGAAGTCTAAATGAATCCCTACCAATCCACAAATTCACCCCAAAATTCGTAAACACGTGTTTTCGATGTGTGGACTGTGATAGAAAACAAGTATATATAACCTATAATAATCTGAATGCAGTTTTGAAAATATAGTTAGTGCGCTAGTCTAATGGTATCATAGTAGTTTAAACGCTTGCTATCCCCATTTGATGAGGATAATATCGCCCAAGTTATAGGTGCATGAAGGCGTGATATCGCTAGCAGAGAATTAAGGAAGGCTTAAACCCTGCTTTGAGAGAGAAATGATTAGTCTGTCATTGATATTTGTCTGTAGAGATAAATCAGCACCATTCATGTATACAACGTGATGGTGGAAAAAGAGAGTAAGTTTAAAGGCTAAAGATGCAACTATTTTAAGTGATAACCATACTGACAGCAGATTAATGCTATTAACTGTGTTTACTAACGTATCCTGGACTCGTTGGTTTCGAAACTTTGTAACGGGTCAAACTATTTACTGGAACAAGCCGGTTATTTTACTTTTTTCTAAATAATATTTGATGTAATAGGGGTATAACGAAAGAAATATATATATATATATATATATATATATATATATATATATATATATATATATATATATATATATATATATATATATAAAGAGAGAGAGAGAGAGATGTTAACAAAGATAAAATATTTTGGGACAATTTTTGTATCATTTCTTCCTTAATTGTGCAAGAGTTTACCAACCAATCAATGCATAAAAATTTGACATATGAGTTAGATGTGTGTGTGTGTGTGTATATATATATATATATATATATATATATATATATATATATATATATATATATATATATATATATATATATGTATTTATATATATATATATATATATATATATATATATATATATATATATATATATATATATATGTTGACCTTTCTGCAAAAAGAATCTGTAGTGCACACAACATGGTAGTCCAAAGTGACTCTATCCAGGAAGCAAATAATAACAGTCCCTATATGCCTTTCCTACCTTTATATTATTGTTTTATGCACATATTAGCAAAACAATTATTCCAAATTAAGAGATATAAAATAAAAGTAGAAACTATTTGGGGGCCACAAGAAATTCCTATATGCATGTGTAGGTGTGTATATGTATGTGCACTTAAGCTGGGGAGTTTTGTGAATATGTACTCTGATGTATTTTGCTGTGTTTCACATTCCCCCTTTCTAGCATTTATTTTCTTCATATTAGAGACAGAGGGGGGCAGAGAGACTCGCACACATGGATACACTCCATCAGAGTCTATTAATCTATTAATAATAACAACAGTTAGTGATGTTATATTAATATTAAATTCTAATATCAAATTCTACACATATACCTCAGATTACAACAATATTGCACATCATGGCTGTCAGATAAAATTACAAGTATAATATAGCTACAAATAAGCAACGAACTATACAAACATTCATAGACAGATATATATACTTTCCAACAAGAAACCTTACACCACAACAAAATTGCACATAATGGCTGTGAAAGATAATAGTACCATATAGGATGCAATCCTAGGATAGCAGCAGCAGATAAACACTGAATTTGAAAAACATGCATGCTGTAAGAACATGTATACATTAATAATCACTTTTCAACAAGAAACCTTATGAAATAATCAACTGTATTCATTGGCTGTCAAAATTGTCAGTCCAATTTAGGATGCATTTCTAGAATGACAGCACACATTTGTTTGCAATTTTCATGCCTTTGTTTTCTTAGTTTAGATCACAACACATAAGAAAGGTGGATAGGAAAAAATGTTGAAACACAGTGTTACAAAATATGATTAAATATGTGGCATTCATAAAGTCTCAAAGGAGCAGGCAATTTTATTGGACATTCAAGAAAAGAAAAATTACATAAAAGCAATTGAGCTTTCCACTGTTGGCTCAAAGAAGCTTCAGTTAGTAAACACATAATTGACTAAACTTGTGATTGGGACTGACAACAAAACAGCAATGGTCAAAGCCATAATGACCACATTTCCAGATTTGACTCTTGTCTTATGCACCAGACACCTTCATCAAAACACTACATGCAGACTTAAAGACGATGCTGTTGACAAGAAGGACAGATCTTGGTTTGGACAAATTATTTGGATTTGGAGGAATTTTAGATACTGATGACACAATTTGCTTTGAAAAGAAATGTGATAATGTGGAGACTCTTTCAGGAAGTTTCTTCAAACTTTATTGACTATTTACAGTTGCTGACCAAGGTAAATGGACTAACATGAATGGATTTGACCATTGACAAATGGATCAACAACAATTGAGTCCATTACCATGCATTAAAGCAGATTGTTGAGTGGAAATTGAAGCATCTGAAAGAAGATTTATATTAATTAAATGATTTGGTAGATGAACATTTCAAAGACTTGAGAGGTCCATTACAAGGACCATTCGCTGACAGTCACAGTCAAATTTCAAAGACGGAATGGGTGGCACAAACAACCTAAAAACTCTATAAAAAGAATTAAGAAGCTTCAATCTTACAGACAGTAAATATGTGACATCATCAGATGTAGAGTCAGAAATTGTGTTTCCTAGGAAATACACACGGAAAGAAATCAGGACAAAAAAGACAGAAAATGAATGAACAGTAACAAATTAACAGAATAAGACATCCAAATAGAACTTTAGATATGGTATATTGCAACAAACACACTTCTTGTCGCATGGTAATTTCTGCGATCTCATGTATTAAACTCAGTTCTGCAACTATCCAGTATCCCATACTCTTCCTCCAGTAGCAGAATAGGTTTAAAAAAACTGTAAGCTATGGATGGAAATAATTTTATATGCCATTCTCGCATGTACTTTGAATTTAGACCATTATCATGTCTATTTCATTATAATTACAGTTAAATTATATGGCTGTTTCACCTATTGGTTTGCACAAATCTCACACATCATAGAACTTATCACCTCACACATCAAAGAACTTATCTGCAGATAACACCTGTTTTTTTACCACCCCTCCCTTTGTCCGCTTTTGTCCGCATGTGGCTTATCAAAAATCACAAAACTTATGATGATAAGAAAAATATACTTATTAATAACCAAAATATAATAATCAACTTTATAAATCATTATTATTATATCTTTTTTATTAATAGATTTATTATTAAGCTCATGTATAAATTGCAGTACATGCTATTAATATTAAATTTTTAACTTTCCAAACTGTTGCATAAATGTGCAATTTCCAGATTCTTGTTAATTTGATGTTGCTTCACCTGCAGAAAAGAAAGAACATTAATTTATCATATAACTAATATTAAATGTCACAGATATTAATTATACATACACAACCAATATACACTATGGTATATACAATATAAATGAAGTACATTTCAGTGTTTTTATTGCGTTTCAGTGCATTCCAGTATTTCACTGAGTTTCAGTTTTAGTGCACCCAGGAATAAAAGTTGCTAGGCTTTTTTAAATGGAATCCATATTTTAAGTTGAAATTTAGGTAGGTTTTTTTTAGTTCTTATTTCAATGTCTTAGTAAGGGGTTGTCCATAAAGGATGTCTGCATATAATACCTGTTTTTTTACCACCCCTCCCCTTGTCCGCTTTTGTCTGCATGTGGCTTATCTCCCCCTTCCCCTACCACCATCTTAGTTCCATCTGTGGACACAACAGCATTGGGTTTGTTTTCCCAGAATTAGTGAATTTGAAAATAAATAAAGAAAATTCAAGTTCATTTTGCACTTATTTCTTTTTTTACAAGCCAGTTTACATATCACAGTATTATTGACTGAATATTGGACCAAAATGTCATGCAATTCATATTTTAAATATGCTAGTCAATGTTTTTTGACATTATTTCATTTAAAAAAATCAAATTTGACAAAATAAAAAATTTAATACAAATTCTATTTGGACCTATTTTTTCTTTTTGCTAAAAGTTCCTTTTGCACTTTAGGACTTGCAGTTCTCATGTTCATTTGTTTTCGCTATCCACACTGCTTTAGATATCAGTAAATGTCTGTGACTATCTGTTAGTCTATATGTGGCTTATGGTTAGTTTATATGTGGCTTATGCTTGTTTCACAATATCTAAAATTGACTACTTTCTTGGAACAGTTATAGGGATAGTGTCACGGAATTGTATAAATTGTATATATCCCTTTGTTATTTATTAGATATATGTACTCAGGGTTTTGTTTTTGTGTACAATGATGCCCAAATGTGATTTATGTACATTGTACAATATTTTGAAATGGTGAGTCAGTTTATCCTATGCCGATCATGTGAAGTGCTTTCAATGGGAAAAATTGATATTCATCAAGCACACAGATGATGTAGGGCTACCTCACTGTAGGACCAGAACATTACACTACAGAAATGTCATGTCAGTGAGCAGACTACTTAAGGACTTGCAGATTTCCACCTGTAGAGATGTGTGAGTTCTTTATTAAATTGTAATGTATATTATAGGTTATAACCATTGTGTTACCACATTTAATTTTTATATATTACCTATGTACTCTGGCGCACATAGTATAATGCAAATATTTTCTATTCTTTTATGTGACTTAACAGAATCTATATTAGCAATAAAGTTGCATTTTATTAAGAAACATTTAGTACCATAGGATTCTTGTCATGTACAGGTAGGTTAGCTTCTGAACCTGTTTATTGCTTCATAATGTTGAGCTGATAATGTAATTTGTATAGCTCACCTTATATACATCATTATGTGTTATGTGTTATTGTGTTATGTATATGCCTATGTCATTCTTAGTACATGGTGTTAGATTTATTTTCAGCTGATCAGAGTTAACAAGGTAGTGGCTGTAGAACTGACCATAAAGCCACCATAGCAGTTGTAGAGCTGACCATTAAATGATCAGAGTTGACTGGGTAGCAGCTGTAGAGCTGACCATAAAGCTGACCATAGCAGTCATTGAGCTGATTGAACAGTATTTACTGGTTGAGTAGCAGGTGGTCAGAAAATGCTGACCACTAGGTGGGCACTGATTGCCTGATTGACCAAGTGATTGATGGTCTTTGATTACCTGTAAAGCTGACTGCTTGACCTGTGTAACTGGTAGCCAAGTATTCTAGTGACAGAGTGTTTTATGTATTCTTTTTGCCATGGGCTAATTTTGGCATTTGTTATTCCCAGTGTTTTTGGACTGTAAAGATATATTGTATGATATCTGTCCCATTTTACATTTTACTATTTGAATAAAGTACATCATTTTTCACTATTTCAGTGAATAAATCATTTTTACTACAAAAAGCATAAAGCATCATTTGAGTAAAACACATCATTCTTTTCATTGTGTGAAATTACTGTGAATCATTAACATTTGTCCAAGTGCTGTGTAAGATCATTTACTTGTATTCACATTTATGTTACATTATTAAGTTTGTGTGTTAATTTGTCCAAGTGCTGTGTAAGATCATTTACTTGTATTCACATTTATGTTACATTAATAAGTTCGTGTGGATTGTGTTAATTTGTCCAATAATTGGATCTTATACATGGATATAGTAATCATAATTATTTTTGCATTTGAGTCATTCATCAATAAACACCGTATTTTTGTCACCACCAAAAGTATTCTGTTATAAATCTGAACCCAACCTGGTTATCTTGTTACAGATAGTTTATCTAGTTTTATATAGAAATGAATGCTCAGTCAAGAGATCAGTTTATAAAATTATATTTTCCTTGAAGAAAAAGATCTTGTGGGCCTGTAGTCAGTTTCATTATAAACATACACCTGTACTAATGAATTATAAAACATCTCGCCAAACTACTTTGAGATTTTTTTTACTGTTTGTCAATTTTTTTTTTGTTGTGGTATTTTCATTTTGTTCCAGAATTTTCAGTTTGTTCAGGTAAATAGTCGGACCACTTTGAAGCACTTACTTTCACCCATGGGGCTCATATCGTTGCTTATAATTTATATATCAGTCATACATGCACAATAAATGTCAGACTGTTCCATAAATTGTAAGTAACAATATGAGCCCATGTACTGGCACCTTTTCAGAAATATACATTTCTCATAGTGATATCTATCATTACTTTAGAAATAATAGTTATTTAGCAAAGTATGGATAATTAATGACAATGATTCCTCATCTTCTCAGCTTGCTTTTAACCAGATGACCACCCATTCTGGTACATTGAAATCTATTTCATACTGTGACAACCTTGGTGAAAATAATATATTACAGAGCAACATCAATAGCACAATAAAAACTTTAGTATATTGGAAAAATTACATAAAAACATTTAGCTTAGCATTCCTATTTCTTATATTGATCATAATTTTCATTTTGGAACAGATTTTGTCGCAAAAGCTAAAAATTCAAATTGGGAAAACTTCCATATATAACTGTTTACGTATGATAAGAAAATAATTGATTTAGCCCATGATTTTCTTACAACACTTAATTGGCATTGTGGATATTCAGAACTTAAAATCATAGAATGTACTCTACTGTTTTCGAACTATACTTCCTTCATAGTGTGTGTATGCGTGTATGCATGCATGCAGGGATCATGCTTCCAGGCAAAGTGGTTCATTAAGTCACCAAAGAAATGAAAAGTTCACCTTTTTCTGTTAGAAAATCATAAATTACTGCCTTGTGATATTTTTCATGTACATTGAGTGATTGTAGCTTTTGAGATGCTCCCTCACCTTAGCCAGTTATTACTGGTGTTGTAGCTCAAGGTGAAATTTAGGCATCAAGCCATCAAGTAGCTGGTGTAGATCTTAACTGCTTGGACAGACAAACTTTTGCACATTCACAGGCCTGTCTTTTAATAGCTGATTGACCTTTAACATTTCCTGACTAAGTTACAGCAGAGATGTGTTATATATGTGTGTTATATTTGTCTCTGGTTATAGCAACCATCATTATCATTTAATGATAAAAATATAAAATTTTGTGTTTTGAGACTTAAACAGTAGTACCTAAATAGAAATTTGTGCTTTAAGATTAGAATCAGTGACCTGAAGATTTCAACTGCCAGATGGGCATTATTTTCTTGAAGTTGTAAGTTAAGCCATCATGGAAAATAATGGCTGACATTGTTGTGCTTTTTTGAAGGACCACTCTGTTTGGTTGCCTGTCTTCATAAACATTTATGCAAATATGTTAAGGAAAATATTCAATTCATAGAAAGCAATGTCTAAATATTATATTTTTGAAGATTGAGCATGAAAATACAATTATGTAGGTCTCAAACATAAGGATAAAGCTGTGTTTCGAGAAATAATGTAAAGTCAGTGTTGTTTTTACTCATTTTTGTAAAAATGCAGGAAATTAGCAGAAAAACAAATACTATTTAATCCATTACCACATGTAGTTACACAAATAAAACAATAAATGTGCAATCTTATCAATGGACTATTGTAACAAAGCTAGAATGTGAGTGGTTACATTAAGAAAGCCCCTCTTTTTGAAAATAGATGCACTCATATGCTGGATGTTTCAATTTGGTTGGGAAAGAAGGTTGTATTTCTTTCATGTACTGACTTTGTTTCAGTGTGTTAATTATGAATTGTTACCGTAATGTTTATTGGCAATAAAATATTGAAACAAACATTATGGTATAAATCAATACACTCCCATTTAACGTCCTGGCAATGAAATTGAAATTCTGCATGTTTATTTTGTCATGGGCAGAAAAACCAAGAAGTGAAATCAAATATCTTCTAAAATCAGCAATTACATGAAAACATTGCCTGAAAAGAGCCAATATAGCTATAGCAAAATATTATCTAGCCTTGGATCCTGAGTACATTATATGTTTCAATCACTCTAGAGTCAAACCGATTATAATAAGTGATCACATCATGTAGATGAGGTTCATGATATAAAATAAAATCAATACATGATCTTGTTTGTGTTTAATGTAACTTCTGCAATAATCCCACAAATCACTCAGCAGTTGTTTGCATACATTTTTTCCTTTTACACATGGTATCAGCATTGGTCCTACTATAATCTTAAAATCTTTAATTCTTCTGATAACTCATTCAGCTTGAATATGTCTACTTGACATTTATCTTCAACTTGTGAAATTTAATTTACTTATTTATTTACTTACAAAAGGAACACAATAATGTGTTCTAATTACACTGACTGACAAACTGATTTCTTTAAAATACCAGTTTATGTGGCTAATGAGATATGTCATGTCTTGTTTTAAACATATTGTCAAAAGTATAGTAATATATTTTAGGAAAGGAAAGAAAAAAAGCTTAGGATATAATGTTCAGTGTTAAAGTTATCAACTGATTTATATGATAGCAAAGGGGTATGTTAAAAGAATGTTAAGGATCTATTTCGGTATTATTCATTACCTTTTGCATGATTAAAGGCAGTCGAAGGCAACAAATCCGTGACAAAGTGTTTATCAAATTGATTCAAATGTTGATAAAATTCTGTCAATCAATACATTTGACAGGTCTTTGTTATTTATTTTGTCCTACCCAAAATGCACATTCAAGAAAATTAATATCCAATTTGAACACAGGCCAATGGTCAGTCTTGAATTGCGTTTGCTCTCATATACATGTTACAGTGGTTGTTTCAAAAAAGTTTATAAAGGTCTTTCAACTGCCATTTTATAGTGAGCTTTCATAAAGCAAAATAAAATCAACTCTTGTTTAATGGTAGTTGATTAAGCATTTTTCCTAACTTGCAATAACAATACTGTAATCTAGTTACTCCAGTCAGTTACAATTCATTACAATGTATAGCTTCTACTGTGTCATATGGCCAAATTACACTGCATATATGGATGTGATAGCTTTTATATGCATACAAAATTTGTTTATAATATACATACAACCCAGACAGTTTCTTCTTGAAAATGAAATATTGCTTACAATCAGTCTTGAATGCAGAAAGGCTTGTATAATATTGGTGACCTTGAAATCTTCCTTGCTTAGTCACATTTGTACATGGATTACCCAACCTCGTCATATGTTAGAAACAAGAGATGGGCCTGGTGCCCCTTATTAGGACTACAAATACCAAACTGCAATCAAAGGATTTTTTGCACTCCAGGTAGGTAACTGTGCTACATGAACTGTTCCCCAGTAACATTCTTGTCTTTTGCCAACTTATTCATAGATGTCATACTCTTCCTGTAATTTCATTTTCACAGCTATTCCATTGTTCTGCAGATGAGTAACTGTCATTCAAATTTGCCAGTACAAAAAAAATGTTCCCCCCCCATCCAGTTGTAGTTATTCTTGAAGTATTGCTTTGTGATGCTGGCTGGTTTGCTTGTAATTACAAGGAAAGCCCTCAAGCACTACAAAATTCATATCATGATCAGACATAATATGATTACAACAATGTCATCTCTCGTGAAGAGTTTAAGTTTATACTTGATGAAGTTGACAAGTATATGGCTGTAAATAAGAACTAAATACAGTCTAGCATGCAGCAGGCATACACTTCTGTTGTGGATATAATTGACAAAGTATCAAATAACGAGTTAACAATCCAAGAGAAAATAAAAAGGCATGCAAGGATATCGTGACAATTTTTGCTGATATTTCATAATAAACTGTTTTTGCAGGAGAGGCAATGGAAATCATGAAAGCAGCAAAACCACTGAACAACAATCTTCTTTCTTGATGCCTACTCCCAGTGTGCCTCCACCATACGATGTTGTGTTCTGAAATTGCACAAAAGAATGCAAAACAATCTTATTTATGCACCTGATTTTTTCTTACTTTTGAAAGAACTCCAGGCCCACTTTATTCAGTATGGTCAGCATGTAGAAGATCATTTCAATATTGTTGCTATTACAACTCGATGGACTTAAACAAAGTGATGGGAAATATTGAAAACCAACAAGTTTTGTAAAATTCAACAAATAAATTATTTTCCTAGAATACAAAGTAAAAATTTAAAAAGAACTTATCATGTTGTGAACTAAATTTCCCAATAGTCCAAAAAGTTCTATCAACAGTCTAATGAATAAGGTTCTAATTAAATATCAGTGGTGTCTGAATTAAGATCCAGTGCTGAAGGCTTTGATGTGCCTGTAGTCTTGAATGTACTGATGTACCAATCCTCTGAATTGTGATGATATGCTAACAGTCTTCCTGTTAATTGCAATAATATAACCCAATATGTCCTTATCAGAAAGCTCTATACTTCCATGTTAATGTTTCTGTTCAAGAATATTATTTAAGAGCACTTTGTATTTCCAGTGAATAAATAATTATAATATTAATATTCTAGAACATTCCAAGTTGTTTACAAGATAAAATCTGTTACTAAAATTATAATAAAGAATATGGCAGACAGAACATACACAAGAAACAAGTATACTTATTGATATAATAATTTTGGTTCTTAATTAACTATATAGCCATATAACTAAACAAGTCGTACTAAATTTGATCCAAGGTAAAAAAAACAATCTGGACATATGTATATCATACACGGTTAAATGCACTTTATACAATGAATTAAGCAATCATACTGCACCTGAAAGGACAGTAAATTAATCACTAATAGGTTTCAAAATGGGCAAGAAAACCCACCATAGGGTGTAATGCCTGAGTACAGGAGCAAGTCTGCTTTGAAACTATTAAACCTAGAAACTGGAATCTGAACTAGTATGCATCTATCAAAAAAAACAACAAAGTCGCTTTACACAAAATTCTGTTTGATTTTTTTTAAACTGTACCGGTCTGATTAAAATCAATTTCCACTGTCATACATGAAGATCTGACAGTGACTACTTAAGGGTTATGTTCTGGCAACCTCTCAATTAGTCAATGGAATGGCAATGCAACTTTATGAAATCTGGAAGTGAATCAAATCATTCAGCAGACAGTGATGTTCTTCAGCCATACTGATCAGTCTCCCAACTAAGATGTAAGACTTACATTGATTGGCTGATAAAATTAGCAATTATAGTAATAACATAGGTCACCAGAACATGAACCCTAAGCGTTCACTGTCAGAAATTCATGTAGAACAGTGGAGATCTGTTTTTAATGAAATTGAATTGTACCCATAAACATGAAATGGGTGGGGTGGAGGTGAGACAAAAGGGTCAGTTTTGAAAGGTGTGTTAGTTTCTTAATAACCTATTATCATGAGGTGTCCACATGAAAATAAAATAAAATTAACCTTATAACTTTTGCAGTACACAACACTTCTTCACTGTAAGTCCTTTCATTCTACCCTGTTCCATGTTTTAAGACAAGAATGGTCGTGTATTCCATTTTACACTAGGTGATTCATGTATTTCATTTTAAGGTGGTCTCACAATAAGGTGGCATACTTTAAAGTTTCCATGGATATAACATTGTAATGAGGGAGTTCTGTACATGTATATTTTATTTTAAGCCTGTACTAAAGATGTAGTCAAAAATTAAAAGTTTGCTCCATTGTTTCTTTAGGATAAACATCTGGTTTATGTGCAGAAAGTATTTTCATTTTCAGCAGTTGTCAAAAAAACACTTCGATAAATTAGACAGTGATGTGTTAGTGTTGTTTCTTGCAAAGGTAGTAGTTGCAGCATGAGTACAGTTTGAGTGCACATCAGCACAACACTGGCTATATGGTGTTTTTATACCTAAAGGCATAAATCTTGGCAACAAAAATCTTAGCAACATATACCCCATTCTTTTTCAGCTGCAGAAATGGTTAAATTTTGGCTGCTCTTGTTTGGCAGCTTTCTGCTCAGATTGTTACTGATCTTCTACGGGGAATGGCAAGACAGTGTAATGCAAGTCAAATACACCGATGTGGACTACTTTGTCTTTCAGGATGCTGCCAACTTTTCTGTGCAGGTATGTAATAGTGTAGAAAGGTTGAGGATTTTTCAAGTAAAGGGTCCCAGATCTATGAAAATTTGTGTAAGTCTTGCTCATTTCTCTAGATCTAATGGATTTTGTCAGAAGTGGGATTAAGAAAAAAAACTTGACCTCTATTGACTGTTATATAAAAGGCTATATTCTGACCAGATAAATAAAAATAAGGTAATTCAGTATTAATTGCCTTTTAATAGTTAAACATGTGCTTTTTAGCAGCAGACTTACTGTTTATGTCATGGAATCTCAGGCACTATGAGAACATCTTTCCATGCTTTTAAAAAAAATCGCTAGATAACTATTCTTATAAATGGAAATGATGTTTGAAAGTGAGTTTAAGGAATGAAAATTCACATGCCATTGTAGTAATGGACCAGTTTAACATGTGGATAATAGTAAATTCATTGTTTCTTGATTGTGCCACATTACTGTCAGTATATAAATGTGCATGAGATTTTGTCATTATATAACCAGAAACTGGTCACCATTTCAATACAGGAGTTGCATGCTTTTAGTTATAGAAAAGAAATTCAGGTTTACTTAAAAGATGCGAGGTACATTCACATGTTCCATGCACCTAAGCATGATGATTGCTACTTCTATAAAATGTTAATAAACCGACAGTTGCCTGTTGTAGATTTTCTTGCCTTTTTTTCTATTTACAGGGAAAATCTCCCTATCTCCGAGCAACTTATCGATACACACCTCTTCTTGCCTGGATGCTGCAACCAAATATTCTTTGGAATAGTGTATTTGGAAAACTTTTGTTCATATCCTTTGATGTTCTGACAGGATTTCTAATATTCTGTCTACTTCGAAATACAAACACAGTTTCCCAAAGACAATGCATTGTTGCCTCTTGCCTATGGCTTTTTAACCCACTGCCAATGACAGTGTCTAGCCGAGGGAATGCTGAATCAATTATGACAGCTTTGATTATTTTTTGCCTTCTCATGCTGCAGAAGGGAAGAGTTCTCTTGGCTGGATGTATTTATTCTCTGTCTATTCATTTCAAGATCTATCCTGTTGTGTATGCCTTGCCCATTTATTTTTACCTAGGAGATGGAACTCTGATAACAAAGTTCATCAGAACTAGTGATACTGCATACAGGACAAATCTGATGAGGAAAATTTTGCCAAACAAGAACCAGACAGTGTTTATATTAAGTGCAGGATTTACATTAGCTGTTTTTACTGGATATTACTATTACAGGTGAGAAAATTAATCAGATTTATCGTTTTAATCACCTGGCCATAAGGATAAACAGCTTATGGTAAGACCTTATGCTCTTTGTGCATCATGTGTCCATCAAGATTTTCTGCTTGAATTTCAAACTTATTATCTAAACCACGGTATACCAATTTTTACCAAATTCAGCACAGAGCATCCTGGTGTGATGGGCTTTGTTCAGATTTGTACAGATTGTGTCAACCTTCCTTAAGATATGACCACTGTTGCTAAAACTAGACGAAACACTTTAAAGGCTTCCAAAAGATTAAAGTTAACAGAAAATATCCTCACAGGAAGACCAATGCAGTTTATTCAAATGATGCTGATTCACCTTCAAAATGGCTGCTGTTACTAAACATAGAAAGCAACTGCTTTTAAATGACTTTTCTAAAATCACTAAGTAGATATTGTCCAGAATTGAAAATAAAAACAGCTTGGCATAAATTCTATTAATTTTTTAAACCTAAAAATACCTTTAAATACTTTTCTCCAAAACTGTTTAATCCGAATTTGACAGAACTTTACAGAAATCATCTGGTATAAGGACTTTAACAATTTTACACATGATGCTGATCCACCATTTGATATGGCCTTTAATACTAGAAAAGAATAGAAAAACAGACTCTGATGTCCCATTTTATCTCATTTTCCATGTTACTAAAAATAGAAAACCTTTACAACTTCTTTTCAAAAACCAGACAACATAATTTGACTAAATTTGGCAGAAGGTATCCAGGCATAGAAGGTTCCAAATTTAACTGATGCTGATCCACCTTCCCTTGTGGCAGCCATTACTGAAAAAAAAGATGACTTCTCCAAATTAATTAAATAAATAATTAATTAATTAAATTTGATCATATTTATCAAAAAGCATCCTGACTTGAAGACCTTTATAGAAAATTGCTGAATCATCATTAAATATGGCCACCATAACATAAGATAGATAAAAATTGAAATGACTTCTAAAACAATGCTTAAAAGAATTTACCAAATTTGATTAAACCATCATTGCATCAAGCCCTTTCAGATATTTACAAAAAATTCTGATCCACCTTAAAAAATTAAAGCTATTTCTAAACATAGAAAACATTGAAAACATTGAAATGAAAACTTCTCAAAGACCACACAACATAATTTAAATTTGACAGAAATCATTTTACCTTCTAGTGCTTTCAAAATTTTATAAATATGCCAATCTGCCATCAAAAAAAGAGAAAAAAACTTTGAAAAAAAACTTTACACATTTTCTGAACAAAATTTGACTAAACCTGACAACAGATTTTGGCATGACCTTTCACCTTTGCAGAAAATGATGCTGACCCACCATCATTTATGACTGCCATTACTAAATATAGAAAACATGTTCAATGACTTATTCTTACAAACCACTGTGTATAATTTGACCAGTGTTAATGATGACCTTTCAAATCTGTACTAATGATGCTAACAGTCATCCGATATAGCATCTAGTACTAAAATTCAGAAAATAATTTAAAGGACTCTTTCTCAATAGCTGCTCCACTGAATTTGACAGAAAGCATCCCAACATAGAGGACTTTCATATGTTTACAAATGATGTCAATCGACAAATAGAAATTTTAAAAAAACATATTTACATAAATTTATCTGAAAAGAATTTTATCTTATTTGACATAGGCGCCTTTCACTACAGGACAAATGATGCTGATCTGCGGTTACACGTGGATCTAGACACAAGGATTATAGAAACTTTGTAACAGTTGTTTTCATAACTCATGCAATGAACAGCATTGGAAGAAATTGCAAAAGAAAGCATCCAGCTGACCCAGATTTTCTTTGCCAACTGTTCATGCATTCGGAAGCCATGGAAGTGGGGAATCTTAGATCCACTTGGGTCTCTTGTTAGACTAATGATGTAGATGTGCTTTCACACCAAAAATTCTAAATGCAAGAAACATTATGACTAATTTCCTCCAAATTTACTTACTATGCTAGTATTAGTAAAAAGGAGAGACAGTCTTATTTCCTTTGAGAGTTTTTGCCACCCTAGAATTGTTTGTACTGCATTATCATCTTTTCTTTGACACTTATATTGTTGTTATAATCACTTTATCAAGGGTTCAAGTAAACCATAAAAACATTAACAAGTTTGAAATGGCTGGTTCACTTGGAAAGAGCTGCACTATGGAATTTTCTTTCCAGATCTAAATTTAATGATCATTCCTTATCTACCAAAGTTTGTTATAATAATTTAATTAACTTGGAATACTACTGCAAGCCTTGAATGTTCTGATTGACAAAATGTCATTTTAAAGTGGGAATTAACTGCCATCAAAAAGAATTTAGTGACTTCAGCCATTGTTCATGCCAACAGAAATGCAGACATATATGCATTAAATGAAAATTGATTTTTTTATATTTTTCTCTGATGACAAAGCATACTCAGTGAGCACCCAGCTGTCAAGGGAGGGGGGAAAGTAGGACAGAAAGTCATAATAAATCTGCAATTCTGTACTTGAGGGTTAACAATCCTTTTGCTATTTAACAGTATTTTTTAGTTTCAATATGTTTAGTATTTTTATCCCTTTGTTCTTTCATCTATCCTTCTTTCACATTGGTCTTGATTGCATACAGTAAAAATTGTTTAAGATATTGCTTAACTCTTAGAATACAAATTAGAATAATTATATTTTCTTTAGTTTCAATATTTTGAATAGGTCCATCTTGCCATCAATAATTCACACTTCTATTTCCAATACAAAGCCTGGAAGCTCTTTAAAATATATATTTTTAGACATAGTACACATTAGATTAGTGGTGTACATGTTTTGATATTTCAAATTCTTCAGTTTCAGGATTCTTAACATTGTAAATACAAAATTCCCCCATTTGTTGGAATCATTGACAAATTACTGGCTCCCAATGCCCCCACCAGCCACCAACCCCATCTGGGTATGTAATACAGTGGTAAAAATTTAATATATATCACTAGGTCTATATGTCTGTCCATAAAGAGTTTTACTTGTGGAATGTAACTGTCAACCCATTCAAGATATTTCATCCAAAATGTGTACATGTTGAGCAAATTGTACAAATTGTATACCCCTCCCCAAACCCATTTAATGGTGGGTACTTTCACTATCTTTACGTAAGTGGGGAACTGGAAACGGTTGTAATGTCACTTTCAGTAAGTCTTTACGTAAGCAGGGAACTCTGGAACAGTGGTTATGTCACTTTCAGCAGGAGTCTTTTCATAAGCAGAGAGCTGCAAAAAGGTGGTAATGTCATTTTCTGAAAGAGTCTTTACATTGCAAGGAACTGGGGAACTGTGGTAGTGTCACTTTCAGAAAGAGTTTACATAAGCAGGGAACTGGGGAACTGTGATAGTGTCACTTTCAGAAAGTCTTTACATAAGCAGGGAACTGGGGAACTGTGGTAGTGTCACTTTCAGAAAGAGTCTTTACATAAGCAGGGAACTGGGGAACTGTGGTAGTGTCACTTTCAGAAAGAGTCTTTACATAAGCAAAGAACTGTGGAACTGTGGTAGTGTCACTTTCAGAAAGAGTCTTTACATAAGCAGGGAACTGGGGAACTGTGGTAGTGTCACTTTCAGAAAGAGTCTTTACATAAGCAGGGAACTGGGGAACTGTGGTAATATCACTTTCAGAAAGAATCTTTACATAAGCAGGGAACTGGTGAACTGTGGTAGTGTCACTTTCAGAAAGAGTCTTTACATAAGCAGGGAACTGGGGAACTGTGGTAATGTCACTTTCAGAAAGAGTCTTTACATAAGCAGGGAACTTGGGAACTGTGGTAGTATCACTTTCAGAAAGAGTCTTTACATAAGCAAGGAACTGGGGAACTGGTAGTGTCACTTTCAGAAAAAATCTTTACATAAGCAAGGAACTGGGGAACTGGTAGTGTCACTTTCAGAAAGAATCTTTACATAAGCAGGGAACTGGGGAACTGGTAGTTATCTTGTGGATGCCTCTTGTTCAGTTTATCAGTATGTTGAATGTTTACATCATGACATCAGAGTAAATGGACATCAAATGACATCAGATTATAGAAATTCATCAATAAATTGATTTCATTAGATTTTGTAAATTCTTAACAAAAGCTGGTCCTTAATTTTTTACATTTCAGGTATGGATGGGACTTTTTATACCACACCTATTTGTACCACATTGTGAGAAAGGACATCCGACACAACTTCTCCATCTACTTCTATATGCTGTATCTCACCACTGGACTTAATAATTCTGTCATCCTTGGACTACTTTGTTTTTTACCACAGTTTTTACTTCTTGTTGTGTTTTCTTTCAAGTTCTACAGGGATCCACCACTTGCCTTTTTTCTCAATACTTTTGCATTTGTGATGCTGAACAAAGTCTGCACATCCCAGGTAAATTTGTTTTCATAGAAATATGTTTTTTCATTTTAGTTTATTCAAGTTTAATTTTGGATTAATGAAAAACACCATTTGGGAATTGCTTATCCCATGTAAATGTACTTGATAGATTTTATTAAGCGTCTTCATGGTTAAGATTTACACTGATGTGAGCTACATTTCACATCTACTAATGTATGCCAAATGTATTGTGATGCTAACCTTTCATATTTATGATATTTAACAATATATATGGCAGTGCCAACATGGCATGACAAGTCAGAAGTCTGCCAACAGACTATATTTGCCAGAAATCTGTTGGTCAGTTTGGTGGTCACATTGGGATAAATGCATTATGTGTGTGTGTGTGTGTGTGTGTGTGTGTGTGTGTGTGTGTGTGTGTGTGTGTATTGATGTATAATTGTAAAGTGGATATCACTGAAGTAACGGAACAGCTGTTATTTTAGCATTAGATAGATATACACATTCTGTCTCATTTTAGCATTGAGACATACACATTTTTAGTTTTATCATACACTTTATTCTTATCAAACACTTTGGAATTTAGATGTACACACAATCTTTGTCTCATCTAACACTTTGGCATTTAGACAAACATATTCTAAAGCTCTTGTCTAACACTTTGGCATTTAGACACACATTCTTAGTCTTGTCTAACACATGAACATTTAGACATGCACATTCTTAATTTCCTCTAACACTATTGTTTCGACACATATTCTAACTGGTCTAACACTTTAGCATTTAGACATATTCTTTGTTTCATCTAACACTAGCATTTAGACACACATTCTTAGTCTCATCTAACTAGCAATTATACACACATTCTTAATCTTATCTAGCACTTGCATTTAGACACATTCTTAGTCTCGTCTAACACTTGCATTTAGACACACATTCTTAGTCTCATCTAACACTTGCATTTAGACACATTATTAGTCTCATCTAACTCTAGCATTTAGACACATTCTTAGTCTCATCTAACACTTGCATTTAGACACACATTCTTAGTCTCATCTAATTAGCATTTAGACACATTCTTAGTCTCATCTAGCACTTGCATTTAGACACACATTCTTAGTCTCATCTAACTAGCAATTATACACACATTCTTAATCTTATCTAGCACTTGCATTTAGACACATTCTTAGTCTCGTCTAACACTTGCATTTAGACACACATTCTTAGTCTCCTCTAACACTTTCATTTAGACACATTCTTAGTCTCATCTAACACTAGCATTTAGACACATTTTTAGTCTCATCTAGCATTTGCATTTAGACACACATTCTTAGTCTCATCTAGCACTTTCATTTAGACACATTCTTAGTCTCATCTAGCATTTGCATTTAGACACATTATTAGTCTCATCTAACTCTAGCATTTAGACACACATTCTTAGTCTCATCTAACTAGCAATTATACACACATTCTTAATCTTATCTAGCACTTGCATTTAGACACATTCTTAGTCTCGTCTAACACTTGCATTTAGACACACATTCTTAGTCTCATCTAACACTTGCATTTAGACACACATTCTTAGTCTCATCTAACACTAGCATTTAGACACATTATTAGTCTCATCTAGCACTAGCACTTAGACACATTCTTAGTCTCATCTAACACTTTCATTTAGACACATTCTTAGTCTCATCTAACACTTTCATTTAGACACACATTCTTAGTCTTGTCTAACACTAGCAATTTAGACACACATTCTTAGTCTCATCTAGCACTTGCATTTTTAAATTCCTTTTTAGGTCAAATGCCAGTAGAAAAATTGTCCATTTACACAATATCAATAATGTATTAATTCTGTACATACCACACATCTAACAAGTAAACATTGAAAGTGAAGTCTTCACTTATGTTATTCATGGTATCCAATAAAGGTAACTAATATTGTCAGTTTCAAAGCCCAAGAATACATCTCATCTGTGTCACAAAATGGAGTTCCGACATTTACCATCATTGTCTGGCCATTATGAACACTTATTCTATTATGAACACTGACTCCAATTCCATGTCTTTATTGTCATCAGTGAATGCTTCTGTGGAGAATGAGCTTGCTGTCTGTAATTGATACATTGATCATATAGTTTGTGGTCTGTAATTGACACTTTGATCATATAGTTTGTGGTCTGTAATTGACACTTTGATCATATAGTTTGTGGTCTGTAATTGACACTTTGATCATATAGTTTGTGGTCTGTAATTGACATTTTGATCATATAGTTTGTGGCCTGTAATTGACACCTAGATCATATAGTTTGTGGTCTGTAATTGATACACTGATCATATAGTTTGTGGTCTGTAATTGACACTTAGATCATATAGTTTGTGGTCTGTAATTGATACATTGATCATATAGTTTGTGGTCTGTAATTGACACTTTGATCATATAGTTTGTGGTCTGTAATTGACACTTTGATCATATAGTTTGTGGTCTGTAATTGACACCTAGATCATATAGTTTGTGGTCTGTAATTGACACTTAGATCATATAGTTTGTGGTCTGTAATTGACACTTAGATCATATAGTTTGTGGTCTGTAATTGACACTTTGATCATATAGTTTGTGGTCTGTAATTGACACTTGATCATATAGTTTGTGGTCTGTAATTGATACATTGATCATATAGTTTGTGGTCTGTAATTGACACTTTGATCATATAGTTTGTGGTCTGTAATTGACACTTTGATCATATAGTTTGTGGTCTGTAATTGACACCTAGATCATATAGTTTGTGGTCTGTAATTGACACTTAGATCATATAGTTTGTGGTCTGTAATTGACACTTTGATCATATAGTTTGTGGTCTGTAATTGATACATTGATCATATAGTTTATGGTCTGTAATTCACAATTTGATCATATAGTTTGTGGTCTGTAACTGACACTTAGATCATATAGTTTGTGGTCTGTAATTGACACTTAGATCATATAGTTTGTGGTCTGTAATTGACACTTTGATCATATAGTTTGTGGTCTGTAATTGACACTTAGATCATATAGTTTGTGGTCTGTAATTGACACTTTGATCATATAGTTTGTGGTCTGTAATTGACACTTAGATCATATAGTTTGTGGTCTGTAATTGATACATTGATCATATAGTTTGTGGTCTGTAATTGATACATTGATCATATAGTTTGTGGTCTGTAATTGATACATTGATCATATAGTTTGTGGTCTGTAATTGATACATTGATCATATAGTTTGTGGTCTGTAATTGACACTTTGATCATATAGTTTGTGGTCTGTAATTGATACATTGATCATATAGTTTGTGGTCTGTAATTGATACATTGATCATATAGTTTGTGATCTTTTGATCATATAGTTTGTGGTCTGTAATTGATACATTGATCATATAGTTTGTGGTCTGTAATTGATACATTGATCATATAGTTTGTGGTCTGTAATTGATACATTGATCATATAGTTTGTGGTCTGTAATTGACACTTAGATCATATAGTTTGTGGTCTGTAATTGATACATTGATCATATAGTTTGTGGTCTGTAATTGATACATTGATCATATAGTTTGTGGTCTGTAATTGACACTTTGATCATATAGTTTGTGGTCTGTAATTGATACTTTGATCATATAGTTTGTGGTCTGTAATTGATACATTGATCATATAGTTTGTGGTCTGTAATTGATACATTGATCATATAGTTTGTGGTCTGTAATTGATACATTGATCATATAGTTTGTGGTCTGTAATTGATACATTGATCATATAGTTTGTGGTCTGTAATTGACACTTTGATCATATAGTTTGGTCTGTAATTGATACTTTGATCATATAGTTTGTGGTCTGTAATTGATACATTGATCATATAGTTTGAATCATATGTTCAGTAAGTAAATGTTGACTTGAAGCAGTACATCGATAGATATACATAAATAGATAGATATACATAGATAGATATACAGATAGATAGACATTCAGATAGATAGATAGATAGATAGATAGATAGACATACAGACAGACAGACAGACAGATAGATAGATAGATAGATAGATAGATAGATAGATATACAGATAGATAGACATTCAGATAGATAGATAGACAGACAGACAGACAGACAGACAGACAGACAGACAGACAGACAGATAGATAGATAGATAGATAGATAGATAGATAGATAGATTTCTTGGTTATAAATGAACATATATTACAGGATCCATGTGTATGAGCTGTACCCAAATTTGAAATAAAGCAATATAGTAGTGCCTTAAACTAACTTAATAGCTTTAGTAGTTCCTAATAATTCCACTGTTTATATCTCTAAATAACTCCAATTTTGCATGTGAAATCTTCCAGATAACTCTACTTTAAACATCTTCCCAATAATTCCACTTTAACATGTGAACATCTTCCAAATAAGTCTCTGTGCATTCTGGGTGAACTTCGAAGCAAATCCCTGTTGGTTATGGATGTAGAATAGCCACAATACACTCTCTGCATTTCATAAGAATTTACTATTGGAGGTTTTGGAAATGTCATTATATTTCAGACAATGGAGTTCAAAAGCTTGATACAATTTGAGCAGCTATTAGAACAATTGTTTCAAGCACAACACAATTATGATTGATAAACAGTTTCATTTGATAGATATTGTAGACTTTGTGGTCCTTCAGTTTAGTTAAGTCTGCAAGAACCCTGTAGATAAATCTACAAGTTTGACTCATATTCAGTTAAGTTATAAATTAAGGTATTTTCTGTTCTTTCAGTATTTTCTGTGGTACCTGGGCCTGTTACCTGTGATATATCCAAATCTACATATATCTTTTAGAAAAGCTGTAGTAGTTCTTGTTCTCTGGTTTGTTGGCCAGGTAAGCCATCATAGGGTAGATTAATTACCCAGTTGCATTCAAACAATATTCTAGAATACCTGTATTTCAGTTGCTTGCATCAAGATTTTATAACATATTTAAGGCATTTAGACATTTAATTACTCATCCTCCAAGATTCATTTCTTTCTGTGCGCTCATGCTCTTCCACTAAAGAGACCACATGTGTATATCTGAACATTTGAGAATGTGCTTTATAAGTATTTAGGATTTTAAATTAATATTGTTTGACAAAAGGACTACTCCACTAAATGTGCTTATAAGGTGCTATCAAATAGTATACAACAAAATATGTGCAAATGTTTTGGATAGATGGACTAAAGACTCTTGTAGCAATTTCCATTCCATGAAGTTATGACTTTTCTTGCTGTGAAAATTAATACAGATGGTTACATATTTTTGTATCATTGCAACTGTCATATAATAAATTTAAAGTCTTAACTATTTCTTGCCTTTGATATGCCAGAACAGTAACACATAAAATGCAGAGCTGTACCTTGCAGTTATGTCAAACACTTATAGAGTTCAGCCACCAAGTACAAAAATACTGTTGTTCTCTGTGGGTTAATGTATGAGGTTTATGTCAAACACTTTTAAAACACTTATAGAGTTCAGCAACCAAGTCCTCTGTGGGCTAATGGATGAGGTTTAGCCATGAGGCACAAATGTTGCCACAGGACCAAGAGGCGGTCAGACAGGATTGGTCAGTATTGTCATCCACGCTGTAGCCCCTTGTTTCTGCCAGCAACTACTTATCACATTTGTCTGCATTACCATAAGTGGTATTCTCCTAATACTCAAAATGTAGCATTCTATTACCAGATCTTCCTTCTTTCAAAAGTAGAGGTAAATTTCACATCATCACATACTTTTCTCCATTAAATAGATTTCTTTAGGAAGAGTGTTTCAAGAGGAGACGACTGCCTTAGTCATTAATACCATAAGGGAAAGCTATCTTCATGTCCCCATCCATGGGAAATTTTTCCAAGATCATCCACTTAGCCGGGATTTCACTCGGAACCTTTGCTACTTTGACAGGAAGATTAGTAGCCCACTTACAGTGATTAGGGCAAAAACTATATCATGGGTAGTCTTGTTGTTGTTGTTCTGGTGTTGTTCTGAGGCTTTACACCATTTTTCATCACCTGATATGCTATACATGGCGGCCAGTATTAATGGTGGAGGAAGAAACTGGGAAATCACCGGAAAGAACCACCGACCCACAAGAAGCTACTGGCAAGCTTTCTCACATATCCACATTCGCCGAATCCTGGACTCGAACCCACGCAGACAGGTGAGATGGCAGTAGCTATATCATGAGTAGTCTTGTAACAGTAATTATATATTTTTGGACACATGGGGATAGTGATCACTTTATCGGAACTCGGAAAGTCTAAACCATAAAGCTCTTGGATTAGGTATACATCAGCTGACTTTATGCCAGAAATTGTCATAAATTAGGTGAGGCAATAAACTGAGGATGGAAAAATCTGGTCTAAATCAGAAAATAACTGGTCTAATACCTTGGACCACAGGTGTTTTCAGCTCTGCATTTAAGGTTCCCATCATCCTGTTGTTAAATAACTCCTTTAGAAACTGTGTTCTCAGATGTACTAAAACAGTGAAACCTGCCACTTGGGTGAAAGTCATTGATTTATCAAGCACCCTTGCTCTGATGTTTTTTGAAACTCTGTCCTAGTCAAAGGGCATTACTCCAGGTGATGGGAGTGACTAAGGCATTGGACTGGAATGATGTCCTTTCAGTCTCTGTCCTAGTCAAAGGGCATTATTCCAGGTGATGGGAGTGACTAAGGCATTGGACAGGAATAATGTCCTTTCAATCTCTGTCCTAGTCAAAGGACATTATTCCAGGTGATGGGAGTGACTAAAGTATTGGACAGGAATAATGTCCTTTCAATCTCTGTCCTAGTCAAAGGGCATTACTCCTGGTGATGGGAATGACTAAGGCATTGGACTGGAATGATGTCCTTTCAATCTCTGTCCTAGTCAAAGGACATTATTCCAGGTGATGGGAGTGACTAAGGCATTGGACAGGAATAATGTCCTTTCAATCTCTGTCCTAGTCAAAGGACATTATTTCAGGTGATGGGAATGACTAAGGCATTGGACTGGAATGATGTCCTTTCAATCTCTGTCCTAGTCAAAGGACATTATTCCAGGTGATGGGAGTGACTAAGGCATTGGACAGGAATGATGTCATTTCAGTCTCTGTCCTAGTCAAAGGACATTATTCCAGGTGATGGGAGTGACTAAGGCATTGGACAGGAATAATATCCTTTCAATCTCTGTCCTAGTCAAAGGACATTATTCCAGGTGATGGGAGTGACTAAGGCATTGGACTGGAACTAGGCCTTCAGTTACTTATTGGAGGAAGAAATACACTTTGGACTGGAAACTATAATGCCAGATAAAACAAAAACAAAATATTATTAATAGGTAATCTATTTCTGCTGTTGAAGTCTGTAGTTAAAAGTGGAAGGTTTTGCTTTGTTTTCTTTTATTTGTATCTTTTTTATTTATTTCTCGCCTTTTTCTATAGCACTATAACACATATGCTGTGGATCTTGTTCTGCTGTTCACTTAATGAAGGTGTTTGGAATCAGGCAGACTGTCAATCTAGAGAGTGATTCAGGTTACAAGTGACATAAAGTATGCATTGACCCGTAACCATTTTTTGCACTCATACATTAAACTGACTAATTAATAGCTAAGTGCTGTATTTCTTTAAATTAGAAAGGGTATAGCTCAAATGTTCACTGGTCATTTACAATCTCTGAGTGGCCGAGTGATCTTAAGCGCTGTCTGTTACGGATCACTGCCATCTCACCTCTGTCTTCGTGGGCTGGAGTCTAGGATTCAGTGAATGTGGATATGTGAGAAAGCTTGTCAGTAGCTTCTCTTGGGTTGGTGTGTTTTTTTCCAGTGATTTCCAGGTTTCTTCCTCCACTATTAATACTGGCCATCATGAATAGCCTATCATGTGCTGCAAAATGGCGTTAAGCCCAACAATAACAATCTCTCTTCCAAATCTTAACCATGCCTCAAATTTTTTTTTTATCCTTGCAATTATTATCAGCCCTCAGTTTAAGATCAGCATTACAATGCATTTATATGTTTCAGGGAATATGGTTGTTTCCTGCCTATCTACTGGAGTTTGATGGACAAAACACCTTCCTTTTCATCTGGCTGGCAGGAATCGTCTTTTTCCTTATCAATATCTACATCCTACTGACAGTAATTGCTGCTGTTTCACATACCTCACACCCCTGTTGGTCTCACACACCTGCACACAATGATCAGCTGTCCACATCTCTTTGTCAAAAGAAGTCATTAAAGAAGATTAAGATGACATAAATCCTAAAATTCAGAATGAAGTTATGTATTGGTAAAGCATCTTCTAATGTCCGGTTTGTATTGATCAACTATTGATGGTAAACAGTTAAACATTTCTAATTAGAAGGTCAGGAAGTTTAGGTTTAGATGTGTAAATGTTCATCTATGTATTATTTACTATTATAAAATTATAGCAAGTGTTAGCATTAGAATAGCACTGTCTGTATTTCACAATCTTTGTTTCCATATTAGCAATTACAGACCAAAAGTTGCTAGTTCCTTCCTTATGTTTTCAATATCCTCACCTTTGATTTAAATAAATATTGAAATTGTTTTCTTATGGCTGTTCCAGTAAAATATACTTGACACTCAGAGAAGACATTATCAGTGTAGAGTAGTCACTTCTATATTCAATTTAGAATTGTCTTTTGTTTTCATATTAGCTCGATGAGTAAACATAGTACCCTAGCCAGGGTTTGCACAGTCATTGAAAGTCATTGAAAATGAACACCTCAATTCAAGGCCTTAAAAGTCTTTGATATTTCACCTTGATCATTAAAAGTCATAGAATTTTAGAGATTTTGCTTTAAAAAATAAAACATGATTGAAATTTATGCTTTCAAGTCATTTATTTTACATTGTATGACAATTTGGTTTGATTTTCTGTCTTTATGCTAGCAATGCCACTATTGTGATAATCCATATGAATTAATTGGATATTATGTATTGAACCCATTTAACACTCTTTAACATCACTAAGTTACACTGTCATATTGGGTTATGGACAAGATATTCTGATTCTGTTGTAGTTTAAACCATGTATGAAAGACATTTTAAAATAAGGGTTACCTGGACAATCAAAAAAGGCTCAATTCCAACACGGTTCATCTTAGATTCAGTTTGGCAAATAGGGCTAATGATGGTGATGGCAGTTTGTTTTAAAGCTATAAATCACATGAGATTATTCTTGAGGAGTGTTTTAAAGTATGTTTTAAAGTATTATCTCAATATTTTATTTACTACTCAGTTTACAGGTACAAGAAAAAGTGCAATTGAAACAATGAATAGTAACACAGATTTATATTCTTTGATTCACCTGGATTATATTTTCTTATCAGAGTAAGTCAATGCAAGGTGAATTCTAATGTACAATTAGGGATAATTTACTGCCAAATTATCCTAGATAGGAAAAACATATGGATATATGTTTTCACTGTCTTCTTAATTCATTTGAAGAAATGTAGGGATATCACACATTTAATTTAGGCTATGTAAAAGTGTTTATATTTTTGACATTAATTTCAAATTTCCCAAGACCAGAAAATTGTGACTACATGTTATTTGTAGATTTCAATTTTTGATCAGCTTTTGGAATAGCTACATATAGCCTTATAATCATTGAGATAAATTTAATAGTATAAAAATAAAATTAGGAAATATATTGATTTGATCAAGATACCACTGTCTTAACAAGCAGAGTATGGCAATAATTGACTCAAAATCCTAATACAGCAATTTTGAACAGATCGAAAATCTGGCACATTAAACATGGCCAGTGAAACAATGTACATAATAAACATAATGAACAGTTTCCTAAGTTGTTGCAACTGGTTAAGGTAGCATCTCAGAACAGAACAATATTCATACACTAGTGAGGAACAGATTAAGCTCAGAAAAATCAACAGACTAATGTGTAGACAACTAGAGACAACATCTTATAATGAGGAAGATGTTAAGTATATAGTGAACTATGGCCATTTCCTATTCCCTTTTATTTGATCTTTTCTCTTTTTTTTTTTTTTATGTAAGAAGTGGGTCTTCCCATCGCCTCCATTAGACAAAATCCTGGCAGCTTTTCTGAAGTGAAAGCACTGGAATTACAGATGAAGAAGAAAGTATATAAGCTGCTAAGGTCAATGGTTAACATGTGGGTTACAGTGACATTCTTTTTATTTATCATATACCTTTCATATTAGACCACCTTGGATGTGGGAGGTCACCGGTTCGAACCCCTTCCAAGTCCTACTACAGACTTATAAAAATGGTTCTTACATCTGCCTTGCTAGGTGCTTAGCATTAAGAGGTTATTGTTAGGACTGGTCAGCCTTTTCTCAGGATAATGTGACTGGGTGGGACATGATGACATGTCTGGCATGATGCCTCATTGCTAGACATCGCTATAAACTTCCACACTACAGACATCATAGCAATATGACTGAAAATATTTTAAAATTACGTTAAAATTCCAAAACACACATCCTTTCATATTATATTTTATTTCTGTATTATTTTTGTTTCTGTATTTAAATTAGCAACCAAAGCAGAACACATATCATGAGTTTTTGTTGAAACATGAAAACTGGTAATTGAAAAGTCATTGAATTTCAACTCTCCTATTCTGTATGAACCCTGCTTGCATGTTTATTTTGTTTTTGTTTCTTACAGAACAACTGCCATCCCAGGGTTCCATATATGCTTAATTGGAACAGCTGTAACATTAATTAGTCATTGTATTTCCATGGCAATTTTTTAGCAGAGTTGTACAGTGCTCATAAATCATAAAATTTCTTCCAAACTATTCACTTGTGAATATAGTTTTAAAAAAATTAGAATTAGATTCAATCTAACTACAACAAGCTGCAAAGACTTTTTCATTCCCACAATAATTGTTTTCTGTAGGATACCTGGTTTAATGCTAGAATTTACAAAAATGGCTTCCACATTGCAAAAGTGAATGTGAAAATGTGCAAACAAGGCTCTACATTTTCATTCACCAAATATTATTATTATTAAAATGAATCAGTGAGAATTTTACATTGACATTGGTAATTTTGATGATTGGTAATTACAGTCTCAAAAATAGCATGTAATATAGCATAAGGGAATTATTTTGCTTATTTCATACTTAGAACAAACAACATAAACTCTGATCTACAAGTGCATTATACTGTACTTTATTTGAGTGTGCTGCTTGTAGTATACATTTAATATGCAGGAACATACATAGTATATTTATCTCCAAGTTCTCTGGTGGCATCAAATAATTTGGACAGAATTCATCTTAAGAAGTAGCAGTTTAGGTTTCTTTATGATTACCAGAAATTAATTTTTTTTTTCATAAACGTCGGAGCATTTCTTTCTATCGATACTAGATGTCTCACCTTGGTATTAAAATAATTAGGGCACTAACTACCTAATCAAGTTCTATATTGTACACTTTAAAGTTGACGCCCAAATTTACTCAGTTCCTCCACAAGATGCTTTACTATAGAATACAATAATTAACACAGTAAACATCCCCATTCACTTTCTTTTCTGAAAGCTTTGTTTTTACTAAAATTAATTTTAGCACTTTCATCTGTCTTTTGTGTGGATTTTATTGTTTTGGATTCAGTAAATGTTGTCATGTTTTTCTTTACCATTGAGAATATATTCTTCTGTGGTATAAAATAACAGACAGAATCCAGCAAGACTGTGATTATTGAAAGAACCATAGATTGCCAGAAATTCATTCAATTCATTAGAATAACAGTGATAATATTAATAGAAGTAGCAATAAAATAGTAAATGACAGTCAAGAAATATTAATAAGTATGCAAATCAGTTATTGATGATATTAAATAGATTTAGCTCGTCTATTGCAGGCCAAGAAGATTCTTCTCTTTGCTAAGTGGTACAACTCATAGGGTTCAATACAATTTTAATTTTACTAAAAATTATCTCCTTCTCTAACTAAAGAAATATTTTTCTTGTAATACAAAGCAGTTTTTAAAGTATACACCTCAATAAATTACAGCTTAACCATAAATTCTTGTGAGCTCCCACCCAATACATTATGTTTTCGGTGGGAATAAATTCATTCAAATGCATATGCAACTTCAGTTGCTGTTTTTGTGGATACTGGTTCTGCTTCTTTATATCTACTCGCAATGTCAATGACAGTTAACATGTATTTGTATGTTTATTGACATCTTCTAATTTTAATGGTATCGTGTGGTAAAAACGATCTACTTGATCAACTTCATTAGAGGTGTTGACATCAAAATGTGCATATTGAATTTTTTTTTGGTGGACATAGATAGATTTGCCATTTTGCCTGTCATGCTAACCATGATGCAGCAATATCATGTGCAACTTTTGCTGCTTCAGCAAGTTTACTAATTGCTGCTTTACCTCTCCAATATCCTCTTGGGCTATAATAAACAGATTCCATTGTAATAATCAGTTGATTAATTACCAGCCCCCCCCCCGCATCAGTTTACCTTTCATTGCAGATTTTACTAGGAAGCTAGCAAGTTTTTCTTTGAGAAATTTATTTTTTATGGAATTTAACGCATGAATCAACCTCACATCTGTTAGGTACCATTGTTGCAAATCTGGACTTTTTATATGCCACATCATGAATGTGATACGCTTGATCAATCGCATTTATTGGATACTCTCCAGGTTTTGGTTGGTCTTGGTTGACGAGTCTGATATCGAGACAAGTTCCAGGACCAAAATAATTATATCCAGGCAAATGTTTTTCACCAGGATATTTTCCCCATGTTGCTCCTGGTAATTTAGCTAACGAAGCAGCTATATTTTTTGTACCACATTTCACACACTTGCCTGTAATTGCATGTCTTTTACTTTTTGTTATTATCGTTGTCAATCCAGTGGTCCCACCAATGGTGGGGGTTGATGTTCTGCATTGAACGCAATATAAACTCATATTATTGATTATATGGATATAATTGACTTAGCGAAACAAGAACAAGTAAAGCATCATCCAGCACTACCAAATTCTATCAGAATGATTATAATAGGTCCATCTGGATCTGGTAAAACAATTATTACCTAATCTGATAATGAGGTGGATGAAGAGGGACAAATTATATTTAGTGGCACCATCTGTAGATGATCAAAGATGTTATAAAGGACTTAAAGATTTTAATCAAAATGCAAAATTATTGAATGAAGATGGCAATGATATTGTTGATTTTATCATGGACATTGATGAAGGCCCATCTATAGATGACTTGACTTAGATGGATTCGTTAAAAATCATGTAGTATATGATGATGAGATGCAGGACAGACTCCAATCCAGCTAGAATATTTTCTTAAGGTAGACATAAAAATACTGACATGATTTATGTTACACAACGATATATACAAATACCTAAAGTGATCAGAGATAACTATTATTTTGGTTGTTGTTTAATGGAGTACATAATTATACTTTACAGAATATTTATTATACTTGGTGTTTAGGAGATATGGACATGATCAAGTTTAAAAACCTTTTTTGTTTTGTTATGATTATAACAATAAATATACATGACAAAAGATCCAGATATTGTAGGAAGGTTTATTTTTCATAAATAAAGTCTCCAGCAAAATTGTCTGTTCACCCTCTCTGCTGCTTCTCCTGTGGCAAAAAAAAAATTGGCGAAGTCCATTTCAATTGCAACATCTTTTATTTGGGTGTAGCTCGTATATAATCTATTTCCTTTTTTTTGCTAGGGGAACATTTCTTCCATCATTATCCGTGTTTTCTTCTGTGGCTTACAATAATTTATACAGAATCCAGCACAACAAATGCTGACTTGGAAGTCCTATGTAAATTGTAATGGAGTGAATTTCCTCTGAAACCACCACTATCTTGCATATTTTCTCTATTCTCTTGCCTGTCATATAACAAGCACATTGAGTACTTGGTTCTCAAAAGGTGTTGATATGCTTGGACCTTCTACATCAATGGTCAATTTGTTTTCTGTTGGCTTGAGATAATTTAAGTAATATTCTTCCAAGCATGATTTTCTGGAGACCCAATAAATATGTTCTCCTCCTAAATGAAACAATTTGGCATCAATCTTCCCAGTTTAGGATATTTGATATCCTTTACAAGACTAAATAATTTGGGACAATATCTTGCCAATTAAAAGCCATCCGAAGGTCTTGCTTATATTGAGATCACAGGAGTGCAATAGTATTTTCCCAAATCAAGATTTTTTAATTGTTTGACCAATATGGTCTCTTCTGGAAAGAATATATTTTAGAAAGTAACTTCCCAGTTTATGATATTCACAAAAATCAAATATTTGGGACAGTATTTTTTTGGGACAGGATTTTATTCGGGGACAGTATGTTCCTGCTCCAAAGCCTTAAGAAGGCTTTACTTATATTAAGTTCTAATAGTTTGGAAAGCATGTTGCAGATTCAAGGAATGAAATAGTTGGAACAGTATCTTATCTTTCAAGATATTTGAAATACCAGTTTAACATGTTATCCTGTAAAAAGAAATAGTTGATAATAGGTGAAAACTGTTATGTGTACAAAGACCTGAGAAATGTTTATACATTACCCACTCCATCTCTCAAAAGTAGATTTAAAACTGCAGTCAGATTGTAATTAGGCATATTTGATTTTATTATACACTTTTTATCATTTGCATCTTTCCTTGAAAATTATAGGGAAATAAAAAAGCTTGTTATGTGTCTGAAGGCATACAAATATGCAAAACATGACCATGTACTTACCAAAATCATGTAAAACGGTTCCATCTGTTTGCGTGATTCCCAAATAGGAAATTGCAGATATTGTTTCACATGGTTTTTAACTGTACACATTTCTATGATGGATTAATTTAATTTATTAGAGTTAGGTTCAAAATTGCAAATATATCTATAGATTGAAGATGTTACTACTTATTATCTATTCACTTGTCTCTTGGAACAATGCAATTCCAGCAACTTAGTTGCTGCCACTTCATGTTTGTGAGATTGTTTGAAGCATTGTTTTAATTTGATCTGCCATGTTCACTCCACAGTAATGCTTCATAGCTAACAGAAAGGTCACTTTAATACATTTCCTGCATTACTGCACCTCTAGCTATAGAATCATGAATAATGGTTGTGTTGTCAGCTGCACCTCTCACTATAAAATCATGAATATTGTTTCAACTGCACCTCATGCTATAGAATCATGAATAGTGGTTGTGTTGTCAACTGCATCTCTCTGCTATAAAATTATGAATAGTGGTCATGTCATCAACTGTACCTCTAGCTATAGAATCATGAATATTGGTTGTGTCAACTGCACCTCTAGTTATAGAATCATGAATAGTGGTCACATCAACTGCACCTTTAGCTATAGTATAATGAATAGTGGTTGTGTCATCAACTGCACCTTTAGCTATAGAATCATGAATAGAGTTTGTATTGTCAACTGTACCTCTAGCTATAGAATAATAAAAATTGGTTGTCATCTACTGCACCTCTTGGTATAGAATCACAAACAATGGTTGTTGTCAACTGTACCTCTAGATATAGAATCATGAATAGTGGTTGTGTTGTCAACTGTACCTCTAACTATAGAATAATAAATATTGGTTGTCATCTACTGCACCTCTTGGTATAGAATCACAAACAATGGTTGTTGTCAACTGGATCTCTAGATATAGAATCATGAATAGTGGTTGTCTTGTCAACTGTACCTCTAACTATAGAATCATGAATAGTGGTTGTGTTGTCAACTGTACCTCTAACTATAGAATCATGAATAGTGGTTGTGTTGTCATCTGTACCTCTAACTATAGAATCATGAATAGTGGTTGTGATGTCATCTGTACCTCTAACTATAGAATCATGAATAGTGGTTGTCAACTACACATCTAGAGCCACAGCTATGCCAGTTTGTAATCAAAAGAAACACAAGTCGTCATGGACCACTTTTTATCCATTTATTAGGTGCAATACCTTAATAAATATCCATCCAGCCTTTGGTCTTGAACTCAAGAAATTACAGTAACAAGCTAATCAATATACAGCTTATTGTGTACACATGGTCCATTGTGCAACTGTTAAACATCATGCATTCTTGCATTTGTTCTTGAATTGGTGGAATAGTTCCAGGCTCCATTAGACTAATGCTGATAGAATCACATGGATGCATGCTTTTGACGCAACATACATTATCACTCCATAGTAATGAAAACGTATTAATAAATTGCTTTTGCCTGTTACCTTCTTACATAACTGAGGTCAAAAGAAATAGTTCAGACAATATTTTTACAACCAGAGCCAGTAAATGTGAGTAATAATAACATTGTTAATAAAACCAATTTTTTCAACAGAATATGTTTCTTCGATAATACTTGCCACATCATAACATGCTAGGAGTACAGGCATTACCATTCAAATCCATTTCTTTCAAGCTACAAAGGATATTCACATTTATTTTTGTTTTTGCATCAAAAATGCAAAAAAGGTTTTTTGCTCTTTGAGATGGAAGTGTGATAAGTGGCCTTCCATTGTCATTTGTAGTCTTTTCTAGCTTCAAAAAATATTAATGACATATTTTAACTTGTAGCAAAGGTTGTTTCCTTTAAGATGGAAGTCATATGAGAGTGGTTTCCCTTTCATTGAGGGCATTGCCACAAAACATTATTTGAATTGCTAACAGGGAGGATGTACACAATCTTCAATGAATGGAACCATGGAAATGGTATGCCCATATTATTATTATTATTATTATTATTATTATTATTATTATTATTATTGTGTATTATCAAAGAAATATTTACTCCAAAAATTGGTTTCTTTGTTAAATATGTTACCTGATCTGGAACAAAGGTACAAGTCAAGGGAATTAAATCACCCTACCCTGGTGTCTGCATTTTCAAGATAAAGGTTTGATCTCCCTTAGATTACCCTACCCTGTTGTTTGCATTTTCAAGATAAAGGTCTGATTTCACTTATGGGAGGATCCTATTGTTAGCAACACAATTGGGCATTTTAATACAAACGGCAATTAAGATATGTTGAAAGTAATATGTCTCACTGATTTTGCCTGTTGTAGCTCAGTTGACTGGGAAACAGACCTTTTACGCAGAGTGAGTAGGAGATGCTACATCTGAACACACAGATTCCACTTTTGCAAATAGCCAATGCCATTGGTGGTTACATGTCAAAATTGGACAGAAGTCTGGGAAAAGGCTTAATGCCAAAATTTGAAATAATGGAATGGTACCCCTTGAATGCTTGGAACTAACTTTTCAAAAAGCCATAGGACGGTAGTTGTTTGTGGCACCTATGAGAGATGTCTATGCTTGCACCATTTGTAGAAAACTCTCCACTGCCCCTCATTACTTTTTGGATACCTTAGCAATTCTATCCATTATCTACACAAAAGATGGACTGTTCATTTGAGGGCACATTTAATATGAACCAAAATTTCTGGTCTGGGACGGAAAAGTTGCATTCACAGTTGTTTAAGCATATATGGAGAAGACAATTTTCCAGGAAATATCCACTGCTATATTCACAAAATTATTGATCCATGATTTTTATACTCCAGTCAAATAATGTACAAGGTCCATCATATTCACACAAAAACTCAAGTTGATGACTATCTACATTTACCAACCATTGATTATGGTTTGCTCATGTGGTTAGAAGACACTATGACTGGAAAAAAGAAATATGGTTTCCAAACAATAATTCTTGTTCTTGTACCATCTATATTTACAAAATGTTGTAGATAGCTTGCACTCAAGTAAGGAAGAACTCTTTTGGTTTGGGGTATAAAAGTCAAGGTACCAACCTTTGTGCATGGCTTACACTTAGGATACAGAGAACAATCAGTTTTGGCCTGAAAAGGTCATGGTCGTTCTGAAATAAGAACAATGGTATCTGCACAACTTCAATTTTCCATCATCTAGCTACCAGACTCTGGACAACTTCTTCTTAGAGCAAGAACTCTTAATTTTAGAGTTAAAAGGTCAGAGGTCAATGTCACTGTTACTGAAATAATAAAAATGGTTCAGTACCATAACATTATTTCTGCATAATTGTAGATGATTTGCACATAGGGTAATGAAGAAGACTATTTGTCTTTGGGTCAATGGTCAAGGTCCCTGTGAATGAATGAAGAAAAATGGCTTCTGTACAATAACATTAAATCTACATCACACTCCAGCACCCAGCCTTCTCTATTGCATGCACTAAGGGGATGAAACTGTGGCTCAAGAAACAAAATGGTTTCAGCACAAAAATTTCAATTAATGTATACCTAGTGGAACAATAAATACTGGACAGGCATATAATGTGTCATTCACTGTAATCTTAAGTCTCAAACAAATCAAGATTATTCCAAACTCCGATTCTTTTGCTTTCAAGACTTTACAAATAGAACACATGCAGATGATGGAAAAGGCATATGCATCAAGACTAATTTAAAGAAAGGGCACTGACTGCCCAAGCTTTCAAATCTGGCCGAGAACATTCCACCTCATCACAAATGAGATCAACCCTAAATCATTCCGATTTGACTAAAACTCAAAAAGTTAATTAGATTATTCAGTGTGACTGATTCCACTAAAACTGCAAGGACACCAATCTGGCTAAAATGTATCAGACTTGAATGAAAATATGTTTATGAGAAAGTCACATACCAGATGTCTGGGAATCAGTTTGCAGTTACCATCTTGTGTATTTCATAACGTTTAAGTTGTCAGACAAACATGAATATCCTTTCCAGACAGTTTGGGGACAGGATTTCTCTCATCCTTTTGCCTAAAACACACAGATGCTTTAATATCCAGAAACAATTTTACGAATTCACAATAAGAATATTTTAGTACTTTTTAAGTGCCGAGTATTGAAATCATGACTGATGTTCTTGAGCAAGAAGATTTTCAAAATGGCCACCATGGTGGCTACATTTGATGCAATATTAATTTAGGAACAACTAAATATAATAACTTCGGATATCGATATGACCCTCTGATCAGGAGATGTAGTAATCACAAGGTTTTTGATATGTTTACTGTAGTGGCAATACTGGACATCAGATCGCCATCATTTTCTTTTAGGACCAACTAGACAGGCATTTGGTTAAAACTCTATGTCAGTATTACAAGAAAGTTGTTGTTGTAGGGTTTAACCCCATTTTTAGCACAAGATAGGCTACACATGGCAGCCAGAATCAGTGGTAGAGGAAGAACCCAGGAAAACCCTTGAAAGAACCACTGACACACAAGAGCCTACTGGCAAGCTTTCTCACATACCTACATTTGCCGAGTCTGAGACTCAAACCCACACAGACAGAAGTAAGATGGCAGTGATCCATAATGGTGTGCGCTTTAAACCACTTGGCCACTCGGGGACCATGACAAGAAAGATTAGTAATAGAAAGAGTTTATGATAGCCACCACGTTAGTCATATTGTAGGTCAGATTAGCACTATTTTCATTCAGGACCTACTAGACATCATACAAAAAAAAAAAATTTAAGTGAAAATTCCATGTCAATATGACTATCTGTGGCTATACAGAATGTCAGCTTGGCACAAGCTTAATTTAGGACCAACAAGACATAAAAAGTCCTTGCCTGGAAGTCACATGACCATCATTTCAGGCTGAGGAGCAATAACATTCCTATGGCAGTTCTGATGAATACATTTGTGTCGATATAACTTACTACTTCAAAGGAATAGCGATAACAATATTTTCAAATTTGTGAATACATGAATAGAGCTACCATCTTTTTTTTTTTATATATGATCCTTCAAATGTACAAATAAAAGATTGTTTACCAGAAAGGTTTCATGTCATACAATATTGGGACATACTATTGTATTCACTTCTGCAGTTTGAATCACCAATCAAGTTACCCAAATGGTTGAAGTGTCCACCTTGGACATAAGAGGTTATAGGTTCGAGCCAGGACTTATAACATGGTACAGGTAGCTGCATCACTTGGTTCTCAGCATTAAGAGATTAATTTTAAGCCTGGTCAATCTGGTGTCATGATAATTTGACTGGATGGGACATGATGATAAATGTCTGGCATCATGCCCTAGTCCTGGACAATCAGTATAAACTGCCACTCTGCAAACATCATAGCAATATGAATGAAACATTTTTAAAGCTACATTAAAAGTCTAAATCACCCACACATGCAGCACAGTCAGGTAATCACCACCTTAAAAGCATCCAGGATGAGACAAGTTTGGGCCTTTACAAAAGTATGTCAAAAACTATCATGAACATCAATTATACATGCAGCTCCACATTTCTCTTCCATTGCTTCTTATCTGAGTAGCTCTGACTTCTTCAACATTTTGATCAATGTAATCTGTTTTGGTAAATAGCCTCTGTAGAACAAGAGTCCCTTGAAGGGCCTGATGCTCTAGGGGATGAAAAGAACTAAAGATAAAACCATTTCTTCCTTTTAATTGTCGAGTGTTGAAAGTATAATATTCTTCAGTGATAACAAGATTTTTAAATTAGCTGCTGTGGTACACATACTGGAAGCCAGCTCAGAAACACTTATTTAGAACAAAGCAGACATCTCTCACGTCCATTGGTGAAAACCCTGTCATATATGATTACCTATTTTTGGTGAATTATGTCAAGATTTTAAGACAATCACAGCAGCCATTTTAAACATACAACTAGCACCAACTAAGTACATGTATTGTAAGAAGCTTATTGGTGAAAACACCATGCTGATATAGCCATCATTTGGAAAGGAGTAAAGATAACATTTTCAAGATCCGACTTCCCATTCAGGAGTAGCAATAATAAGTCTTTAAGTTCACGGCCATATTGGTTGTCAGATAACCATTTTCACTAAGGACCAAATGGATAAAATAAGAAATCTTCTTGTGAAATCTCATCTATATGACTTTCTGTGATTGCAAGATATTGAAGATAGTTACCCCACTTGATCTCAAATTGGCAATATCTTTTCTTTAGAAGCTACTGGACATCACGTCTTTTTCGTGAAAAACCTATACCAATATCGCAATGTTAAAAGATTTTTAAAGAGGACTGTCAAGGTGGCCATACTGGATGTCAGATTGTCACCATTTTGATATAGGACCATCCAGAAAACATGAGAAGACCTCAAGTGAAAAAACCCGTATTGATCATGACCATACATTTAGGAGTAGCGATAAGATGATTTTAAAGAGTCCTGCTGTTGTGGCTGTGCTGGACTTCATATCATCATTTTTATTTAGGACCACTTACATATGATATTAGTCTTTTAGTGAAAACCTTGTGTTGATATGACCATCCATGTAGGCAGAGTATCCATAACAAGGTTTTTAAAATGGTCATCAGTGGCCATATTGGGTGTCAAATCATCATTTGATGTAGCACCAACTAGACACCATAGTGTAGACCCCATGCCAATATGAATATACATTTATTAGATGAATAAGTAAAAAGATTTTCAAGATGGTGGCCATATTGGATGTCAACTGTACACCATTTTCATTTAGGACCAACAAGACAAAAAAAGTCTTCGTGTAAAAATCCGTCAATATGACCATCCATTTAGGAGTTGCAAGATTAGATGGCGGCCAAGTTACATGCAAGATTCCCACCATATTCATTTAGGACAAACTAGACATTGTACAAAGTCATTATTGAAAATCCCATACTGATATAACCATCTATTCAGGAGTATTGAAAACAAGATTTTTAAGATGGCTACTGTGGCAACCATATTGCAAATCTCAACAGGACATTTAGAACCAACTAGATCAAGGGATCAATGTGTGGTAAAGTTTCTAGGCAATCATCCAAGTAATTTAAGAGCAGGAGTGATAACAAACTTGTACTAATGGACTGACAACTGACAATGGAAAACAGACCACCCTCATCAGCTCTTCTAGACCATCAGTTAAAATAGTACCTGTGAGGAAGAAAGAGCTATACCTGTAGTATAAGCCCAAATTTCTCTGTTGTTGGAAAAGCACTGCTGATACTCTTCTGCTATCCAATCTCTATGCCACATACCTTTATTCTGACATCATTCATCTGGCATTCAGTCAAATGTTCAGTCTAGATTTCCATATCACACACCCACATTGCAACTCCTTCATCTGCACATCAATATTTTAAGACAAAATCAAACTTTGATTAGTCCGTTCTTCATTTTGAACTTAAGTTATACCGTAAACTAATATCTAGAAAGGGCAAGAGAGGACATATTAATAAAAACTAAACCACGTTTGTGTTTTGTTCCGAATCAGGGGGAAGAACTCATTTGATATGACCTGCAAATGTGTCTCAACCGGATGGTCTCAACAATATGTATCTACAGCGTTTCACTCTTTTTTGTTCTGCTGACAAGGAACAAAATACAAAGTATCCAACCTGTCTATACTGGAGATTTCTTGATTTTCCTGAAGAATTTGATCAATATTCAATAAAAAAAAATATTGCTTGTAAACAAGTGGCAGTAATAATAAAAGACCTAATATTAGCAAATAGGTCCTTCTTGACATCAAAAATCATGTAAACATATTTTAGCTGCCATCACAGGAAAACAAGCAGAAATGTAAGTAACTTAAGTTTATTTACTCAGATCAACACTTCTTTAGTTTGTAAAATTGGTAAAGGGTCAAAGTTGATGACAATATTGGTTTGAAATATAGATTTGATGCAATGTGTGGGCATCACATAATGAGTAATTTCAGCCAGATATTGGACATATTGGATGTCAGAATGGCCCCATTTCCATTTCGGTCCAATGGTGCCAAAAAGACTAGTGAATGGAGAGCCATTTGTCTCTATCCACCCATTACTTCATGTGTCTGTGCACAAGCATGCACCTTCTTTAATACTTCACTTTAAGCTCCAAAATAGATATTAATCATGAGATCTTGAATAAAGGAAGAACAACATATTTCATTCACTTTTATTTTCAGTAATTACATTTCAACAGGCATATTCTTCTTTTATATTTAGTACTACCCAATTTTCTCACCCACTGAAAAATATGATGCCAATATTGCTGATAGAGGGATGATAATTGCATTATTTTACCTTCCAAAAAAAACCACAAAACATGCACTGAAATGCATCACTTGATACCATCATTTCTTTGCTCACATGAAGATCTCTCACTGCCTTTACTGTACCCTACCCTATGATGGAGACAAGTCTAGTGTCAGAAAACGGCCATAGCTTAGGTAAAAATAGTGCAAGTACAAGGACTGGTCAACATGCATTTCTGATGATGATGACCATAATATATACTAAGTTTCACAGCAATCTACTAAAACCTCAAAGAGCAGTTGCATTCTAAAAATTCTGTTATACACTGCATCCAGGGGCAATAAACCAAGGGCAATAGCTCTTACATAACTGAAATGAGCAAAATGACTTGTCAATAAATGTATCTTTTCATGGTGCCATATAAGTTACCAAGTTTCACAGCAACCCATCAAACACTACATGGCAAGCTGTATTCATGAGAGTTGTTTTACACTTCAGCTGCAGGACAAACGGGCAATTACACCAACAAAAATTCTCAGAAAAGGGTGATTTGTGGATACGTGCATTTTCAGTTTATGACAGAAATATTTACTAACTTTCGAGCCAATCCGTCAAAATACAGCAGAATTAGTTTTACTAAAGTAACAGTGTCATTCTACAAGATAATATGCATCTACTGAAGGGCTGATGAATTTCCTGAAATTCAAGAAAAGGCCATTTCTTCCTTTTAACTGCAAAATATTGAACCCATCTCTGATCTTCTTAAGCAATAAAAAGTTTTCAAATTAGCTGCTGTGGTGGACATATTGGACTTTAGACTGGCATCCTTTTCATTCAGGACAAAGTAGACATCATAAAAAAGTCTTTTACTGAAATTCCATGCTGATGCAGAAGCAAGTAGCAATAATAAGATTTTCAAGAGGACAGTCATAATATAAGTCAGATTGGTACCAGTCATAATATAAGTCAGATTGGTACCAGTCATAATATAAGTCAGATTGGTACCAGTCATAATATAAGTCAGATTGGTACCAGTCATAATATAAGTCAGATTGGTACCAAATTCACTTAGGACCAACTAGATACAAGTCTTTTAGCAGAAATCCCCATTTTGATATGACTATCCATTCATGAAGAGTAGTGACAACATGATTTTCATGATGGTCTCCTTTGTGGCTATATTGGAGTTCAAATGGCACCAATTTCATTTCAGACCAACTAAACCATGGGATGAATGCATGTGTAAAGTTTCATGGCAACTCTCCAAGTAGTTTAGAATGAGTAGCCACAGTCATCAGACCATCCCATAACCCCTTCCAGCATAGCTAAACTAAAAACAGAAAATAGTGCTAACAAAAATGGGGAAAGAAAATCGATTTTTCTAGGTATATATCTTCAGAAGATGGCTGTAATATTTACCAAGGAGCATGGTAATTCATCAAAAAATGGACTAGTGATACTAACAAGCAAGTACTTGAATGAAGGATGAACAGATGTGAGGATTACTATTTACCACCATCTTTGGGGGTGGAGTATAATAAACTTGATACATATGAAAGTTTTCCTCATATCTTTATTATCTAATGATTTTTCTGCGACTTGTAAGTATAAACCAAGAGACTATTTTTCAAAACATGTCCTTCACACAATTATTTGTTGTGCAAAACTTTTATTTTTATTTAGAGTTATGAAAAGACACAATGTTTTCAATCATAAAAAAAATTACGAAGAGCAGTTGTGCCAAAAAAATCTAGATACCATTAAAACAAACCAACCAAAATATGTATACACCATTGCAGGTATTGAGACTAAGACACTAAAATATTTTAAAGAATAAGAAACACTGTAATAAGTGTATGTATGGGTGTGTGTCATATATATATATATTTATATTTTTGTGTCTTTGAAGAAGTTTTTGCATTATCTTGCTAATGAGGTTTTCTTTAAAAAGCTGAAGACCCAAAAACTTAAATGTGTGCTTCAAAAGTCTTGAAAAATTGTTGTATTGGCCTAAAAGCTAATCAGGTCATCTTATGATCGACATACAGAGCCAAAATCAAAACCCCTCTTTAACTATACACAGTGCAGGCATATAAAAAGTTCCAAAGACATTTGCAAATTTAGGAAAAAAGACATTTTTCAGAATTTTTCTATTCATTCCTAAAGTCTTGGATATGTTGTATTTCACAACTACCAAACATAATTTCAACTATCTGATAATGATTTTACACTCGATTCCCGCAACACAGTGACCCGATCTACACTAGGGAATTAACAGTATTTAAGATTCTTCCCTAAAATGACGAAAGCTAAAACAAAATTCTACAAATCATTAATATCAAACATTAAAAGCAGATCTTTAAATCGTCAAAGCAACCTTTCAAAACACAAAAAAGTTGCATTAAAAAATAAATAACAAGGAAACTGTCCTGATTAAGAACATTTATGAACTACTTGTATGTAACTGAGACTAAACCACTAAAAACTAAGCGATATAAATATTGCATAGATCAACAGGTGTATTTACAGATGAATTTGAAAATTAGCTACATTTAACTGCAAAGCAAATGCTTGTACATGAACAAACTTTTAAAATATAACATGAAAAACCATGAAGGACGATTGTTTCTTTGAAATGTATCTTTTTAATGACAAAAAAAACCCAAAAACAACCTGCAATTCATCAACTGTGGCAGAGTCACTTTGATTTTACATTTTTGATTTTAGTCTTGGGAATAGATATATATATATATATATATATATATATATATATATATATATATATATATATATATATATATATATATATGAAATTTCCCAATAAAGATAAAATGTTTTTCAAAGACAGTAATATATTTTATGTATGACTACAAAGCTCTATCAATGGATATTTTAAAGATCTGTGACAACATCTGTCCATCACAAAATTCAAAGACCATCAAGGTAATATTTCCTTTATTTGAGAGACCTCTGTGAAGCTCATCTTGGCTTGAATGTTGCTTAGTTAACTTTTCTGTACTATTTTGCCATGTATGTGGTTGTAAAGAGCCACAATGGTTTTGTGATAAGAATGCCAGACTTGTCTTTAGAAGGTATTTGGTAGCCTTCCCAGAGTAAAGGCAGCTTAGTTGATAGACCATAAGATTCATAATCCAAAGGCTGCCAGTTTGATATCCACCCAGGCCAGCCTGGGTTGGATCTCTTGATGTGTCCTTGAGGAATGCTCTTATCAGCCATATCCCTGGCATGATGTCACCACTAATGTGGTTAAATGTGTTGTTACAACCAACAACTCAAAATAAAAACATTACTTCCCCGACCAAACCAAGATAGCTACTGTGGTTTGCTTCTATGCAGAACCTTTTACTGTGACCAATTAATCGATCTCAACAGTTTCCTGGAATAATGCAAGCTAAATTCCTTAATAATTTCAAGCAAGCACTCTGTTGGTGAGATCAGCTTAAGATCCAACATTCCTAATCATATCTGTCAAATTGTGTTGTGTATATTGATTCAATCTATAAAAGTTTCATAACCTAAACAGATTTCCAAGCAGCTATCATTAAAAGAGTTTTTTAAAGAAGATTTTAAAAACTTCCAATTCATAAGTGTACTCTCCAGATGAATGCTAAGAAGTATTTGTATGTTATGGAGAGATTGAAAAAATGTGGGCATCTATTACAAGATTGGTTTTTCCAGTTATTTCAATGAACAGGAATATGCCTTGCACAATTTTGCAATACAGATCATGGATCATTGTTCAAATATAGCTTGAATATTTTCGTCATTATTCAGTATAGGCTTCAATAATTTGTATTGTTCAATTCTTAGTTGTTATTATAAGTCCTAGAGTACAAGGACTCACTCCTTTTGTCTTGCTTTTGATTTAAACTCACTTGTTAACATCTTATTGACTATCTGACAACAAAAATATGTATGAATTTACAAGTCTACTTTATCAGTGGGGTTTATTTTTTATAGCAATTTAATGGATAAATAAAGTTAAGACAATTTATTGATATTTGAGAAATATGACCAATGTCCAATTTGTCAGAGTATGTACCAGTTACAATCTTTTTATCTACCAGACATGTCTTATAAATACTAGGATTTTAGGATCTCTGATCATCTGATTTTTTTTCCTCACTAAAATTCCTTTTCTGTGGACTTCCTATGTAATTCAAATATGTAAATGCTTCTGGTTTTCCCATAGCTTTTGATTTAACAAGTTTACTTCTGGCAAGTTGTTTCCTCCCTTGAAAAAAGGCAAAAGATAATGCAACACTTTATCTACAAGACAACAAAGCCAACAAAACCATTCTACAACTGACAGTAATACACGTCTTAATTGACAAACAAAACCAATATTTTTCTGAGAAAATATTAAAGTTGTTTTAGCTATGCTGAACAGCTGGTATGGTGGAAGAACTGCTTCAGGTTTTAAAAAGGCCTAAAAGTGTAGACCTGGATGACTGTTTACCTAACATCTGCCTAATATCCAAAAGCAAGAGTGGCTAGCCAAAAACTCTACATCAGTAGGACATTTTTTGTATAAATTAATTCCAGTGCTATGGACCACACATAATCTGAAAACTACTTCAGGCTTTCTCCCATTTTGTATCTTCATATATATTTGATGGTAGATCATCACCATTTGTCTAATACATGTATTGAAAAGCTCCAAGCAAAAACATTTTGTCAAATTCTGTAGAGTTGTTGCTTGAAATAAAGTTGCGAATTATTTTTCTATTTACAACAATTTGGTTATATTTATTGATGGATTGGTAACATTTGATTAAATTCTGAATAAAGCCAAGTCACTTTCTGTCAAAATCTGATCTAAATTCTGTTAAGCTCTTGTTGTGTTTTATGAAGTTTTTAAAAGTTTATCTATTTTAAGTAACATGAGTCACATGTTAGGGCAGTGACATCATTTCATACAAACTCATGAATCCTCTAAGCCAATATGGTTTCTGTTAAATCCTGTTGGTCAATTATGAGAAGTTATGGATTTTTCTGTTTTACAGTAGCAACACTTGTATTTTAAAGTAGATCATTTAAACAACAAGATCATTATATCAGGATGATTTCTCATAATGTCAAAGTCTGCTGAGCAGGTTTTGAAAAGTTGCTTAAATGCAGACATATTTGATGATTGATCAGCAATTACCAAACAAATTGGAAATGGCTTGATGCCAGATTACTCTCAATACAATTATGCATGTTTGTCATGTTGGTTGTAGTTTTTGGGTTATTTTGTTTTAAAGATGTGTTTAATAAATGCACTGATAATGCCAAAAGCTAACTTGGTTCTACAGTCAGACGAGTTAAAAAAAATAAAATTACCATTGAAAATACACCCTTATTAGTGCAGAATGTTTATAAAAGTAGCACATTTCTAGGATCAGCATTTAATGTAGGTCAACTCCTTAGATACATAAAAATGTTTTTTTTAATAATAAATAGGAAAAACAAATATTTCCGATTTGCAATAAATCCAAGGGCTAGTCATGCTGAGATTTACAGAAAAACTTTAAATAGCAGTCAACAGCTTCAACATGATCCTAGAAATGTTGGCTAAAGGTTATGAGAGTATCATGCAAAAAATACAACAATGGCAATAAATACTTCACACAACCTAAATCAAATATAAAAGCTATCACAAAACGGTGAGATCTATATGTAAACTGTCAAAAACTGCATTAATATTTCTCAGTAAAGTGTGATTAAGTGTGTGCTAACAGGTCTTTCAGAAATTTTTTCAAAGCACTTCATGCAACTTGTATCTATGGATGTGTGCCCTGTGCTTCAAAAGCATGATTCAATATAATTAGCCATGCTGGATTTGAACATGGATCATAAATAAATTACCTACTGATTCAAGATATTATGCAAAAATTTCCTCACGCTTGAGATTGTCACAAAAGTATATTTTAGTTTTATACTTACTAAATAACATGCAAAATAATGTCAGAAAGGTCACTTCAAAATAATGTCCAAATTAAGAGAAACTTATTCCAAGGTGAGGATAATTATTCTAATAGTCACATAATTATACAAAGCACCAAAGAATGATTGTGTAAGGAAACCTGGTGCACACGTGTATGCCTTTGTCTGAATCTTTGATCTTAAACAACTTTACCCATCAGTGAAAATACAATGCAAGTTTCATCCACAGCAATGGTAAAGTTTTTTTTCCAGGAGACATCAATTTAACGGAAACAAATAAATGTCTCCAGACTTGCAAGATAACATTTTCTTTCAGATTTTCTCCTTTATAAATGAATTTATAGATCATATAAAAAAAAGACAGAAACAGAAAATAATAGCAAAAGGATTTTGTATGGCAAAATCTTGGATTGTATTTTATTGCATATAAATATGACCAATTGCAAACAGCGATCCACCATATCTCCCATTATTTTCTACTTATAATTCCCAGTAAACTGCATAAAACATGATCTGTCAGTGCATTATATGGGTATATCAGGATCTACTGAATATACTCTCATACAAAGCAGATACAACTGCAAACAACAAAGACCTTGATCCACCATTACATAATGCACTTACAGTTTAGAGTCTATGCCATTTATTCTACTTGCTATTTCTAGCCAACAGCATATACCCTGCTGTGCCAGTGTGATGTCAGATCTATATCAATGCTGTCTGCAGATGGTAGTGCACTGTACAGTTTAATAAATTATAGTAACAATTAATAAATGTCAAGAACACTAACATTTTAGTCATGTGCACGAGTTATTAAAAAGGTGACTCCAAAAATATTTGATATGTGAGAAAAGTGCCTTCATCAGTATACTGATCAATTCAATGTATACACCCATTACCTTCAGCGTTTTGTAATGTACAGCATCCATTTAAAAAAAAGGATGTAAATGGTTACACAAAAAACATCTACTTGGTATTTCAATGAGTAACATCTACCAAATATGGTACAATTTTGATTTTATATGCAAGTTTAACAGATGTTATGTACTTTGAATAAAAAAAAGTACAACAAAATACTATAAAAGAGGTTATTGTCACAATTATAACAAGACTGTGCTTCCAATCTCACTGTCAAAATTATGACAACACTGTGCTTCCAATCCCATTGTCACAATTATGACAACACTGTGTGCTTCCAATCTGTCAAAATTATGACAACTTTGTGACATTTCAATCTGCACTACTGTCCATTAGATATTATTTCCCATTTTTGATTTATATTTACATGTACCATTGTATAAATGTTTCAAGAATGATCGATTTTCAAAGACAAATGATTGATCCTATGGTGAATACAGACTCCTGCAAAAAATAACTTGTTATTAAGGAGCTCAATATTCATGTACTTTAGTTCAATAAAACAAGATGAATTTTATGTTGAGTTCTGTCCCCCTCCCATGCCTAGACAAGACTTGGACTAAACCTACTAAAACACCATGGAAAAGCTACGATTTACTTTACTATAATTAAATGCCCACACTAACGAGGACTGATTTAGTTAAATGAATATGACAATTTTGATCTTAAGAAAATGTGACCATGATAATATTAACTTCAACAAGAAAACAGCCTGGCTGTTATCAGACTTAAGAGAAAATAATGGAATGACGGATCTGAAGCCCAATATCATGACACTTCACAATAAACAAAACTAATAAATAAGACACTGATACTGTATGCCATGAAGAGATTGCTTCTTGTGATTGATTTCATAGATGCACTTAAACTTCTGAGAAACTATGACACAAAGTTTATCTGATGAATAACATGCAATGAAGTTTTGTCTGCAAAACAGGAAACTGTTACTTATTGCACAAAAAAGGCATGCTGCAAAATTTCAGCAACTTAATTCACAACAAAATCTGCCATAAATTCTCTTTGGCAATAATGCAAAATAATGAGAGACTGTACTTCTACTGTGCTGCATTACTGTTTGAAGTGAGAATATTTTACCAAGTCTACCTTCAATAATCCAAACTTTAGCTTGCAATAAAACATGCAATGAATACAGCAAGAAACACTCCCTGCATGGCAATGTTGAAAACATGATTATTCTTGCTATAATGACTCTCACACAAACACTTTTTCAAACAAAATGGAATTCCTTGCAGTTCATGAGAAAAATGAATGATAATGGATTTGCTTTCAATGGATCAGAGATCAGTGGTTGTGTACTTCAAACCATGTGGCTTTCCTGGAGGAAGAGGCGGTGGTGTAGGCGGTGGTGGAACCTGAGGTTGAGGCAATTTGTTATACAGATTAGAGTCATACTGGTTACAATAGATACCCTGCTGATCTCCATTTTGATTGGATTCCTTAAAGGACTGATGACTGGATCGTGGGGGAAGCTCAGGCTGCAAGCTTCCCGATGATGATGATGAATCTGAATGAGGAGGGTATGATGATAATGGTGCTGGTGTTATTGCAATACTATCCCGATGACTACCACTGGGGATTTTGTTCAGGATGTTGCATGTGTACGGATCCATGTAAAATTGCTCATCAGGATATTGCAGGTGGAGCTGGTTTATGTGACATTCATGGCAGAGAAGGTGTTCACCTAGTGGGTAGCAGCGTTTATCAGGCTCATCTGTCAGCTGCATACCACATTCCTAACAAAACAAAAAAAAACACAAATGAAATTAAAATGCAAGATGTATACACCTACAAGCATACTATTTTTCCCCAATGAATAATGACTCCTCGGATACCAGGTGAAAAAAAATCACAAATCGTTATCATTTTGTATTTCTCAGGAAATTTCTAAAATTGCTCATGGATAAAGAAATATAATTTTTCATAATACCACCATAAATTTTAAAAGACATAAATTGCCAATGCTAACCAAGCAACAAGTCTATCATCTCTATTCCATCCACTAATGTGAAAACACAGGAAGAGCCACACCTTAAAGGAATACAGACAAACTGAGCAAAGATGAGCGTATTCATGCATTTATATTTGTCAAGCGATTCTAGTCGTTTAATATGAAGATGGCTTCAAAAAGAAAATTTATACAGTGACTCAGATAATATTTTAAGAATGACGTTAACAGAATGAAACATTTTAATGTGATTTTACTGTCACATTTTTTCAAAGAACCATCATAGTTATTGTGAATTACTGTCTAGCCAGCTGTCCGTCTCTTCTCCTAAACCAATGGGTGGAAATTCCCTAAACCTGGCACCTGATTCAAATGCAATAACCACCTGCAAAACAGGTATGAATTTTGGGCTACTCCCATCCATCAATGATCATGGCAATTTGTATATTTGAAGTGCAGTGTTCATTCTAAGCTCTGCCACAGACTCTTATTTTTAATATCTAGCACAAGAAAGATGCCTCTATAATGCTTGTAGGACACAAAGTAGGAAAAAAAAGATAAATGATCATTATTTTTTAGTTCTGACATGCATCATAAAAGCATAGATAACTATTACAGTGTTTTCACTCATTCAAGCATAGATAACTATTGTCAAGTTTTGATTCGATGAATCAAGCATACTTCAGGAAGCATGAATCACTAATGAGTTTGGACTTGCTGTATCAAGCATACATGAGGAAGCATGTGGTGGATTATCACAGACAGAATACAAAAGAATAGCTGATGAAATTTTCTGCACAAACTTCATCTTAAAAGCAGAAAACAGTGTTGACTCAGTGTCCAAAATAAAATTGTCACTCATGGGAGATGGCTACTTGAGCATAAGGAATTGAATTCCTGTCATATAGTCCATGGCTTGTAATGAATAAACAAAAAACAGGTACAGATATATGATATCCATAGTTTCTAACTGATCCCACTTTTTAACCCATCAGGGTCCCTTCAGTTAAATATTTTCCATTTATGTAATAAACTATTTCTTGGACCTTTTTGCATATTTTTCTCCATACTTTACATAAATACTTGTCACAGTAGGACATTTGGGATACATTAATTTTTTTCAATCCAAGGGTCAAAATCTGGAAAGGGGTGGGAGGAAGAAAAATAATGTAAAAAGAAGATTGTGGTCCAAATCTTGACCACACAATCAAAGCACTGCTGTCAAAAGTGTGACCCTGACCCCAAGGTAAAATGGAAAGACATGTAGGCATGCTGCAACATTAATTGTCTCCGCTTGATAACGATTTATCTAACGTATCAACAACTCATCAAGGAGTTCAGGAAATATAAGAAAATTTTAAAACTTGAACCAAAACCCTGATACAAATTCTCTTTGTGATCTTAATGTTGTTGTAGGTTTTAATGCCATTTTTTGGCACAAGATAGGCTATACATGGCAGCCATTATAAATGGTGGAGGAAGAACCCAAAAAAACCCTGGTAAGGACCACAAACTCACGAGAATCTTCTGGCAAATTTTTTCACATAACCACACTGGCCGAGCCCAAGACTCCTTTGTGATCTTCATCCCAGAAGCAAGAATATGCAATGCATAATGAAAATTGTCTGTGCCTGTTAATAATGATTCATCCCAAATATGAATAAAATACCTCATGGAGTTTAGGGAAAAAAAGCAAATAAAAACAACTTAAAAACTGGTAACAAAAATTTTCTGTGACTGACCTCGACACCATAGTAAATGGGGGTGACTTAGCATATCAAACAATGACTCAGCTTAGCTTAATCATGATTCATGCCAAGTGTGCAAAAAATCTATCTAGGTGGTTTAGGATATAAATGCAAATGAAGGATATTAAGCAAAACATTAACAGATTGTTTGCACCACTGCAGTCTGAAAAGTTACTTCATTGTCTTGCTTCTCACTAATGTGACTGCCGAAACAATTATGGAGAGCTATAGGGCAACAATTATGGCAAGCTAAGGAGCAAGAGTTATGGATAGCTATAGGGCAACAATTATGGAGAGATACAGGGCAACAATTATGGAGAGCCATAGGGCAACAATTATGGAGAGATATAGGGCAACAATTATGGAGAGCCATAGGGCAACAATTATGGAGAGATAAAGGGCAATACTTATAAAGAGATATACAAGTAGCTAAAGTTTTCAACAATGACAGTTAATAAAAAGGTTGATGGAGAAAAAAACTAATGACATTAGGAAATGACCAGGCCCAAAAGATTATGGTTCTTTATATGCTGTTTCTAATGGGCAATGAAATATAAGAAAATCTGCAATCACAGTTAATCAGTAGAAACTGAGAATTACCGTAGATAATCTCTGTCTATTGTTTTATGATATCACATTACTCCACATTATTCATTAGACTCTAACAAACCTAACCCTTCTATCTAAAAGACTCATGAATCTGGTCAAAGCACCTTGCTTAGGTTAACATGTAATTACAAGTACATGTACTTTGTATAGTTATGCTTGCATATATTTAATGCAGTATCACGTATACTTGCAAGAGGAACATGCAGCAATTGTACAAATTCATTTAAGATTACCACATATACTCACTTGTAAGTCATATCTAAGTGCAAACAGCATAGACCCAGATCTGCTGTCATATAATGCACTGGCAGATCTGGGTCTGTGCAGTTTGTTAGGAAAAATCAGTAGAATAAATAACATAAACCCTGCTCTGTTGGCATACTATGCAATGGCAGATCATGGTCTAAGTTGTTTGCAGTTGGTCAAGACATGTAAATATATATGGTAATTTCATATCAACAATATATACAAAGTTATTCAGTCAAAATGAGTACATCAAAAGACTGGTACTCTACCTATGTATCTTAATGAAAACATTAGACTAAGTTATTTATCATATGTAAAATTTAACTTTGAAATACAGTAACATATTCTCATCATTTATCCAAGTATTTCAATAGAATTAGTTAAATAAAATCTGAAAAAAGACCAAAAGAATTTTTTATGTAAACCACCACCAGAAGCTTTTGCCCATAATAACTCCACAACATACAGGTACATGTATGTATATGATGTAACATAAACTAAGATTTTCAACTTTTCTGAGCACAATGCTGCAATTAAGTCAGCACCAAGTAACCTGTGATTCATTTTGGTCCTATAGAACACATATATTTCAAAGCTAGTCTAAATATAGTTCTGACTACTAAAACAGGTATTTTTTGTTTACTTCAATGCACTTTATTACTGGGCCAGTCACACATACTTGCATGTTAAAATCTACATGTGCAGCTCCATGAAAGACAGTATTCAGAATGATTCTTAAATTTCCAACCTACATTTTAGTATTGTCATAGAAAAAGCATTAAACTGCCTAAAAGATAGTTTCAATCAATGGTTTAAATTCACTAAGTGTTGTGTACATTTACATGGAAAAGGTATTGAATCTTACAAAAAAGAGTATATATAGTAAAACATCTGTCAATTTGAACTGCAATCAATCTTTTAATATCTCTTTAACCAAGATTATATTATTAACAACCTTTCACACCATGAAAAAATGAATTATTGGATGTTGCTGAATATTATAAAATGGGCTGTCATTAAATAATTTTTTATGGTAATCAACAACAGTCAAATATATATTTAATTTCTGACTTGTTCTGGAAGAAGAAAACTGAAAAAAATTGTTTCTCCATGAAAAATCAAAATGTTATGATTTTGATTTAGTACATTTAAGGCCATAACAGAGTTACAAGCAACATTAAGTGTGGATCCTGTTTATGCATTGGTTTTGGTGAAGCTGACAAAAACTTATTATTAAATGTTACAAATACAGCTGTTATTTCACATTTTCACAACAAATATGCAGATTTTAACAAACACAAAACTCATTTACCCTCTTGAAAGAGATGTTTCAATTTACTGCTGTCTTTTTTAAATCCGTGCAACGCATTTAGTTTTGTTTTACATTAACAAGCAAAAGCAAAAACGCTGATTTTACAAACTAGAACTATATTACATAGGTTGATGTCAAATGAACATGAAGTCTGTTAGTTAGTTTAAATCCATGTACCATGTAAACTCACTTATATGTAAAGTCCAACTGCAAAAAACACAGACCCTCATCTGCCATTACATAATGCACTGGCAGATCTGATTTCTATGTTGTCTGTTCTGCTGATTACTCCTAACAAATTATACAGTCCAAGATCAGCCAGCATACTATGCAATGACAGATCTGAGTTTGTGTATACAGTCCAAGATCGGCCAGCATACTATGCAAGGACAGATCTGAGTCTGTGTATACAGTCCAAGATCAGCCAGCATACTATGCAATGACAGATCTGAGTCTGTGTATACAGTCCAAGATCAGCCAGCATACTATGCAAGGAAAGAACTGAGTCTGTGTATACAGTCCAAGATCAGCCAGCATACTATGCAATGACAGATCTGAGTCTGTGTATACAGTCCAAGATCAGCCAGCATACTATGCAATGATAGATCTGAGTCTGTCTATACAGTCCAAGATCGGCCAGCATACTATGCAATGACAGATCCGAGTCTGTGTATACAGTCCAAGATCGGCCAGCATACTATGCAATGACAGATCTGAGTCTGTGCAGTTTGCAGCTGGACTTTGCTTATAAGCATAGATCGATTTGTACCCAAGCAATATGTCAGCAAGCATAGAAAAATTCTGAAGGTAAAGATTGTTTTGACAATAATGAATTGGTAAAAGTCACTTGTAGAGAGTTCCATTTTTTTTACACATGGTGAATCTTTTTATTTAATGAATAAATTGTATCAATATATTGCAATAAAAAGTTTTGTACTTTATTCTCCTTCTTAAGTTCAGAAAACAAGTGTTATATCTCTTCTTCTAAGACTTCCTGAAAATTGTACAGACTAGCCAGAGATCAAAACACACCAAAAACAAATTAAAATTAACAAATAATGAACAAATTTTGACAATGATAAATACTATAGCTGTATTACTGATATACTGGTTTACTAGCTGTATTATTATATTACTGATATACTGGTTTACTAGCTGTATTATTATATTACTGATATACTGGTTTATAAGCTGTATTATTTTCCGGTGGTACAAACCACAGTACTTTTTCACTGTACCAGCACATCAATAGTTTCCATCAGTCAGGAATGTATGGAAATTCATGGGGAATATTGTTCAAACTTTTATTTTATTAATGTGTTTTCATTATTTGTGATAAAATAGTTTTTAAAAATATACTTTTGTTTAAATAAAATAGTTTCATCTGTCCTAAATTGATGGTGACAAATATAATTCTATTTATGATCCTTTAATCACATCTTTGAAACCTGTCATTATGCCAATGCAGTGGCCAAATTAACTGTGAAACAGGTTCAGGCTAAATGTTTTAAAAATTTTGGATATAAAAAACAAAACAGAAAAATACAAACAAAAACAAGCCATGTTTAAGTCATTTAATTTGTATGTCCTTAATATAACTCTGGTATGCTATGGTACACAACTTTTGGCAGTACCCAGCTCCAATAAATACATCTTCACATAAAACACTCATTCACTGGTGTTGTACCATATAATACATGTGCAGTGCACACTGCAGCTACATAAAACAGTATCAAGAAAATAACTGCAAGAAAAATGCAAATCACAGAATAATTGGATTTCATATTATCTCAAATATGCACTTAAATTAAAAGAAATTATATATATATATATATATATATATATATATATATATATATATATATATATATATATATATATATATATATATATAAAGTCGATGCTCTGGTTTGGAATTAATTTTTGCTTTAGGGGACAAGACCTAATTTTAATTTATGTAACACCCATCCAATTTTTGTGATCAGTGTCAACTGAGGAGGTGTGCTGGCTCAGCATGACTAGAAGAATACAGGTTTAATTCCCACCATCAGATCACCCCTGCTTGGCAACAAGGTATGTCTTTTTACCATTATCCCCCCAATGGCAACTGTGGTATGTCTACTTACCAGATCACCCCCAACTGGCAACTGTGGTGTCTCTTTACCATCAAATCACCCCTGACTGGCAACCATAGCATGTCTTTACCTGCCTAGCACAATACATGTTTTACAGTGCCATATAGCAGCAAACCAAACTGTTCACATAAGAATTTCAAACAAATAGTGTCAACCCTTATATGCCAGTGCAATATGTGCAGGGAAATTTGTACTCTTCCACTTTATAAATCGACAAATAATATACCCATATTTTTGTTCAAAATGATCCATGCTAATAGTACACACTAACTCATCCAATCTTCACAAAATATTTTAAAAATATGGCCTAAAAATCACTGTAATGTGTCCATGACATCCCAAACATTACATATAGCTATACACTACAACCGAGAACATTCCAAGTAAGTATGCACTCAAGTCAAGACAAAGGAGAGAAAAACGTGCTTTAATATAGTATCTTTAAAATCTTACTTTCATCTCAGTCCAAGACCCTGAAATGAAGTGCAGACCTTTAGACTTTCAGTTTATTTGTTCTTATAAATTATAAGAAAATATCTCCTACTCAATTACAATACAAATTTGGGCATTCATTTATAAAAATGAGACTGGAAGTCAATAAATGCAACATTGTAATTATGGAAATATTTATTCTGCTTCTAAAAGAAAAAATAAAGAACAAAATCTAGATATGTTATCATGAAGAATATTACTAGTGGATGCTAAAAATACTTCATGGGACTCATAAGAATATTACTAGTGGATGCTAAAAATACTTCATGGGACTCATAAGAATATTACTAGTGGATGCTAAAAATACTTCATGGGACTCATAAGAATATTACTAGTGGATGCTAAAAATACTTCATGGGACTCATAAGAATATTACTAGTGGATGCTAAAAATACTTCATGGGACTCATAAGAATATTACTAGTGGATGCTAAAAATACTTCATGGGACTCATAAGAATATTACTAGTGGATGCTAAAAATACTTCATGGGACTCATAAGAATATTACTAGTGGATGCTAAAAATACTTCATGGGACTCATAAGAATATTACTAGTGGATGCTAAAAATACTTCATGGGACTCATAAGAATATTACTAGTGGATGCTAAAAATACTTCATGGGACTCATAAGAATATTACTAGTGGATGCTAAAAATACTTCATGGGACTCATAAGAATATTACTAGTGGATGCTAAAAATACTTCATGGGACTCATAAGAATATTACTAGTGTATGCTAAAAATACTTCATGGGACTCATAAGAATCAGACGAATATAAGCATATAAAAAATACCGATGGGGACACCAAGACTTCAAACAAATCTGATGGGGCTTAAATACAGCCAGGGACGCACAAATATAAGAAAAAATAGTGCTGATGAAATTTCAAAATATCAGATAAAATGGTTATAAATTTGTTGTTAGTCAATAAACTCCTTGCCACCTCCTGGTGTCATATATATATATATATATATATATATATATATATATATATATATACAAATTTTTTTTTTAAAAAAATCAAATGCATTTCTTAGCAATGTGTCAATTATTAACTTATGTGGCAAAGTGTTATGACTTTTCAAGTCACTGAAGAAACCAATGATATTACTTTAAACCTTTTCTGAGTTTTAATATTAGGTAACTGTTATTCTTAAAGGTGCTCAAGTACATGTGTATAGACATGTGGTAATGTAGTATGTCTGTATTAATGTTTATTGGACTGTCAGCATAGTAATGACTATAGGGTACTGCTAAAATTAATGTTCTAACAATATAAACATAAAGAATTGCATACAAACTGAAAAAAGGATAAACCTTTCTAAATAAAAGTAAACATGAAAGATACATAATAAAAGATAAAGATGCCAACATTCTGTAAAATGCACATAAAATAAAAGATAATGGTAAAAAGGATTCAAATACCAAATAGAAATACAAGTTTCTGTAATATTCTTTCCATCTACATATCAAAAGATGTGTAGATTCTGTAAATTGTACATAAAATAAAATATAATGGTTTTACATATAAAATCCTTCAATACCAAACAGAAAGTTTCTGTAAAAATTTTTCAGTCTATATATCAAAAGATGTGTAATTTTTTTTTGGACTATTAGTTTCCAATCTGTAGAAGAATGACACAGAAAACAATCAACTGAGATGTGCAGTTATGACAGAAACACCTATAAACATATTATTATTCTAGTAACACTGGTGAGACAGGAACACCTGTTAATATATTATGTTGCACGCACTTAAAATGATGTGGTACCCATGTCTCACCATTAAAAGGTGAGACAACTTATGTTATATATGAATGAACTATAAAACACATCTCAATACTTATCGTTACCTTTTATCTTGTAGTAACTTTATGTTTACATTTATTTGGAAGGGTTTATCTTTTTTACTCTTTACATCTTAAAAAGTTGTAATAAACACAATATAGCCATTATTGTGCTGACAATGCAGTTCAACCGGAAGAACATACAGACATACATACATCTCAATATATCAATCAATATCTATTTTCAACCGTTTCAGTTTATATGGTGAAAATTATACCCTGGTGTTTGTGAAAAGTGATACAATTAACTAAAATGCTACAAAGCTGTCAGCCTAATGGATATGTGTGGGTGAAAAGTCTTTGTTCTTTTCTTCAGTCAAGTTCTTGTATAAACTCACCTCACAGTGGTAACAATCAACATGATAATCTTTGTCCATGGACACCACCCGCACTGTCTCCTCTGTACCCTGAAATATTAACTTTATATTGATACACATGAAGGCACTTAAAATTTTCTGATTGAGACACCTCCCATACTTGCCTGACTTGTGTTCCTGCCTTATCAAACTTGATGTCTGTCTTTACTACTGGACATCTTATCAGTAATTGCAACATAAATGTACCCAAATAATGATGTCCCATTGATAATACTGATGCATCTTATCAGTAATTGCAACATAAATGTACCCAAATAATAATGTCCCATTGATAATACTGATGCATCTTATCAGTAATTGCAACATAAATGTACCCAAATAATAATGTCCCATTGATAATACTGATGCATCTTATCAGTAATTGCAATATAAATGTACCCAAATAATAATGTCCCATTGATAATACTGATGCATCTTATCAGTAATTGCAACATAAATGTACCCAATAATGATGTCCCACTGATAATACTGATGCATCTTATCAGTAATTGCAACATAAATGTACCCAAATAATGATGTCCCATTGATAATACTGATGCATCTTATCAGTAATTGCAACATAAATGTACCCAAATAATGATGTCCCATTGATAATACTGATGCATCTTATCATTAATTGCAACATAAATGTACCCAAATAATGATGTCCCATTGATAATACTGATGCATCTTATCAGTAATTGCAACATAAATGTACCCAAATAATGATGTCCCATTGATAATACTGATGCATCTTATCAGTAATTGCAACATAAATGTACCCTAATAATGATGTCCGACTGATATACACATTTTTATGAAGTAATATTTTAAACAATGTACATGTCAACTTTTCTTTAATATGATGACATTTTTTTTGTGTTGTTGTTGTCCTGGGGCTTAACGCCATTTTTCATCACATGGTGGAGTAAGAAACCAGGAAATCAATGGAAAGAACCACCGACCCAGGAGAAGCTACTGGCAAGCGTTCTCACATATCCACATTCACCGAATCTTAGATTCAAACCCAAGCAGACAGAGGTTAGATGGCAGTGATCCATAATGGAGAGCGCTTTAGACCACTTGGCCACACGGGGCAACGACTATTTTTGTTTTTCATGTGGTAAAATAATATCAGTTAGGAGCCTCATGATCTAAAGACAAGCGCACCCATTGGTTTACCAATTACAGCCAGCTACTTTGAAAAAAGCTACTTCTGCACATTTGGGGAAGGGCTGCAGATGGAAGGTTTTCTAAATTAGTGGAATATATGCAAGCAAGTGTAGGTCAGTTACTACCTACTATTTTCATGCCAGAGAAAATGTTCCATGTAAAGTAATGAAACCTGGTATGCACCCATCATGGATTATCTGTAAATAATTATGAATTCATGAAATCATTTCAGAGAAACAAATTCTATGTACCAGTGTCACAAGGCCATCTATGGCTAAAATAGAATCAACAAAAGGAATAATAACTCAGACAACTATGTCTTTGCCTGTGTAACAAGGCCATCTATGGCTAAAATAGAATCAACAGAAGGAATAATAACTCAGACAACTATGTCTTTGCCTGTGTAACAAGGCCATCTATGACTAAAATAGAATCAACAAAAGGAATAATAACTCATACAACTATGTCTTTGCCTGTGTTGTACAGAGGAGAAGATAATGATGCCTTACCTCCACTGGTGTGATTGCTTGTCCACATGCTGCACACTTAGGAGCATATACCCTGAAATACCAAGAACTTAGCATCATGTAGATGAGAAAAAAACCCACCTATTTTGTTGGCTATACTAAACTTTATAATGATTTAACAATATAAATAGCACTAAAATGTTGCTAAAAGAAATATGGATATAATTCAGGCTGGGGGTAGAGGAAACCTCAACTGTATGAAGAATGTGATTTTTATCCTTATCCATTTATGATTCAAACACGTTTTCCCCAAATTGGAAGCACTGAAAATAGTTCTTTTTTATCAATGTTAGAAAATTGCACTGTAATGATCATACAATGTAATACTTTGGACATCTGTAATGTTATGTGTGTCTGAAGTTAATCAGAACAGACTTCATACAACTTTAAGTGAGAAGAATGTGCAAACCTTTTCTGATACAGGCATAAAACCCAGGTTTTTAGCCATGGATGCTTTTCTATGGGTCCTACTAACTACAATCTGCTTGGAATGACCTTCAACAGCAAAAGCAATTTGGGAAAACAAGTTAAGGAGATGGGGAATCTGTGGCCACAACTTCTCTAAATGATAAGCTAGAGTACTGAAAATCCAGTTTCTTCAATGTTTTATCAAAATACATTTACATGATAAATCTGGCTAAAATCAAAATATTCCTTCATAAAGTTATATAGCTTTGGAAATCACAGTTAGAAGGTCAGTGAGTCAATAACTCCTATACATGATAATGTTGAATGCTTGAAATTAAACTCCTGCAGGATCTTGACAAACTAAAACTTCATCAAAATTTAGCAGAAATTTGACAATACTTATTAATGGAATGCTGCACAAATCCAAGTCAGGAGGTTGAAAATGTTTGAGCCATAACTCCGCTAAATGAAGCAACACAATGCTGGAAATACACTCATTCAGTGTCTCATTAAAATAAAGTTTCATGCCAATTTAGTTTAAATCCAACAATCATCAATAAAGTAATGCTGAAAGTAATCTGCAGAAACCACAGCCAAGAGGACAATCAGAGGCCATAACTCCAAAAACACAATCTAGTGGAATGCTTAAAATCAAACTCGCTTAAGGTTTCATCAAAATAAAGCAGCATTGTGAATCTGGCTTAAGTCCAAAAATCCATCTGTATTGTTATGCTCCTGAAACCAAAGTCAAGAATACAGGCAATAATGAGTCATAGCTCACGTAAATGACAAAATACTGGAAATCAGATTTATTCAAGGCCTATTTAATATAAAACAGAACATCAAATTTGGTGAAATCCAAAGAATCTTGGTAAAATTATGCTACAGAAACCAGTCAGCTGGACGTATGTATACACAGTGAAAACCCACTTCAGTATGCACTGTTTTAACACAAATTCAGATATAACATGATCATGCCAACCAATATTTCATATTTTTGTCTGTACACAAAAAATTAAATTTCAAAGCATGAAAATAGTGTATAAGGTTCATGATTATTTTAGGTAAGCAATTATGTAAAATTTCACGTTAATTTCACCGATTTCTTGAAGTTTTGTCCCAAAATAAATGAGTTTGATTTAATAATTTTTCCAAAATGTTTTGTATTCTTGAAGAAATTAGTGTCTTGTGATTGCATCTTTCTTTATAGAAATAATGCTTAATAAACATTTCTATTCATATTTCAAATGTGCCATTAGTCAAGCACTGCAGTCTGTACTAAGTTTATTTTTTAAAGATGTCTTCTCATATGTGTTAATCATATTATCATTCAACCAACAATAAAGCCATTACATCTTCTCTGCGTTTTTCTTTAATGCATTTTGTGTGCAATCACTGCTCAACCAAAAGCGGACATACATTTTGCTCCTTATACTGCATACACAACCAAGCACCAGTCAATGCAGTGGTTAATAAAAGATTCTCACCTGATTTAATAAATCATAAGTAATTACTTGTCATCAGAGTCAATCCCACAACTAAACAATGTTAAAATTATGAAGGAATGATTTATAAAACATCAATGACAAAAAAGCCACAAACACATACACATGGATTAGCAGTGTTGTTAGACAATTGCCACTCAATTGACCAGTGATCCATTCCCTATAAAACTGACGACAATGTTGATGAACAATTATTCATGTTGTTGTCATTGAAACAAACAGATGTCAAAGTGTCAAATACTGTTTACTTACAATGTATAACAGTATACATATAAACATAAAGCTATTAACTGTTAAAAAAAAAAAGCTTGAAGCCCTGAATAATCTAATGTTATACAAATACGATTGGGATGATATTTACTTGTTCATGAGTCGACAATCTAGAGGGAGAACGAGCAGCTGAAAATCAACAAGGCCCCCCCCCAACTATTCTGATTCATAAAGAAATTATTTCATTATGAAATTTATACAGACACCGTTTAATGAATTTGGAAATTGCACATGCATTCTTACTCAACCTATGTGCTTCATATTTCTTTGCATAATTTTGCTATCATTCATTGTACTGAATTCAAACACCTAAAGATGGTGGCAAAATATGTGTGTGCATATTATTAATGGAATAGAATTGGATTCACTCTCATGCATGCCATGAGATCAGCTCATGCTAATGCTATACAGACAAGTACACATGTACCAATGCATGGCTATCTTAATAAAGAAACTTATATACACAATCCTTATTTATATTCATCTGTATTTGTTGTTTAAATATTCATTTATTTAAGATAGTAACTTTATCAATGAAGCATATAGTTTTTCACTCACTATTAGTAAACTCACATTAATTTAAAATTTTCTTAGCTGACTTGATTGGTTAAAGCATGATCAAGTACATTGCATGATGATGCTTTGTGGACCCCATCAATTGTGTTATTGAGGGGTTACACTGTATATAGTTTTACAGCACATAGCGCAGAGCATGTTAAGGTATTAAAAAAAACCCAAAGGTAACAGCAAAACGTTTAAAAATCCCATTCATTCAGTTAACAGCTCCAGTGGCCTAGTGGTTAGAGTTTTCTCATCTGATGTGGGAGGTCGCAGGTTCGAACCCTGGCCGAGTCATACCAAAGACTTATAAAAATTAGCAGATGCCTTGCTAGGTGCTCAACATTAAGAGATCAGTGTTAGGACTGGCTGGCCTGGTGTTAGGATAATATGACTGGGTTGGACATCATGCTACATGTCTGAGGCTTGACTCAGTGCTAAACATCACTATAGACATGGTAGTGATATGACTAAAAATATTTTAAAGTTATGTTAAAAGTCCAAAAAGCACATATAAACAGACAATATATCAGCTAATTTATTATACAAGCAACACAAGAGGTCTAAGTGAGACATGAGATTACTAAACTCAGGACATCTGACCATTGGCCACACCCAAGAGCAGTTGGCCCAGAAATCTGGGTCAATCAGTTGATTTCTGTATAAATTTCTTCCAACACTGTTGGCTACACATGTTATAATATAAGAACATATTGTTTCCATTTTTAGTCCTTTGGACATGTCTGATAATAAATTAGTATCATCTATATGAATCAGAATGACTGTTATCCCAAGTTGCTATCAAATTTTGACAGAATTCTGCTGAGTGGTGTTTGAGATGAAATGATTTTAAAAAACTTCCAATTATCACTAACAATGGACACATTTATTTAAAGTCAAATTAGCATCATATGTATAAAACTAAAAGCCTGTCATTGTAAAAAAAAAGTTTACTGTTAAATTTGTTTAATTCTGCTGTTCAGTTTTTGAGAAGCTGTTTGTTGATTTTTTTGTTACGGTGGTCATATCTGATGATGGATCTACACCATTTGTTCAAATTTTAAAAACTTTCATGCAGACATGATGTCTGCCGTGTTTGTAATTGATTCAGTGGCTTTTGAGAAGCTAACAATGTCAATTATTGTTGGATATAACAATTATTGAGAAAAATGGAAGAAGGTCAGATAAAAAATGAAAATATCAACTGAAGTTTACCTGTGATAATCTTCCACACAATAGATCTTATTTTCCACATCGACTGTGAACGGCACCCCATCTAAGCACTCATTGCAAACACAACACCGAAAACACCCTGGATGATACGACTTGCCCATTGCTTGCAAAATCTGAAGCAAAATGGATATTCATAAGCAATGGTATAGTAATGGTGGCCATATCTTATGACCAAATGGCATTATCTGTAAAATCTAAAAAGGATCTTACTCCAGAATGACCAAGTTGCAATAAAACGATTCTCAAATTGGCCACTGTGTGGTGGCCATACTGGATCTCCAAGCAGAACCATGCTTTTAGGACCAACTAGACCATGGTATGAATGTGTGTAAAGTTTCAAGGCACTCCTTCATGTATTTTTGGAGAAGCATGAAAGACAAACTCCTCTATGTATTTTAGGAGGAGCATCAAAGACAAACACAAACAGACAGACAGACAATTACTGTTACATAAGCTCCCCTGAACTATGACCAGTTGAACTAAAAATCAGGAAGAGTACCATGAATAAAAAGTACATTGTATGCCTGATCTGTGTTTAAAAGTCCTCTATGTAGATGAGTATGACTGGCTCTAAAGATTAATGACCAATGGATTGCAATTAGATCAATATTTGGACAAGTAAAGAGTTTTGAACTAATGTGCAAATATCAATATTTTCTTATGAGATTTACCATGGCCATGACCTATGACATTTTGATTCTAAAAGCTATGGATTTATTTATTACCCTAAGTCATCTAATGGTTATTCTAGAAAAAACATGATCCTACAGAAACAATTTTTCTCTTAGGTGGCAGGGTACAGTTTCATAATTTGGCCCCTGGCAAATTTCTTAACTTAAGACTATGGTCTGATTTTTTCAGCAATTATTGTCTACAAATTAAAGATATGGATATATTTGTGAACTAGGTGTTTCCCCAGCTTGTGTTGTTCTTGAAATTGATGTCAGGCATGTACACATTCCATAGTTACTCTGCAATATGTTGATAGTGAAATACCAATAGTTGGCTAGGAAGAAGAGCTAGCCTCTTATAGCAGTAAACATGTGGGTTTGGGGCAAGTAGAATATCTCAAAAACGGCTTGGATGACAACTATTTTCAACTGCATCAGCCTGTTTAGTACATACTGTTTTGCAGAATTGTCATCTAGGAATAGGGCTTGTGTTTGCACTGTGAACACCACATGGTATCAAAAATGACCTTCGGACATGAAAATTGCAGGTATAAATTTGGGGCTGGGGTGCATAAATTTCTTCCGCTATGAACTGCCACTGACTTCTCTGGTCAAGTGGATAATATTTTTATGCTTTGTTTTTATATAAAAATCTCAAAACATGGACATTCTTGACCTCACTTGTGTATTTGATTTTTTATGATTTTTTTTTGTACTACGTCACTGATTGCGGCATTAAATTTGTACATAAAAACTGGCCCCTGCCCCCTTATACATAATGAACTTGACCTTTCACTTCCAAATCAAATAACTTTTTGCAAACTTTAAGTGTAAACTCCACACACCTTGGTCAAGATTCATGTCTTGAATTAAAATTACTAAATAAAATTTTTTTCTTCCAGTCAGTGACTTTGACCTGTGACCTTTTAACTTTTAAATAATCAAAAGATATTTTTCTAATCAAAGTTTAATCTAGGTCCATGATGAAAAACTAATGTTATTATGCTGAAATACTGTTCCTTTTTCAATCACTGTGACTCTGACCTTTGACTTTTTGTCTCCAGAAACAATACACCACTTCCTTACATCTAGTGCAAGCCATTCACCAAATCTGATAAATGTTGACCTGATAAATGTCATTGTGCAGAAACCATTTTTCTTCTTTCAGTCACATGACCATAACCTTTTGACTAAAAATTCAATTGAGTTCTTATTTACCGAGAAGGCAAGCCATCTATGTTTGGGGACTGTATATGGTGAACTGCTTGAGTCATTCCATAGAATAAAACTTTTAACCCAACAGAAACTAACAAAGTAATGATTCCCACTTTATGGCAGGCATACAAAAAGTATACAATATGTCCAAGAATAAATAAAATTTCTACTCATCCCATAATTGTATGGACATTAAAATTAAGAAGAGTGTGTATTTGTGTGACCAGTCAAGAGACAACAAATAGATTATAATTATAAAATTTTAATTTAACTAGAGTCTATATACCAACCATTTCCATAATTAGATGACCACACACTACACACTTCTCTGCAGTTTGCTGGAAACCAGAGTACTGAAAAGTACAAAATAACAATTTTTTTAAAATCAGAAGTGCAATAGCATAAAAAGTTTGTCTCAAAATTTATACAAACCCCACCCCATGTTTCAGCATCAAAAATAAATGTACATCATAGTATCTAGTCATATCACTTAAACACAATTTAAAAATGATCTATACATGCATAATACACCTTACATGTATTATTTCTTTTCATGCAGTATCAACTTCAAATTTTTCTTTAACCTTTTATAAGTTGTACATATAATTCTGCACTTAAAAACCCCCATCATCTATACTTTCTTACAAGTAGAGTAAAACAAACTGCAAACAACAAAGATACTGACCTGCTGTTGCATAATGCGCCTGCAGGTCAGAGATATGTTGTTTGTACTACTGATTACTCCTAACAAACTGCACAGACCCAGATCTGATGGTGCATTATACGACAGCTTGTATGGGTTTGTTTTGCAGTTGGACTTGCCTTATAAGTTAGTACATGAGGTACAATTATTTCTTATATTCTACTTTGACTATTTTAAACATGAAAAATTTTCATAAAGAGGCAGAGCTTCTACTGAAATTCACTTAGAATTCCAACTGTATATTGTACAAACCCAGCTCTGCCATATAATGTGCTGACAGATCTGGGTCTATGCAGTTTGTTAGGAGTAATCAAAAACCCATTACGGATCATGTGCCATCTCACCTTTGCATGAGTCTGAGTCCAGGCTCTGCTAACGTGGGTAAATGAGAAAGCTTGTCAGTAGCTTCTAGTGGGTGGGTAGTTCTTCCTGGAGTTTTCCAGGGTTCTTCCTCCACCATTAATAATGGCTGCCATGTATAGCCTATCCTGTGCTGAAAAATGGCTCAAACCCTACAACAACAACAACTGGACTCAACATACAAGTACTGGTATATATACAGTAAACCTGCTGATGACCATTCAATAGCTTTGGAACAACTTTGGAAAACTTAAATCCAAGGGAGATTTTGCAAGGATAAAGAGGGGAAACTATCATTTTAATAGCCATAGCCAAGTGGCCTCTTTTATACCGCCCTTATGGCATGCCCTTCAAGTGCTTGCAATTAATGCAGGTACCTCAACATTCAATTCCATCAATTTTAAAGCAGTACTGCTGTCATGGTGCAACCAATCAAGGGTGGATACATTCTTTAATCCAATATTACTTGGACAAATAGGCCTCTTTACACTTTGAATACAGTTACTCAATTATTACAACCCTGTTTATGTGGGCTAGAAGTTGGCTTATTTTTTTTAAAATTGTCTCAACCAGTATATGTGTGTTTCTCTTTGAGATTTCAAACTCTATTACAGGGCAATTGTTTATAATGATAATACAATGAGTTTTAAAAAGTGCAGACTTGTATGGAATGTCTCTGACTTTCTGTGAAAACTATACCTACTACAGTTCAAGCACAAGGCAAAAATCAGAACAAAAATGGCCTATTAAATAAAGATTTATACATTTCTTTTTTTTTTGCATACAACCAGAACATAGTGTCAAATGTAAAGGTGATTATTTAATCCCAAACCTGGAACACAATTTTCAGTAATCCAGGTAAAGAGAAGGGGGAGGGGAAGAGAAAGAAACCTACTTATGCCATGATTTATGGCTTTGCCTTAACTGAACAGCTTAATACTAAAGGCAGTTTATGCTGTTGATTGTTATACTGTTAATTAAAAACAAAGTTGGTAAGAAAGCAACAACCACTTTTGCATGGATCACTTGAATGATTGATAACAGGGTAAATTTAAGAATCATTTGTGGAAGAACCTATAAGGCAAAATTTACAAAAAGTAGACAAAGGGCAACAACCAAATTCAAAGTTAGGCAAACTAATGAGATATATTTTGAAAAAACTATTGTAACAACATTTTGTTGTCTTGAATAAAAATGTTTAAGCTATATTTATTAACAAATATAGGCTAGTTTCTTTCAAATCTGACTTGCACCATATATTATTTTAGTAGTTCATATAGTGTGGAAGTGTGATTCATTTTTAACAGAAAATCTGTGGCTGTGATTCCAAGAAACCATCAGCAAAGCTAGCAATGAGCAGCAAAACTAAATGTTTGAGCTCCTGGCTGATCGAGTTTTACTTCTGGAAAACATAAGCCAGGGAGCATATCATTCTTCGCAAACAACATTTCAACAGTAGAGACTGACCATTTAATTTTCAAGCGAGGAGCTAACAATCTTCCGTCTATTTGGGATATTTTTTTCTGCCTTACCTCAAGATAATTTCTTTTTGAAAAAGTGGCAAGTTCTTTTCTCCTAAAAATCAGAGCAAGATTTTTTCAGGTAATGTGTAGGCTAGAAGCTGCCCTTCATACAGCCTGGGTCACATTTTAGAACAGTTATAGTACATGTGATGTGCACAATGAAAATTAAATCAATATACACACTGTGTCATTATATACCAGTTAAAGTATATGCAATGTGTACAATAGAGATACAATATATACAACATTGTGTACAATGAAAATATAATTATGATAAACATACCCTTTGTTACAATTTAGAACAATTACAGTATATACACTAATACAAATAGTACTAACAGCTGCCTTGCTTGGTGCCAAGCATTAAGAGGTTAGTGTTTTGACTGGTAGGCCTGGTGTCAGGATAATGTTCTGGGTGGGACACCTGTTACAAGTCTGTGGCATGATACCCCAGTAACAGACATCAATATAAACTGCTGCACTGAAGACATTATAGCAATATGACTGAAAAATTGTTAAAACTACATTAAAAACCAAATCACACACACATGTGCATGTGCACGCACACACATGCACACACAATGAGTACAGTGAAGACACAGTGAAGATAAACACCCTGGTTCACATTTTACACAAGTTACAGTATATCTGATTTGTACAAAGACAATGAAGATACACACCTTGGGTCAGTGTGTACAATTAAAATACCCCCTCCCTTCATATTTTATACCAGTTAAAGTATCTGAGATTTGTAAAGGATGGGTTTGTAAAGCCCAATTAGCACTGGTAGATAGGGCATTGACTAGAGCAGGAATTCAAACCTGTGAGTGCCAAGACAGAGGAGGGATCTTTGCCTTTAAATTAATGAACCAGTATGCACAATGAGTGAACTTGGGTTGAACCAGTATCTATTTAAGTATCTAGTAAAAGAGAATTGCATTAACATCTACCAGGCATTACAACCATAATTTCAGCATGACAAATAAATTCCTAAGTAAAATAACTAATTTCAAGTGTCACTGACCATACCTAAAACGAAACCAACCACAAAAACAAAACAATAGCAGAATGTGTACATATTTAGAAACAAAAACAGTAGTTCATTACAGAAGATTTGCTGTAATAAAAGTGACCATGAGGGATGTAGAGTTTATTACCTTTGCTTTTGAAGTTCATTATATCAGCCACTGTGCTAACCAATACATATTATGGGTTTTACCCTGCCATTTTTTATGGCACAATTTAAAACAGCATATAAACCACAGTGGTACAGGCATTATTTATAGATAAATTGCAACCAACAAAAACAGCCCCTGTGATGTAAATAAACAAAATTCAAAACTTGTTCTTTTCCGAGTCCACAGAAAGAACAATTTGATGTGGTACAGGGACATGTTAAGTCTGTCAGACTGCAACTTGTTCATATGCCATATCAAATTCTCTTGATTCCCCAATCCAGTACAACATATGAATACAGTTTGTGTATTTCTTACTTACTCCCATTATTACATTTCAAAATATTTTAGCTTTACAGTATAAACGTAACTCAAAATGAACTGTAAATTATAAAAGTTTGATTCGGTATGTCTATAAATATATATGCTTGAAGGTAAAAAGAAAGAGGTAACCCAGTAGTTTGAGACTGGGTATGTGAAATGTAAATATGAACTGAACAGCTGTATCAAATGCTATATCAAGCATGTAAGATAATTGAATGATTCCTCAGAACCAATCATTCAGTTTGAAAATCGATTACAAAACAACAAAACTTTTTGGGAAAAGGAAGACTTTAAATATGATATTGCCAAATGTTAGAATAACAAGTTGAACCAACATCAATTTCTTTTAAAAGGAACAAGGTAATTCATTTAAATTGAAAATTTTCCCCAATAAATTCTTTCCCTTAACTATAAAATTTCAAATTTTTTCATCTTCAATAATCTTTTTTTCTCCATTTTCTATTTTTAAACCAGAATGTGTAGTAGTTGCATGTGCTAAAGATGTAAACTTGACATCAACAGAGACAAGTCACTATACATTCTTTTCTTGCATGGGTGTGCTTCCAATGGTGATGCATATAAACATCTCATTTGAAGATTCTAGCATGAACTAAATGAACTTGAGATATATAAACTTACAAATTTAACCCAAGTCTGTGAAGTTTTATAGGACTAAATATAGTTATTTCAGGTGGTCTTTTATATAGGTTTTTGAAGAGAAGATATATTTGTATATAAATTTATTATTTGTATGTATATTTTATGGGTGTACATCTTGATTTACAGTTAAATTTTGGTGCTGTGATCTTGGTTAAACATGTATTATCTGTAGCCACTCAAGAGCAATGGTATTAGGTTACCTTCTTAGCTGAGGTAATTTGAAGCAAAAAAGTCACCATAATGGTGAGTGAGTGATATGGAATTTTAATGTAGCTTTAATAATTTTCAGTCATATCCCTACCTTGTCTGCAACCTGCAGTGAGGCAGTTTACAGTTTATAGTGACATCTAGCACTGGGGCATCACACATGTAGCTGGATGTCCCACCCAGTTGCATTATCCCAACACCAGGCTGACCAGTCCTAACACTAACCTCTTAATGCTGAGCGCCATGTAAGGCAGCCGTCAAACCCACTACCTCCTACATCCAAGGCAAACACTCTAACCCCTATGCCACCTGAGCAGTCAACTATAGTGGCAGAAGTGTGGTTTATAGACTTAATATAAATCAATTATAACAAGTTTCCCTTAATAGCAAACATTTAGTTTTAATGACCAATTGTGAAATTTGAATCTCTCTGAATAGGTATAGGTTCTTAAAACAGGTTGTTACAGGTTAATTTAGATTTAACTCAAAAGGATACATTTTACAAGTAATTTCCCATTTAATATAATGTTTTTAGAAATTCTAATATACATTTGAGATTACAAAAGAGTGTGTGGAGAGTGGATATATGGCTATATTAGGATTATATAAATGAATTAATGTGCACTTTTGGCATGTAGACTATGTTCAAATAAAGGGTCTGCAATTGTACCTTGGACCTCATGCATAATATAGGTCTACTGCCTTCAAGAGACACAAGTGAGTAACTACATCAACAGGAAGTAAATGACCACTGAAATGTCTATGATGTATGCTTAGTAAACTAATAATTCTTTCTGAAGCATGATCAGATGATATGAAAAAGTTGGAATTGATTTATGGGATACTGGAATGAACTTTTGCTGAGAAACTGAAAAAAAAATTTCCATAATTGAGCCAGTGTTGACATTAACTCTTAAAATACTAGTCAAGACATTAGTTCTCAAAGTGCCTGTCATTACTTAAGTTATTTTCCAATTAAACAACAAGGTAACATCCTATTACTTCAACCTGCCATGACCACTTGTAAAATTATATTTGACTGGTATGTAGAGGACTGGAACAAGCATTCTGTTGTACTTCACTATGCATTTAGCAAAGAAGTTTTATAAATACTCACTTTTTAGCATTTGGTATCTACAAAAAATTTAAATGGCTGACGCAAATTATGATGGTGATTTCTTACAACAAAATACTGGCTTGGATAGCGATGATGACAATAATTTTGGAGGATTTGAGGAGGAATAAATTATGGAATATAGAGCTGGTAAGCATTGATGGAAATACCAATGAGTGATTTTTAAGCCAAGAAATGATGTGGAACTGTAGTCTAATGTGCTTGCTAACTGGATAAGAAAAGATGGTGTGCCCTGTCAACTGATACTTCAAAATTAAATGTTGAAATGGCAAATACTGAACCTACAGGCTATTTAAGACTTTTTTTATGATGAATTATTGCATCTGACAGTAGATCAAACAAATCATTATGTATTTCAGAGAGTTAATGGGGCAGACTTGATGGAGAACAGACCATGAAAAAATGGCAGCCTGTCACACCTGACCAGCTGAAAGTTTTTTTCTCATTGATTATGGCAATGAGTTTGGTATATAAATCTGATCTCAATTCCTACTGGGCTACTGATGATTTAATATCAACCCCATACTTCAGCAAAAAATTGAGTAGGGACACATTTTTAGCTATTCTAAGCAATTCACACCTAGCAGAGAACAAGCACAAACAGTGTGACCTTTTACACAAGATCTGCTCAATAACTGATGAAAATGAATTATTTGCCAGGTTTATTTGCCAGATATAAACCTCAGTTTTGATAATGTTACCTGCCCTTATTAAGGTCATCTGACATTTCAAGTTTATAACCCTGTTAAATCTAAAAGTTTGGCATAAAACTGTTCCAAATGTGCCAGGCAAGCAGTGGATACTGTATTGGCTACCACATTTAGACTGGTAAAACAAGTGGAAACCTTGACAATTATTGTGAAGGACTAGAACTAAACTCTGATGTGCTGAGTAAAACAAAAGAAATTGTGATTGGTTTGCTTTGAGTGTGTCTTTTGAATCAAGAAACATAGAACATATATGGACAACTATTATTCATCACCCAAACTTTTTAACAAACTTCAGTTGCTAAATACTTACGTATGTGCAACCTTGGGAACCAATATAGTAGGTGTTGCAGAGGCGATAACAGTTAAAAAAAATAAATAACCGGTGAGGGGTGAGGGGCGTGAGGGGTGAGGAGCGTATTTTCCACAGAAAGGAGAATTTGCCACTGGTGAAACATCATGACAAACATGTATATATGACTTCCTGCTTTTGTGAACCCAACGAAGCAATGATCAATAAGGCAAATTTTGCAACAAACGCACCTGTTATGAAACCCACATGCATTGTGGATCAAGTGAATAACATGGGAGGAGTAGATTAAAGTGACAAATTTAATAAATACAATCCTGTAGTAAGGAAATCCAAGAAATGGTGAAGAAAACAATTTTTCATCTGTTGAATGTATGTATTGTAAACACTTATCAGTTATACCTGTAAATTTTCACATGTGCAGAAAAACCCAAGTAATGATTTCTGTGTTTCAGTAGTGAAATCGCTGGTTCAGGAAGCAGTAGATGTGTCTAAATCTCAACTAGGAGAGGACAAAAATTTGTTAGTGTGCCTTTTTGGGAAGCATTTTCCTGAATTTATTCCAGCTATACCCTGGAGATAAATGAGCACACCCTGCACATGATTGTGTTGCTTGTAATAAGAAAAGAAAGGACTATGAGAGATTCTTTCCGATGTGAGACATGCCAAGTGGCACTTTTTGTACCTGATTCTTTCAGGTTATTTCACACACATGTTAAATTACAAGGTGAATGTAGTAGATCAGATGAGTTGAAATAACACCTGAACAGGTAATAAACTCAATAGGTAATAAAATCCTAAACTCTCAAGTGGACATAAGATAATGCAAATACAAGTTAAAGTTTTTCATGAACATTTATTTCTGACTCTGAAATCTAAACTTACCTCTGACATTCATGGAGTGGATGTTTATAAAGCTCTTACATTTACTGACCTGTGATTTTCACATTGTATATAACATTGTAACAGACATAATATGTACATGTACATTGTTGATCTACTAAAGAATTTAATATTTCTTATAGTTGAAATTTTCCATTGAAAAACAAAGCAAAATACAGATGAAATACAATGTTAACTTGTCATTTTACCTGTATTTGCACCTGTACATGCAAATTTGTTAAACTTACACGTGTCTTGATGCTAATTTTATATTTTTGACACATACCATCCTTCCTTTTTTATATCCATCCTTCCTTTTTTATATCAGTTTGTGTATATTTATTGAAATACATGAATTTAAAAATGTGCAGTTTTCTTTTTTTCTCAAACAATTCAGCACTGAGGGATATTGTACTGAAAAATAATATAGCACTTTCAGAGTTAAAGTGGCAATCATAAATGAACATATTTTATAACTGGATTTGTTTTCTCCATGAATTCACCTAATTAAAAAAAATGAACAGAGAGCAGTTTGTTCTTTAGGGCTTTTCATTAGCACCTATCAAGTTCTGTTTGGGAACTTTAGTACTTGTTTTTCATGTTTTGTTACAGAAGATCAAAGCCTACGGCATAGGCCAGTTAATGTTAGGTTCAAAAGAAGGAAAAAAAGCAATGCTTGAAAATGCAACGCTGCAATGAATGTGCTGCAGACACAAGGCACATTACCAACAATGAGTGAACCCTGAAAGACTCACAGTGGACACAATTACCAGCAAGAGACCCAAGCTGTGCTCATATTACTAACCTTATTTGCACAAGTTAACACATAACCATTTTACTAAACAGTCTCATACAGTACTGTAAGAACACTACATAACCAATCTCCCTAACTTGATGTGTTGACTGTATCTATTTTACCAAACTTTGATAATAATTCTTTCTAAAGATAAAGGCATAAGTCTCTAACCAATAAATCATAGTAAGTCAAGATCATTCAAAGTTTACAGATGATGCTATTATTAAGTTTTCACACAAATTCAAATTATGCTTCACCAAATGTGTTGGAGTTTTTACTGGTCATGTGGTTCATTACTCTTGTTAGTTAAATCTGGAAATCTTCGAAGAGAAATGCATGTAAGCATATTTTCTTTTATTAAAAGTTAAACACTGAAAGAAAAAAAAATCCTAATAATCTGTGAGCAATAAAACTGAAAATATGAAATGTCATAACATATAATGCACATTAAATGTGATAACATAAATGACAAATGTTTTTTAGAATTTAACATGGTCATAATGTCAAATATAACATTTTATTTTCACAAAACATACAAAATTTGATTCCAAATATTTATGAATCTTAAAAGCAGGGAAATACTCTCTGCAGATAAATTTATAAACAAAAATGTTACTGGAGGAAAATCAACATTAGAAAGAAAAAATATCACAAAAACTTGAAAACAAATATTTGTAAATTTGTAAACTCCTATCCTTATTTACAACATGATACACAGTTTCTTCTAGCCTATGACTGTACACTGTTTCTAATAAAATTTCTACATTGTATTTTTCTTCAACAATAAATTACACATTATTCATTTAATACCCAAAGTATTTTATTTTGCTGATTTCTGTATACTGTCCTACTAAAATTGCACAATTTCATTTTCTTTTTATCTGGTTTCCAAAATTTCTGCTCAAGGTTAAATTCTGTATCCCCAAATCCAGCTATCATTCACATTAGTCAATAATAATAGGTTAATGAATACACAGTATAATTAACTTTTTGTTGTTGTTGTTGCTGTGGGGCTTAACACCATTTTTCAGCACATGATAGGCTATACATGGCGGCCAGTATTAATGGTGGTGGAAGAAACTGGGAAATCGTGGAAAGAACCACCAACCCATGAAAAGCTACTGGCCAGCTTTCTCACATATTAACATTCGCTGAATCTTAGACTCAAACTCACAAAGAGGTGATATGGCAGTGATTCGTAACAGAGTGCTTTAGACCACTGGGGCCCCTTAACTTCTTGTTATACACTCAAGCTTCTTTATAATGTCTAAATGTATTTCTTTTTTTTTTTTCTCTAAATTATTAACAAGGTAAAAACATGTGCTATACATTTTAATGAATAGCTTCTATGCAATCCTAAAAATTTTAGAACCAGAAGATTCTTATAATTTTAAACTATATGAGGAATTGAATTTTAACAAAAGAAAATTCTCCTAAGAAAGCATATTACATCCCATCCATATTGTTCATAGTTCATATCAAATTCCAATGTCACTCATACGGTAATCAGATACCTTAGTTAGACTCCTGCTTTTTTTTCATCATACATCACTGTACTGATTCACTGTCCATGCATTTTTGTGAGCTGTCAGTTGCACACAATCACATGTATTGACAGAACCTTCTCATAACCTCTTTATGGCTACTGTTTTCATTTGACCCTAACTGTGTGCTGATGGTACAATGGTGAGTTGGGGTGCCAGTGGTCTTATTGATGATATATAAAAAGTCTTGATTTACTGGACATCTGATTTTTTTCACAGCCCTGCATATATGCAAGAACTAAAGTTCCTTTCATCACTTCATTAATATACATGGATCCTGCTCATTTTAAAGATGGATGACATGTTTAATCAAAATTTGATTAGAAACTGACTTCAATAAAGGTAAACATGCTCATCCAATCAGATACAAGATCACCTCATTAACATGCATGTATCTCACTATCATAACAAAACTGTCCAAGATCTTCATGAAAGAATTAAATATACCAAGTAATAGGAAAATCTGATCTGAAATAAGGACCCTTGTGTGGTAATAAGCTCAACCTATCAGATGCAAAGATCACCTTATCCATATGCCTTTTATGTTGCTCACAATGAAATCTGTTAGAAATCACAATGACATAAACATATGCTTAAGTTTAATGAAAACTGGATCAGAACATGGTCTTCAGTGTTGTAGCATATCATATTATTATTATTATTATGCTTAGATTTTACACATATTCAAACTCTGCTCTTTTAGTGACGACCTGTATGTTAGATTACCTGCTTTTGTGATCAAACTCCAAATTTGATCAAAATCAAATAAAAATCATGGCCTCCAGAATAGTGACATACAAATATTAACAGCTTGAGAATAAAAATGGGCACAGGGCCATACCATAATCTCACTAGGTCTTATGATTAGACAATATAACATGCAGCATTACTAAATAGGTCACTCCATTCAATGCTGTGAATTTGAGAATATATACTGTGAAAAGGAATGTTTACAACACATGAAGGTTTGTAAGCTTCATTTCCTTCTTGGACTAGCATCAATGTGTCAGTCCATGCACCAAAAACTACATGTACTTTTTGCAATAAAGTCTTGGCTATGAATAATGCTTGTTAAGCAATGTCATGTGCATCACAGCTACTTCTCCCCTACATTCTCATCAATGAAGCAATTTAAAACAAAGTCACCATTATCCTATGATACAAGTTTGACCCATTTAAATGTAGATCAACTATCATTCTGGACACAGAAACCAAAGGTACCTAATGTGACAGCTTGCTTGACACAGTTTCTTCCACCTACTGACAGAAGTGCTTTGATCTGCAAAAGGGATCAAGTACAACATGAAAATGAAGGCACAAAGGATGCAGGACCTGCCCAAACCTTGCTCTTTTCAAAAACAAAGGATCCTGAGCTTAATTAGATCTGACAGACAAGTTCTCAATAAGATGTTCCACCATTAGAGACAGATTATTCCAAGGTCAACCTTTTTGTAATGCATTCAACTCAAAGCTGATTTGTACTGTCATGTCAACTGGCCCAGAGCTAGTGCCATGCACCAAATCATGTTAACTGGCCCAGAGCTAGTGCCATGCCCTATATCATGTCAACTGGCCCAGAGTTATTGCCATGCACCATATCATGTCAACTGGCCCAGAGCTAGTGCCATGCCCCATATCATGTCAACTGGCCCAGATCCAGTGCTATGCCCCATAGGTCAACTGGCCCAGAGCTAGTGCCATGTTCTAGTGTGCTGCTATATTTACTCACCACTAGTAAAATGAGATACAAAGATAGGAGTTGCACCAATTGATCAATAAAAGCAGAGAGGGTGAGTGTTAGTAATACAGCATTTTCCTTTTCAATCTCATCATTCTAAGGTAAAGCATTTGAATTACTTTAGGCTTCTCTGAATTAGCTTTAAATCTCAGCTAACTGAAACAAACAGTATAATGTTTAAAATAGTCAGAAAAGCTCAAACAAGAAAGCTAACCAAGATAAATAACTACTGCTCATCTTTCATATGCCATTGTTTTCACATCACATAACCTTATAGCAAAAATCATAAGCAGTAAAGATTTATCTTGAAAATGTATGGGGGAGGTGTAACTAATTTTAATTATATAATACATACATGCTATTGCTTAGCTTTATTTTTTAATGCCAAAGAAACCATTTATTTTGATGTAAATACATCTTCCTCAAAGTGCAGAATTATTAGTATGACACAATCCACTCATGCAGAGATGCTGCAAAGAATTTCTTATGAGAGGGATGTCCCTGTTACCTACCTCTGGGGTAGGGGGCTCAGGAAAAACAATGCCAAATGGGAATTGAAGGCTGACAACATTATTATAAGGTATATGCATACCTAATTTAAGATAAGCATTTAATGATTTTATATCACTTCTTTGACAACTATATATATATATATATATATATATATATATATATATATATATATATATATATATATATAAAGTATCTGCATACCAAATTTAATTTGATGAGATGATAAATATTCTTCTCTGCTTCTTATAAGCCTCTGAAAATGGTCTACATGACCCCCTTGTATCTCAAGTGATCAGTTTATTTACCGTTTCTGATGTTAAAAGCATGGTGATTTGTTTTGCGAACTACTTCCTCTCTCACAAACTGCTGTTTGTAATGAGAAAACCACTGCAATTTTGGCCAATTTGAACACATTAGGGAACTCTTTTTCATCATATTCAAACATAATTTTCCACAACTCCATCATGTTCTCCATGTGATATTTTCTTTTGCAGAATTACATTTATTACAAGGCTGCATTCAGCCAAGAATGCAATCTTTGAAGAATGTCTGTTAACATGTGAAACAGTTTTCATTAGTAAATGAATTATCTTTCTTAGATTTTTGACATGCATAAGATTTTCCCCTTTTTGGTTTTATCCTTAACCAGTGGTAGGTGAATAATCACATTCCTTGAAATTTCTGTTCTTTTTCTTCTCCTTTTCTCAACCTCCAAATCCAGGTGTTTGGACGAGGTGCTGACTATGTGTAATCAAGGTGCTGACTATGTGTAAGAGGTGCTGACTATGTGTAATCAAGGTGCTGACTATGTGTAATCAAGGTGCTGACTATGTGTAATCGGTTCATGCAATAGCTTTACTCTTGCTCTATAGCATGACCACAGTAGATGATCTTAGCCTTTTAACAGTTATAAAATTTGCTGCTTAAATTGGCTGATCAATGCAGCTTCTTATACCCTTCTAGGAGACAATTAAATTGGAAACTCTTGATAATTTCAGCCACAACCATAGCAGATCCCAATCATTTGGATCAGGGGTGAAGCTACCAGGCGAAGTAGGCGAAAGTCGCCTGAGAACTGTAAACTTCACCTTCTTCTGTTAGGAAAGCAAAAATGACTTAGCCCTCGATTTTTGGGACATAAAATGGCTGTCGATTATGACTTTTGAGATGCCAGTAAGTTCTGGCACTGTTGTAATCCAAGGTGAAATGCATCAATATGTAAAATATGTAAATAGTAATTTGCTAAAAATGTGATCAGTAAAGAGTGTTTTCTAATGTATTTCTTGTTTTTATAAATGAAGATTTTAACGACCATATTTGTGTATTTTCTTGATAAAATCAGTTTGAAACAGTAAATGAACTAACAATGGAAACATCACTACATATACAATAAAAAAAATCATTAAATATTATGTCATAGTAGATCTAGCCTAAATATTTAAATATGTAGGTCAAAAACATGTGACAATCTCTTGTGGATTTCAAAACAATTCGGCAAGGTCAATGTTGTTTCCTGACCTACTGTAATTAATTTTGTGAAATTACAAAAGAAATATATAGTAGTGAAGCAAATACTATTTATGGTTAATACTAAGAGGCAAGCAAATAATTCAACCATAAACATGCAGTCCCATTAATGAATTTGTTGTAACAAAGCAAGAAAGTGAATAATTCTATTTAGACAAGCCCTTTTTCTAAAAATAGACACTCTCACTTGGTGCAATATGTTTCGGTTTTTGGGGGAAAAAAGGTCCAGTTTAGTTATCTATTTACTTTAGTGCTTCTGTGTATTGTCTATGAATAGTTATAGTGATGTTTTATTGGGAACAAGGAAATCCGGAAGAAGAGTATGTATTGAAGTCTCTTGTGCATTTATTCCTATGTACATGAATTAGGGGTTGTTTCAAAGAATGCTAGAAATCGTTGTTGACTGTAATTTTACACAAAATTTGTACAAAATAAAACAAAATAATTAAGTAGTAGTTTATTAGGCATTTTTACCACCTTGAAATTACAAGACTAATCTTGTTACTGATTTCAGTTAAAATTAATAACAATGTATAGCTTCTGCTGTGCCTTTTAAGTCATATTGCCAATTTGCCTGTATCTCAATCAAAACACATATACTACAAGTATGAACAGAATGGGTATGAATATAATTTGCATACATGTACAAAATGGGTTGATAATAAACATATAAGTTCTGTTGCTATTCTTTTAACACCAGGACTTTCCCATACCTTAGTTGTATACTGAAGAGACTGTACCCAAACCTATAAAGGTCCCTTAATGAGCTGAATTCTAACAGTGGACAAAGGTTAATCACACAGAAATTAATTGATTACAAGCAAATTTTCTCTGTTGACAATCTAGGCAAAATATATAGCATGGTGCCCTTGATAATTTATGATGACCATTCTGGACATAGACCTTGTGAGATACACATTTCAATTATGTCATACTAAGAATTCTGTGGAAGGATTTTTTCACCTCAAATGGACAAAAAAGTACAGCAACACAACAGCAATGGTTAAGTAATTGCTGCTATTAAAAAACATTTTACAATATAGCATCCATTTCACATCAAAGCAAGCATTTGCTCATAATTTAATTTTTAGCAATCTTTCACAAATTTTATGTAAAAATGACATTGATGAAAAACATTTATTTCAGCATAATTTTTTTATCTTAGTAGCTCCAATTTTTAATCACTTCAACCAATTGTTTCAACTGTCAGACACATACAGCCACTGTCAAAAGCCCAACATATTCTGCATGCCCATAAACCAGAGACAAATGGAGACTTATTTGCTGTTAGCATATCAAAAGTCAACTCCCTTAGCCAGATCATGTGTAAGGCAGGACTAGCAGTGACAATGATATATGCTGACATTACAGATTTTGATTTCATCTGTAGCTATTTCATGCAAAGAAAATTTGAATCAGGATATGCAATACTGAAAGAAGAGTTTGACTAGAGCCATATCCCTATTTATATTAAAAAATATCATTCATGGTTACATTGATGGCTGGAGGAATCAGACTTGTTCGCAATGTAATTTAAGTTTAAGAAACTAAATTACTGAGGTCTTGCATACAAACGCTCTAAATAACAAAGAGACTATTTCTCATTAAAACAAAAGCTAACTGTACCCTGCGCTTCTGCATGATATGCTGGGCATATTTCAGTCCCATCTCCATGAATCTACTTGTCCAAAACTGATGGGTAGCTATCTGTGGTGTACAAAGTGCTCAATGATATGAGCTTAAATTCAAGGCTGATCCAGTGCAATACAAAAAAGTGCATGGACTTACCAAATAGTCCTCTTCACAATAAACTTTCCCATGAACATTGTAGAAAGCTTTGCCCCGTAATGTCCTACCTGAAAGTAGATTTAAAAAAACTGCCATCAGAATAATCACAATGTGTGTACTACTGAAATTTATTTCTCAACATTAGGTAAGATACCATTATTTTTGCCATTTTATTCTGCAAAAGATACCTTTTCCTGAATATGAACAATTATACATTTAAAAAAAACATTATTTTTAGATATGATCATGTAAAAAAGTCTTTGTTATATTATCAGTCTTGACCAAATGAATAGTAAAAAGCGCTACCTTCAAATTTTTCATGCCTCAATGAGGCAATTTCAGACAGAATGCAAACGATTCCTCACCCATCTGAAAATGATATTACTGTAGTCTGAGTTAGAATCCTTAAGAACTAAAATCATGTCCAAAAACATAAATGTAAAATAAATGGGTTTTTATAAAAAGCAATGCCCAAAAATTACAAGACATCAAAAACTAATTTTGGGCAACAACTTTATGGCATCCAAAAACATGTAATATTTTACAATCTGAATCCCAATGACTCTTCTACAGTGATGATGTTGTTCTTGTTATAGGGTTTAACTCCACTTTCAGCACAAGATATATACATGGCAGCCAGTATTAATGGTGGAGGAAGAACCCTTCTACAGTGATGAACCAAGTCCCCATACCAGTTATACTGGCTGCCTTGTATAGCCCTAATGAGCCTGTAGGTTTGGTTTGGTGTTTTATGGTATAGCAACACAAGTAGGTTTGGTTTGGTGTTTTATGGTATAGCAACACAAGTAGGTTTGGTTTGGTGCTTTATGATATAGTAACACAAGTAGGTTTGGTTTATTGCTTTATGGTATAGCATCACAAGTAGGTTTGTTTTGGTGCTTTATGGTATAGCAAAACAAGTAGGTGTTTTTTAGTGCTAAGGTAATTGGAGTAAAGTTGTTGTTCTGGGGCTTAATGCTATTTTTTAGCAGATGATAGGCTATACATGGCGGCCAGTATTAATGGTGGAGGAAGAAACTGGGAAATCACCAGAAAGAACCATCGACCCACAAGAAGCTACTGGCAAGCTTTCTCACATGTCCACATATGCTGAATCCTAGACTCAAACCCATGAAGACAGAGGTGAGATGGCAGTGATCCATAATGTACATCACTTTAGACCAAACCACTAGAGTCCCCCTGAAGTAAAGTGCATTGCCCATGAAAACACTGATGATAGGATTCAAAACAGCACCATTTTGGTTTGCAAGTCAGCATGCAAACTATTTAGCCACCGCAGCTCCTTAGTCCCTAGGTCATATTTTCTTCACCTTCAAATTGAATTGGTCTAGAAAAAGAAAATAAATTATCTAGTACCCAATATTGTTCTGAAGAGATATTTCTGTGTAAAAGTCAAACTTATTTTTCCAAAACAATTATGCAATAAAACATTTTGATGAAATTTTATGAAAATCTTGATTTCTATCAAGCAGAAAATGTTGACACTTTTTTTCTCTCAGCTTTTTACATCTTCGTCTACCAAGAATCTTATCAGCTTCATTTCCCATCCACTCATGGCATATCTAGCTGTCTGAAACAGTATATACCACTGCTCTATCTGTTTCATTGTTAACTAAGGAAACTTATCCAATCAAATTGATTATTTATTACAAAGACACTGGAAGATGGCTGGTAATAATCATAAAATCCTCCACTGACAGCAATATGTTGTCTGGGTTTTTTTTTAAATTTAAAAATATTTCTCTTTCAAGTCCAGAAATATATTATACCATTTCACTGGCTCAAGCCAGCAACTCTTTCATCTGCCCAAAGACACTTGTTCAAAACACCATTTAGCTAGTTACACATGTCAAGGGTTGATGTCAAATGAAGTGAATCTACAATGCTTGACAGCAAAGATAAACTCATCAAACCACACAAATATTAGCATTCATTACCTACATAAATGCACAGCCTGTAGTATTTTATACATATTCAATAAAAAGGCAGCCACCTGATGCTTAACAAATAATCACATTTTACTGAGCATGAAGTCTTTGTATTCAATTCTATCCTATCCTATCTATCCTACCCAATCAAGGCATTATTTCAACCAGCACATACTGTCTTTAAAGCTTGATGGTCCCATGCTACAGAAAACCTTGTTTTGCAACCCAAGACAAACTGACAATTTTACATGTCAAGTTGGTGTCAGTTACCTGAAATTTGTTTTAGAATAGCAAGGACTCCATTATAAATTCATGATTATCTCTATTGCAATCAAGTAGGCTTATTAAACAACTTTTTCAAGGTCTACTTGCAAAATCAGAAAAATATGCAGGCATCTAAGGATAAGAGTTATCCACTGGTTCAAATACTAAATGTAATGGTGTATATGACTGGAATATAGTACAGAGACACTGAACAAAATGACAATATACTAAACACTTATGTCACACTGGAGTAAACAATGACACCACTTCTGAGACCAATGCAGCTATGGGTTGTAAAATAACCCTATGAGCTCTTCCATGTCCTAAGAAATAACCAATGAAGGCAGTGTACCAGACACACCACAGAAAGGTATGTGATCAGCCAAGTATAGTTATCAGAGTCATTGTGCAAGGAATTTAACTACACTGGCCTAAGAACTAAATAACCTACTTGTGTTTCTGTGCCTTAATACACCAAACAAAACCTGTTCTTAAAAAAACACAAAACAATTATCTGATTGTCTGACATCTACAAAAAAAACAACATATTTTTAACCACAAAACTTGTTGGAACAGTTCATTTTCAGAATCATTTGTGAAAACATTAAATAAAACACTTTACAATAAATCATTACAAAATGGTATGGTATATGGGGCCTTATTAAATATATAGCAAGCTTTTCTTGCCTTGATGGCAGGTGAACAAATGCCCTGGATGGCCTTTTTCATTGTTGTGTAGTATTATAACAGTGATTACATTAGGCCATTATACCTAGGTATTAAAATAAATCAATAGCTTAAATAAAATTTTTTAAAAAATGCAATTCTCTCACAGGTACTCTGCACTAGAACTCCTTGGCAGGTGTCACTCAGTAAACTTTTACCTTCAATCCATTATAATCCATCAAATTGCTGTGCAGATCAACAACAAACTGACTCATAATCAAAGTCAATAATCAAATAATGTCCTCCAATCAATAAAGAAAAAAAAAATTTGTGACATGATCAGTAGTCCAAAAACCAATAGCTGTTGCATTCCTGATGACAGTTATTGATGACACTACATATTCTGCTAGTGTAAATCTTAAATGGGTAGCAAGTAGCTCAACTGTTACAGGTAATCCATGGGTCACAATTTCAACAAATACTCAGGTCAAGGGGTTCAATGTCTCATTCATTTGAAATGCACTTAGCTCTCATTTTCATAGAATGATCTAGCCAATGTGTCAAAAGTGACATCAAAACCAAAAATAACAAAAAAAGCCCAAACATTAAAAATAATTTTATTTGCCCTGGACAAGTTCCTAACACTCCTTGACAACTACAATTGGGCAAACTCATGCAAAACATTAGTGAAATGGGTACAACAGTCATGCAAACTCATGTAAAACATTAGAGTGAAATGGGTACAACAGTCATGCAAACTCATGCAAAACATTAGAGTGAAATGGGTACAACAGTCATGCAAACTCATGTAAAACATTAGAGTGAAATGGGTACAAAAGTCATGCAAAACATTAGAGTGAAATGTGTACAATAGTCATGCAAACTCATGTAAAACATTAGAGTGAAATGGGTACAACAGTCATGCAAACTCATGTAAAACATTAGAGTAAAATGGGTACAACAGTCATGCAAACTCATGCAAAACATTAGAGTGAAAACAAATTTTGTTTGTTATACCCTGTGCTCTGCAACCCCAATGGTAATTCATGTCAATGATGACTGAGGTACATTAATACATCTCTCCCTCATTGTAACACACTACAGCTACAGACACTGACAATTATATCATTCTACTTGAATTATGTCTATATGGGACAAAAGAATACAAAATGAAACCAAACTCTTTTTATTTCCTTTTTAAAACATTACAGGCAAAATTGAATGCACAAATACCATTGGGTGATTACAAACTATTTTATTAATATCAACAAACATTATTCCAATAAAAATATTTCATTAGCATTTTCTTTATACCCCTCCCCCCAACACAAATATGCAAACCAATCATCAAATTTTCAAGCATTCTTTCTATACCATGTTATGAGCATAATTTAGTCAACAGTTATGGAGAGGGGGGATATAACCAAGAAAAGCACAGCAATACGCTATGGACTAATCTGAAAAAGCGGATGAGGAGTTAGTTATCAAGCAATTGCCTATATTTTGATAATAAAAGTATATTAAAAATGTGCAAACTATCAGTTTTGAACTACAATATAAGGGATCTAAACCTTTCAGACAGCACCGTGGATAAGTTCTAACTGTAACTATCTGTAAGATGAATCGGATGCATCGGAACTAGCCTTCAGTGGGGTTCAATTTTCATTTCAAGGATTACAGACTACATTCATAGACATTTCCAGTATTTTCCACTTCTTTTATCAAACATTTTTAGTCTAAATCGGGAAGTCCCCATAATCTGGGAGATCAAATGTAGACAGGATTCGAGGTCAAGTCCAGCAAAGCCTTACAGTTTCCTCCATTACAAAGTCCACAGTTAGGATCAATTCCTGAGCTGCTTTAGTTTATTTAAAATCACTGTTTGATTCTGCTTTACAGTCAAGTATGTCTCAACAGACCATCTTTTCTGCCAGGGAATATAGTTTCTCATTCAGTTTGTCTCTCAAACTTCCAGCAGCATCACTGAGCCACACATCAACATCTCAGACACACTTTCACTTGAATAAGACATTATTTCATTCACTGGATACCACAAACGTGAACATTATATCCAGATTTATGGTTGAGTGGATGTACATTTTCAGGCCATAAATTCAACAGTTTGTATTTTTATGTTGTCAGCTAGAACTTTTACCTCATGATCAGACTGAGTTGAGCCTGATTGAATTCCTTCTTGATTGGTTTGTGAAGAGAAATGAATACCATTCAATTTTATATGAAGTTGGCATTGAAATAAAGAATGCATGCATTATTTAGCAATCCTGAAAGGGCTAATGCACTGGAAGACAGTAGTGATGGTAATTTCTCTATCTGGGAGGTGAATGTACCCTGTTTGTCTTGGTCAAACTAGGACAGTCAACTTTCAATGATGAATGTAATGTGACTTCCATTCCAGCTTGCCAAACCAAACCAATGAAATGTCAACATAAAATGTTCCCTATATGAGAAATCAAGAAAATGTCCCACTCATCTGTTCTGAAATAAATGTTAAATGGGTCTGAACCTTTTGTGAAGATCAATACAAATCTTTAACACTACTGGGTCAAAAGTGGTCAAAAGACAATACATTTTTCTGTGCATTAAAGTGCCATTATCAGTGGAGCTGTATTTATTCTGTTTGTTTCTTAGTAAATAAGAATATATATTCAAAATAAAACAACAAAAAAAAATGTCAGTAATAAATGCATGGGAACCTGTTCAGCACTGCATTCACACCTAGTTACAATAAAAACCAAATGTTATCACCAACCATTTCTGGTATTTTGTGAAAAACAAAGTATGACATCACATTTTGAACACTTGTAAATAAAGGCTTTGTTAGTATTATCATAGCATGGAAAAGTCATTAAAAATTTAACATTAAAGCTCCTGAAGCAAGTGAATTGGCAATGTCCTGCAGGTCTTCACCATTTGAAGACAGGGAGGAAATAAGCTTTGAAACAGAGGAAATAAGCTTGGAAGAGTCTAATAATGGTGTAGAAGGAGCTGCCAGTATCCAAATTGATTCCTATCAGTTTGAACCATATATTGCAAAGTCTGCTGAAACCAATGCTGCTGATGGTGATTATGAAGAAAGACAAAACACACTGACAGACAATTCATGGCAACCTTTTCTGAATAGGTCTAAGTCTGTACAATATGACAGATATATGTATCAGACAATATCTATAGTACTGTTCAAAAGTCTGCTGTTCATTTACACATGGATTTTTTTCTCACCTGTTGTTGTTCTGGGGTTTAATGCCATTTTTCAGCACAGCACATGATAGGCTATATATGGCAGTATTAATGTTGGAGAAAGAAACCCACGAAAAGAACCTCCAACCAACAGAAGCTACTGGCAAGCTTTCTCATGTATCCACTTTTGACTAATCTTAAACCCACACAGAGGTGAGATGGCAGTGATCTGTAACAAAGAGGCTTTAAAACACTATGCCTCTTTGGGTTTTTTTTTTTCCTTCTGTAACACAGGCTGTATTGAATTTTCGGGCATAGACATATTTACATATTGATAAGTAAAAGGTACATTGGATCAAGTTGTAAGCTTCAAAAACCTGTGACCAGATTTATTTTGCATTTTAGCAGTATTTAAAATTCCAAGGGGAAATAAGCAAGATATTACCTTTATGACAATAAAATTAAATTCATATACTGTATTAGAAGTTATTATAAACTATAATATAAATCCTTTGATCTGAGCTAAGCATGTACTTCTATTTTCTTTCATATCTAATTTAATTTTACAGTACTGTACTAAATGTTTGACCTGTTCCTGACTTGAGTCAGTTTGTGTCAATGTACTGTGCTATTGATGTGTTCATAAATATGAGAATAAATTTGACAAGCACAGCAGCATGCATTAAAAAAAAAAAAAAACTATTTTAGGTTTAACTGTGGGAATTGTTTGGTAATGCCTGCAGCAAAGGAATGTGTATGTTGTTTTGAGATAGAAAAGGTCACAAGTGTCTATTATGAATAAAAGGGGATACAATGTAAAACACACTATACAGGGTTCAGTCCAGTTTGTCTAGACATCCATGCTTTGGAAGTTTCATATTACCAGTATAGACCACAATCTGGAGCATATCCAGAACAACCAAATGAGGAAGCAATATGTTTTGAGTAATTCTTCATATTCTTTTGTTGTCAAAAATTTTGTTTTCATGATCTACATATGACAGCATACTGTTCTAATTAATATATACCAAATAAATGAATATATTTTTCCAGTGTTTTTATGCCACCTTCATGGATTGAACCTGTTCAATTGTCTACCCACTATACCACTGTGATAATGATATTCATGCCAAAAAAACACATATATGTACAAAGTTTTTTTTATTTTATTATGCATTACAAAATTGAAGTTGGATATATATATATATATATATATAGTAGTCCTCTTATTTAATACTGGAATTATCACAAATCATTGTAGAAACAGTGGTAAAATCTTGTTTACCTTTCTTATCTGATTTTTTTGTTTTGATGGTCCACCATATTAGTTCAAATAATGCCTACTTCCATTCTCAGCCTCATTTGTTTGTGTGCCATATAAGGACGTTAATGCCTTATTTGGAAACGTAAACAGATTGTAGTAAAAGAATATGGCATGGGTTTGAGTCGGAAATTCTGAACATTAAAAGTAAATACGGTTTACCAGTGACTGAAATTACAGCAAGAAGCAATTATTTTCTCAACAAAACAGTATTCCACAATTTATGCAAGTATCCATTCTCCATCTTCTTGCATTATGTTGTTGTAGTTGTTGTTGTGGGGCTAAATGCCATTTTTCAGCACACAATAGGCTATACATGGCGGCCAGTATTAATGGTGGAGGAAGAAACCGAAAGAACCACCGACCACCGGAATCTTAGACTCAACACAGCAGACAGGCGAACACACACACACACACACACACACACACACACACACACACACACACACACACACACACACACACGGAATCTTAGACTCAACACAGCAGACAGGCGAACACACACACACACGAACACACACGGACAGGTGGTGAGATGGCAGTGATAGACAGTGCTTTAGACCACTGCCACTCCCATTATGTCATTCAACAACTAATACCATAGAGTAGAATATATATATATATATATATATATATATATATATATATATATATATATATATATATATTTATATATATATATATATATATAGTCTGGCAAGCCTTATGTAGAAAAGACTCTCCCTTATCTGTCATGGTGGACAGAATGAGGTTAGCATAAACATGCCCAGTTATTTTACTGTTTAAGGGCTTAACAAATTCAAAAAAAGCCAAACTTCTTTGACAAAATGATTATGCTTATTTAGTAAATTTCTAACCTATTTGTGTTTCTGACTTTAGTGAGGATTTTTTTTCCATTACATGATATGGGATCAGTTCGTAGCCTCAACCACAACAAGTTGAGGCTACAACATCGTAGCTAGCATGGAACTGCAACATGTTTTGTTTATGTCTTCAAGGGAAGTAAGGTATGTATTCAAAACAAGGCAGGAGATCATCACACTTTAGAAACAGAGATAAAACAGCACTCCAGAAACATGAGAGATAAAAAAAAGGTCTGATATGTGTTATTTATAGAAAACACACACAAGTGTATGTTTCTATTATGACAAACTTTTTATATCTGTTTTTATTTATATTGCTACCAGATTTTATTATTCAATCGAAAATAATACTGAAATTTATTTTATTTATTTACACTTATTGGTACTTTAAGGATGTGGTCTCTAAAGGAATGTGGTCTCCCATAGCAGTGGTCTTTCAAGGTAGGTCTTGCTGCACAAGCAAAATAACATTACTAAAAGTTTATATTAATTTATGGAATAAGACTTTACACACAATGACCTAATAGAATTATGCTCTATATAAGAACCTCAGACTACATTCAATAAACCTGGGATGTTTTCTTGTTGTGTCCAATTTTTTTCTCCAAACTTACTGAAATCTGCCAAAACTTTTAGTTACTGTCAACCATCTGACAACTTGGGACCATCATGGTACCGATTATTACAGATTTCATAGATGAAGTACTTAAAAATCTGGCACAATCCAACATCCATCAAAAAAACAAAATATGTATTCATCAAGTACAAAGCACATATTTTAAATATATGACAAATTATCTTTTAAAACCTAATTTATCTGATACACATTATTTAAATGTGTATTAAAAGTTTCTCAAAGAATTACCTGTCACTGATGATACACAAAAGATAACCAAGGTATTGTATAATAAGGTCATGAATCATTCTGGCTACATACAGATGACCCAATCAGTATCAGTAAGGTGTGCCCCACAGCATTTATTCAACTAGAGGTACTAACCTGAACAGAGTCATCATGACAGTAAATATAAATCTGTGACTGCCTGCCACTCTAACACATTTGTGATGAGCCTAACTAGAATCATTCAACCTCACCGCCAAATGATCTGACATTAATACAAGTGCAAATCCTATGAATACATTCACAAACAAAACTTAGTCTCTTAGAAAGTAACAGAAAAAAACTGATGAAGAAAAAAATGATTTGATCTTCCAACAAAAGACCTGGTAAATTCCAAATAAAGTCAATACATCATTCCATCAAAATGTTTCAAATAAAAATGAGCCTGTGTAACAAATTGGTTTTATTATTTCATTAACCACTGGCACCCCAGTTTAAAGTATAAGAGGTGGTAGCCTACTTCTGAGCTCTGTAGGTCAAGGTCATGTGCGACACAAAAAAGTGGGTAGTATTATAGAAAGGTAGAAAGATGTAGCTTTACAATGATACCAAATAATATGGATGTTCTAGTTGCACTACAAAATACAGAGGGAAAAACTTCACTTTTTGGACCAGAGTTTTTTTCAGCTGAAATTCACCTGAGGTCAGAATCTGGTTTTTTGTCCGGATTTTAGACTTTTTGATCTCAGATCTAAGACAGACCGTCTGAACTTCATACATACAGGTAAACCTTTGCAAAAAGTAGGATAAGATGGTTTAGAATAAAGAGTGGTCTTGACATGAAAATGATGGGTCTGTTAAGCAAAATAAAAAGTCCAATTATTACCTTTCTGCTCATGCTCAGGTGAAAGAGCCAATGAAAAACCATGTTTCTAACACAAACAAGCATTAGCTTAACCGAAAATGTCTTGGAGGTCGATGTATTAGGATGTATTCAGAAATAGTTCCCAAAATGGGTTTCCTACTCACATTTCAGGCAAAAACATGAGTTAAATCTAAAGTGGAATGAAAACGAGATATGTATCAAAATGTTGCTTGTTGCCACTCTTGTTCCTCATTTCCTCTGTGCAATGAATGATTTGCCCAATGCACAGATTGTGCCAGATTTCATTTTAATAGAACCTGCCCTTGCAGGATCATATCATATCTTGAAATAATTTGGACTTGACATAATAAATCTTTCCATGATGAAAAAAATCATAGGTTCCCAGGGTCAGATGTACAAATATTTGTCTGCCTTATAAACTGTTTTCCCTTGGATATTTTCATATCCAATTCATTTTCATTATTACCTATATAAAGTAGTTTAACATGATTGTTTTGTATTACTGTTTTGAAAAACAAACAAAAAAATACAAATGACAATTGGTAGACCAACCAATGTTCAGTGCTTGTGATAGATATCCCATTTGTATCCACCATAGCAACTTACAGACTTGGATACCTGTGTTTGTAATTACATGTTATTAGCCATATCTTTAAAATGATGTAGCAGATTTGAATTTAAAAAAATACTATATACATTCAAAGAACACATGAAAATTTATGTGCCAGTGGGAAAGTGTTCTGATTTAATAGCAGAGTTCACTGGCCTACAAATTGCATGTTATGCCCAATTGGACATCAATATTGCTGAATTCATGGTTGTTACAACCCACAAAATTTTAATAATTGAACAAACACTTAACACTTGGTACCTCTTTCCCCAACATTAAGTACGAACAAAAAGGAAGGTGGGAGGAGGGTATCCATATGAAAACTGATACCCACCAAAAAAAAAAAATTAGCGGTATATTGGAATGACTATTTATTGTTGTCATTTAGCAGTGTTCCATCCTTGGAATGACTATTTATGGTTGTAATTGGGGGAGGGGATCGTGTGTACAAACTATTATTGTCACATTCATGGCAGCCTGAATTCAGTGTTTTTAGGGAACAAATAGTACTTTTTAAAAAAAACACATTATTTGTTTTTATGAGCTGCTAAAAGTTAAGTAGACACTGAAATGTTTCCAAGAGAAAACAAAACTGATATCAATACAATCAGAGGTGCACAGTATTACTAGTATACTTTTACCATAATATTGGCTTCTGATGGAACATTTTCAATGTATTGGTACATTGTTAGTTTCCATCAATTCCTGAGGAATCTTGTTAGGCTTATCCACAAAACAGCAGCATCTATCAAAAATGAATGGTTAATATTACAAATGTAATTATATTTATGATCATTTGATAACATGTTTCACAAATATGTCAAGTATGCCAACACCTGTGGCCAACTGAATGCTATGAAACATTAAAGTCAAATCCAACTTTCAGGAAACAAATTCAGATTTAAAAAAATATGCATGTGGCATGTTTGCTATTTCCAAACATATATACATACCCAGAGAGGTAACATGTTTCGCCAATCAGAAGCAAAGAATCTCATTTATGACTGCAAATCTCTTATTATAGAATTTGTCAATGACAATAATTCCCTAGTGTTGGCATGCCCAGCCAATCAAATGCAAGGCCATGTCATTAATATGCATGATTAAACTCATAATCAAACTCATCCAAGATCTTGAAGGCTGTGATGTGTTGAATTTTGAAACTTGCTGAAACCTTAAGGTCAAATAAATTGTGCTTTCAAGCTAATATAACTGAAGCAGAAAGGTCTGAGAAAGTTTATTTCTTTATTTCATCTCTAAACATAAAAAGGAACTGATAAGCTTCTGTTGAATCTGACCTGGTCATTTCTTATGGTACTGTAATTATATTCTGTCCTGTAGCAGTTCAAAAGGGACACATGTCGAATAATCAATTTTTCAAAGGAAGCTAATTGTGGCATGCTTTAGGCCAGTGAAAATGACAACAGACACTCACTTTGGAGAGAAAATTTTAGGAACAGTTATTTCTGATCGCCAGGGAAACTTAAGGGTATATGCTTGGAGAAACAATTTAGGAAACTATCTCTTGGAAAATCCTTTAGATTTTTCTTGAGAGAAGATTAAGGTTACTTTGTAGGTGATAGTTAATAATGAAGTGTCTTCTGAAATTACAAAGAAGCCAGACAGTTGTCTTAGAAAAGGAGACTATAGGCTAGAACTGTCTGTTTGGAAAAAGAAAACGGCAGTAATGAACTAATGAACCAATTTTAGTTTCAATTTTTAATATGCTATTTCATTTGTTTGATTTTTTGCAGATATATTATGATTCACACATGTATTGTGAATTCATTTGGTATGACTCTAGTGATATGTTAGTTCTACCAGTTAATTCTTTGATTTTTCAATTATCACATCATTGAGAGAATTAACAGATCGCATGTAATTAAATATTTGTTATGTAAAACTGCACAGGAATTTAATGAACTGACCCTTGTATATGAATGTCATATTTCTTAGGATATATAATATATATATGTTCCAATATTTAATTGCTCACACAAGTTACTTTAGAATAGTTATATTTAGTGGATATTATGCATAAATATTGGAGCATAAACTACATTGAATAGCCAAATGTAAATGAGTCATGTTGCAATGTATGCTGGCATATACCATATACCCCACATTTGTCTGTAGAAGGCATGGGGAATTCTTATGAACTTGAGTTAAGGTTATATGTATCAACTTAACAGTAAACATACAACATAGAATCTGTAAGGAGTATTCATTAAGGTCACCTGAGGTCAGAATTATACAGTGTAAACCACATAATCTGAGCATGAGAAATATAGTTTATATTTATATTTAGATGTGTAGTGGTAATTGTATAGCATCAGACATACTCTATATTTAAAGAAACATTTTCATCCTTCATATTTCTTTCTCCAAACAAGAATAAGGAGAAGGAGGAATACGGAAGAAACCCAATGAGTTAAAAATGGAAATCTACATCTATGGGATGTCCTAACAGTGAGAGTTAGAAGAGGACCAAAGCAGTTAGCTGTGGGCAACAGGTCATGCAAGACAAGTGTCAGGTGATGCTGTCAAAGCATTAGATTGAACTCAAAATCAGCACTTCAAATAAATCGTGCAAAATTTTACCATAACCCGTTTCTATTTGAATAAGACTGTCCACTTCTCCTCAAGGTCACAGAATTCTCATTTTGAATACAAAACAAGCAAAAACAAATACTCAAACCATAGCAGTTTAAATCACTCATTAAGCCTGTCATTTACAGATATTATGATTAGCCTGGTGTTAATGAAAAACTACTTATCTTTCAATGTTTTGATAACAGGGCATATTTGTCTATGGCATTTAACAGAAAGAATAGGGAAAATCCACTTACTAAAGATTCCACCTTCACCAAAAAAGTATTTCCACTTGTGAAATATTTCTTTAGATATTTGCAAAAATCATGGATATGTCTAAAACTGTACTTTCAACTGGCACATAGATATTATTATGCTGAAATGTCATTAAATGCTAACACACACACATACAGACACACACAGGTAATGGCATGTACTGTCCAATCAGAAATTACACATGCATATAGACCTCTCTGTTGAGAACTCTGCACAATAAGGTCAATAAAGACTAAGCAAAACAAAATGTATGAGTGCAAGTAAAATAGCTGATGCCATAATTCCTGTTGGGCAGCAACTGGGTTGTTTAATGACTGAACACTCCCATTATAATTATTTTGGGAATAATTGTCAAACAAAGCACCTTTACTATATAAAAAAAGTTGTTTATGCTTTTCTGTAAAATTACCTTTATTTTCAAGCTGCCCAAGATCGTTAACATTATTCTAAATTGTTTCAACAACCTTCACATATAAGTAAAAAAAAACTCTATGCATTATGTTGCTGCTTTTTGTTGTTCTTGACGATTCAATTTCAACCAAACAGGATTCATTTCAAAACCCAAGAACCTTTATTTACTCAAAAAACTATCAATGTCAAAACTCAATTTTTAAAAATTGTTCTGTTAGTAAAACACAGATGCCAAGATTTCATTGCAAGTAACAGTTAACACTCCTCCTTATCTTTGAGGTGTGTCAATTCAGGAATTTTAAGTTGTCAATTCAGGAATTTTTAGTTACCTTACTACAAACTCTGAAACTCAGTCCTCCACAATGAACTATATTTCTAAAACCAAGCTTTATATTTCACCAATTATTCATCTTCAAGGGTTTATTTGCCATTTTTGATCACATTTGTGAGTGAATAGAATGATTTAAAGTGGTTTAATTACCATATATTATACAACACAATAGTATTTGTAACTGTGTTCAATTGATCAAATTAAACAAGTTAAATTGACAACAACCACTGCTGCTAGCTATTTTTTTTTTAAATTCCAAGCAACCAACCCATATTTGATTTTCATATCAAGACATAATGTGATAATATGAGCAGGTTTACTTTTAAATCCGTACAACAATAAAATGAATACTTCTGAAAGTCAGATATCAAATTAATTAAGTTCTTACATAAATGTCCATAAACATAGTTGTTATGGTAGACTGGCATATTTCTATACATTAGGGTACATTGTATGTTATAATAACTGTACTTAAAATGAAATAAGACTGAACTAATATATGAATTTCACTTGACAAACTTATTTAACTGGTATTTATTAATTTATTAAAGTGCTGTTTCCAGTGACATTTTCATTGATTGAAATTTCATTGAATGATTTCTTATTAAATAACATTATCTGCATAATGTTGATTAAATTTTCAGGTACTATCTGTTGTTCTTGATGAAAAATTCATCAAGGCTTCAGTTACCAAATTTTGATTGTGATTTTCTTCACTTCGAAAGAAAGGGGTCACATTGGAGTATTTTCTAATTCGAAAATAATGGAATCCACACCTGATCCTGCACTTTAAGAACGTTCACAAGATATCTGGGAAGAGATCGTGTAAGTTAAGGCTAGCCTTTCCTTTACACGAATAGGAAGGCATAGGAGAGGGAAACAGGGGTGACCAAACAAATGTGTAACTGCTATCTCCTGCAGTGTCACATTCTGCACTAAAACTGGAACTCATTTGCTTGTTATCTCGGACATTGCAATAACACATCACTGATATTGCAAGTTAGCATCTCGGACATTGCAATAACACATCACTGATATTGCAAGTTAGCATCTTAGATAACAGCAACAAAGCATCACAGATATTGCAAGATAGCATCTCAGTTAATAGCAACAAAGCATCACAGATTGTAAGTTAGCATCTTAGATAACAAAAAACAAAGCATCACAGATATTGCAAGTTAGCATCAAAGCATAACTGATATTTGAAGTGAGCAAGGGGCTCAGAGATGCCAAGTGGTCTAAAGTACCCACCATTCTGGATCACTGCCATCTCATGTCAGTCTGTGTGAGTTCGAGTCTTAGGCTCGGCTAGCATGGGTATGTGAGAAAGCCTGACAGTAGCTTCTTGTGGGTTAGTGGTTCTTCCTGGGGTTTTCCAGGGATCTTCCTCCACCAGTTATACTGGCCACTATGTACTGCCAATCTTGTGCTGCAAATGACATTAAATCCTACAACTACAACAAGTTAGCATCTCCAACACAGCAAGAAAACATAAAAAATATTACAAGTTTTCATTTCAGATAAAGCAACTTCACATCAGACAATAGCAACACGGCATCTCTGATACAACAACTTGGCATGTCAGATACAGCAACTTTTTACATCATATGTAGCCTAATGACTTCTACCCCTACATCATATGTAGCCTTATGGCATCTACCCCTACATCATATGTAGCCTTATGGCGTCTACCCCTACATCATATGTAGCCTTATGGCATCTACCCCTACATCATATGTAGCCTTATGACTTCTACCCCTACATCATATGTAGCCTTATGGCATCTACCCCTACATCATATGTAGCCTTATGACTTCTACCCCTACATCATATGTAGCCTTATGGCGTCTACCCCTACATCATATGTAGCCTTATGGCTTCTACCCCTACATCATATGTAGCCTTATGGCATCTACCCCTACATCATATGTAGCCTTATGGCATCTACCCCTACATCATATGTAGCCTTATGGCATCTACCCCTACATCATATGTAGCCTTATGGCGTCTACCCCTACATCATATGTAGCCTTATGGCATCTACCCCTACATCATATGTAGCCTTATGGCATCTACCCCTACATCATATGTAGCCTTATGGCGTCTACCCCTACATCATATGTAGCCTTATGGCTTCTACCCCTACATCATATGTAGCCTTATGGCATCTACCCCTACATCATATGTAGCCTTATGACTTCTACCCCTACATCATATGTAGCCTTATGGCGTCTACCCCTACATCATATGTAGCCTTATGGTGTCTGTATAAACAATATATAATGATCTATACAAAAATTAGTTGTAAATTACATCCAATTACAATCACACAACCTTGCACTAATGTGGGCAATGGCCAGTTCATGCTTTGTCTTATAACTTTACTATTGGATATGGATTGGAAAAAAAAAACGTATCTTTAACAACTGGGGCTTTTGTAATCAGGCAATTATGGGGCTCTAAATGATCACACTTAAAATCCAAGTCATTAGCAAATGTATTAAGGTACCATTAAAATCAACAAATTATCATATATAAGATCTCAGTAACCTAAATAAGGTCACAAAGTTGATGACTATTGTTGACATTTATGTACACCTGTAATCATCTTTTAAGCAGTAAAAATTAGAGATAAATATTTTACTTATAATTTTCTAACTGGGAAACAAAAAGAGAACAAGTGGACAAACTGCATATAATCCATCTGATCTCATTTTTTAAAAAAAAAATTCACTTTTTTATGCAAAACAAAAACAAAAACATCATACATATGCTAACACCATAAATAACCAGCCATTTTTTGCTTATTTCAAAAGTTGTTATTATATGCCATATTGTAATTTGTATCTAAGTAGATTAAGTCTACTTCAAGCATTTATGAACAAAAAGTGTCAAAACTATCAGTAACATTGGTATCCATTATGATTGCTATAAAAAAAAGTTTGTTGATACCATGGTAATTTTTTGCAATTACAATGATAAAAGTTAGTTGTAACATAAAATTTTTTTTACTGGTGCAAGGGTTACAACCAGTGCAAGAGTACAGTTTGCTGCTGCAACAGCATATTGCATCATCACAACTGTAATTATTGCATTGCAACAATGAAAAGCACCATTACAACAGTAAAACTACCAATGCTACAATGGAATATAGTGTTATTTGTTCTTTCAGTAATTTTCAATATTGCAACACAATAAATTAGCATTACAACAGTAAAACATATGCAAAGAATAAAATGTATGCCTACAAATAAGAGTACTGTTTAACACAACAATGGCAAAACTTACAACTGCATCCAAACAGTATAGTACTTCAACCATAATACCATATTGATTGATTTGACCCTTCCTTGTCATTATGCTCAACGGCATGTTCTGATCTATTGCATAATGTCTATTTATAGTCAGCAGGAGAGACATTACATGTGCATAAATTGATGGATTTGGATTTAAGAGAGATCATTTCAAAGAGATAAGAACAAAACTAGACACTGCATATTAAAACAAGATCATTTCAAAGAGATAACAAAACTAGACACTGCATATTAAGACCATAATCAATGGATTGTTGTAGAATGTAAGACCTTGACCCAAGGTCAAAAGGCTGAAGGAGCACAATGCAGAATAAATTTACTTAGCTTTCTCATTTTTCATTCAATGTGTGAACTAAATCATCCAGGGGTTCAAGAACTAAAAGCAAACTTGAATACAAAGTTTCTACAACTGTGACTTTAGCTTGAAAAGCAAATGGGCCAGAAAGCATCTCATGGAATGAATTGTCTTGGCTTCATGATATCATATCCATGAAAAAAATCCATCTGGGGTTTTATTAAATACACTACTGTACAATTAAATGAAAAAACTTTATCCAAAACCAGAACATAAATTTTCAATGAAGTGGTGAGTGTTCATGTCACATAATCAATTGTCAAATGATATATGTCATATATGATGAGAATATACCAATGGATTTAGGAAATATGCAAATGAAAACTAAAAAAAAAAAAGAAACTTAAATTGTTGACAACAATACCACCAGAAACATCATAAGTAATAATTCCCATTATCATGTGATCAACAAAAACACTAATACAAAAACAAATTTTACACAATAATTCAAGTTGCACATTTTTATGTATTTACATGTATAAACTGATTTGTGAAAATATATTATGAACTGATTGTGAAGAAGACAAAAACAGATTTCACAAATTTAAGTTTTCTGACTAGAGTTTATCTGCCTTGGACACAACCCATGGCTGCTTGACAAGTTCAGTAGGTGCCAAGCCCTTAATACAGGGTCAGGTCCAGGTAAAGAAGTTCCTGTAAACAAGGCAACAATACACCTGGGGAGGTCAAACTTCACAGTTTGGAAGTGGACTATTCCCAATTTCACAGGGTGTACTTTTGACAATTGAGATAAGGTGACAAAGAATTTTAAAAACAAAAATTTTATGCATCCTGAGCAGTTACATATATCTATCTACATAAAAAGCCAATGTGGTATTAGGACTTTCCTACACTTGGAGACAGGGCATGGATTTTCATTATAATTGAGATGTGTTTCCAATTTATATCAAAATTTTCCCCCAATTAATATTTTAAAAAAACGGATTCAATAATTTTCTTCTAAAATTTTTAACAACAATATCTTTTTGTAAATATTTTTAAAGTCTTTTAGTACACTACAAGGAAAAGTTGAGAAAAATCTGGATAACAGTAAGAATCAAACCTGCAATACCATAAATTTTCCAATAACCACTTTTAGGAGGTGAGAGCAAACTTATAAATTATCTAAATTCCCAATCTATTCTACTTGGAATATTCAAGTCAAAACTTGTGAATTTTGCAAAGCTAGCTAACAGCATTTTTCCAAAGATAGGTCCAGCCAAATTTTCCAAGTCCATTTTTGTATGTAGATGTTGTGTATCTATGGCAGTCACCAGAATAAATTGGTACCAAGGTTATGTACTGTCTGTGTATAAAGGTTAGATAAATTTAAATAATTTTTCACATGAAATCCATGTCTTGAAATGTTCACTGTTTTATTTTGAGAAAAAGGTGGCTCTACCCCGCCACCCCCGTTCTGCGGGAATAGGGATATATACTGACCTCAAATTTATTTTCTTTTCGATTCTGTATGATTTTTGTGAGAGACTGATATTACTACACATGAGACTGAGAAGATACCCTGTCCTGAGACCACCTAACAGTTCTTTACACTGGTGAGGAGAGGGGGAGAGGGCTGAGCACTTCCAAATGCCAATATGGGTTGATCCATGAAGTGGTGGGGATGTTCCTGTGCTGCCTGCATCCACTCTTCCTTTATTCTTCCACCAAAGCAACAAAGGTATGACAAGGTTTGAGAGACATGGATCACAGACATGCAATACATATTAGGAGCAAATTGTTCAAACCTATCAAAGTATTGGCAATGGTATGGTGAGAATCCCTAGTCAATGACCCTCGCAAGCCTGGACATCACCTAACAAAGTGGCTATTTCTGTGTGTCTCCATTGAGTCTGAAAAACACAATTGAGGTCAAATCCAACAATGAAGACAGTACAATGACATCCAAAACCAGCTCTGATGGCTATGGATCACATTTGTGAGACTGATAAAACATATGAGTGGACAAATGCACAGCTGCTATATCCTTATCAAATGCACAGTGCCAAAGGCATCAGTCCCCTTAAGTCTATCTGATTATGGAGGGAACCAAAACGATGGCATTTCTTCCTTCTCATCGTGATCTACCAATGTTTTATAGTATTGTTTGGGGGTGATGCAGCCAACACCCAATAAATGTCCTCAATGCCAGCTTTAAAGCTAAACTTCAGTCCATTCCAAGGTCAGATCAAAGTATGATGTGAAGGATGGTGGATTTGAAGTTCTGTTGCACAAACTGTCCATTGACTCTATCTGGGTCAACTTGCAGCTCTATAAAAGATATATCTGATGGTATAAGGACTCAATTCTATCTATGAAAATGTCACAAGTGTCACAGAAAAAGGCCATAAATAACTTGGTTTTGCCTTGAATCTTTTTTCCACCTTTATTCATTGTGCAGGCATACAACATTACTGAGGGAGAATTACTTTTCTCCAGGTAAATGATTATATTGGTGTCACGGAAAGCATGGTATACATGAGCATTTGACCATAACTATTATTCACTCCTATGGATTTAAGCTTTTTGAACTGAGACACAAGTCATTTGGATTTTGTCAGTGGAGTGGATATTCTCCACTATTGTCTCAGGCTATAGGGGTAAGTGTCAAATTTGTTTTATTTGATTTGTGAAACCTTTTCTTGGTTTTATGTTATGTCCGGTGAAGAAACTTTGTTACAATGTGTGCTTTCCTATTACCATTTAGTTCAGAACCCATCCTTATAAACAGTTTGGTTTTGTTGTAGCTTATTGGACATTATTGGGGCTGAAGTTTGACGAGGAGCTGACTCTCCTTTGAGGGTAGCTATCCATGGTTGAATATAGCTTTCTGTATTGCGGTATACCTTCTATGTGTATATGTATGTGGATGAATACATATAAGCATCCATGAAGTATATGAAAGTGGATGATAAAATGGATCTAGTGAAACTGCTGAGTTCCAGTTTGTATATGAATGATCCAGTGATACATAGAGTAACAGTTTGTAAGTGAATGACTATTCCAGTTTACAGTGATGTGTTCATCTGACTGTGTATTCAGTTGAACACAATATTGTTTAGTTAAAACAATAGTGATTACATTATATGAGTATTGTTCATTATCCTTTGTCTATTGCATCTCATGAGATTATGTGAATCTCAAAGCTTAATGGAATTACAAGAGATTACATGAAATTTCAATTTACATAATACATGGTGGATTTGTACCTAACATTTTGGGCCAGAGGAAATAGATCATATTTTTGTATTTTTTTTCTCTTTGTCATTCCATGAGTGTGTGATGGGTAATTTGGATCAATTGTATGATACAGTGTGAGAATCAGTCTATTTGTTTTATATTCACACACATGCACTCATACCTGTGCGCACACACACACACACACACACACACACACACACATATAGTATTTCATTTTATAAATTCCAATCATTCATCACTTTGTGTTATTCATTTTGTCCAAATGGGGAAAACCCACTCCGTTTCAATTCTGCTACAACCAGCTTTTCTTTGTTGACAAAGAAGTCTGGCACTGCTTGACAGTCAGCTACACAGTATAGTCAGTGATACTTATATTACTGCATAGATATGGCCAGTACCTATGCAGTGGTATAAGTTAGTGGATCCAATACATCCCTATGTGCCCTGATTTGAAAGCCCCAAGGACACTGGGAGTAGGGGAAGGTTGTGCCCATTGGGACATCTAAAATTGGGGGATACTTTTCAATGAGTCAGTACCACCTTGGGTGTAAATTACCCATCATGCACTAATGCATATGAATGTTTCTACTAATACTCACACAGCAGCTGGATCAAATGCTAAAAGTGCAACAATGTAAAAACGATTGCAACAATATTGTCAATATTGCACATGTAGACAACTACAAAGTTACAATCTTTGAAAGCTGGTTTGGCTGTCTGAGAATATCATCTCAAAGTAAACCTGACAATAGTTTTATGTAAGTGTATAGTGGTTTATCACCAAGAAAAGGACCTGTAATATATACAACATAATCATTTTAATTATATTGTTACTCAAGACTGGCAAGTGCTCTGATGCAACAAATTGTATGTATGTATGTATGTATGTATGTATGTATGTATGTATGTATGTATGTATGTATGTATGTATGTATGTATGTATGTATGTATGTATGCATGTATGCATGTATGCATATATGCATGTGTGCATGTATGTATGCATGTATGCATGTATGTGTATATGCATGTATGTATGTGTGTATGCATGCATGTGTGTATGCATGCATGCATGTATGTGTGTATGCATGCATGCATGTATGTGTGTATGCATGCATGCATGTATGTGTGTGTATGTATGTACGCACTCGCAAAAGGATGCATACATAAATTAATGAATGTATTTATACATATGGCTCAAAACCACATCAGCACAATAATAACTAATTATTAAATAATCATTAAAATCAAATGTCCAATTATTACTTCTTCTTAATAACCATATTTTATTTTAATTTAAAATGTAGTCTTCTCAGCTTTTACATCATCACTGTGAGGGTCCCAGGTGACTGAGTGGTCAATCAGTTTGAACATCATGAGGGGGGCAGTCCCAGGTTACTGGATAGTATATGTAACTTGTGTTTTCAGATCATTCACACATCTCACCTCTGTCCATGTTGGTTCAAGTCTCAGCTCAGCCAATGTGGGCATGTGAGAAAACTTGCCAGTAGCTACCTCTGGGTCAGTGGTACTTTCCAGGTTATTCCTCCACAAAATATACTGGCTGACATGCTTAGCCTATGATGTGCTGAAAAATGGCTAACAGCCACACAACCAACCATCATCAAAGGACACATCCTACAAACAAAATTTACTTCACTATTCAAAATCATGAGATGTTAGCTACGCCAAGAATAGTTATTTCCTATCCAACTATCCAGCATAACTAAAATAATGATTGAGGTGTCTTGGACCACCTAATATATTCAGTGAAACCACTTTTATCCGAACTTTTTTGATCATGTAAATTAATATAAAAAATCCAAACAAATTGCTTCCAAGACTGTGGAAATTTGTTTCCAAAACCACTCTTTCAGACTGAGACAGCTGTATAAATAGAATCTGGATAAAGTATCTTCACTGTGGTAGGAATTTAAAAGAGATCAAGCAGATATGACCCACAAGAGGGCTTAGCAATAATCAGTAAATATCATCCCTTGACAGATATACTGCTGGTAAAGGATTTCAGGCTTCTCATTTTATAAATATCACACCATTTTCATTCTCTAATACCAATTTTCTAATCATTTGATGAAAACCATACAAACCCATTCTGTAAACTGCCTGAAACCACCTGTCTTAAGCATGAAGCCAACTGAGAAAAAAATCATTCCTTAAGGTCAAAATGTCTGAATTCTGCAACTGTCTCTACCAGACAGTCTTAACAATAACAAAATAATTTCATGCCTGAATAAAGATAGGGCATTTGAAGTAAATACCGTAGACTCCCAGTGTACTCCTATGGTGCTGATAATTTGATAGATAAATAATGGGACAAATTCTCCCACTTTCAATTCTAGATAAGACACTCTGACCTTCAAAACAGTTAAATCAGTGAACAGATCTTATTAAACAATTTAAAATGACTCATTTGAAGAAAAAAAATTCAAGCTATAATCATTTGTAAATAGATTAATCCTCTCCTACTGTGCCAAATCTGCAGCATGAAAAAGGGCACTCAAGTCACACCATTTTTCACTACCTTAAGAACATGACATGTTCGATAATGGAACTAAAATACTTGTTTGGAACTAGAAGAGAAACATCAATGTTAAGCCTCTTGAGCAAACAGCATTGAATTCATTGAATTCAAGAAATGTGGAGTATGCACAGCTTGTAGAGACTGGAAAATACCTTGCTAGACACTGCCTCAAAAGTGTGTACAACACCTAATGAGATAGCAAGATAGCTGTCTGATAAACTCAATAATGATTATAACATGATAAAGAGAAACAAATAAAAAGGTATGCATATTGAGCCCACTTTTATCTATACAACCAAAGACCAATCCATTTATTTTTCAAAGCATGGGTGCATGGTATTTTCTAAACAAAATTTCCAGCCCCAAACAGCTCGAGCAAGTTATTGTTGCCGATGTTTTGAATTTTAAAAAAAATTATATTCATTAGATGTATTAGTTCAGAAAGAAACAAACTTTATTTTGCAAGAAATGGAGAAGAAAAAAAATCCAAACCTCACCCCTGAAATTAAATGGTTGCACCTTTACATGAAAACTTAAAAGCAAAAGTATTGATGTCCAGGTAACCTACAATTTAAAGTCTTTCCTATAACATGGGTGTGAAAAACCCCACATCAGACTATCACAAAACTGCAGGCAAGTATGTTGTCATGGTGTTGCAGATCATTGACCTTGATATTTCTCAACCATTCTCATTTTTTTAAGAGGCGAGAAGTTGGGATGTTGGGTGGATAGATATCTGTGAGAAGTTGGGATGTTGGATGGATAGATATCTGTGAGAGGTTGGGAAGTTGGATGGATAGATATCTATGAAAAGTTGGGAAGTTGGATGGATAGATATCTGTGAAAAGTTGGGAAGTTGGATTGATAGATATCTGTGAAAAGTTGGGAAGTTGGATAGCTAGATATCTGTGAGAGGTTGGGGAAGTTGGGTGGATAGATATATGTGAGAAGATGGGAAGTTGGGTGGATAGATATCTGTGAGAAGTTGGAAAGTTGGATTGATAGATATCTGTGAGAGGTTGGGAAGTTGGATTGATAGATATCTGTGAGAGGTTGGGAAGTTGGATGGATAGATATCTGTGAGAGGTTGGGAAGTTGGGTGGATAGATATCTGTGAGAGATTGGGAATTTGGGTGGATAGATATCTGTGAAAAGTTGGGAAGTTGGATTGATAGATATCTGTGAAAAGTTGGGAAGTTGGATAGCTAGATATCTGTGAGAGGTTGGGGAAGTTGGGTGGATAGATATATGTGAGAAGATGGGAAGTTGGGTGGATAGATATCTGTGAGAAGTTGGAAAGTTGGATTGATAGATATCTGTGAGAGGTTGGGAAGTTGGATTGATAGATATCTGTGAGAGGTTGGGAAGTTGGATGGATAGATATCTGTGAGAGGTTGGGAAGTTGGGTGGATAGATATCTGTGAGAGATTGGGAATTTGGGTGGATAGATATCTACCTTCAAATTCCTGCCTATTAATGCATGGATTCAACCAATTACCTATTTTCAACATCTTCAACTCTGACCTCCCTTCCAGTTTCCAGGATTCTGAATAGAACACTACCTTGGCATGAAAGGTCAACAAGGTCAATTATGTCTGATGATACATTCAGCAATTACCTAAAGTGAAGGAAGAGTATGCAGACTACACAAGCTAAGATCACTTAAAAGAGTGATGTCAAACTGTGCATATAGTGTATTTCTCAACTTGCAGATTATACTTGAAAGTAATGTCCAATGATGCATCCTCAATGTTCTTGGGTTAAATTTCCTGGCTCCATGTCTTCTGCATGAATCAGTGAATGAGTCAAAACAACACAGATCAATTTCTCACAGAATCCATGGAAACCTGCCAAGTACCTGATTAGAGGTAATACACATCATCATGTTTTAACCTGCTTGACACCACAGCCCAGAAATATACACTGCCCACTGTAGGGCATTGGAATGGGTTATGAAACAACACTGATCCTATGAAAATGTAAGTAATGATTATCCATGTAGTCATCAACAGATTATTAAAAGAAACTAAAATAATGAATCACAATTACTAAAGAGAATTATGAAAATACAATACATTCTGTTGCTCAAGTGTGATCTTAATATATCTTTCTTTTAAATCAAATAAGTGACAATGAGATCATATAAATGTAATGTTAATAACTCTTCAACAATAAAATGCAATACTTCAGAATGGCACATTGTGGACCCCACACACTTCAAATGTACCTTATCTCCAAACATAATACATGTATCTTGTCATGTTCTATTTGATATTTGCTTCTCTTATTTATTGATTATAATGCCATGAAACAAATGTCTCATAAAGATATTTGCAATCTGAACTTTGTGCAAAGGAGAGGATTTTTCAAACCAAATCTCTGAATGATTACAATGTATCTAAATCCAATGTTCAATGTATAGAATGAGAGACTATCACCACCTCATTGGCTATATGATTTGGAAAAAATTTGAATGAGCAACATAATAATTCCAAATGTGACACTTTACAATCAGTAGATCCTATACCAATTTTCTTCATCTTTCTTTTGTTACAAAAGGAAAACATTTACTGTTTCTGGTCACAATCTAAGACAAATCTACACAAAATATGACATGTTTACCAAAAAGATGGTGCAATCAATCACTTCAACAATTAGTGACTGGTCAATTTAGTCTAGAATGGCATCACAAACAAAAACAGAGATGTAGTCATGGGAGGTAATACATTGTCATTTTTGGACAATCTATCTCTTCAGCAAATTTAATGGGCAACTTCAGGAACTATGAATAAATTATTACTGGAGAAATTCTTTTTAATCTATACATAATATTCAATATAACGCATGAAATATCTTCAATGGATTTTCCATATAGTAACTGACTCTTAACAAAATACAAAACAATTTTTGTTTCATTCGCCTCTTTAATGTGTTCAACCAAATTCTGATAACATATAATTCAAATTTATATCCTAAAATCAACTGATTTTTTTTTAAAATAATAAAATTGACAATTGGGCATCACATATTTGTAATATAAAGTAGAGAAAATAATCAGTCAAATGGGAACCTATGCTAAATATTACATTGTATTGTGACATTATATTGAAAACAATGACACACAAGAATTCTGAAATCTCGAAAAGGACAGAAAAAAAGAAAACTTCTCATTAAGCTACATTCACTTGAGTGGTCTTGAAACTTAAAAGTCATGTAACTGGAATTCTTTGATTTCACTACCTATAAATTTAATTGATAATAATTAACCTGATGAAAATCAGATCTACACAGTCCTAAATGATGATCTGACAGCAACCACTTAGGGGTCATGTTCTGTTGACCTGTTTTTAAAAAAATTGCTAATTTTATCAGCCAATCATATGAAGTCTTATGTCTTAATGTTTGGGAGACTGAGAAGTGTGTGGCTAAAGAGCATCAATGTGTACCAACTATCACTATAAAATTTCTGAAAGCTGCATTTCCATTCCATGCCCCCCATGCCTCCTGGTATAATCATTAAAGACAGTAAAGATCTGATGTTAATCAGACTATAATAATATGTAATTCAATTAACTTTAATACCATTCACTTTATCCATTTACAAATCCTAATTTTTTAGTTTTAGACAAATAATTTATTTTGATATAAAAAAAATTGAATAAAAAGCATACATACATACAATATTTTTTTCATAAGTAATTAAATAAGGACAGAGCAATTGAATTCCTGGTCTCCTATATAAGCTACAGTAATTTATATAAACTAAGGTCCTTACAGCAAAGGCTTATCACCAAAAGGTCCATCATTAATCAAATTAGTACAAGGCAAAGATGCTAGGAGATTAATGCTTTATGGAGGTGGTTGGGTCACATGAACTTTGGACCATACTGATAACATAATATGGAACAAAATCTGTATAAAACAATATGCTTACTCTCATATAATGGTAACAAAAGCTGATCACTAACAATGCTTTGCTGTTTTTTATGGTCCAAACATGTTTCTTTGTCCCATCCATCTCCCCAACTTCCCCTGATTGGCATCTATTGCTGGTATTATCAAATAAGTGGCATTCCACTTTGCCCTCCTGTCTGCAGGATAAAGTAGAACAAAGGCAGGAATCTGATGCTGTCCAGGAAAATCTACATTAAAACAAGTCTTTGAGATAATCTGGTAACCTTTACATATAGCTGTCCTTTAACTTTCAAGATAGGCCAAGATAAATGCTGCATTTATCCAAAGGTATGTTTTTGTTTAAATAGGAGCCAAACTCTTTACCATGTTTTTCCCAATATTTACTAAAGATATCTTAGTTTGATAACAAGCTCTTTCATCCAAAATTTTAAAGAAAAAAAATTCTGACTGGCATCCAGGTCTCATGACAGGAGAAATAATGTACCCTAAAGTATCTAAGTTAACTTAGCTGGCACAGCATCAGGTTCTTTCCTGGTCACAGTTACTTACCAGACCAGTGGCACTGACATGTAATTGGGGCAAAAAGCTCTTAGTGAATCTGATTAAAATCAAATCTCCACTATCCGGATTAAAATCTAATCTCCACTGTCCATATTAAAATCAAATCTCCACTGTCCATATTAAAATCAAATCTCCACTGTCCATATTAAAATCAAATCTCCACTGTCCGGATTAAAATCTAATCTCCACTGTCCATATTAAAATCAAATCTCCACTGTCCATATTAAAATCAAATCTCCACTGTCCATATTAAAATCTAATCTCCACTGTCCATATTAAAATCAAATCTCCACTGTCCATATTAAAATCAAATTTCCACTATCCAGATTTAAATCAAATCTCCACTGTCCATATTAAAATCAAATTTCCACTATCCGGATTAAAATCAAATCTCCACTGTCCATATTAAAATCAAATCTCCACTATCCGGATTAAAATCAAATCTCCAATGTCCATATTAAAATCAAATCTTCACTGTCCATATTAAAATCAAATCTCCACTATCCATATTAAAATCAAATTTCCACTATCGGGATTAAAATCTAATCTCCACTGTCTTAGGAGAAAATCTTATGGAATATCCTGGTGACCTATGTTATTACCAAATTTGCTAATTTTATCAGCCAATCAAATTAAGTCTTATATCTTTACGTTTGGGAGACTGAGCAGTGGGGCTAAAGTGCATCAATGTGTGCCAAAATGATGTGATCACTTTCAAATTTTAGAAAGCTGCATTTCCATTGCTTGATTCAAAGGCCACCATATCATGACCCCTAAGCACTGTTAAATCTTCACATAGGACAAATAGAAATCCAATTTTATTCAGATCAGGCTGTTAGCTCCCATTTCAATGGTATGATATAGCCAATGGTATGATATAGCCAATGGTATGATATAGCCAATGGTATGATATAGCCAATGAGGTGCTTACAATAGCTATCTACAAATATTCAAATAACAGCTATTTTTGACAATTCTTTCTTTCATACTAAATTATGCATCAAATCGACTGAATTCAAATACTGTTTCCTTCTGTCAGATTTTTGCAAGTAGGAGGTTTACAAAATAATTTCATTCAGTTGAGATGCCACATATTAAAAAAAAAAAAACAGGTACAAGTTTCAAATGATAGTTTCAAAATTTCAAAAATAAAGACTTGAAACTGTTGTGTAGTTTTAGCTGGAGATTTTTGTTGCCTGAAATACAAGTAGAAAAACACATTTTGGGGGCTGCTTCTAAATACAGCCAATAAAATCTGAATCTAAGCGATTTTCGTTTAGTCTCATGCCTAGTTGTTTTAGAAACATTCATATTTATTCATTGGCTCTTTTGCTAGCACATAAGCATAAGGGAAAAGGTTCAAGGGATGGGGGTTGCCCACTTTTTACTTGAAACACTAACTTGTCCTACATTTTGCAAAGGTTCGCCTGTCTGTGTGCAGTTCAGACTGGCATGTCTTTGAACATAGGCCAAAAGGTCTAAAATCTAGACACAAAATCCAATTATTTGGTGTCATAAAATTGGGTCACAAAAAAAATGTTATTTTCCCTCTGTATTTTGCAATGCAAGTACAAAGTCCAGATTATATGGTATCCTTGCAGATACCACCCATTTTGGAAGGGTACTACCTCCTGACACACAAATGTGTCACCAGGAGTAAATCAGTTAAAAAGGATTTTGGACATTTCTTACAAATCGTCAGGCAATGGTTAATTTTGTAATTTATGTGCAATGTCCAAATGATTAAATACACAAGGAATAATCAAATTTGATGTCATCATCAAACTTCACCCATTAAACATGCTAATTAATGCAAAACTGTGTTGTGTATTTGTGTAGCTATCTGAGTTAATTTAAATACCAGCTTTTCGACCAGAAAAAGGAAATTACTAATATTAAGACATCAATATTAACAGATGTTCTTGGGGCCCCGCGTGGCTGTGGCGTGTCCGAGTGATCTAAAGCGCTGTCCCTTACAGATCACTGCCATCTCACCTCTGTCTGTGTGTGTTCCAGTCTAGTATTCATCGAATGTGGATATGTGAGAAAGCTTGCCAGTAGCTTCTCGTGGGTTGATGGTTCTTTCCGGGAAATGTTTCTTCCTCCACCATTAATACTGGCCGCCATGAATAGCCCATGTGTGCTGAAAAATGGTGTTAAGCCCAACAACAACAGATGTTCTTAAGCACTAGTTTTACAACAGGCAGAATAAATCATGAAAGACAAGCAATGCTAATGCAGCAATAAATATTGCAAAATTTGCTTTAATTTTTTGCATGCATACCGGTATATGTAGTACTGTTTTGGTGCTAGCCATTATTTTTACTGTCATCTCCTGAAGCACAGCATGTTGTATAGTCTTCAATTTGTATAGTAAAGGTATTTCAGCTACAAAAGAACATGTCAGATTTTAGATCTAAGCTCTCTTCTTGGCCTTCGATACCAATCATTCATCACACAACTCTATTATGAATACACTTTAATGGCATCAAGCCTGAACCAGTTTCATTGTTATTAATTTCAGATATTTTGTATGCAATAACAAAAAGGTGAATTCAAACCCTGACCCACATAGCAGTTCATGTAATAATACAGATATGGTCTATCAAGAAATCAAATAGTGACAATTACTCTATTCAAGTTAAGAAAATATTACTTCAATTTCAAGGCAAGAATTTTGTATTCAAGTTTGGTATGTGCACAAGACAGATAACAATATGAATCTGTAACTGATGAAATACAGCAAGTCAACTAATCTACCTCCAGTAAAATACAAGGCACTTATATTAAATTGATGTGTTCCTTATAAAGAAACAAAAAAGTTACCAATGGGAGCTTCACACAATAGACTAGAATGGCTGGAGGAATGCAAATCAACCAAAAAGTATTAATAGAACAAAAATATTGATGTATAATATTTTTATCCATATTTCAATCACAGCTTATTTTCTATTATGTATAATATGTGTGCAATACAATATAAATCTACTTGTCCTTAAGAAAGTATGTATGCATTTATTATAAATTTAATTGTCCTTGAACGAGTATAACAGTATGTTCCATAAAGACTAGAAGCCCCTCAAAAGAACATATTCTAAAATAGCCAAAACATAATTTTCAGAAATCAAAGAACCATTTACCATATATACTCATACATAACCCCATTCATATAAGTCACCCGTCCCCAAACAACTGAACAGGTAAAGCATTAAGAAGTACATGAACCATGCATAAGCCAGCCTCAAGTCCAGCCATATTGAAAATCTTGTTATTGCTATTCCATCTGAAAAGATGGTCATATTCACATAGATTTTCAGTACCAGAGGTCCTAAAGTTCAGTTTAAGCCAAGTGCCTGAGATTATCCATTCCGTGCACACATAAATGTAGGGTGATATTCTGCCTAATAATAAATTTCTTCTGTTTATTTTCTGTTTGACAAGTACATGTATAAGTTTCATGAAATGGCTGAATGCATTCAAAAATGAAATTGTTTGTGGCAAGTGTCACCAGTTCGGAAAGAAAAGAAAATGTAAAAGAAAATGCAAGTGCTTGCAAGTGCTTTTAAGTCGTTCATTACAAATCAGCCTCAGATTAAACAAAAGCAGAATTATATTACTTCATATTAACTAAACAAATATAATGCAGTGCAGATCATGATATGTTTATAATTCCTAGATATTTTGAAAATTTTGCTGACATGCTTGGCTATTTTGTTATAAAATGCTATAAAATAAATCATGATGTTATGTGCATATGGAACAAATTCATGACTTTTGGATATTCAGCTGATTAGCAATTTTCTGTCTGCACATTAATTATTAATTTAATTACTTGTATCTCCTTGATCATTGTTTTTTTACACATGTATTTCTGAATATAATTCAGATCTGAAATGTACTTTAAGAAACAAAAGGGAAATAAAATATACATGTAGGTGACATCTACAATTCTGTGCTTTCCTAAAATAAAGTTACATTGCAATTTGTGCACACTCTTGTCTTTGTAAACCCTTTAATATTTTATCAAGTGAAAATGATATATTCTTAATAAACTAATGGATTAATTAAGCTACTCTTACAACCAAAAATAGAAAGAATACTAAATAAACACATGACTACTGCTATAACTTACCAAAATTGTGCACGAAAATCAATCCTTTTGCTGACCATTTTTGTATAACCTCTGCGAGACTGACATCAAAAAGTTGCATTTCTAGAATTAAGTGGGTCCACATGTCACTTTGGACTAAAATTTATGCCCAACATAACCAGGTTATTGACTTAACAGAGGTAGAGGTAAGCAGGCAAAAAAATAGCATAATAAAAAAGGATTTTTTCCTGGACTGACTAAAATGCTAGACATATGTGGGTTGACATATAACCAAGGTCAATATAAATGAGTTTAAGTGTAACAATAGCAGTAACAAACATGGATATTAGACAGTGGAGGACAAAAAGATCAGGCCAAATATTAATAGTTTAGAATTAAGTTCCGTAAAGAAATCAGGGTGAGCATGTATGCCTAATAGTGAATGCTCAATTCTAAACTGCTTGAAAAATAGTTTGAAAACAGTAAGCATAAAAGACCGAAACATCTTTGGGACATCTTTTCCATTTGCCACCTACACCACATGACCCAAATTTCATTTTCATAACATGATCTAATGGTAATCTACAACATCTATAAACATCCCTATCTTTCTAACTTAATAATGAATCATATCCATCTCAGATCTGTATATCACTTGTCAACAAAAAAATTTAAAAGATTGTTCTGTTAACGTTGTATGTTTAAATACTGAGACTATGGGTGCTTCTCTTACCTTTATTCTAAGCAAACTATTTGACTAAACTGTTTAACACATACCTTCTTTAATTAGTACTGACCTCTCAGATATAAGGAGACTGAGCCCTACAATCATTACCATTGACATTTCTTTTAAAATCAGAGATTTATATTTAGAAAACACAAATTCCAAAGAAAGCTATGTCATGCTTGTGGTACAGAAACAAAATCCAACAACAATGCAAAGTTAGACCCAAATATGTAGGTCACTTTGACCTATCTTTTGCATGTAGCAAGTATTTCTGAGATTGTGCATGTGATTTGGATTTTTAAGGTGCTTTAATAACTTTTCAGTCATATGCTACCATGTCTGCAGTATGGAAGTGTATAGTAATATCTAGCATTCTGACATCAGCTGCAGACATGTAGCATCTTTTCTCACCCATGTGACAAAGAAATCTAGCTGTTTTGCTAACCTTACTTTTCTCATCTCAGATCAGTCATCTCAGTCCAGGTGTCCACACATTCAGAACTACTTTTAAAAACAGAAACCCTTGTTGTCTTCTGCTATGCCTGACATATTCAAAAATCAAACTCCAGCAACAACAACAAAATATATAATATATGACACAGTAAGTCAGGGTCTCTCCATTTTTGAGAACACCCCTACAAACCATTTAGAGACAGATACACACTGTACCCAATGTTATTATGCTATAGCTCATGGCATGGTCAGTATAATCCTTACTGCAGGCCTGACTAAGTACATTTTCAGGTCAACTTTATTAAATGTAGGTAAAGCTACTTACCTAGTTATAAATACTTCATATGAAACAAATTATATACTGTTAGGCTATATTTAACAACGCTGACCTGAAAATTGACTGCTAGAGATAGGATAAAATTCTCAATGCTATGTGAAATGAACTGATAGAAAACACTGACACAGCCTATAGACCTGTATACTTCATAGTTTTCAAACCTCTTAACAACTAAAGAAAATTTAGTAACATCCAGGAATGTGTAATGTCAAACATGCTTTATTCTATTTTTGTCAAGCATCTCCACTGCACCTAAGTTGAATCAAAAATATACCTACAACATTTAATGACAAATAATGCACTTACCAGCCAGAAGGAATCTTTTATCCATGAACATATTAATCTATAAGCAAATTTCACTGCAACACTTGCCATATTTCCAAGACAGAAAAATACATTTTCAAAGAATCCATGAACTTGATAGTATAGCACATGGTTATCAACTGGGGTCCTATTTGGAGGGTCGTTTATAAAGAGGTACTTTTACAATCAATTACAAAACAGGTACATCAGTTTCACCTACACTAAAGAAAAGGAGAATGATACACAACAGTGACAAGGATCTCTAAATTACCCATGAATAACCCAAGCAGTGACACTCATTCATCATGTATATGCTACAACAGAGCTGTGAGCACAGTATTGTCTCATTATGATCAATATAATTTTCTACATAGGAACTGATAAGAATGAAACATTTTCTTCTGAAAAATATTAACTCTTGTATAACATCCATATATTAAATGTGATAAAGCTGAAAACTATGCAACATTTTATGTTATTTTGGGGGGTTGGCTCACGCTTAAAATCTGCATATTTGTACTTCGGATGACACATCACACCACTGTTCTCATTAACATATTTGTATTAATGCACCACATGTAAACATTGGCACATGAACTATATTGCACAAAGGAGGAGTTCTTTGTTACTTTAAAGTATAATATTGGGTGAGAAAATGAATCTACACTGGAGTCTGGACCAAAGCAAGGAAATCCCAGTTGCAGAGTTACATTATATGTCTCACCACTCATGTAAGCCTCGTGGGGAGACAAATACTGTACAGGGTTCCTGCAGACTTAACAAAAACAAATTCCATGACTTTTCCAGGACCATTTCATAAAACTCAAGGACCGCACTATCTTGCATTGTCAAGTAAATGAACATAAAAAATGACATCTTTCAATCTAAAATAATTTAAGAACAAATATTTTTAATATGTACATTTTAAATTTACCTGGGCTAGCACACTTTGACTTTATGTTGTAATTCATGTCATAATCCAATGATCAATGTAATCTTTGTATGTGTTCCTATTTACAATATTAACAAAACACATTACTTTCCAATTGCTTTCTTTTGTTTAGCGATTTACAATGGAATTCACATGATACTTCCATTATGGGAACTTACTCTTGTTATATGAATTGAAACCATTTATTGATTGTAATTTTACCATTTCATTTAATCGGTTCAAGGTGCTCTATGAAATTTGAAGTAATAATTTTTTTTAACACCATTGTCTCAAATTCCATGACTTTTTCAAAACTTTGCAAGGTTTTGACAAATTCCATAGCTTTTCAAGGCCCTTGAAGTTTATTTTTTAAATTCCAAAACTTTTCCAGGATTCCATGACCTGCAGGAACCCTGACTGTAAGCCCTGTGACTGGGATTTCCTTGTCTCTGTCCAAACCTCAGACACAGATTCTATTATGTCACACCCAGTCTCATTATCAAGAAACCAGGCCAACCAGTCTAAAAACTAACCTCTTAATGTAGCGTACTAAGTGAAGCAGCTGTTAGAATCATCTTTTTAAAAGTCTTTGGCATGACTCAGCCAGGGTCCAAACCCACAATCTGCATCCAAGGTGAATGCTCTAACAATTAGGCCACAAGAACAATACTTTCATGATGGTACATACAAGAAAGTCACAGAAACAAAGCTAAATACAAAAACTTTAATAAATGAAGCATGAAAAATGATCCACTTTTGCTCATTTTTATGTAGAACCATCCAAGAAGAAATACATACAAGTGTTTGAGAAACTCATCTAAATGCAAGAACTTTGTGTAAACATTGGGGCATTCCTGAGGAAGAATAGTTCCATCCCAGTTTACCATGGCTATGCTATCTAGGGGCACTTTATGCAACTCTTAGTGACACTGACTATGCTAGGATTTACTTGGATCAATAATAGGTCTTAAGTATTAGATTCCAAGTTGTGCAAGAGTGTCAATATAGGCTGCCCCACTAACAAGGATATTCTTAAAAACTAGATTCTAATTACCCTGGCAAAGCTGACATAACAGAGCTACAGGGTATCACATATTAGGGCAGTAAGACATCCACCCCTACATTAGGGTTGAAATCTTACATCATTGCATTAACACACAGCCAAAAATATATTCATCCTATCAGTGTTACTTAAAAGAAGATGCACTGTGCAGTGAATGTTGTATTTTCTGTGACATATCTTAGATACATGTACAATCTAATGTTTCACTTAGCAAATACAATTTTCAACTTGAAAGAATGATTGGTTAATTGCCTGTAACAGCACAACATACTGAAAGGCTATAATATCCAGGCCATGGCAGTAGTAGGTCTCTGTGGAGAAACAACCCCACAGATGACCTGGTTTGGTCAAGACAAGAGATGAATTGCTGGATGAGAGACTTAGCTGATCCTGGATATAAAAATAAATTGCATGATTCAACTTAATGTAATTTCCTCACTGAGAACAGAAACTTCGTGAATTTTTTTTTAAAAACAAAAGCTGGCAATTTAATGCCAAAAGACTCAAAGTGAAGAAATTTTCTTCAAAGGGTAATATAAACTCCCATGATGATGTTAACACGTGGAAAAGAATGGCAGCTAGCATGCATGGATCTGAGTCATGGGTTCGATACTAGATCAGTCCAAAGTCACCCTATGACAGGATGAATTTTCATCATAAAGTCTAGATATTTTCTGTCTGTAAAAGTTTAAGCAACAAAAAAAGCAATAGATTATGTATTACACTACATGCTATACTGATATTAAAATGCTAATATTATGGCAATTTCTGTACATCTGACCTCTAAGGAATGGGACCCAAATATTTTACTCCTCAAGGAGATGTCAGCACAAAAACAAAAAAAAACATTGGCATATTTCTATGATGTAGTTTACGAACACTGAATATAGACAGACTATTGGATGCACAAAATATATAAAGGGAAGAACAATATTCTCCCTCTGGAATAAAAACAATACAGCTAACCCCTGGCTTGCTCCAAAAATTGTATTTCCAAGTGTGGTAGCACAACTCGAATTTTGGTTTTACTTACTTTAAATATTATTGACAAATATATAATTCAGTTCTCTTTAATACCATTTATTTATCCATTTAAGAATCCTAATTTGGTTTGTTTTAGACAAACAATTTCATTATGTGTTAGTCTTCACTGATAAAAATATTTTTTAAAAAAAAAATCATGAAATCAAATCCTGCAGACACAAAATTAATGTTAAGTCCAGATACTTGTAATTCCTGTGTTGCTTACCTAACAAGCAAATGATTAACTATGACAAGTAAATTGCACTCACCACATGAACAGCACACAAAACATTTTGTGTGATACAGATTGCCCATCGCCTGGCAGGCCTCTGTTGCACCAGAAACCTTTTCTAAACAATGATAGCACTGACCTGAAAGTAGAAAGAAAAGCAACAGTTAAAACTATACAATCAAATCTTGCTTATCTAATACAAATTATTCCCAATAAAACTTTTGGATCAAGGTAAATTTGGGATAAACTAATTAATTTCTACATTACATCTCTGAAACAGTGCCAGCTGAAGCATCATTTTAAAGCGTATCTTGGATAAAATGATCCTGCATATGTGTGTGAGCAGCATTTGCATGGCAAATAATTACTAATATACAGTCTACTTTCATTACCTGTAATGTTGCAGGTTTCTCCATACATGAATATTATTGGTCTACTCCAATTTTAATGTAAAATTAAGTATATTACTCAAGAACAAAATTTAAATACAAAGGCACCAAAGACGTGAATAGTACACAATCATACCAGCTGTTCTAAGTATTATTATTCAAAAGTGGAGATTTTTATTTCGTAAACTAACTTGTACCTCCTTTCTTTGAATAAATGACATTGCAGATAATGCAGCCAAAGCTGTATTGCAGCTACCATTTTCAAATGGAGGATCAATCGGCATGTTCTGCATTCTTAGCAAAATAAATGGAATGAAAACATGACAAAGAAGCTTCAGATCATCAGACCCATCATAAATGAGTGGGAACCCTCATATACATCAAATCACAGATATTAAAGTAATTATGCCAATGAGGTACAAAATCAGACATCCACACTTCCTGATGGGGAATCTTGACCAGAATGATGGATTCTTAGGAGTTATAAACTTCTGGGCAGCTTCTTTATTTGCACCAACCTACAGAGTTAGAAATACAACTTGACCACTTTACCATCCTGGCAAAGTGTCCTTAAGTATAACCTTAATGTTTAATTTACTATTCAGTATTTAGGAGCCATGAGAGATGATGATGAAACAATGGACAGTAATTTTTTTTGCTAATCTTAAAGCAACATAAACTCTAATGCACAAATGGAGATGTTTTACTCCAAATTACCACACACAGGAAATGATTTGAATGTTTTAGATGTCTTTTTATAACATACTTGTACAAATGTATAAATACCTTACATTTATTTAGCTTCAGGTATTATGAGAAATGTTTTCACAATTTCCATTTTTGCAAACTCGCCTTTGTTGAGAATAAAACTACTAATCTCCAAACATTCAAAAAATATTGAGGACAGCTTATCATTAGAATTAAATTTTTGGAAAAACTCCTTGTGTAATATCTATGGGCTTATGGTAGAAAAAATATAAATATATAATAATAAGACCATGAAAAATCAAAAGTTTATAATACTCCTTAAAAATGCATTTGTTAAAATGCCTAGAACAGCTACTCCTTGCATATTTTTTTTGCATTATATATTTTTTTAGAACTATATACTTAAGAAGCACCATAGAGCCAGTATTGTGCTCACATACCATACTATATATATTTAATAAATTTTACAAAATATATTTACCATTTCTCATCAAATATGTAAAAACATTCATCATGGGGGATTTTTCCCATTAAATTTGTAGCTTCATTAATTTAAGCGATTGCATTTTAGGGCATACAGAAATCGCAACCTTAAACGATTCCAAAGCATTAAAAAGTAAGCTATGCATTTTGAACTGATCTTATCTTAAATCATTCCACACAAAAATACCCCTATCATAAAGACTTTCAATATAGGTACAAAATGCCTGTGCATTTAGATACCACTTTAGAATGCAATTAGCCTGCCATGGTAAGGACACAACCAACACAGCACCTTTTCATGGAGTGCTTGCATTTACAAACAAATTCAAAGGAGGAAATTTCTGAATTTTCATCTTGATAAATCTTGATGTTTTTATTTATCAAATGGAAGTTTAATGTCACAATCCACCAGCAACAGAAAACACCAGTGATCAGGAGATCAGAAGTTTACCTGCCTATCAATGTACCTGTGGTTTATACATGTACCATCAGAGCCCCAGCAACAGCCAACATACTTTACCCAAAATAATGCAGGGGGGGGAGTGGGGGAGTAAAACTGCCTGAACCTTATAGGAGCTAGCATCAACAACATTCTCAAAGCTAGTGGGAAGAGCTCTGAGTAGTTGGTTTGCCAATGAAAAGCTATAGGGTGTTGCTGAAAGCAGATGGTTTGCCAATTAAACACTAGGGGAAGGGGCTGAAAGCAGAAGGTTTGCCAATGAAAAGCTAGTGGGAGTAGTAGGAGAAAGTAAGAATCCGAGCTCATCAACCCCCTCCAGACCACCAAACAAATACAAAATACCTAGGTAACGTAATAGAAAACCTATTGCAATCAATAATTGCGTTAAGAATCCGAGCTCAACAAATACAAAATACCTAGGTAACGTAATAGAACACCTGTTGCAATCAATAATTGCGCTAAGAATCCGAGCTCAACAACCCCTCTAGACCTCCAAACAAATACAAAATACCTAGGTAACAGGTAAAATTTAATTACGTGATCTTCCAGAATAAGCAGAATGATATGTCAGACTCAATTTTCCAAATCATTACGATTTAGCAGAGCGTGGCGATTGTGGACTAAATTACGCATTAGAATTCCAGTAAGGTAAGTGGTATTATATAAAATTTTATGTTATATCATACTTCTTTTGATAATCTTTCTCATATTTGCTGATCCTCATGGGAAGAATATCTGTTAACATGTTGTCAATAATACGAAATTCACGTATTAAATCGTCCATACTATATTTTACTCCTCGTAGGTAAGATCTTATTTGATCAAGTAGTTTTTTGTAAGTTATAATTGATGTTAAGCAGCCGTGCTTTTTTATCAAAATTTTAGGTTCAACTTTTTTACAAGCTGCTGTAAGAGAAACACCAACACCGGATATGATTAACAAAAACGGGTTTAATGATATACCACTTGAAATTATGCCAGAACTAGTCATTAACAAGGGTAGATATGATATTACTCGAAGTATTTTGTTATAATATTTGTAACATTTTTTAACGCACCAAAGTTTTTTATGATAATATTTGTAGTATTGTATTAGTGCGTCAACATCCTGTCCTGGAATATCTTTTGAAATATGATTGAAATCAACTATACTTTTTTTCATTATAATATTTGTTCACATAATCTCAGGCTTGATTAAGTAACTAGTTGAGGTGTTTCAGCCACAAATTCCAGACAATACCAATATGACACAGCAGTTAATTTTTTGTCATCTGCTATTAGCATAAAAGTTTCTTCAACATCTTTGTTTAACACAATAGACACGGTTCCAGAGAAATTATCAGTCGAGTGACGCCATGGAAATAATGTAAATATATTAAACTTTGCACTGCTCAACACGGACAATCTATACACACCAGTGACCTCTGCAGTATGTTTGAGAGTGTTATTTTGCGGCGACCAAGTAGACATTCCAGAAGCAACAGTATAAACAATATTTTTAATCTGCTTGTGAGGAATTTTAATCATACTCGTTTTCTCAACAATACTAGGAATTCCACTAATAATATCGTTGAGTTTTGTGTTAATATTATCGAGTGTAATATCAACAGACGGTGGACTTCCAAAAAATTCGTTATTGGTTTTGTTTATGTTTCTGCGAAAATTTAAAAACGTGGTGATGTGATTAGTAAAATCAGTTTTGAACTTGGTGATTTCATTGTTGATATCATCAACATATTTCTTTGTTACAGCATCAAAATCAGATTCTGGTGTTCTAAGATTATTGATGCCATTATTGTTCATGTTGAGAAATGCACGCATTATACCGCCATGCGCCGACACGTACTTTGATTCCTGATCATCAACATATTTCTTAGTAGCAGCGTCATTATCCTCAGTTGGGTTTCCAAGGTATGTGATCTTGTTCTGGTTCATAACAATGTTTCCCGTAAATAAATCACCTGCTTTTCTAACATAATCGTTAACTGACCTACCCGAATCTTCTATCTTACCTTGATTATTAAAAGTAACAATATTATTAGCAACTGCAGTAGGATTTCGTACTAGTACATCTGATAGTTGTACATTACTCGTCTTTAATCGTCCTTGTTTGTCCTGGAAAACTACAACTTCATTTGGATCTACACTTGCAACGTTTAACAAATTGTTGATTTCATTTTTGAGCTTATCAAGAGTTGCATACTTGGATAAGTCACCCTGGTAACCTTCTGTTAATAAATCTACTGCTAATGTTCCAAATTTTGTATAGTAGCTCATTATACATACCGTTCTACACAAAATTGTTGGTTTAATATAACATAAAATTATACGATGGCGAAGATAATAAACTTTGACACCGAGCGATTGGTGAAGCATAAACATAGCAATGAACTTCCAGACTGTCATTATCTTATTGTTGGGCGAACTGGATCTGGTAAAACAAATTTGTTATTAAATCTTTTACTCAATAATAACTTTAACTATGATAAGGTGTATATTTACACCATCAACCCCCAACAAGACAAATACGAGTTACTAAGTGAGTATAATGATAAACTTCGTGATGACCTTGGCATTGGTGATGATATATTTTTGATAAAACAACCAGAAGAACTCGTTCCAGTGAATGAACTCGATTCGTCAGAGCAGAAGATAATCGTCTTTGATGATATTCCGCTAAACAATGAGGAAATGAACAAGATTAGATCATATTTTTCACTATCACGTAATAAAAGATGCAATTCTGTTTATCTTGCCCAAGGTTTTTATAATGTTGATAGGTTTATTAGGCGAAATACGGGTTGTTTCATATTATTTCCCGGACTAGATAATGTGGATGTGAGAAATATTGCAAACGAACAATGTGGTGATGTTACAAAAGATAAATTTATCGAATTATATCATCGAGCAACTAAAGATCGATATAGTTTCTTTTTATTTGACAAGCTAGCGCGTGATCCAACCAAGATGTTTCGTTGTTGCCTTGAGACGTTTCTATGATATAATTTTGTAAAGCGTATAAAAATAATGGACAAACATCAACAGAAAATCGAATTACTAAAAAAGTTTCTCGAAACTCGAGCGGCTTTTAAGAAAAAGGTGGAAGAAGCTCGACGTGGACAAGTTCAAGCAGAAGAAGAAAGAACCAAATTTTTCAAACCTGTTACTGAGGCGATGCTTGGCAAGCAGCCAGAAATACAAACATCATCTCCAGAAGAACTAGCAAAAATAAAAGAAAAGGGTTTGTTTGGTTTACTTGGAGAAAGATCAAAAGAAGAAACTGTAAAAATTGTAAACGAACTTGTAAGAAACATTGCTGATCCTGCTGCACGACAAGCTGAGTTTGACAGGCTAATGAACAATCCTCTTGAACTTCAACACGCAATAACAAGATTGACGGTTAATCCAGATGAGATAAGAAGTATGATGGAAAAATTATCAGAACAAACTGAAGAATTAACTGAGAAACAAAAAACGTTACAAGAAAGTATGATAAAAATAATGCCTCTTGAGGATAATACCATATTTTACAGAAGACAAGCTAGGTCTAAAATAGAATATGTTGAGTATGAAGAGTTTATGGAAAATAATAATATCACTAATATTAATAGTATTCGAGATTGGTCAAAAGAAAACTATGATAATTTGATGAAAAAATTAAAAGAAATTATAAAAAATGGTTTACATGCTGATGAAGAAATTAAAGATCAAAAAGATGAAGAAAATATTCTAACATTATTCAATTATATTAGAGATGGAATTATGGCTGAAATTTTACTAAAAACATCAATACAATATCGAAATAAAGAAGGAGGTTATAGTAAAGGTTGGGATTTTAAAAGACTACTCAAACAATATGAAAACATGCGAGATAAAAGATTACCAGAGGAAAAAAAAGGAGGTGGAGTTAAAGTTTTTACATCAAACGCAGACATAGTCGATCGGCTAATGCTGTTGATATCCTCTAAAGAAGCTGGTAATGAAAGTGTAGAGATTGATAACGAAATTATTGATATACTTGATCATCTAAGATCGAATGGATTACTAACATCATCTGAGTACGAAATTTTACACCGCGATCTTATCTAAAATATTAGTATAATGCAAACAACATTATTGCTTGATTCGTCACAAATAACAGGAAACAGCGCGAATTTTACAGTAAATTACAACCCACCAATAGAACTAGATCCTGCAAAACAGTATGAGATTGGATTAATTTCTTGTACTTGTTGGAACGCCATGCCGAATATTAAAACTGGGATTAATGATGAAATTTTAATCGTTAATGTTAAACAATCTCCAACATCACAAAAAGAGTTTATTGATATACAATACAAACTACAGATTCCACAAGGAGCTTATAACATTACTGATCTAAACAGAACAATAAAAGAGCTTCTAACAAAAGCTGGTGGGAATGCTGATAATTTCGAATTAGCGGCGAATTATAACACCTTACGAGCTAGGATAACAGTGAAAAGAAATATGAAAGTCATCTTTGAAGAAAGAAGTTTTGGAAAGATGTTAGGTTTTACTAGAGTTTTATACTATACCACCGGTGAAGATAAATCTTTGACATTTGATGGAGAACTACCAGTAGATATCACAGAAGTAAATACAATACTCATCAATTGCTCTATCGCATCTGGATCTTATACGTCAAAAGGCAACCGCGGGCAAACGATCTACAGTTTCTCACCAGAAGTCCCACCGGGTTCTCTCATGCAAATCAATCCGCGACAGATTATCTACTATCCAATAACACCTGAGAATCAAATTACAAGCATTACAATGCAACTCACAGACCAATCTGGACGACAAATAGACGTGAACAACGAGATAGTCACGTATTACTTACACCTACGCACTGCCTAGGCATGTGATTTTGTGTACATAATTTTATAAAATGAGACGAAGAAAAGTTTATCGAAGAAAAATTGTAGGTGGATTTTTTGGAAATATATTTACAACAATTGCAGAGAATATTCCAGGAATCGCGCGTAAAGTAGCGCCCATTGCACTTGACGCCGGTAAAGCTTTCGCTACAGGGGCGGCATCTTCAGCAGGCACTGCAGTAGGGCAAAAGATTGCTGATAAGATTAAAGGACCTTCAACAACACCTACGGTGTCGGAAATAAAACGAGTAATATCAGATATTGCGCCAACAGAAGAAACAAAACGAGCTATGATAGCTACAACAAAAAAATTATTGTCGCCGAGTGGTGAAGAAATAGTACGTAAACTTGTAAAGAAAACAAAACCGATGACCCCTGCTGCCTTTTAATTTTGTGTAACGATTATAAAATAAATGTCAGCTAAAAACTATCTCGACTTTGCAGAAGAAATTGATACTGACGATGCTGTAACAGAATTAGAGTATGTCGAGTATCTCGATGAGAACTCGAACGAACCGAATAAAACCGGAGTTAGAACTTTTAACACAAGAGACGAGGACGTGTTTCTACTACCCCATAAGGCAATGTTAGAAGTGCGTGGTCAAATATTAACTGTGATAGGTGGTGATATTGCAGCTGATGCAGAAATCGCTCTCGTCAATAATGGTTGGAGCTTGTTTAAGAGTGCACGATACCAACTGGCCAATCAAACCGTAGAAGATATTTCGATGCACTTACCCATAGCGAGTACAATACTAAACATCGTTTCGTTTAGCGATGACTATTCCAGATCAATAGCCACAAATATGATGTGGTTCAAAGATACTGGACTAGGGACAACTGCGTCGAGCGAGTTTATTTCAAGAGGTGTAAAAGTACACGGAGCTGATGCCGCTGCAGATGCTGCAATTGTAAGAAATTTTCTTATTGCTAATGCTAACAATTTTGGTATAGCCGCACCAGGTGCAGCTGCTGATGCAAACGCCACAAGAGTTTCACTTATTGCCGCTTGTCGTAATCTTGGTATAACTCCACCAGCGGCAGGCGCAGATGGTGTTGCAATGTTAAAATTTATAAACGATGTTATTAGTGCACGTAACATAAGATATAACGAGGGATTTACCAAACGAAAAGCATTTGCCGCAGAATCTCGCCAAATAACGATGATGCTTCCGTTAAGTACAATCTTTGGATTTTGCCGTGATTATAACAAAGTGTTTCGAGGAATAAAACATACGCTTATATTAGATCGAGCTGATCAAAACGATTGTATAATACACGCCGGTGGAGTGGCTGAGGGACAGTTTTCTATTACAAGATTAGCACTGTGGATGCCTCGGGTTGTCCCTTCATTAGCTAAAATGATGGAGCTCGAATCTTTACTAGCCACCTTTACAAAAAAGATACACTTCCAACAGAACAGGATTTATCAAACAGCCATTCCCAACGCGACTGATTACACATGGCGTGTAACGACCACGCCCAGCGAACAACTACCGCGACACTTGTTCGTCGTATTTCAACGACAAGCACGTCGTAACAATCAGGAAATAAACAACTCCGTATTCGATAACCCAGACGTTAGACGAATATTTGTGAGAGTAAATTCCAAACAGTATCCTGAACGTGCTATCGAATGTAACTTTGCCGCAGACGCCACCAGAAACATCTCTCGGCCGTACATGTATCTTATGGAAGCAATGCAAAAATATCAGAACGCGGACAGTGGATCTCAAATATCAATAGAAGATTTTCGAACGCTCTATCCCATCTTTTATTTTGACGTATCAAAACATTTGGAGCGTGTTGTGGGATCGACTGCAGATATTGAGGTCACGTGGACACTGGGCGCTGTGCCAGGTGAACAGTATAACGTATACGCGCTATTGGTTAGTGATCGATTTCTGACCATCGATTCAATCAAAGGAAGAATGACAGTACAAGTTTAATCTAACAACTTGGATATAAAATTATGAAAACCAAATACACAACTCGAGAAATATACCTAACATCTGGTCAAGTTGAAAAATTATCAGCAGCTGTTGCTAAACGCAGCTCTGTTTCTTTGATGATCTCTCTGGAAACTTCAAATAAAATTGCAGTAAAAGTCATGCTAACGCAACAACAAATCAATAAACTCGACAAAGGAAAACCATTTGTGTTGAAATTATCTGTTTCTCAGGTAACTGCAATGTCAAAAGAAGGTGGATTTTTTGGACCAGCGTTATCAATAATAGCTAGCAAAGTTTTACCAGTACTTGGTACACTTGGACTTGCGGCTGCGTCAGGAGCAGTCTCTGGCGCAACGAAGAAAGCAGTCGAAGGTCGTGGTATCAAACAAATCTATCGTTAATTTTATGTAACAGTATAAAATAAAATGCCAACGAAAAAAACAAAATCATCGAAAAAAAAGAAAACAACAAAACGCAAACAAACAAAACAAGGAGGAATTATTCCTTTCGCTCCACTTCTAGCGGGACTAGCGGGAAGTCTGCTGCCAAACTTACTAGGAATCGGACGCGGATTAACTCTACCAGGGACCAGACGTTATTGAGCAATTTTGACATCATTGAAAAATTGAAGGACGTTGTTGGATTTCGAGGAGTATTTTCCAAGGATGAACTCGATGACGTACCAACAGGCGGTTCTTGTGTTATAAATATTGAAAACTTCAATGATGGCTCTGGCACCCACTGGGTTGCTGTCCACGATAACAATTATTTTGATTCGTTCGGACTTCCTCCAAGCGATCTCATAAAAAAATATATTTTTAAAAAATTTGATAAAATAAATTATTCGTCTAATCAACTACAGCCGATTGGAACATCAGCTTGTGGTTATTATTGTATCATGTTTGTCAGACAAATGCACCAGAGTAAAAACTCTGGGAGTAAAAGCTCTGGGAGTAAAAACTTTTTAAAGTTTATTTTACAATTTGATGAGCTTCCTTCTCATGTGAATGATAATATTGCAATCAATTTTATCTAAACTCCTTGATATAATAATGTCAACATACTGTCTCAAATGCAAAACTAAAACAGAGAACAAGGATGAGATGACGGAAAAAACGAAAAATAATAGAACGATGTTAAAAAGTATTTGTGCAATCTGTGGTAGAAAGAAAAGTATGTTTTTGAAAAAACAAGTAGGATCTAGCGTTGATAGAGTTATCTTGATCGACGATTAATCTTATGAAACAAAATAAAATAAAATGAAATGCAATTGTGATTGTGACAAAGATCTTTGCATAGAACAAGATAAAATCATTACGTACTGTCAACGTTGTAACAACAGAGAAATAATAGGGTTAGGTATAGATATACATAAAATTATTGGTAAATTACCAAAACCAAAAGGCGGTTGGACTTTGCCTGGTCATCGTTATACAGGTCCTTACAATCCGCTAGACCAACAACTAGATGAAAACGACAATCCATTGCCAGGACAAGAGCCTTATAATCAAGTGGATGCAATAGCAATGCGTCACGATATCTGTTATCGTGATCATGAAAACTCGAAAGCAGATTGTGATAAAGTAATGTTAGACGAATTACATGATATGGAGCCAACAAATCTACGAGAACGTTTTGATAGAAGATTTGTTCAAGGAATGATAGGAGCAAAATATAAACTTGGACTCGGAGAGTCTCGTCAATCGCCTCGCGATCGGGGAAAAGAATTATACGATGATCTTGCAGTCGAGCTGCACAGACCTAAAAAAAAAAGTTTCCGAGACGTAAAGTTGTTGCAAACGCTGTAGATGATATCTGGGCAATAGATTTGGTAGATGTATCCAATCTGGCTCAGTTTAACGTTGGCGCTGATGGCGCTCCAAAGAAGTATTTGTTTAATGTCACAGATGTTTTCAGCAAATACGCATTTAGTGTGCCAGTTTCAGATAAAACAGGAACGTCAATCACTGATGCGCTAAAACAAATAATAACGAGTACCGAAAGAAAGCCAAACAAAATCTGGACTGATCACGGAGCAGAGTTTTTTAACAAAAAGTTTGAGCAGTTTCTAGAACAAAATAATATTAAAAAATACGTTACAGGAAACGAAGGCAAAAGCGTTGTTGTCGAGAGATTTAATCGCACGCTAAACGAAAAATTACATAAACATATGACAGCTAAAAACACCAACAGGTACATCGATGACCTTTCTCAAATCGTAGGTGAATATAATAACACGAAACATCGAACCATCAAAATGTCACCCAATGACGCTATCAAAAATCCAATATTAGCAAACGAAAACATGTACCGCAGACATAAATTTAAGGTCGGTGATAAAGTTAGAATCTCTTTGACTAAAAAGATATTTGAAAAAGGATTTACTCCAAACTGGAGCGAAGAAGTATTTGTTGTTGATAAAGTACTCTTAACAGTACCTGTAACGTACGCGTTAAAAGATCTGGCAGGTGAACCTATAGTAGGTAGTTTTTACGAACAAGAACTACAAAAAACTGAACAAGATGTTTTCATTATCGAAAAAGTGATTAGGAAAAAAGGAGATAAAAGTTTAGTCAAATGGCGTGGGTATAGTGATAAATTTAACAGCTGGATTCCAACCCGGTCGATTTTATCGACTGTGAAATAATGCTATTATAAATTTCCTCATACTTTCGTTTGATAGATTTGCATTTTACTGGTTTACATAATGATATTAGATATTGTCTGCGATCGTCAGAGATCGTCATAAGATTAAAAATCTTAACAAAGATGAAATCAAATTTTATATTTTTCTGTCGGTCTGGAATTTTAATGTTTAAAAAAGGTCTGATTAACTGCAAAAATACCTGCTGTTCGGTAACGGTAAAATTAAATTTTATACTTTTTTTAGCAATGTGATACTTGACATTATATTTTCCAGTGGTTGGTCTGCTATAATTATATCTGTTAACGACGGTGACTATTTCATCATCATCAGACTCGTTGTTATATAAAATATCATCTTCGTTATAACCAATGGATTTGTCTATCATATCATTAGAGATTGTGGAGACCTTATCGCTAGCAAGTCGTTTCATCATATCCATATTATAATATACTTTTTATCTAATTTGTTGTTATAAGATGACTGACAAGGTCAAATATCACCAAAAAGTTAATATAATAAACTACCACGAACTGACTGAAGCGGTAAGAAAATGCTTGTCAGGTTATAGTTCATATTCCGTTGACGTTATTGTAATGCAAGGTGATTCTCATAAAATATTACTAACAGAAGCAGAAAAAAATAAAATTAATGAAAGTGCAGTAACGACGCTAAAATTTGATTGCGATGATATTATAGCATTTGCTCATCATTGTTTGACTAAAACCGAATTACAAAATATTATTAATCATCATATCTAAAAATAATACTAGCATCATATTTGTTTGAAAAAGCTGATTTTGTTGCTCCATCAGCTACAAATTTTACTGCTCTGGGATTTATATTATAATATTTCGCCGCAGCTGTAATTGATTTGAATTTGATCTCCTCATCCGTTTCAAGGTTTAACGAAATAACAGGTTTTATTGGGCATCTAAAATTAATACCACCACCTCGTCCTTTTCTCACATTTTCCTGTTGGGTCACTAGCTCCAGATTTTCCAATCGATTGTCTGTTTTTACATTATTGATATGATTAATAACCAGACCATTGGGTATAGATCCGTTGAACACCTCGTAAACAAACCTATGACCAGTATAACAAACTCGATCTGTCGATGTTCCTCTAACAGTCACACTGATATATCCCATATTGCTCATATTATTAAGAACTTTTTTCGTTTTTCTGTTTCTTATAATACCACGATCGTTAGCCTCGTATAAATCAAAGACCGGATGCGGCTGAAACTCGTCTTGTAAGGATAAATTTTCAATATTATCATCAGTGACTTTACCATTATAATGATATACTCGTTTCCCCTCTGGAATGTCATCGCAAAATAACGTGTAAATAAAATCTTTTCTAAACATCGTAATCCTTTCAGTATTATCTCCCTTTACACTAATCGTATAACCCGCTAACGTTGCTTTACCAACAGATATTCCAGTTTTGATATTAATAACCGAACCAAGTGCATTTCCAGCGTACAGGTTGTACTTCGGATAAACATGATATACCTCTTGCTCACGTGCGCTTGTCAGATTTACTGTCATTATATTATAGGTGATATTTTTATCTCTAATTGTTGTTTAGCGGAGTAAATTATCAATTAGATATTAGACTATAGTATAATAATGTTGAAATTGCGTGATATAGCCAAGAGAAGTCTTATGGGAGAACCTGTTAAAATAGGGACTGCTTTTGCAGGTTTTGACAATAGTTATCAGTTTGATAATCAAAACGTTTTAGTAAATTTTTCTGAAACAAATCTCTTTCATCTGCTACAGACGACTGTAAAACGTGAGCTTGAAAAACATAAGGGTCTAAGATTGTTAGTGCAATATCACGTTATATTTTCAAAACTACTTGTGACGGAAGAATCTACTAACAAGGAAATTGCAGACCCTTACATCAACGCAAAATCTAGACGTGTTTTACTTGGTAGTGATCTTTTGTCACTATCTAATGAAATACACCAAGAAATTTGGAAAAAAATAGAAGAATTTACCGAATTAGGTTCGGGTTGGAAGTTTGAAATGATCAAGGAAATTTTGTTTCACACGATGAAATATGACGCATTACGCGGTAGTTCGTATATCGACCTGCCACCAAAAATAAAAAATAAACAGTGCTGTATAAACATAAAAAACGTCGATAGCAAATGTTTCCAATGGGCTGTTCTTTCCGCGCTATTTCCAGCAGAAAAAAATGCTGATCGTGTTGAGAAGTATATCAGTCACGTGTCAAGATTAAATTGTGCTGGTATTGACTTTCCAGTGGCAGAAAATCAAATACCAAAGTTTGAAAAGCAAAATAATATTTCGATTAACGTTTTCGGATTAGATGAAAAAGAAAATGTCTATCCGAGGTATATTTCAGAAAAGGCTTCACAATCGACTATCAATTTACTGTTTTATAAAAATCATTACGTTTGGATCAAAAACTTCAACAGACTCGTTGGAAGACAGTATAATAAAAATAACAACAAAAAGTTCTTTTGTTATCGCTGCTTGCACGGTTGTAGAGACAATGAAACATTACAAAAGCATTTGCAGTACTGTAGTGACGTACAAAGAATAACAATGCCATCTAAAAAAGATAGCGTGTTACAGTTTGTCCATCATAATCATAAACTAAAAATTCCTTTCGTCATATACGTCGATTTCGAATGCTTACTTCAACCTGTACTTGGCGTAGAAAATGATCCTAACCAATCGAGTACAAGAAAAATTCAAAATCATGTTCCATGTGGAGTAGCGTACAAGGTAGTTTGTTGCGCTGATTCGAGGTTATCTAAACCGATCAAATTATATCGAGGTAAAAATCCAGCTGTCTGGCTTCTCAAGCAGTTGATTAACGAAGTTGATAATATTACTTATCGTTTGAAAAAAGTAACTCCAATGTTAAAATTAACACCTCAACAAGAATCTGCTCACGAGCAAGCGAAAATTTGTTATATTTGTGAAAAAGCTTTTGACCCTGACAACAAAAAAGTACGTGACCATTGCCATTTGACCGGACAGTATCGTGGAGCGGCTCATGACCAGTGTAATTTAAAATTTCACGCTCCAGATTTTATTCCAGTTATTCTTCACAATTTTCGAGGATATGATAGTCACATTATAGTAGAAGCTTTTGGTGATCTTGATATAAAATCTCGTCTAAAACTCGATAACATCATCAAATGCATCCCAAATAATTTTGAAAAGTACATGTCAGTTACGCTAGGTAAATTGCGTTTTATTGACAGCCTGCAGTTTATGGCAGACTCGTTAGATGAGTTAGTAAAAGGTTGTAGTAAATTTAATAACCTAAGAGACTGTTTTGGAGATAAATTTAATCTATTAGCTAAAAAAGGAGTTTTTCCATACGAATATCTCGACGATTGGAGTAAATTTGATGAAACATCTTTACCTAGCAAAGACAAATTTTACTCGCAACTTAAAAAAGAAACTATAACTGATGACGAGTACAAGTATGCACAAGATATTTGGAAAGAGTTTGATTGTGAGACTTTTGGTGATTATCACGATTTGTATTTGAAAACTGACGTGTTATTATTAGCAGATGTTTTTGAAAGTTTTCGAGAAGTGAGTTATAATAATTACGGACTAGATCCTTGCTGGTATTATTCTGCCCCTGGGTTGTCATGGGATGCTTTGCTAAAGTTTAGTAAGGTAAGGTTAGAATTACTGACTGATGTTGATATGTTCAATTTTATCCAATCAAGACAGGTATCCAAAAGTTGATATTTCGCGAAAAGATGAACAAAAAAAATAGTGATAGTATACAACACAATATATTAAAGTAATATAGCATTTTCACTGACCTTCTTGGAAGTATATGTTTATCTAAGATTGACAATAACTAAAAACATTGGTATTCGATGCAGACGAACCAATTGCGCTTTGGTGGAAAAATTATCACGGGAATCAATTTCTCTCAGGACAGAAAAAAACATACCCCGGCTGCTTTGTATTTCCGTTGTAGAATGATTTGATTATTCACTTTACAATATATTGACAAAAATAATACCTTTTCCGATGATGTCCCATAGATTATTGTTTGTTATCAACAAACAATTTCAAGGTTAGTCTTCATGATAATTTTTTAAAGAAATAGTACCCAAAATTTGTTCATAAACGTAATTCTGTTTGCTTACCTAAAACAAATCGATTGGTCTTGACAGTAAAAGATCATCGCGTACTAAAATCTTTGTGATACAGTCCCGTGATGAGAGGTCTTTTACCGAAACCTACAAAGATGCGCGACACTGAATTAGAAAGAAACAACTTTTTCAAATCTGCTATGAAACAATTTCCATAATTTTGGTAAGGAATGGATAATAATTAAAGCGTAATTATTCGAACAGTCATGAAGTAAATAGCAGGAAACAAACTTGTGTAGTGAGAGATTTTGCATGGCAAATAATTCTAATGAAATCTTTTCATTACAAGTGAACCAACATGAAATATCACTCCAATGTTACTGGAAATTAAGTGTTTAGAAAATTTAATCAAAGGGCTGATGTACATCATCATACATTTTGTATAATTATCAATGGGGTATTGTTAATATTTACTCCTTCTGATTACTGAATTGAAAAATCGCCAAAGTGAGGACCATTTTCAAATGCAGGATCAATCGATATTGTTTGATTCTTACATAGGATTACCACAGTGACCCATATAAATATGACACAAAATAAAACAGTTTATTAGTAATTATCCAAGATGAAAAATAACATCCGACCGTATCTTGACCAATATATGGATTAGTAGTAAAATTATGCAGCTTCTTTAGCACAATACTAAATAAAAAAAACAAAGCTGCCTTGACATTGTAAAAAGTTTTAATAAAACTTTGTGTATTACATAGTATTGGAGCTTGAGGTGATGATATAAGAGTATGTATTTCGCTAATATGCAACATAACTCGAAAAGGAGTGTCCCTTATCAAACGGGATTTGAGCAATGTTTTGATGTCTAAACGTATTGCAAATGATAAAATACATTTATTGGTATGTATGTATGAGAATATTTTTGACATTTCTTTTGCAAACTTAAATTTATCTAAACATTCAAAAAATATTGTTTAGAATAATTTTGAAAAACCCCTTTAATACTAGGCAGTAGAAAAATCAAATTATATAATATAGACGACAAACATGACAGTTGAAATTAAAAATGAAAACCTAACAGGCTATTTGCTATTTTTGGTCTGACAATTTTTTAAACTTGTACATAGAAGACATGAGACAGATTTTTACATACCCTCTAAAAATTGTTACAAAATATAGTGAATTTAACAATTATGTCATTATCAGCGGGATTTTCCAATTAAATTGTCTTATGTCAAAGCGATTTTATCGGGCAAAAAATCGCCTCTTAACAAATCAAACATAAAAAGTAAGCTTGATTTGACCCGTCGTTATGTCAGTCCACAAAAAATTAGCCCTATCACAAGATAATGGCAAATCTTTTTGATATCTTTGAACAATTAGATCCATGGTAAGAGGTACAAACCACCCTTTTCTGGAGATTCTTAAAACTAATTAAGGTGCACAATTTTCGATTTCTGCTAAATCTTGATGTTTTATTTACAAATTGAGTTTAATGTCCATTTAGCATCAGGAAAACACGTATAGAGTAAAGTTTACCTGTCTACATGACCTATTTTTGCACAGAGAGCGCCTAACTATTTACCAAATTTGAGGGGTAGAGGGGGAGTTGAAGCTGCTGATCCTTAAGGCACTAGATACAACATTTCTAAGACTAGTGGAATTGAGTTTGTTTGGGAGAAAAGTCTGGAGGTTGCTGAAGCTCGGTTTCTTAACTTTCATCCAATGAAAAGCTAGTGGGAGGTGCTGAGAGCAGATGGTTTGCCAATAAAGAGCTAATGCAGCTTCATATGGGATTAACTATTTTAAGTGTAATTTTACAGGCATATTTATGATGTCAACAGGTGCTATAAAATCTGACATGTTACCACAGCCTATGGGCACTACATAAAATATCAAAATCATTTTAACAATTTTAAAAACAAAAAAAAAAATTGTAGGCATAAAGGTCAAAGTAAAAGTGGGTCAATTTTTGTTCCATATTTGAACACAACTGTATGCACCCAGGGCACAATCCAGAGGTCTCTGTTTTAAAACCTGCATTTAATATGTGTTGACACTTCGGGACAATGACCAAAATAACAATTCTAAGATGCACTAGTTACATACCATATATACTCACTTGTAAGATGAATTCTACAACAAACTGCACAGACCCAGATCTGCGGACTCATAATGGGTTAGAAGCTCAGGGTCTATGCAGTTTGTAACAAGTAAACACTAGAACACTGATTCTGATCTGCAGGCGCATTATGCTATGGCAGATCAGGATTTTAGTTGAAGTTTTCTTTGATTTATACAGTGCAAGTAAGTGTGTATGGTAATTTACAAGTTGTTTTAAATATCTGTAAAATGACCTCATCCCCCAAAGCACAGTCCACATGGGCTGCACTGAAATTCTAAATATGCACATTAGCAAACCACCCAAAACTATCCAGGAGGATGATATTTTTTTATGATGAATGCTGTGCTGACTATATTGGTAATATTTGCCTCATTTGTTTTCACAAATTGCTACAGGAAAGAAGGACATGAAAAAATACAATGCCAAATGTAACTGTCAGCTGGATTAGTCAAAAAGAAAAAAAAGCAATCTGAAAAGAGTTTCGATTAAAATAGTCATATACACAGCCACTATACAAATAAGCTAAGGTGATAAAGGTATTTAACTGGTGAAATCAAAAATCAGAGTTTTGCACTAAAACAAGGATACATGAACAGCACATTATATGCATGCACTGTGTTTAATAGTCCTCTATGTAACAGAAACTTGTGCAGAAATGTTTTCTTTTTTACAGTCACCTTGATCTTTTACATACTGACCCCAACAATCATGTTTTGTCCCTTTACCACCCAAATGTAATTTATCCATAAAGTGTAATCCAGGTGTTATACAGAACTGACATTGTAGTATGGAAATCATTTTTCTTCCTTCAGCCCATGACCTTGACCATTTACCTATTGACCTCAAAACTGAGAGGCCTCTTCCTTACCCAAAACCCAAAACACATACACACACACATACATGGTGTCATAATTGCTATGCCAGGTTATTAGGAAATGTATAAACTTTGGTATTATTACCATGTTTGATGTGTAAACATCACCACAGGCAGTGTTAATCCATTATGCAAGTTGCCAGCCACCCAGACTATAGAACAGCCCATAGTTAAGGCTTGTAGTATTCACACCAAGGTGATAAATATTGGTTCAGAGATCAAAAGAAGCAAGCAGGGTCAATGTTCTCACCTGCCACTTGGATAGAGAGGAAGAACACATTGTCGGCCATGTTTGACTGGATCAGTCCAGAGACATCCAATTGGAATTAAGATAGAGTGTGGGAATAAAACTTATATCAGAATTATAGCTCAAACTTGCAGTAAAGTTATCAGTATACCTGGCCTGATTATAAGTACATCTTGCCATTTTATAGGAAGTAAGTATACGGGGAGGGGGATAGGGGAACTCGGGGAGGGGGATAGGGGAACTCGTAATTTGGAGGAAATCTTAGGACCAGTTATTTGCTCGATTTTTTCAAAACATTAGTGTCATGATTGTAATTATTTGTAGTATGTATACCTAATTACTGGGATTGTTTTAGTATGTAGAAATAACATATAGTGTGATTGCTGACTGGGGGCTTGAAGCTGTAATCTAACTTTCACTAAATCAACTTCTAACCAAAATCAAGCCTGGGTGGGACTTCTACAATCATTTAAATAAATACTGAAAGCACCCAACCCCAATACCCCACAACCAAAACCTCACATTGTGGATAACCATTATATAATGTAACTATTATTGTGTAGAAACCAGATTTTGCTTTCAGTAAGTGACCATGACTTTTTGATCCAAAATCAAAAGGGTTATTCCTTTGTCCAAGAACAAGACATCCACAAAGCTCAGTAACTGTAGATTGACTGAGATCTTTGGTCTTTGTTTACTCCAAAACCTAAAGTGTTCTTCCAAAGTCCATAAAGTTGGTAGCTGCAACCGAGTTGACAACTCAATTCTTGTGCAAAGACAACATTAGCAGATTGATGGACAGAACAAAATTATAACAAATATTCTCCACTGTAAGCACCTTATAGCTGGCATATAGAAAATAAAAAAGTGCTTATGACTCCAACTTTACTGAATTTCAGTAATTATTTCTCAAACCCATAAATTTAAAAAATGAATACATGCTAGTATGTACAAGTTTTTTCTCAAAAGAAAACTTAAAGGATAGACTTTCCTTGAACAAAACATTCCATAAACCGTTTCTTCACACCCAGGCAACCTTTGAGCTTCATTTACCCAAGATAAAAAGTAAGTTCCCTTCTTGTCTTCTACATTCCAATGAAGCAACATGATAGGCCATTATGCCAGAAAGGATTCCTTGCAAATGAAAGTACAATATACATGTTGATTATGTAAATATAGAGTTGTGTTGTGTTGGCAAAGGGCTTTGACATTCCATTAATGTTAGCTTTAGAAGCCATACCAAATATATCAAAGTGGTGACTGCCTTTGTTAACACATGTACATGTATTTGCTGAACATGCTCTTGAGACATTTAGGTTATAATTCAATGACAGCTCTAAAAATGATAACAAATGTCAAGTCAAAAAGTCAAAACCAAATACTGTGAATTCATCCAAGTGGAATCTAAACCAACTCATCCTCCATTGCATAATGCACCAGCTAATATGAAGTGTAGCTTGTTAAAGTGTATATTAATGCAGTTATGTAGGTGTATTTACTCAAATATTAACTTTTGTTTAAAAAATTTGTATTAATATAGCTGAACTGATGAAATGCATTAAATCCAGACTAAAGAATCCTTTGCACCTTAAATGTCATCAAAAACTTTCCAATAAAAATTATCAATCCCTAAGTACTTCTACAATGGTTGCCAAGAACTAAACTGGGTCAAGAAACTGGGATGACATCTATCAGAAATAATAGGGTAGTTTTAAAAAATCCTCAACATGCACAGCTTTCCTGGGACATCACATTATGTGGCATTTAATCAGATTTTTCTAACGGTTGCCTTTAGTCTGACCTGGTCTAAGAATGTCCATGTACTTTAATACTGACTTTTGCCATATGTACTTCTCAGTCTGTGCAAAAAAATGACCTTCTACAAAGGAATATAAATCTCTGAGGATTCAAATAAACTGAATAATCAGCAGTAAAAGTATTCAAATTTAGAACATGATATACAATAGAAGTAATCAGTAAAACATGGCCAAAAATCAGCCAGCAATGGCTGATCAAGGTTCATGCTTTTTGTTGTTGGGTCCAACAAGCATTTATAATCTTTTGTGGTTATCCATTTTCATGCATTTGTGAAAACTTTGTTTTATTGGTACTTAAAGTCATGGAGAGGTTTAGACATTTGTTGTCTGTTGGAGTTTTAAATTAATTTGAAGCAACAACAAAATCTAAGGAAAAATTGGCACTCAACTAAAAAGAGCATTTACTTTATTGACATGACAATAACAAATCTTTTACAACACTTCTAAACAGTTGCCAGGTCCAGTCCTCTTGTCCTGGGCAAGTTAAATTTTCATGGGAATGAGTGGTGCTCATCACTGGTTATAAGCACAATTTTCATAAGAAAAATGTTAATGCTGCATTATTTACTTTGTGAAAATACCTTGCAGCAGAAAATAATTTGACCCAAGTACAGACCTAAAAATTACAGTGGTCAGAGGTTTGGGATCCAGCTCTTGTTTCAAATGTGAATTTAATTAGTACATTAATGTACTTGTCTTTTCTGCAGGGGCGTAGCTAGGGTGGGGCTGGGGGTACATATGTCCCCGGGCGCCAAGGTACAGGGCACCAAAATGAGGCTTACAACGTTACATTAAATTAATTAAATTAGATAAATGTGATTAAACGGGGAGGGGGCTCGGGCGCCAATTTTATAGTTCGTCCTCGGGCACAAAATATAGCTATGCCTCTGCTCTTTTGTATCATGATACTGGGGTTTTCATTCAGACCTTATAGATTACTAGATGATACACAGATAAGAACACAAAACATCATCTTTAGTACAAGGTTTTCATTCAGACCTTATAGATTACTAGATGATACACAGATAAGAACACAAAACATCATCTTTAGTACAAGGTTTTCATTTAGACCTTATAGATTACTAGATGATACACAGATAAGGACACAAAACATCATCTTTAGTACAAGGTTTTCATTCAGACCTTATAGATTACTAGATGATACAGAGATAAGAACACAAAACATCATCTTTAGTACAAGGTTTTCATTCAGACCTTATAGATTACTAGATGATACACAGACAAGAACACAAAACATCATCTTTAGTACAAGGTTTTCATTCAGACCTTATAGATTACTAGATGATACACAGATAAGAACACAAAACATCATCTTTAGTACAAGGTTTTCATTCAGACCTTATAGATTACTAGATGATACACAGATAAGAACACAAAACATCATCTTTAGTACAAGGTTTTCATTCAGACCTTATAGATTACTAGATGATACACAGATAAGGACACAAAACATCATCTTTAGTACAAGGTTTTCATTCAGACCTTATAGATTACTAGATGATACACAGATAAGAACACAAAACATCTTTAGTACAGGGTTTTCATTCAGACCTTATAGATTACTAGATGATACACAGACAAGAACACAAAACATCATCTTTAGTACAAGGTTTTCATTCAGACCTTATAGATTACTAGATGATACACAGATAAGAACACAAAACATCACCTTTAGTACAATGTTTTCATTCAGACCTTATAGATTACTAGATGATACAGATAATACAAAACATCATCTTTAGTACAAGGTTTTCATTCAGACCTTATAGATTACTAGATGATACACAGATAAGAACACAAAACATCTTTAGTACAAGGTAAATTGGTACATTCAAACCTGCCTTACTAAACATCTCTCTATAAATGACACATGCTCATCAAACACTTTAAAAAAGTTTACTTGCACAGTCTACTTTTTGATCAAGGATGTCTGTCAACAAAGGACAAAAGCTTTAGGGTCCCTTGAGACTCTTGATGATTTCAATGGTGGATGGTCTATTTTTGGAAGTGCAAGTGTGGAATCTGTGCTTGTTTAGAAACATTCATGCCAAAATCAACCAAATGCACAAAACTCATGCATCCATTCATTAAATCCTTACCATACTTTGAAAATCCACTCATGTATTTAAACAAGGGGATGATTCCCCACCCTGCAAGAATATGGGTTAATGGGATTAATTTAGTTTCCAGTTGCCAGGAGGAGATAAAGGAAGCAAGTACATGTAATATATTACTGTGTAGGACTCTCCTCATCAGACAATAGAAGCACAGTAAAAATGCAAGAATTCTGCCCACAGTAAGAGTTTAGCAGCAATTTGCTTTGATGCCACTGTGGTATGTCATTAATGACAATACATCTAATAGGCCTCAAGACTAGCACTAGAGTTTCCCAGTAATTACCATGATGGTGGGAGGTGAATTATTATTCATGTGTACATATAGTTCTGAATTCCTGTTTAATGAGAAAATCTCAATTCAAATATAGAATTTACACTGAAAAAGTGTTCTGATTCACACTTTTCATTCCCTACTATTTTTGCCAGGCATGGGGAGTGGTAGAGAGCAGGAGGACCTGGTAAACTGTCCATCAGTATGCACATACAATGGACAAGTTACTATCATATACAACTACCATTTAAAACATTCATTCAAAATTTAAGAAATATGTTGAGAGCTCGATGAGTTGTGAAAATATTTATCTTCTATAGTTAATGGCTAAATATATAATTCATTTTATATCAGTCCTTCAGTCTTTCACACAAATTTATAAAACTAGTTTAGGACAGTTTTTGTTGTACCAAACATCTGACTGGATGCAGCTGAAATCAACTGAAACATTCAGATTGCTTATTACATTTATCAAGGTACCATATATACTCATATAGAAGTGGAGTTCAAATGCAGAGACTCAGATTTGCTGTCACATAATGCACCAGTGGATCTGGATCTAGGAATAATTAGTAGAACCAACAGCATAAACCCTAATCTGCCAGCTCACTATACAACCACAAATCAAGGTCCATACAATGGCTGCCACAGAAAAGATTTTTGCAAATGAAATTAATTCATTTCAAGCCTTTAAAATATCCTACAAATATGCTTCAAAACACACTAAACTACAGGTACAGTGTATGTGGTCTAGTCCACCTGTGTTACACAGACACTGTAGGTCCGGACTTCATGTGTTTACCTACCTACACATGTGGCAAGAGTGGCAAGAGATACGGAATATGGGGAATGATTGGAATGTGGCTTGTGGCTTTGGCCTATGGTACAATGTACCAGAGTTCTAATTTGTTCCTGGGAGAAAGGCTATTGGAAGGCATCATGGGATGATTATAATGAGGCGGATGATGTATAAAAGCAGCTGTTGTTGTTGTCACTGCTGATGCTTTATTATTGCTTTGTTTGTTGATTTGGAAATGATGGCTTTGTCTCTCTTGTTACATGTGCCAGTTTACATTTACATATATTTAGCCATATGTTTGTAACATTATTTTAATTGAAAGGTAATTTTTATTTGAAAAGAAAAATCATCTGAATAAATTATATATGTCAGTCAAGGTGAAAGCCAGGGTAGTTTCAGAAGAGTAGGAATCATAATCCAAAATTTACTGAACCCACTTAGGTTTACCTGCCATAATGTGGCCAAAGAAACAGCACTAAGTTCTTAAACACTTGTAAATAGTTTTTCATATATTTGCAATGGAATGTTTTTTTTTTTAAAAAAAATACAACAATGTTGGTTTTTTTATCTTCTTCAACATATAACTCAAAGTAGACCCATTGTTTCCCCATCATGTGCCTCATGTACTGTTTTAAAAAATCGATTACAAAAATTAAATTAACTGTTGCTGGCTATCAGTGACCACACAGCAACCAACCAGAAAAGGGTAATACCAGATTATATAGCTGTCATGTCAAACAGATATAGGTGACAGATAAATCAAAGTACCACTGACTGGTGCCCCTAACCAAAACAGGTGATTTATTTCTAAAAAATTGCCTGTTTACTTCAGCAGAAGTTTTTCAATAGCCTTAGTCATTCTGTGTATATCCACAAAATTCTTTGGTTGTGATATCTTAAGCACAAATCATTGAAGGACACCACCATACCAAAGAAACATGACTTCCTTAGTGATATGACTCATCCACACCCTATCACTTTAAAAGAATCTCAAACTTAGAAAACTAATACTAATGTCAGTACTTTCATCTTGTACAACTTCATTAATTTCAAAATATGAAATTTTAATTGAAATATGATACTTACCTACCTAATATAAACCAGGTGAACTTTGGATACAAAATTGTTTTGGTTTTTTTTCATTAATAGCTGTAATAACTACAACCTACACAAATTCTTCAAACATATTTAAAGAACCACTTCACCTTAGCTAGCTGTCTGTTTAATTACATGTATATCTATAACTCCTACATGGCAAAAATTAATTTGGTATGTGTCAGGATAAATATGTATACCTGCATGACTGTTTAAAAACTTAATAATGTTGGTACTACATCAAATTTCTATTAAACTTTTGTAATGTGGCAAAAAAGGACCTAGTCAACAAAATTTACTTGTGAAGCTAAGCATGATGAGAGAGAAATGTGATGATCTACCAATGCACATAATTAAAAGTAATATTCAACAGTCCATTACACTTTGTCTGCCAGCTTTAAGATTTCCTCAGTTTTCATGGATATGCATAAATCTACTTAGTCTAGCACCATTTTCTGACAATGTTGACCCAACATGACGTTTACACTGTTTTAATGAGCCAATCAAAGAAGAGATAATATTTTCAAGATGACCACAAATGTATTGATAGTAAGTCAGCCTGCATCATTTTCATTTAAGACCAACTGGACTCTGCAGGAACTCTGATGATGATAGCCCCAAAATGATTTTTGTGTTGAGTAGCAATAATAAGACTGGCACCATTTTGATTGAGGACAAACAAGACATCTTAAGAAATCTTACAAATTTAACTAATATAAAAAAACACTTATGAATTTAACTAATATAAAACAAACACAATCATCCTCATATGACTTTCTAATTTGGTTGAACAAAAATAATGAGAGTTCAAGAGGGCTGCCATGGCGGCCATATAAAAATTTTCATCCTCTACTTATATGTAGCATATGAAACAATATCAGAATATTCTAAAGAAGTGTTACTTAAATTGTCAGATGTATTCACCCATTACATGTCTCAAAAACTAAAACTCATCACAGCATCAGCTCAAAACAAAATACAAAAAAATAAAACTAAGAAGTTTAGCCAGGTAAGGCTTGCAAACTATCATAGGTTTTCATATGCCAAGGAAAGAGCCATCAACTGTAACATTCAGATGGTTTGAAAGGTTGAACTTTTGAGTCTTTTCAATTAAATAGCATCATTTTAGTAAATGTATCATGTGTACATAAACATTTTGGAAAACACTGTGAACTTATTCCATTCTGGAGCAGTTGTGATAACAAGATTTTCAAGATGAATACTATAGTGGCCATACTGGGTATTAAAATGGGTCCACTTTCATTTATGAGCAACTAGACATTTTAAAAGTTTTACGGGAAAACCCCAACCCCAGGAATAGCATAAACATGATTGTCTAGGTTGTTGCTGCTGCAGCCATACTGAACATCTCATCAGAATCAGTCAATTAAGTACCCACTAGTCATATAAAGTCTTCTGTTAGTAACTAGATTTCCAAGATGGATGCTATGGTGGCCATAATGGACATCAGGTTGGCATTATTTTCATTTTGGCTTTTATTTTTTTTTTTGGTTGCACTTGTTGAAAGACTGTTGCAACATGGCAAACCAGAGATGTGGCCAACACTGAATCTAAAAGGAGAACTCACCCCTTTTCATCAAAGTTACAAGTTGGGTTGAAAAAGGGGAGGCAGGTGAGACAGACAGTTCAATACAATAAACATTAAGGAAAATTCAAAATTTCAGTCCCTGTATCTTCCTGCTCCACTTTATTACATCTGCTCTAGTTACATAAACATTAATCTGTTGATTGTTTCTGAGTTTAACCTATTTCTTTTTTGTGCATGATCATGGTTCAGTGCTCAAAACCTTTCACAGTTTGCCATCTTAAAGAGCACAACATAGCTAGCTTATCAGGCTTGTACAAGTTGAGAGACTTCTTTTATGGGTGTTATGTACAACTGACCTTACTCAAGATGATAGATCACTTGCCTACCAAATCACTCCTTGCTAACCTCGAACAGTATTTGGTAAAGAAATATGTTTCAGCTTTAAGTGATATGTTTATTGAAATGATTTATATTTTTCTTAAAAATGGTAAAATTTCAAAGTTGCATAAATTATATTGCAGTAGACAATAGTTATATTTGTAGTTCTAGTTTGTATACTAATAATCTAGGTGTTTTATTTCAGTAAAAAAAAGGAATTTTGAAGCTGCTTGAGAACTCTTTCCTATACAAGCATATCTGCTCAAAAATGCTAATGTATCTAGTAAAAAAATCCTTATTATTTTATCTGGCTTATGTTCATGCTGCCTTGGAAGTAAATGAATTAAAAATTAATAACAAAATCGAAAATAGATACTGTTTAGAAGTATACTGTTGTACATGTAATATTTTAAATTGCTACTATGTTTGAAGTAAATGGAAGATATTTATTGGAAACTATTGTTTTTGTATTTCTTTATTATTACATTTTGTATTCCTACCTTCCTTCGGCCCAATGAGATTGTAAAGAGTCACTCAAGTATCTGAAAGATTGAGACGATAAATCATTGTTTTTGGGATCAGCCAATTTTAAAGAGTAAATCATCAAACTTTAAAATAATGTAGTCTGGGGGTTCATTGCTTTCTATACAAAAAAAAATAATATACATCAAAGCCCAAAACTGGGGGTGGAATTTCTCCACCCATATTCTAGAAATGTTTATTTTTACATATATTCTTCAATTTCAATTTTTTTCCCCTTCAAGCCACTGACATGACATGCTTTTTTTACATACTTTTTTGCAAACAGACATGTTTTAATTGCTATCAATTGTTTCAATATTCAACTGATCAGGCATGCAACCACAAAAAATTCTTTACCCATTGAAGCTTTGCTCATGTTTCAGGAAAGGAAAAAATCTAATTCCTCTATTTTGATATGGATATCAACAGTCTGAATTGCAAGATTCCTACTGCCTACTTTTTACCCTTACTGATCAAGAAATCATTGCAAAAAATTTTAAAAAGTTATCATAATCAATTAATTATTGCCACAAGCAGCCTGTCTGAGGAAAATAGCAGATAACTGCCAATTGTACAACCCCAGGTGGGCGGAGCTTAAGGTGTAGGGAACATTGCATTCAGAAATAAAAGACAAAACTAGCTGTGATTGGTGCATTATGTAAGAGTTGTACTTTCTCTTAGGCTTTAAAAAAAGTTGAGCCTCTTGGCAACATGAGAAATTATATTAATTCATATCTAGATCACATTTTGTATTTTTTTTTAAAATTTTTAAAATGTGGTACACATGACTGAAAATGTGTCCGGTGTAACTAGATAACTCTTACCCCTGTCTAGTTCCAGCAGAGTTATCTCTCTTAAATGCAATGGAGTACCTATTTTCGATGTTATCAAATTAACAATCTAACATTGTTCTCTGTGACAGTGTGTGACATGTTGCTGAGGTAGGATAGAAAGTATATTTATTTTGAAAAACATTAGCATTGCTGTCTATGGAAAAGCAATTGGTACTGTGATACCATGTAAGCAATGCCTGGAGGTGTGTCTAATTCACCCTCACTGATTGGTTTAATTGATCAGCATAGCATAGGTCAATCTATTGCAAGCTCATATATTTTACCTCCTTAATATCTCTGTAATGGACCAAATTTTTAGGCTGCTCTTTGTTATTGTTAGTTGTGGTAGAACACCTAGTTAAATACATTTAACATTAACAAAATTTATGGAAAAAGGCTGCATTTTACACACCATAAAGTATGGATTGGTTCCCACAAAGTCAGGAATTATTGATTTATAGTCAAGATTACATATTTATTCCCTCCAAAAGTTCATACTTTGTATTGACTTTATTTGATATTGGGCAAATTACATCATTTGTGATGACCTCTAGAGAGGAAGCCAAAACCTGTAAACCTGCCACAAGTACGTTGAGGAGGGGTTTACCACAGTCTGCTAAAGAACATTTTTTTTAATACTAAAATGAGCCCTGCCAAAGACAAATTTCACTTCCTTGAATCAATGCTTTACTGACTACAATGCCAGATTTCTTCTCTTTCATATTGCCTGTATTAGGATGCCAGTCTGCTTGCTCATAGGTATTTAGATCAAACATATCCATAGTTTTTAATTACTTTTTTTTTTGGATACATTTTATACAATTTATCTTAACCCTTTGATTGCCAGCAGTTTTGTAGCACAAGATTCCCTAGAAATAAAAATGACTCATTTCAAACTGTCTGTATTTTAATTAGATGTACATCAGACATGTATTCAACATCATTTTTGGGTTCAAAATCACTCCCTGGTGAAACACTTCCACAGCACCAATAACCTGACATACTTCTAAACCCTAAAATTTACTGTCATCATCAACTGCCAGCATTTGTTGACCAAATCTTCATCTTAAGACAACTATGCTGTGAGTCCTATTTTCTAGGTAGCCCAAATTTTAAATGAGCATTTGTGAAACTTTCTTGATGAATGCAAGGTTAAAACTATGACAGAATGCTTGTTCCAGGGCACCCAAGGTGCCAGTCAAATGAAATTCAAGAACCATTCATGTCAAGCCAAAGTATCCAGTTATGTAAAGAGTTAGCTACCTCCAAAAAGATGTTTTGATGTGTACTACAAGACCTCTAATAGCAGTGTCATTTGTGTTATGACAAGCACTTTAAGGGTTAAAGTTGCATACTAAGCTGAGTATGTTTTTATATGCACATCTTCAAAGTAATTTGTGGCAATTATGGAGCATCACTGCTCTCCAATTGCAAATGTTTTTTTTTTTTTTTTTCACATATTCTCATGCCTATTCCAATAAATGAGTCCTCCAACTATGTATTGATACAGATGGATAATTTGCCTAGTCATTTGCAGATAGATCTGCCTCAAGAACTCCCAAAAATTTGTTTATGCCTACAAAACTGCACATTTTAGAAACATACCAGTATTTTTTTCTCAAGTAACCATCAGCTGAATGTTTTTTTTGTTGTTTTTTTTTGGCAATATGTACAGAGTATATCCAGATCCTATTTGACAGCTTGTAAACAACATGGAATAACACAACCCTAACTCATTTGGCTATTTTAAATTATATGGCTACATACAGCAGTTACAATATACCAGTAAGTGTCTAATCTATACATGTGTGTTCCAGACAGATTTATATTCAGCAAAATTGCACATTTTGAATGAAGAGGAGACATCAGACACAAATAGTCAATCAATATCAATTCAGATTTTGGGAGGTTGATTTACCAGACTAGGTGTACCCTAGCAGCATTTCTGTCAAACATCACTTCTCATCCACCATAACAAGTGTGCATTCTGACTGGATATGAAATTAGAATTCTTCTGATTCATGAAGGAAGTCCTTATTATATGGCTTAGAGGATAAAACCAGTTCCTTTGAATACAATGAAACCCATCTTCCTCTGCAGACTCTGGCAGACCTCATTTTGGTACCAGAAGACCATTTATACTATAATTCAACCACTACATCTTGTAAAAATTTTAAGGATGACTGCCTGCATCTAAATAATTGACTAGCATTCATAAAAACTGACCATTTTAAACAGCTATATGTCAGAACAATCCAAAATCACTAAAATAATGAATAGGCTGGTGAGGAAATAAATAGACTGTACATTTCTTTTTTATTAAATCCATCACTTGTTATCAACATCACATTACCATCATTGACTGAGAACATACTGATCATGAAAAAGGATTCTCTAATTGTTTAGATTCACTCACTTGTAGTTCTATTAAAGTACAAATTAATCTTGATCAATGATAAGCTTGCCACATGGCCAAAGTAAAACAAACAAACTTCTTGATGACTTGGTTGACTTGCCTAATAGTCAAGATGCAAAGCACAAGCTTGCAAATGATACAGGTTAATTTATGTATGGCATTCTGCAATATATCAAATGCAACCTTTCAAGTTTTACTGTGTTTATAAGGCACAAAGATACAGCCTGGAGAAATGATTTGGCCACTTCTAAAATTTAGATAAACACAAAAAAAATTCATGGAAACAAATTTTTAAAAAAAGTTGCAGAAATTTGTCTAATATATTTATATTTTAATCATTCATATGGCCCAGTTTCTCCATGAAATCTGTGAATTCCTATCTAAGACATGTATATGAGCATGTTCCCTCTTAATAAATCATGTCAAGTATGTCAATACAGTCTTCATTCCATACTGAGTAAATACATAGTGCCTAGTTCAAGAGGGATCTCTCTGGATAAATTTAAATCCAAATGGAACCACTGTTTTGATAACCCAACAAAATTTACAATCTGCCCAATCCACTAAAGTTAAGTGTCCCATTAATTTCTGTCAATAAAGTACTCACAGCAAATAGTATGGCTCCCTAATGCAATTAGAGGAGCCATAAAAATACACCATGGTATATGTGAAGTTACCTTATAGTGGGGTACATTATAGGAAGTATTGATATTACAAATGACACAGAACCATGACCTTGTAAATGGAATTATGCCCTGACATATGCCCTGGTTTCCAGGCCATGCACTTAGGGCAAGGTCTAGCCCAGGGGGCTATGCTGCATCCCTAAATGTACATTTGCCTCATCCTATCCATTTTGTGTAATTAGGAGTGCTTGATGATCCAGAATTGGTTGCAGAGAGGGACAGAAGGAAAGGCATATGGTGACTCTAACCTGTCATCAACGATGACCTTGAAAGGACCGAAAACAACCAAGCTATGCAGAAATGCAAGGCAATTTTTAATTCAATCTATTACTCGATTTTATGATAAAATTTAAAAAGAATGTCTAATTGCAGTTTTTATAGTGTGATAATTTTGTTTCTAAGAAAAAATGTATTATTCAAATGTCCTGTTCAATTATTTTTATATAACAGATTAAACATTTTTTTTTACATATGGGGCTCACATTATTATATTCTAAATCTCTCCTCAGATCATTTTTATTCCACTGATTAATTTAATATTTTATTTAATTATTTACTTAATACAGGCAATAACACTGTGGTTAGGTGGCTGGGTGATGGGTTTGGTTATCATTGTATAGAGGATTATCAACCACAATCATCCTCTAGGATAACCTAACCAAACCCATCACCACGCCACCTAACCTGGTGTATATAGAAATGAACCAATATTCGTAGTAAAAAAAAAAAAGAAATAATAGGCAGTACAAATCAGAAATGAGAAGGACAATAGGAATTTGACTCAGGGGGTACTAAAAGTCCTTTGTTTGGAAAGATTTAGAGAAGCATGCACTCAGCATGGTATTCCAAGGCTGCTACATCAGCTACAAAGTACCTAAGAATGTAGCAGAACAAAGGTTGTAAAAATTTGCTACAATGTAAGTAGTTCAATCACCACCACAACACAACCAGATTCTTAATTAGCGGCTTAGATAAAAGAAATAAACATTTTAGTATAAAAATAGCTAATGAATTTCGAATTTCATGACTGGCAAAAAAAAGTATCAACCTTACCCTCAGTAACTCACAGCAACAGATACAATGATAAGTGGGGCCAGAGATGGCAAGAAAAACATTGATAGGGGAGAGAAATAGTGTAAATGCATGTTACTTTGGATGCAGCTTTTCATCTGTGTGTGTATATACAATGTATATAAAGTAGTTTACACTTGGACCTTTGCATGGGAATTTTTTTTAAGAAATCAGGATGTATGACTTGACAAACACTTCCTGCTTTCTAAAGTATAAACAGGAAATTTTAAAAATTTTCCTGGTATAATATTTTTATGCATAAAAGGTCTGGAACAATAGATAACCTAAGTATATCATGTACACAATTATCAAGTAAACAGGGCTTTAAAAATCCCATCAGTAAATTGACAGTTTGACCAGACCAAATATAATCAAATATTGCTAAAAACAATGAATACTTTTACATACATAATATTAAGCCATATAAAAACGTATTTGGAATATTACACCACGCATACTTTCTGGTGTTTTTGAAGCGAAAATGAAGCTCATGTGTTTGTAGAATAAAAACAAAGTCAAATTAAACATGCTCATTAGATAATGAACTAGCTCCAAATTAAGAATACGTAAAAACTTTCTTAAATTAGCCATTCATATACAATGCTGTACAATATGGCTGACAGCTGTACCTAACAAAACTTTACAAATACACACACATGTAGTTCTATCATGATACATATTCATTTCACCATCTTAATGCTCACATCATAACCAATCCCACATGAGATACTAATAAAAAAAAGCAAAAATTCTTGTCATCCACATTTTTAAAGTACTATATCCCCTGTCATACTATAACCCAAACAGACAAGTAGTTGTGTAGAACTGAAAAGTTTTTCAATCAGTGATCTACCATCATGAGTGAATGTCATGGTTAATCTGGCTCTACAGGACAATTTTTTCAAATAATATTTCAACATTATATATCATTTTAAAATGCATGAAATTCTCTATTATTTTTATTTATCTTTTATTTTTTAATTGAAAATGTTCATATTTAACATATCCATTGCAATTTAAAGAGAAGCAAACTAGTAAAAATAGTTTTTAAAAAATAATAAAACTTAATTTCAATGCAATTTTTCTTTTTGAAAGAACCCATTTACATCCAATATGTAACAAATAAAATGTGAAAAATTTTATGCTGTTTAAAATGGTCTAAAAATTATAAAAATCCATCAAGATTATCAAATGTTATTACAATTTTATTTAATTTATTCAGTGAAAATTTGGGAGCTTGCAGTAGATGCGGATCCTCATGTGGAAAGTTGACAGACAATGCTCATTTTAATTCTGTATTTCATTACATAATAAAGTATATGCTGCATTAAAAATGCTAGTGTTTTGTTGTTATCATTTTTATTTCCAGGATTGCTGTACAATTTCATAATATGCACACATATTTATACTTTCACAACTGAATTGTTTGAAGAATACCAATAACTTATAAGCGTCATCGTTTGAGTTAAAAAAACCCAGCTAACTAGTTATCGTCTGCTGGACCCACTTCACACAAATCAGCATCATTATCACCGCCACCTAAAACATCAACTTCACCAACAAAATTGTAATATTTTTATCAAAATCGGACTCCGAGTCACTGCCATCATTCGCCTCACTATACCTTTCTTTTAAAATTAAATTTTTAAATTTTTTAAAAAACTTTGAACCTTTTGGTTACTCGATGATTAAGCAATTGTGTTCCTTATACCATTATTTCCTTCTTTTTCAAAAGATTTAAAGTAAAATAATGATGTAGTATATGGTTTAATCCACCCTTCAGTCAAATGCTATGAACATACGACCAGAGGCATATGCCGCTGTCAAAGGATAAATACAACTTGGGAGTCGTATCCCGCTGTGAAAGAGTTAAATTCAAATAAAATTTTCAGAAATGGACTCCTATTCAATGGGTTGCAGGTTCAATACTTTCCCAGGCCAGTTGGCAGTCTCAATGTCCTTGGAAAAGGTACTTAACTCCACTGTTTTGTCAATGGATACTTTGAAGAAATGAAGAAATCTAGCAGGTATTATGGGTGAACAATGGGCAGTAGCATTCTCCAATTTCTCTCTAGAACAAGAAGGGGTTGATACTCTATTGGGTAAAATAAAGAGTTGGATAAGATTGTCAGTGGTGGCCATAATGGACCTCAGATCAACTGCATTTTTATTTTGAACCAAGAAGACATCATAAGAAGCCTTTCAACAAAAACCACTTGACAATATGGCCATCAATGTAAGAGTGATATTGAGAATTTCAAGACTGCCCCTGGTACAGGCATAATGAACCCAAATCAGCACCATATTCATCTAGCACAAGTGTTCTGGGGATTTTTAACACAGCTTTTTCACATAACTACACTGACCAAGCCAGAGACTTAAACCAATGCAGACACAATGTGAGAAAGCAGTGACTGGCTAAGCACTTTAGACCACTATGCTACCTGGGGAATCTCATTCCATTTCTAAAAAAAGGGCATTTTTTCTAGATGTAAGAGGGATTTACTGAAGGAATGCAGAGCTTTCAAATAAAATGTATAATATTCATCCATTATGTTTATCTGTTCAGAGCGAATTTTAAAAAGAAATAATGATATGTGATAATAAACCTAAATTAGACCCAGGATGCAGTTCTTTGTTAGCACCACTTGCAAAACCTCACAATCTATAACTATGTAAAAGAAATGCATCATTGCTTATTTTATCAGATACCAATAAAAACATTAAACTCAGTTATTACACCCTTTGCTTTTTATACATAATGGTGGGACAAAGATTGGAAACCATAACAAAAAGATTCAAGCTTTGTAACTGATCAGATATGTCTATCATCTGTTCCTTCCATTAAACTTGCTTACAAAACAAAAACTCAGATTTTTCTGACAGCCTTCAGGTATCCTATTTACTATAAACCTTTCAGTTTACATTCTTTGTGGTCCAGAAGTTAGGAAATGGGTTGAACAAAAGAGAAGATTTAATGGGCTTATTTTAGGAAGGAAGTCAGCCTTGGATTTAACAGAAAATTACCAACACAAATCAAATATTTGATATAAATATTCCTCGCTTGCACTATATTATTATATTGGATTTTATTGATTGCCTTCATTAAGTGTCTCTTCCATACAGTTTTTGTCTACAATATACTGGCAATTATGAAAAAGTGACCTTTCCATCTTATCAGCAAACTTACAAGAATTAACCATTTCATAACTAAGTAACTTTGTAGGCATAGTCCTCAACACTAAGTAACTTTGAAGTTGTAAAGCAAAATGACTTGTGGACTTTGAAACAACATAACTTTGCCAATGTTAAAGATATCTGACTGGATTAGGTGTCAAAATCAAGGTTAAAAATCAAATTGTATGACTAATTCAATAAAATGTGCATATCTATTACAACTGTTAAAATGCAGGTACAAACAGGTAATACAACAGGTAAAATACAAGTACATGTAATTATATTATTACCTCTTAGAAAACTTAGAAAATTCTCAAAACTTGTTCAATTGACCCTAGATGTACTAGTGAATAATCACAGTAGCAACACAAGTCTTTCTTTCATGGTGTCCAAAAATATATAAGATTCTATAAAATGAACCAAAATGATTTCCAAGGTGAGATTTAAATAGGACACACCTATATTGCCTCTGCCATGTTGATGGTCGCATTGAAATTTGTTAAACTGACAATTTTTCCAAAAACTTCATCTGTATAGAATATTTGAAAATATTTATAAGCTTTCCTGGAGCCATCTAACACTCGGGTGTGCTTAACTCTGTCAGAAAACTGAAATAAATCTCTTTGGTTTTCTGGCTTTGTCCAAACAAAATCACGTGGAGCATACAATTCCTCTGGTTCAAAACCTTCAAAGTCCTCTTCATCATCATCACTGTCACCCACAAGTGCATTCCATTGTCTCTCCATATGTCTTCTCTCATTTTCATCCAAATTTACCAGGTCGAAATTATTTAAATCCTCCCATAACTCTTCTCTTAAATTTCTTCAAACTTGCCATTTTGATACAAATTTCAAAATAAATGCAATATACTCACTGTGAATAACATGAAACTTTAAAAAACATATACTACAATCATCAAAATGTTAACCAAGTACTTAATATGAAACACATGAACTGAGAGCATCTTTATACCAATCAAATGTGCCATTAAAACATGGAATGTGCTTAGGCAGAAACAAAACATGCACAACTTTGTACTGAATGCTCAACTCATAAACCCAGAGATTTGTCACTTATGCCTGATATGGGAAATGAATTTTAGGGGATATTTCCAAATATATTTTCTTCAAAGAGATCTTTATTCGCCAGATGCCTAGTTTTGTTATAAACATTTTTCATTGGATATTTTGCTCATGCATGTGCTGATAAAAGTTGGATATTTTTTGCTTTTTTATTTGAATACTGGACTCACATTTTCAGGTCCTGGCCCTTTTTGTTTTTTTACACTAAATCCACAACTTATCAAACTTTTTGAAAAGGTTCACATTACTGTTTGGTTTTAAGACTGGTCTGCCTTAGATCTAGGGCCAAAAAGTATAAAATTCGGACACAAAATTCAATTCAGAGAACAAGCAAATGTTTGCTGTAAAAAAAAAACACATTTCCGTATTTTGTAATCAAAACTATTTTGTAATCAAAACTAGAAAGTAAAGATTGTTTGCAATCTTTGTAAAGCTACATCTGTCTACTCTTCCATAATGCCACCCACTTTGGGGTATCTTTGATGAGCTTGATGCTACAGAGCTCAGCAGTAGGGTACAACCTGATGATGCATAAACATACCAATTTTGTGCTGTGGTCTCATTGCCTATCCAAGCACCATTTCTCTATGGTTAAAAGAAAAACCACACACACACTTTATATATATATATATATATATATATATATATATATATATATATATATATATATATATATATATATATATATATTTTCATGTAGATAAATCTGAAATTAATTCACTACCACTGCAATATGGTGCATTCACTTGATATTATAACTAATGCTGCCATTTACAAAACAATAAATTTCAAGTTAAACTGCTTATTACAAGCACATGATCACAAATATGTATCCAGCAATGACAAAATGTAAAGATTCAATTCAGTCACATCAGGATGAAATAAAAAGAAAAGAATAAGCACGGTTATTAAGTGCACATACATACCTAGTTTTCTGACACCCAAAAATAAGATCATTTTATTTACTGTTGCTAATGTCTTCCTTTAAGGCCAAATTTATTTTTACACTGCTCATTAAATAACAACAATAAAGGCATCCTTTTCATAGTACTGAAATAATCTGTGTTTGACTGTAAGCATATATATTTCAACAGCTTTATAAGGAGACAAAATTACAACAGCACTTCAAAAGATGATAGGAATAGAACTACCCTTCTGACACAATAACATGCAATGAATCTGACCCTGGCAAACTATAACTGTCTGATGGGAATTGACACCTGTACCAGAGGATATTGGAAGTATTTTGCACCTGTATGGGAGAGAACCCATAAAAGCTATTTTTCACACTGGTAGAATGTTAGAAATACAATATTAACCCATGAATTTGAAGCCAATCAGAGTGGAAACTGCATTCCTTTATCACCTACAAAACACAACAGGAATACATTACTGAAGATAACAGAACCACAAAAAACATTAAGGGACACATGGTTCAACAGTTATGTTTCACACCTGTTAAATCATCATGCAGGTACTATGTACCAGAAAGCTTTCTGACTAATTTACACATTTTTCTTTTCAAAATTGGAAAATCATCAAGCTTAATTTTGCCATAAAAGCTGAATGTATGCCCACACAGTTTAGTGTACTTAAATTGCAAATGCTGTTGTTTAAAATTCTGACAACAAAATCCATATTACATCTCCTTTGAATAACTATTTCCCCATTTCAAATGCAATTTGCTGTAAATAACTAGCAATTACTGAACCTCATCTGATTCAGAAAAGAATTCCAACCTGTAAGATTACACCACCTGGAAAAACCCACAATTGCAATTTTGTGCAGTCAATAACAGTAATAAGAAGTCTTAAATGCAAAAGCAGTGATGCAAAAAAGTGAGCTGCCTAAACCTTTTTCTTTATTTAAATTTTGCTTGGAAAAAAATATCTGCTTAAAACTCTGCATGTTTAACCTATGTTCTCATATCTGAACTGCATCAACAAAACTGGTATCAACAAAACTGTAACAGACCCAAATAAAAGCAAGCAAAACACAATGAACCATTAATACTGTTTTTGTTTCAATCATATCAACCCTCCACACTTTCCCAATTTGCATCTGGGTGCCCAATTGCAGGATTTTTGGAGTGTACACATTGAAAGTTTTAAAATCAAGTCAAGCTCAACCCAATTTTTACCAGCCCAAGTATTAAACATCTACACTTGATGTAAACATTTTTACAAGACTATTAAACAGCTGTCATCCAAAGAACTGAATTAGGAACATTCCATATAGCCAGGATACAAAGAATTTGCTCCTAGAAATATTCATAGAAGGTCTGAAAAGCTGTCTAAGCATTTAATTTACAGAGGCTACCACAAAGACCTGATTTCGGAAGCAACCCAAAGGGCTAAACAAACTGCGATGACTTATTCAAATACAGAAAGAAGAAAAAGGCTGATAGGATAACATTTATCCTGACCTACCATCCAGACAACCCCAAAGTAGATAAAATCATTATGAAATCCCATCCTGGAATCATCAGACATAATTAAGCCAATCCTGAACAAACCTGTAGTAGCCTACTGGAGACCAAAAAACCTCAAAGACATCCTAGTCAGGGTGAAGCTAATGCCAGTCACTAGTCAAGACCAACCTTGTCAATCTGGACCATGTGGCATAAAAGATGCAAAGCCTGTCAACATATGATAGAGATTAGGGCATGCAAAACAAAATGTTATTTATCTCATCACATATAAGATCTGTAGCCTTCATGATGACAGAGAAACTGAAAAGCTAGACAAAAGGATAAACCTTCACAGATCTGACTGGATGAGAAAGAAGCTGTACAGAAGCATGGTTGCAGAACACTTCTTCCCTGAAAACACTTTCGGTGACATAACACTTATTGCTAACAACCCCAACTGGAGTTCTGAAACCAGGAAGGAAAAGGAATCTTGCTGGATATTCCACCTTAGAACATTGAAACCAAGCTGTTTAAACCAAGAAGACTAGAAAAAGAAAGCAATGAAGCTGTAGAAATATCCTCTGTAGCTGACAAATTTTCTAAATCTTCTTGGCATCCTTTGTATACTACTATACAATAAACTATCCAGAATAGAATCAAATATCTGGGATATAAATTGCATTACATAAATGTACTCAAAGTAATAGATGTTGCTATTTGCTCATAGATTTCTAGGCAAATACAAATATTTCTCAATATCAACAAGTCGATATAGGCAGGTTGAGACAGAATGTATGTGTATATATATATATATATATATATATATATATATATATATATATATATATATATATATATATATATATATATATATATATAAATATATATATATATATATAAAGGAAACAAAATGCTTCAATGCCAGTAGTTTAAAATGAAAGAAGAAAGGAAACGCATAAAACTGACAATATGGTGTAAATTAGGATTTTTTTTTTAAAAAGTGACTAAAGGTTACATGAGGACAGGCAAGGAACTTCACCTGATACCAGCCTACCAACTAGCAAACTAAACAAACTCAGATCTGATCACCTGGCCATTGTTCACACTTAAGGTACAATAGTATCTAAACTGTTTATTTGATAAACAATGCTCCAAGGGTTTAAAGCCTGGCTAGTCTCAAGGTATTTCAATTAAAGAAGTTACTTTGTGAATAAATAAGCAATTGAAAAGACTGATTAAGACATGTTTTGTCTAGTTGAATACCAGGACAATCTGCTTTAACTAGTGTAATGAGTAATACTGTAAAGCAGTATGACTCATGTTGATTGATGACAATGTAATTCCTCTAATGGATCTGTGTAATAAATTATTACAGGTACATGCATGCTGTACTTATCCAGAAAATATGACAAGGTATAAATTTGTGTATATTGTTGGAATGCCACACAAGCTAAAACTGAGTAAAGTAAAAAGAGCCTATATAATAAATTCCTGTTAGCTCTGTCATGCAATCTCAATTCAAATTCATGATCAATTTCCTATCAGACTGAACCATGGCTAATCATACATGTTGTAATGTAACTTTGTGATCAATGTTAAAACCTCCATCTAAAAGGACCTTGAAGATGTGTTTCATTGTGGACATAATTTATAGGAGAGACAGCAGACTGTACACATTATTTTGTAAACTAATAAACAAAAAGAAACAAAAATTAACTTGACCTGCAACAGATTGCAATTACCAATCCCCATGCTTTATACTGCATATACCAATTAATGCACACACACATAACCATCAGTGAAAAAGTGGACAAAAGGCACAATTTTTAAGCATATATTTGTATTTACTATTACTGTATTCAAAAGATACAAGAACACCCAGTAAGAGTCCCACAACTTTGTCTGAAACTAAACATCTACAAAAGAAAAAAAAAGAAATCCAGTGATGCTTACAGTACCAAGCTCAACCACAGCTGCTACCAGCTCTGGGCACTGTACCAAGCTCTACTACAGCTGCTACCAGCTCTGGGCACAGTACCAAGCTCAACTACAGCTGCTACCAGCTCTGGGCACAGTACCAAGCTCAACTACAGCTGCTACCTGCTCTGGGAACAGTACCAAGCTCAACTACAGCTGCTACCAGCTCTGGGCACAGTATCAAGCTCAATTACAGCTGCTACCTGATCTGGGTACAGTACCAAGCTCAACTACAGCTGCTACCTGCTCTGGGCACAGTACCATGCTCAATTACAGCTGCTACCTGCTCTTGGCACAGTACCAAGCTCAACTACAGCTGCTACCTGCTCAGGGAACAGCACCAAGCTCAATTACAGCTGCTACCTGCTCTGGGAACAGTACCAAGCTCAATTACAGCTGCTACCACTAGTTTTCAGAGGGTTAGAGAACAAGTAATTTTAATAACTTAAGCTCCCTGCCTTATCCATGGTCATGGAACTGTTCTGTGGCTCAAACAGCCTTGGGAAGATAAACAAAAGAACCATGCCTGGGATTCATATTCTGGACAATTGTGACTTACTACCAAAATATATGATGCACCATGTCTTACATTAGGCAGATACAACTGAATTCACTGATTGTTGGTTCCTATAAAAAGTCAGCATCATTATACATTACTAGTCTGACTTACAACCTAGGAGTGACTTGTCTAAAACATGTGTGCAATCAACCAAAGACAAAAGTGTACATAACATGAAGATGCTTTATGAAAACATACCTGGAATATTTTGTCTGCAGTTAAATTGCTGAAGCTTAACTGACATAAACAATGATATGGTAAAGGTTTCTTATTACAATTCAATTTCTTTAATTTGGTGAACTCTATGAGCTAAATTTGAAATAGTCAAAATGTTCAGTAGACAACCCTATGACTACTACTGCATTTACCTTATCTAGTGGAACATGATACAATATTTTTTCTTATCTCTGAATCTTGATCGCATGTTCCAAGACTTAAATGAAAAATTGCATTGAATTTGTAGCACACCACAAAAATGCAAAATAAAATAAGATAAATGCTTATTTAAAAATAAAATGAAATAAACTAACCTTTTATTGTTATAATTTATTAATCCTTTTTTTGTTCTTCATGGACAATTAACTAAAGACAAAAAATATATCCACAAACTATATACTGGATACCTGTAACAATACATTGCACATACTTCATTTATGTGAACATTAAAAAAGAAATTGTGTTTGATTGTCCTCAAACTCGGAATATGTTATCAGACTGAAATACAACTGCTATTCAAGCATGGCAAGGTGAAAGGTGCAAAATAACCAAGAATGCATTAAATCCAGGTTAACAACATTACAATATCAATAAAATTCATTATTTGAAAACACATTCAAGTACAAATGACAATATTTTCACTAGCATAGTCTCCAAAAATATTAAAATTATTGTTTTACATGTATATACTTCCTACAGACATCAGTGCTCATTTGTATCAATCATAATTACTTATGGTAAACAAATAAAAGCCTGAGTGGTGGATAAACACACCTGGTAATAAACTCATGTTTGAACTTACCAGTAAAATATCAAATACAAAGGTTGGTTTATTACAAAGTATATATATATATATATATATATATATATATATATATATATATATATATATATATATATATATATATATATATATATATGAGGACAATAATAACTTAGCATATCCCAGGATTTAGAGAAAATAAAAATCATTCCACCAATCTGTGAAAGCCAGAAGAGAAGATGATTTTGCCATCAATATGACAATTAAAACAAACAAAACTGCTTTAATCTCATTCCTGAGTAGACAGGGGGTTAAAGGTTTAAGAATTTACATGATTGGTGCAGATAAAAAAAACATCTAAATTTACCATTTCTGCAGCAGATTTGTTACCTCCTAATGAACTTTTCACAGCTGAGGACCATAAAAGGTATTATGGCACCAAAAAAGGATGGATTGTACATGTGTAGAAAAAAGGATTGTAATGAGGAGGTGATGGATTAAAGAGATTTTATCTATAAAGTTCAATTTGAGTATTTTACAAATAGAATTTAATTGCATATTTTAACATGAAATCTTCTATTGATTTAAAAGATGCACCACACTTAGCAATTAAAAAAACCAAAAAGATGTATTCCAGAACACAAAGTGCAATGACAAATTAATTTAAATATTTTATTTATGGTATCCCATCAAATATGGTGTTTTGAGGTGTATAGAAAATATGGTAAGTTAGATATAGTGCATTTTATGTGATACACAGCATCACTTTACTATTATAAAATCTTCACAGTCAAAACTTTCTGTTGCAATCAATGATGTCAACCCTGGAAAAGGGACATAGTTTTAAATTCAGCAATACTTAATTCTGGGAGAAAAAAATATGCTCACTTACCAAAAAAATCTCCTTTGTGCAACTTCTCCATTTCATCTTCAAGTTCTTGGGTAAGCACTGCAATCTTTCTTTCTGCCTCTGAGGGCCCCTTTGGCGGTGGTGACACCTGGTAGGGCATCTGATACTGGGGCCGCACTGTTGCTGAAGGTGGTGTTTTTGCAGGTGACATCCTATTCATTACTGGTTGGCCAGGAGAATTAGGGATGCCAGGATTAATATATCTTGGAGGAACATTCCTTGGAGGCAAACCAGGTGGTGTTTCTGTAATATGGGGACCGTGATATGGAGGGGGAGGTTCCCTAGGGGCTGGAGAGGAAGATGTAGAAGACCTTCGACTTGATGAGATTTTCATGTCATTTTCAAGCTGCTGTGTCAAAACTGCCAGTTTTCTCTCTGTGTCAGATAATCCATTTTGTTGAGATTGAGGCTGTTTTGGAACACGAGCTGGTAGGGCAGGTGGGGGAGAGACCTGAGGATTCTGAGGATTTCTTGGAAGACTGGAGGTATTGGCAAACATAGTAGGAATACTTTGATTGTTGCCACTAGAAGTGGGATTATATGGATGTCCAAGTTGATTTTGACCCTGTATACTGCCAATATTTATAGGGTTCATGCTGACAGACACCTGAGATGGAATGATACGAAACCGAGGGTCTGTGTTGCTGGGTGGTGCTGGTTCATTAAACCTTTCACTAAAACCTGGATTTCTTGATAAATTATACAGGCTAGCTTGAAGCTGGTGAATATTATGTCCACTAACAAGGTGATAACCATCATGGGGATTAGCCAAACTTGATCTTGGACTGGGAAATTTGTCATACAATATGCCACCTACCCCGGCCAGACTGGTTCGAGGACTCGAGTTTCTGGAGTCATTAAGAGAAACAAGACTTGACCGATTGCTACCAGCAGTTGACCGTGGGGCATTCATAATATTATGTCTGTAATCATATGGAGGAGGGGGTTGTATTGCTAGACTTGTTCGTGGACTTGAATTTTTTGAATCAGCACCTCCACTACCAACACTAGATTGTGGGCTAGAATAATTTGAACCTGGCCTAGTTAATCCATGCATATGATTAGGCATAGCCTGTCCTCCATTAAATACTTGTATTCCTGGAGCAGAAACATAGGGGCTCGCTGTGGCAGGGTAGCGGGTTCCACTTATTATTATACCCCTATCTTGTGTCACGGAGGAGACAGTGCTCCCACCACCAACAGTATGCTGTTGCTGAGAGCTAATGTATAAGTTACTAGATACACTTACACTGCTAAAGTTTGGTGGGGTCCCCCCAACCATGTGTTTACCGTTCGGAATCATATCCACTGATGATGTCCCTCGAATTGTTTCCGCATTGGAGAAACCTGGCAGATAAGATTTTGGCGTTGTATTGTGAGAGAAGATGATCTGGCTTTGTTGTTGAACATTAGCCATGAAAAGAACGTTGTCACTATTTTGTTCCTTGCCGGCTTCACTGACAAACGATGGGCACTGGATCATCCAGTGGACGAAATATTAGGATTGTTTAGAAAAGAAAGATCGCTGAGAATCCACTTTTGTGTACAATAAAGGCTATCTTAAATTAATATTAAATCCATCCAATATCTTCTTCATAAAATATAAATTCCATATCCAATGAAACTTAATGATAATAATAGACACGACCACCACAAACAAGTCAATTTTAACAACGGCCTGTTCACATTATTTGTCTACAATGGAAGAGCAGAAAGTTAGTATATTCATCCGCAGTGTTGAGAACTACTTTAATTTATACTATAATATTTTATACGTGGTACTTTCCTGTAACTTTCATTCCTTTCTTATGAATAATATTGGTATAGTCTTCACAACATCTAAATTCTTTCCCAACTATTTTATCAATATGTTGCACTATGTTTAATGTGCACTATTTTTTTTTTTTTGTAACAGGTGCCCTATAATGCGTAGCCGGAAGCTAGCGTAATGCCGCATTCCGTTAGAGAGAACGCAACTGTGTTAGTCATAGAGAAGGAACCCAGGTATCATACGAGTAGGGAAGTTCAACTATTGTTGAAAGAATTATTAACCTCAGGAAATACAAGCGTCATTCAGCCGTGACTGGGCGCGTAAATTTTATTTCTTGCTGTTATCTCATATTATCTCTTTTTATAAATTTAATCCGCGATTAATTTTGCTCTGTCCTTTCCTTCTCATTCACTGCTTTTGAAATATAGTTTATTGTTTGCGTTTTGCAAATCATAGTGTTACAAAATGCAGCATTTCGATACTTTTTCATTATTACATTATTGAAACTCAAACAATGTTTTTTTTTTTCTTTTTTCTTTGTTCATTCACTTGACAATGAACCAGTGGCATATATCCATGACAATGACAAATGGTATTTCAAATCTTTCGACAAGTTTAAAGATTAAAGATCATCCAATGAGAACAAAGGAAATAGTAACATAATTAAAATAAATGTAATGATCTCACTTGCGGGGAAAGTTTTGTACGAATTTTACATTTTATATATTTTTATATAAATTTACAAAATTAATAATAATAATAAAAATAATAATAATAATAATAATAATAATAATAATAATAATAATAATAATAATAATAATAATAATAATAATAATAATAATAATAATAATAATAATGACTTGTTTTTGCATAAAGGATGGATTTTTAATTTAATGAAACTTAATTTCCTTTAATCATATACCACAATTCATTGTTATTTTAATTTTTGGGAACTCGTGCAAACCGTCAGTTTGTGGACATATATTAACACAAATGTTTTTATTCCTCCTTGTTTTTTTTTTTCAAAGCTTTTATTGAAATCATCTGAAATCATAAAATAAGGAAGGATAAAAGAAGTTATACTTGATGTGAGATAATATTTATTGGTATTAATAGTTGCATCAGTTGCGTAACATTAAATGGATAGTTTTTTTTAAAAAAAAAGCAAAAATATTATCATAGATTTTATCTAATGTGTTCTCTCCCATTTTCATTTCCTATGTTTTCTTTGTACCATGTAAATACGCTCCCACCAAACCACTCACCCAATATTTTTTTTATGTCTTGTCATAGAAAGTGTACAATGGACTTCAATTCATACCAAATACTCTCTCTCTCTCTCTCTCTCTCTCTCTCTCTCTCTCTCTCTCTCTCTCTCTCTCTCTCTCTCTCTCTCTCTCTCTCTCTCTCTCTCTCTCTCTCTCTTCGGTGGTTAAGGCCTCCGCCTCCGATGCGGTAGGTCGAGGATTCGGACCCCGTTTTGGTCATACCAACGACTTATAAAAATGGTAATTACACCTGCCTCGCTAGGAGCTAAAAAAACTCCATGCTTAAGAAGCTAGTAAGCTAATGATAATTTTGTCCAGTTTTCTTGTTGGTTTCTTAATATATAATCTTTCTCGGCAGGCAATTTATTGGTAAATACTTTGCGCTTTGAGCGATAATAATCCACAAATTACGCATCAGTCCAAATGTATGTAATTCATTCAATGATAATATCGTTTTGGGGACTTTAATAAAATCCATCCTTACGGAGTATTGCTAGATAAAATTAAGCGCCTGCCGTGTGAGAGGTATAAAGTATTCCAATTACAAAAAAAAGTCACTTAATAAACACACGCACAGTTCAAAGTGCCTCCAGTAATCAGGGTAATCAAAGCATGAAATAATGTCATTTGTTCCGAAATAATTTAAGACGAATGATTTATTTCAATTATTCATTTGCATACATACATACATACATACATACATACATACATACATACATACATACATACATACATACATACATACATACATACATACATACATACATACATACATACATACATACATGTGTTCTTTAAGATGATTATTAGACATTTTTTTACCACAGTGAATGTGGATATGTGAGAGAGCTTGCCAGTAGCTTCTCGTGGGTCGGTGGTTCTTTCCGGTGATTTCCCGGTTTCTTCCTCCACCATTAATACTGGCCGCCATGTATAGCCTTTCCTGTGCTGAAAAATGGCGTTAAACCCCACAACAACAACAACAACAACAACCACAGTGAAAGCAGAAATTCAAATGATTTTTTATATTTTTTTATTCAGTTTGTTGCAGTTACTCTAATAACACAGAATAAAATACATGTTTCCTCAAACAGCGCACCCCCCCCCCCCTCTCTCTCTCTCTCTCTCTCTCTCTCTCTCTCTCTCTCTCTCTCTCTCTCTCTCTCTCTCTCTCTCTCTCTCTCTCTCTCTCTCTCTCTCTCCATAATTGTTTGTTTATCACTTCACGAGGTAATTGATACATTCGAACTCAAGTTTATAAACCATGGCGTCAGAAGACTAGAGTAAATAGACATGTCTGGTTACGCTTGCTCATTATTATAATCATTATTACAATCAATTTTGCTCGAAATACACTGTCTGACTGATATAATTATTTCGTATGTTTTTAAAACCTATCATTTACATGTTAGAAAATTGCAGTGTTCTCATACCACACTATTACACTTTTGTAAAAATGGATCTCCTTGACCTATTGCCTTGTTAACTTTGAATGGAATACTTCAACGTCCCACTGCCTGCATGATTTGATTTTCTTATCGTGTGTAGTTTATGCTTTTTTGTCTTCACATATAGGTACTCTCTCTCTCTCTCTCTCTCTCTCTCTCTCTCTCTCTCTCTCTCTCTCTCTCTCTCTCTCTCTCTCTCTCTCTCTCTCTCTCTCTCTCTCTCTCTCTCTCTCTCTCTCTCAGTAATATTCATAAAATATACTGTATGTGGAAATGTGTTGTTTTGTGTCAGTTTGAAAAACTATATTAAAGACAAGTTAAGATCCACGTAACTTTTCATGGTTGGTTTTATAAACAATACAACGCATGTGTGTGTGTGTGTGTGTGTGTGTGTGTGTGTGTGTGTGTGTGTCGTTTGGGGGTTGAATCTTCAGGATTTAAACCGCCCAAGTATATATCTTTCTAGTCATACCATTTTCGCAATCAAGACCGTCAACTGTTAATATATACAGTCTGATTCTTTATCAAGGATTTTCGAAGCGTAGCTATATAAAGTGAGACCAATAAGACCCCAGGTATTTGACGCGAGCATGATGTTTTAAAAAAAACCTCAATAATCTTAAGGGAAAAAGTCAGACAGTGACAAAAATACCTCAGATTACCCCCATGACCCTTTCTAACCTTGAACACTCTCTGTCATACTATATAAAAGACTTTTATATAGTATGACAGAGATGGTCCAATGTCATAAAGGGTCATGGGGGTAATCTGGAGGTATTTTTGTCAGTATGACTTTTTCCTTAAGGATATTTTTTTTTAACATCAAGCTCGCGTCGAGTACCTGTGTGCAGAAATCTAAAATAATATTCAATAAGGTGGATGGGCAATTACTTATAATATATTACAGTTATATGCGTCATAATGACCATAAATAATCAATACAATTTCAAGCGGGTTCTTATATCTGTGTATTTTCACCGTTTTATCGTTACAATTAATTGTTAATAGGTAATAAGCTGACGCGAAGCGGATAAAAATATGTGATAGCAAAACCAGCACTGACGTCTTTAGAGTCTGCAATACACCCAACGATGAAAACGTTCTTACCCTCAAATATTGCAAACAGAGTTACATCCCTTATAACATATCCCAACATTCCTACAAGAGTTACATCACTTTTAACGCTTGCCATTTTTATTTTGTTCATAATTTAATTTTAAAAAAAGAATTTGATACAAACTATTTTATTTACCTTTTATTTATGTGTAGTCAAAGAATATAACTCCTTAGCTGAAAAATAAATTTTCCAGATTCCCAAAAAGTAAACAGACTGTGTGTGTGTGTGTGTGTGTGTGTCTTTTACAATGAAACCTAACTAACAGGATGGTAGATTAATACTATAACAATTATTGCACAAAGATCTTAAGAGTTAAAAAAAAAATTAATATAACACCTCAGTTCTTTGCACCCTGATATGTATCACATACCTACGTGATAGCTAATACCTTGCGTGTATTATCATAACACGTCATTTCGTTTTAGTATGTGCGTACGTGTATAATAATTATGACTTAGGTACGTGTAGTCTGGGTACGTGAGAAAGCTTGCCAGCAACTTCTGGTGGGTCGGTTGTTCTTTCCGGGGTTTCCTTGGTTTTTCCTCCACCATTTATATTGACCGCCATGTATAACCTATTTTGTGCTGAAAACAGTATGACATGACAACTTTGGTAAGGTGTAAGTCAAGCGTACGTAATAATCTTCACTTTACAAGGAACAATTATGGAAGAACATTGCTGCCACTAGAGAAAAACAATAATGCGAGATAGTAATGCGTATGCAGATAACAATTGTCGATTACGTACATGAGACTAATTATATATATATATATATATATATATATATATATATATATATATATATATATATATATATATATATATATATATATATATATATATATATATATATATAAGCACCTTGTCCCCAAACACACAAATTGGTCCAATATTTATCTGAGGTTTTTCATTGATTATAATTAATATTATTTTTATGGAGTTGGTAGATGGATGAATTTTAACACCCAATATGTATATGCAGATATTAGATAAAGTAAAAATAATAGGTAAGAATCATATCTAAACAATTAAAAGAAATTGTCATTTTATGAATGGGATATTCTGTTTATCTGTTTATTAGGATAGTTTTCTCTTTGAGTTTAACAAAACTTTTATCTACCATAATTTGATCCCCTGGCTCTAACTAATCTATCGCTTGGCCTCGTTTTGGATTCATTGACCCAGGGTCACATGAATATAGGAATACATTCCAAGAATGGTCTATAGCAGTGGTCCCCAACCTTTTTATTTCCTCGGACGGGTCAACGTTTGATAATTTTACCGCGGCCCGCTGAGAGGAGGAGGGACGTTGATTGTTTGTATTTTAGATTTTTGTTATTTAATAATTTTAATTTAATTATATTTAAACATGCCTTTAAAATAAAATACAGTTACACCGAATGAATATATAGTGATTTAGCATTTTAGCTCACTAGAACGCTAAATCAATGATAACCCTGAACTTGTTTCTTTGCAACGAGACGGTTTCGTCTGGGGGTAATAGGAGACAATGTGTGTTACTTATGTCCAGTTTATTCCGTTGTTTTATTTTGTTTGCTTTCACTTCAGTAAACCCGCTTCAAACAGATAGGATGTTGGAAATGGTAATAGGGATTTAAGTGCTGTGGTGGCAATCTCAGGGTATTCCGCCATGACTTTAATCCATAGGCTAACACTGGCATAGTTATTGTCTCGAACGTAGTTATAAGGCCGCCGTCATTTGCAATCTCCAGCAGTTGATTTTCTTCTTGCACAGAAATGCTAGATTCACCTGGTTTGTTGACAAATGGGTCGCGGATCCTTTCCTTACTAGTTCGGGGGTCAGTTGTGGTTGAAAAGTAGCGCTCGAATTCTTTTAAAAGCAAAGATAGGCGTACGTGCACCAACTGGGAGAATGAATGCTCAGGCTCAGTCTCGCCTAAAATCTCCGGTAATGTCTGAAACATGTCCAAAATGCCTCTGTTCATGCGCCGTCCCCACAACTCCAGTTTGGCTTTAAATGCAGCTTCTGTGACTGCCAACTGGAAAACAGTTGTCATTTTTCCCTGAAGGGACAGATTGAGTTCATTGAGCAGGCTGAATATGTCACACAGGTAAGCCAGTTTTGCGACTCATACCTTGTCACTAAAATGTGCTGCCAGAGCTGACTTCTTTTCTGAGATAAATCTTTGCAATGGCTCTCGTAATTCAAATACTCTGTTTAAAAATTTTCCTCTGGATACTTGCTATCTTATTTCTGTGTAAAATTGAAGGCATTTGTGCTCTGCGTCCATCTCCTCACAAAGCTGCTGCTGAAACAGGCGCAAGTTAATGACATGTGCTTTGATATGATTAATAACTTTAACGAAATCAATCAATACGCTGTTAAATTCCGGTGAAATTTTTCGGCTTGCCAGCATTTCCCTGTGAATGATACAATGCGTAGGTTCACTCTCAGGTGCAACTTCCTTAATCCGAGCAGTTAAACCAGACAGTCTTCCAGTCAAGGTAGCAGCTCCGTCTGTGCATATGCCGACACAAAAGGACCATTTTAGTTGTCCTGATATAACCATCCAGTGACATTAACAGGTCTGCTCCTGTGGTGTTGGTTGGCAAAGATCCTCATGTACATCCTCTTGACATGGATATCGCATATAAACAAGTAGCATTGCCTTATTGTCAACATCTGTAGAGTCGTCAATTTTGAGTGCGTACCACGGTGATGTATTAATCCTCTCCAACAATTGTGTCTCAATATCTTCGGCTATTTCCTCAATGCGCCTAGTCACAGTGCTAGCCTACAAAGGCACATGTGCTATCTTTTCCACAGCAGCCTCTCATAGAAGTTCATGGCAAATGTCTTTATAGGAGGGCAGGATAAATTCTTCACCGATAGAGAATTGCTTGCTAGCCTTAGCAATATGGTTAGCTACCAAATATGATGCTCTCAGTGCATTCTCCTTTATTGATCTGGTGGACCTCAAATATTTCTTCTGTCCTTCGTGATCCCGTTTTTGTCTTTTTTTTTTCTTCAAAATAAGCCAGGGGCTTGTCTTTTAATCCAGGGTGTTTGGCGTTCAAGTGACGAAGCAGTTTCGAAGGTTTCATTGTTTTATTAGAGAGCCGGTCGCCGCAAACTATGCAGAGCGGGGTTGGTGTGTGGGAATCACCTGTCCCGATAAATCCATATCTCAAGTAGGACTCATGGTATTGTCTGTTAAAAGTTTTATGTTTCTTTAATGTTGAAGGCTCTTTTCACTGGGCCTTTTCTTTTTCCCAAGGAAACTTTCTAACGACGTCTATTTCGTACTCATTTTTGCTAATTTGTGGGTTAAATTTGAGCAAACACAATATACACGTACACCAAGCTCTCTTAAACAAGTACCGATGAACAGAGAGAAGAGTGATACACACCTTCTCTCCATCAAAGCCGCTCATCTCCAGACGTGACCTAAAACCGCCCCGATATCACGATATTTTGCGCATGTACGGTATTGGTGCGGCTTTAGGTGACGTCTTTCAGCTCCTGGTTAACCTGTCGTCCATGGCAAGTCGCATAAACCCAAGAGAAATACACCACAGTAAATAAAATGGAAATAAGTTAATGTTCCTTGGGCGGCCCGGTACCATTTGATCCAGGGCCCGGTACCAATCCGCGGCCCGGGGGTTGGGGACCACTGGTCTATAGGATCGCCTCCAGCCGGCGACGTCTCGCTTAACAAAGGCAGCATCCGCTTCGGTCAATCCGAAAGAAAAGGTAAACAGTGGCATCACTAAGTGCAACGGTGGAATTGGGTTGTGGGGGTAATGGCTCTATCCGTGCAAGTGTGTTTTCTCTTCACTATTCATGAAAACATAAATGACTATTAAGCACAGATATTTCGTTCCCATAACTACGCACATAATATGCACGAATTCTGCGCTTGATACGTTTCAAACACATAATAATGCCTGTGAAAAGTCTAAATTAATTATTTACCATACCTAAGTTACGCCTTTTTTGCAATTACTGCAACACATTTTGCCTCCTGTATCCAGAAGTTAATCATTCCAACTTAATGTGCAAATAGTATGCAAAAGTGAATTACTTCAGCTCAGTATGCCTAGTGTATGCAAAGGTGAATTAAAAGTTAATTACTCTAACTCAGTGTGCATGGTGTATGCACGAGTTTCACTCAAATTCCATGTCATCAGACCTTTCATTTAATGTAAATCAAACACAGCCAAGAGGTAATACGATACCAAAGAGAATATTTAAAAAAAGAATATATATATATATATATATATATATATATATATATATATATATATATATATATATATATATATATATATATATATATATAATAACAAAGACCATATTTAAGGGTTTCTCTTTAAATAATTCAAAACCATAAACTCATTCGAATCTACTATTGTTGAACTGACGGTATTTATTTTAAAGATCTGGTACGAAAAAAAAGAAACACTCAATTTATTGTGACTGCAGGACGAAATACCAAATAATTTTAGAAAGGAAGGTCAGACGAGCCAAAATAACGACAGAGCCAAAATAAAAAATAAAAAATAAAGGATAGAAAACAGTGAAGACTGGGGGTTGGGGGAAGTAACGTAAGATTCAGATATAATAATATTACTTCCAATTGATGCCGAATCAATGCAATGAGCAGACAGCGATATGGAGCCAACGTTCGTTTCAAATTATCGAAAAAGGACGACCTTCTTGGAGACATTTTGGAAATATTTCTGAGAAGTTAGATTACAGTGGTTTGATATAAATACTATTCTTTGAATAACATCAGTAGAAGACAGACTCCAATTCTTTTTCAGAAATCTATAGAGGATCAAAAATATGTAAAATTATTTATTTTAATCTCTCTCTCTCTCTCTCTCTCTCTCTCTCTCTCTCTCTCTCTCTCTCTCTCTCTCTCTCTCTCTCTCTCTCTCTCTCTCTCTCTCTCATGTGATAACATTTCCTTACATCTCTTTGTGTGGTGTGTCAAACTAGAGTTAAAAATAAAGAAAATAATTTGTAAAAAAGACTACATTGTCTCATGGAAATGGTTGTCATGACGGTGCCTCAAAATATGTGCCATAAAGCAGTTTGGAGTTGTAACTGATATTGATTCTACAGCAACCCAAAATCTACTTTCGCACTCCATTTCAGTCACAGCTAATGTCAAGGTCGTTTCAAGATATCGAAACTAAAACAGAAAGACGTAAAAGATGCGAAACCTAGTTTACTGGGACCAGCTCGAGGTTTGTTACCAAAAATAATAAAATTTACATAATGACGAACAAAAATAAAGTTGTCAGGGATGTTTATGTATTTAGTTTTGATGATAGAAGAATATGGAATGATAGTAGAGCGTATGCCAACAGTTTATACGGAAGTGTTTTTATTTTAAATTAGAAAAAAAACCATATATTTTTTAAAAGCAACATTAACAACATTATTATTATTATTATTATTATTATTATTATTATTATTATTATTATTATTATTATTATTATTATTATTGTTGTTAGTAGTAGTTGTTGTCCTTGTTGTTGTTGTTGTTGTTGTTGTTGTTGTATTGGATGGGTAAATGCGTAACCAGGGAAAGACGAAGATTTCCAGATTCCCTCTACCTTAAGGACATCCAAAGCAAGATAACATCCGAAGCACTGAGAGTAATGGAAATAAATTGTTTGGGTTTGTCAGACATTTGAAGTAAAATAAGTATCCATGAAACTAGACAAAGGCTATCGTTATTACACAAACTGTACACAAAAAAGAATTAGGAAGACAAGTAAAAGGGCTTATCGGTCGTTAATGCTATTTGCAATTATTATTCTTTTCACAATAAAGCAAAATAAAAACGGTAAGTTAGAAAAATTATGATAGAATATATCATTTTACATCGTTCCTCAGGGATTTTAAGTAGCAAAATGATAAAATACCTTTCGACCATATAACTGACTGACTGAACAGGATTGTGACTGGAGCCTTGGTGCAGGCTTTATTGAAACTGAATATTACAGGTTAGTATCTGTTGGTACACATTCTCACATCACGTATTAGGCTAATTGTGAGAGCATCGAGCTCTTATCTTATCTAAAGCAATATCTGCTAAGTATCAGTCAAGTTCGATAACCATCGTTTAAAGTACCAGTCAAGTTCGAAAACCATTGTTTTCTATTTCTGATTCTCGTGATATGCAAACGTTAGAACAATACAATTAAAGAAAGTAGGGAAGTCAATTTTTACCTAGCCAAGCTTAAAAAGTCCAAATATATGTTTCATATTTATCGCATAAATCAATATAGCCCACGCTATGGAAAAAAACTTCCATTTTACATGGATGAAGGCCGCAGGGTTAGTCTCCCATTTCCAATCTGCCGGCATGGGTTACTTGTCATACTCATCCTATGTTGATATCTGAGAAGCTTGCCAGTAACTTCCCGTGTCGGTGGTTCTCTCTGGGGTTTTCCCTGGTTCATCCTCTACCAGTTAAACTAGCCGCCACGTACATCCTCTCATGTGATGAAAATGGCGTAAAACCTAAAACAACAATACCAACAGCAGGAAGGGCGAACAGTACAAAATGGATTTGAGCAAACGTATCTGAAAAATAATGATCCACATGAAAAAATTAAAATATCTCAATGACGTCAAACTGAAACCTCTAAGTTGTCGAGATTATCTCCGTAGCGTTGGTTCGCGACGTTACTTCGCTGTTTATAAAATTTTGTGATGATGGTTTATGTGATTGTGGAGTTTTGTTAGCCCACCCTGCTTGCTGCTGTGTTTTTTTCTTCTTCTAAATCCAAGAAATCAAGTCCGTTACGAAATCTTGATCTCAGACCATGTTAATTGATTGCTATAAAACCAAATGGAGTAGCTTGTGCTTTTGAAAAAAAAGGGGTTGAATTTAATCATATCCATGTCCCCGGAACACCATGTATAATAAATATTTTGTAGCGTATGATTATCAACTCCGTTAAAAACAACTAAAATATTATAGTTATCTCTGATTACTTTAGGTATTTGTGTACAACGTTGTATAACATAAATCACGTTCGCATTTTTATGTCTGCCTCTGGAAAATATCCTAGCTGGATTCGATTGTTTGTCCAGCATGACATCATCGGACACTACTAAATTATTCATACTTCCATCCAGGTCATCTACAGATGTCGCTTCATCAATATTAGTGATAAAGTTAATAACGTCACTGTCTTCATTTAACAATTTTGCATTTCCATTAAAATCTTTAAGTACTTTATAGCATTATTATGATAATGATTTTATCATAATCTTTTTTTCATTCCTTGCTATGAGAAGGAATAAGTCAGGTCTTAGGAACTTTAGGAACTGTCTCGGCCCATGGTAAGAGAGAGAGAGAGAGAGAGAGAGAGAGAGAGAGAGAGAGAGAGAGAGAGAGAGAGAGAGAGAGAGAGAGAGAGAGAGAGAGAGAGAGAGAGAGAGAGAGAGAGAGAGAGAGAGAGAGAGAGAGAGAGAGAGAGAGAGAGAGAGAGAGAGAGAGAGAGAGAGAGAGAGAGAGAGAGAGAGAGAGAGAGAGAGAGAGAGAGAGAGAGAGAGAGAGAGAGAGAGAGAGAGAGAGAGAGAGAGAGAGAGAGAGATTACCTTGATGTGAAGTCAAAAAAGCATAAACTACACATGATCAGAACATCAAATCATGCAGGCAGTGGGACGTTGAAGTATTCCATTCAAAGTTAACAAGGCAATAGGTCAAGGAGATCCAATTTTACAAAAGTGTAATAGTGTGGTATGAGAACACTGCAATTTTCTAACATGTAAATGATAGGTTTTGAAAACATACGAAATAATTACATCAGTCAGACAGTGTATCTCGGGCAAAATAGATTGTAATAATGATTATAATAATGAGCAAGCGTAACCAGACCTGTCCGTTTACTCTAGCCTTCTGACGCCATGGTTTATAAACTTGAGTTCGAAGGTATCAATTACCTCGTGAAGTGATAAACAAATATTTATGGAGAGAGAGAGAGAGAGAGAGAGAGAGAGAGAGAGAGAGAGAGAGAGAGAGAGAGAGAGAGAGAGAGAGAGAGAGAGAGAGAGAGAGAGAGAGAGAGAGAGAGAGAGAGAAGTTTAACATAATGGTGTAGTCAATGCTTCATCGTTTGGGGACGCTCTGGCATACGAAGGTACACGGGATTTCTGTAAAAACAAAGTAGGACTCTTTTCTAGTCTTGAAGCAACGGCGATTTTGATTTATATAATTGACATAGAAAGATATACAATATTACATTCCAAGGACACAAAAGCCTTTACGTTGAAATATATTCAAAATGCATATAATACTTTTCCTTTCAAGCTTACTAACTTTATATATATTTGTAGTTTTTCGTATATAGTACAGTAATAGATCTGGACTAAATTAAAGATTATAAAATATTTATGAATAATGCAACAATCATTTTGAAGAATATATTTTACTTAATTTAAGATAAAATACTAATTTGGAATAAATTACTAAACAGTATTCTTCATTGCAAGGTTACTGAGTTAAATAATGAAATTACTTGTGCAACTTCTATGAAACCCTCTAATGCGATCACAAAAGATGTATACCGACAAGCCGATAATCTTCCTTTCAATCAGTACTATGTAATGTTACCGTAAAGTATTTATATGAACCTGTAAAACTGGAAGGTGGTAAAAAAGATCAACTGATCCTATCGGGAGTGTGACTACACACCAAATGTCTAGCGTGGGTAGATCCACGGGTAGATTTGCAATCTACAGATTGGATTCAACTGTTCCTCAGCGTGGTTCTGTATGTGAACAATTGTAATTCCAGAAGATACACAATTGCCAACAAAGTTCATTTTTGTAAACTAGCACCCCTGCGTCGAGTGCATTTAAGACGGGTCAGCATCACATTATCACGTGTATGACCGAGACCACTATTAATTCTATCCACGGTGAACAGCCTTGGATTATTACTCGAATATTTCCATTGCATATTACAGTTACAAAATCTCTCCGGTGGCCTAGTGGTTAGAGCGTCCGCCTCAGATGGGTGAGGTCGTGGGTTCAAAGCCTAGCCGAGTCATATCAAAGACTTACAAAAATGGTACTAACAGCAGCCTTGCTGGGCGCTCAGCATTAAGAAGTTAGTGTTAGGACTGGTCTACCTGGTGTCAGGATAATGTGACAGTGGGACATCATGCTACATGTCAGCGGCATGCTGCCTCAGTGCTACACATCACAATAAACTGTCATACTGCAGACATCGTAGCGATATAACTTAAAAATTGTTAAAGCTACGTTAAAATCTAAATCACACACACACACACACACACACACACACACACACACACACACACACACAATTACAGTTACACATGTCACAATGATTATTCTGTCGTTTAAGAGTTATAATAAATTTAACATCGATTTCAAAATCACGATTATTTTTTTTATTGCATCGTTTATAACCAAATAGTTTTTCTTATTACTTCAACATGAACAGTTTCATTATTAATTTTATGTGGAGTCTATGACAACTCTGTGTAATTCTGATATTCTTCTGATTATAGATACTGCTAGAGAGACTAAATATGACCACTCGATTCTGTCTGTAGTAAGAATAGTTGATATTGTTCTCTCAAAGACAGCCTGCCCCTCCCCCCCAAAACAACGCTATATTTGTCAGCAGCCCTTTTTTTTAGCTCAAAATAATGATTTTCACATGATAAGGCTTTTTCTAACACATTTTCAGACAAAAATATGTTTTATCAGGATAAGGATGTATCTAAGAAAAGATCACCTACTACTACGACAGTCTCTTATAATCATTAACCAAAATAATATTGGTACAAAATCTTACATTAAACAAATGAAATAGATATAATGTCTTATTGTAAACCACCAATCAAGCATGTTGGATTTGATCTAACAAACATATTTTTTAAGAGATTTAATTCAGAAAAAGCAGCGCCAGGTTATACTGGTAAAATCTAAATAAATAAGCGTTTGTATTAAAAATGTAGGTTCTCATATATCACAAAAATATGTATCGGTATGGCTATTTGCGACTGAAAATGATATGAGAATAGCTGGCTGGGCAGATGATGTGATGACATGTATTGATAACATGGTCGATATATTATTTGATAAAGATATTTCTAAAGCTACAGAAAATAAAACATCTACATTTATTATAATCTTTTTCGTATTTGCCGAAGTAGTCAATAGTGATGATTTTCTATCAAAGTGATTTTTAGCTTTGAGAAGCCTCAATCTCCCATAAAAACCACCCCGTCTCCTAATGCAGAATATTATAACTTACAAGCACTATTACAATAGATTCGGATTTAATCTAACAAGCATATTTCGTACGAAACATGATAACATTTCATCAAAAATTGTATTCACAATGTCCAACAATAAATAATTCGAACCGCATAGCAAATCCTGTTACTGAATGAACACAACATAAAATTTTAGCCGACTTTATCGTTATTCTTGGAAAATCCATTACAGCATTGAAAACGAATGGGAAATTTCATATTGTTAACGCTAATGATATTTTGTGTAGGCGAATGACTCATCTGTGGTGTTATCATCGAGTCCCTGGAATTTTTGGTAGGCATACCCCCCAACTTTATTTGGTCCAGATCTTGGAAGTTTTAATCCGCGTCAGACTCGTCGTCTTCTTTAAAACCCTTTCCTGTGGCTTTCTTTAATGCATCTATCCCAACTGCACCTAAATCAGCAGCTTTTGCAACAGCTGGAGCGGCAGCTGCTATTAATGCTGGAATAGCTAAGAGAAGTGGAGATATACCTCCGGTTTTGATAACATCTTTGATCGCGTCAAGGGAAAGATTTAATCGTATTCCTTTACTGGCGTGTTTAGCTTCGTTGAATCTTTAAAACTGACACTCGGTCAACGATAATTTATTTGCACCATTCAATTGTTCTTGTTTTAATGATATTTTTATTCCGCATCTTGATGCTAACGGCGATTTTTGTAATAGTTTAATCTGATTCAGGGTCACAGACTAATACTAAAATGATGATATGATATTTATGATATATTTCTGACTTCTAAATGTACTGATTTAAATCAGCGCTTGCATATTCTCTACGAGAGCATCAACGACTTTCATGCGAACACCAGCAGCTTCAAGTAACCTTGATCTAAACCCGAGTATAAGGGCGATTGCTCTATATAGATCATTATTTCCTCTGTTAACACGAGCTTCACAATGTATGTCAACAACGGACTTTCTAAATAAATCCAAATGTTCCAGCGTAAAATAATAAATCGGATACAGCGTTTTAAAATCTAGCTGTGATACTTATATTTTAATCACGTCCCATAATAGACACCAGACAATGATAAGCACGTGCTACATGATTTAACTCAAAATTAAGCAAAATATCCACCGATGGTTCTTGATGTCCATTTATCTTCAGTGAAACTTCTGAAACACTGAGTCGGTCAAATATCATTGTGGAACGTGTTTGATTATTTAATCGTGCAGTATAGTGAAGCACAAAAACGAATATATGTCGCGGTGCAGAAACACGTTGCAAACATACTATTTGCTACGTAAATAAACCATTCATTGTACTTTCAACAGCATATGTGGTTGTTGTTAACCATGACAACGTCGACTTGCCGCCGCTGTTCAAAAAGCGAGTAACCGATCATCTTTAGATATCGCTGGTGTCATTATTGGCATCCACAATGAAAGCTTTGTCAGAACTACTTTACCAACATCACCGGTTGGTCGTCAAATTGTATCATCCGTGGTTGTTTATCGTACGAGCACAATTGCATGTTTGGCTCCAAAATAACTTTTCTATTATGTCTTCAGAATCCAAAAATATGTGATAGTGGAATCGCGGAAGACAATCTTCGGTTGCCCCTATGTAACATTGCCCGATGTAATATAAATCCGAGGTTGAAATCTACATCGACATTAATAATCATATTTTGTACGTCCATGTCGGCATACCAATGCTTCTTGTTGATAATATTTCATACTGGTTGTATTCAGGATGCTTGGGAAACATCAATGATGGACCAGCTGATCTTGAATAAACGTCGATGTATCGTCAAAGACCAAATATCGTCGAGGCAACGTTAACAGTTTTGAATCGATTCAATATTTCTTCCGTCGATCATGAATGTGGCACTGTCGAACAACACCATAATGCCATTATTAACAAAACCGACACTGATATCAGCTCCATATTCGGTATTGTCTGTTTTTAAAATTTCACCTTCTACTTCAATAAATGCTTCAGCGGGCAAGAAATATTCACTTGTGTCTTGAACTTGTAATTCGATACGCCAACGCTGAGTTGGTTGTCGCACGTTGTAAGAATAATATTGATAATCACGCACTGACTCATCTTTGGGAACTGGCGCATCCATGTCAAATGCCGGATCATGTACACGTTTGAACATGTTATGTTACTAATCATTGTTTAATACGAAGACCACTTTGGAAATAAAGTCCACTTCCCGCTATCAGACTTGCTGATAATTTATTTGTCCTTTTCACCAGCAAACTTTGCTAGGTTTTGATTTTCGGCTTGATTTATTATTTTGCTAACACTTACAGGCATTACCTCAGTGCTGAGTAATTTTACTGGCTGAGGTTTTGATCTTATTAGTCGTGCTAGACTATCCTTTATTGCGAGAATGCTTTACTGACCACATCACCAACAGCACCAATGCCCTTTTCACGAACAACATCAATAGCATTCATGCTTAATTGCTTTACTATTGGTATTGCTTTTGAGGCGATTCTAGAAAATGAACTTCTAAGAACATCAACAAAAACGAATATATGTCGTGGTGCAGAAACACGTTCCTGAGATACCATTTGCTACGTAAATAAACCATTCATTGTACTTATGGAGTTCATCTCCATAAAATGTTTGTATACAGGTAATCTTGAATTTACCACCCTGACCATCGTTGGTCCACGTTGATCAGCGTGCATGATCATCTATTATAATTGAGTATTTAAGTGCTTAATTAGTGATTTAGTCGGACGACCTTTTAGTCACTATGATAATCATCGGTAATTTCATTAATGAGAAACCGATAAACGTTAACGTCCATGATGCTACAGGTAAATAATTGTTGGGAAATGGATGAGATTTCCTTGATAATTTCAGGAGAATTATTACCAGTTCGTTTTCTACCAACTAGATTTTGTAATATGTCCACGTCGGCAAAGATATTACCCGAACAAGTAACAAGGCCACCTTCTCGAGTATTATGAACATTTAGAGATCCTCCTGGGGAATAAAATGCTTCATCTCTGGATCTAGATATGTTTTCTCGAGGTTGTTGTCTAATTGATGATAGTCGTTGTCGTCGTTGTTGTGTACGTTGTTCTATTTGTTATTGTTGTTGTACTCGCTGTTCTGATTATATTTGTCGGATTAATATTTTGTTCTTCTGGTGATAATTTCATAAACGAAGTGTATTTGTTTATTGCACGAATATATTCCGTATATCTTATATCATAGGTTCGAGCTTGACGAACGTCATTGTATATGCGAAATATCCATTTTTTGCGACTTACAAAATCATCAGTCTATAAAGATGTTAAAAAATGTCTTTGATTCGAATAATTATTCACAGCAATAACAAGTAAATGTTGAACACTTTAGGCTTTTTTTAATATAATTAACAAAATTTTCAATGAAACTATCTGACAGATTAACCCTGACTCGTGCTTGTTTTGATTCTTGTTGAGTAACATCTTCCGCCTGGTCTTCTTCCATAGGTATTTCCGGTGTTGGCAAGGCAGCTGCTATTTTCTCTGGAAGTTCTCGTAGAACTTTTTTCGTTTTTTTTTAGTTCGCTCAGCTATTTTTCAGGTTGTTTCACTGTTTCTTTTAACATGGCACGTTACCTTCATTAGCTTCAGTGATGTATTTAAATATTTTTTTGCGTGGATTCTGCAAATTCTACTTGTGTTTGTTGACGCTCTTGTACTTGTTGTTTGACAGAATCACGGACAGGTAGATATTTCTTAATTGCTTCTAGTCGCTCTCAAGCTAATCGTGCTGAGTTCCACCAAACATTATTGATATATTGCAATGTTTCAATTACATCAGCAGGGAGGGTAGGCTAACAAAATTCCTTGCACAATCACATAAATGATAACTCAAAAATTTATAAATTCAAGCTTCAACAGCTCAGCTCGAACTATGGGGAGAATCTCGATCAGTTAGAGGTTTCAGTTTCACGTCCTTGACCTTTTAAACTTTTTGTGTGAATTTTTAATTTTTTATGTTTACTCGAATCCAGTTTGTATGGTTCACCCTCCCTGCTGATATAGCCTTCGAGAAGAAAGCCATACTAAGTGACAAACGTTCCTCAGATCCATTATATGACCTGCTCTGACACTGGACTCTATCTCTAATATTATATATTATAATAGATATGGTTGGAAACTTGGAAACACTGGTCTGCGCATGATCCGCGATCTCTGTCTGCTTCAAAGCCGGACTGAGACGTTAGGGGGCTTGTATAAGGAAATCGTACAGATTTAATAATTACCTCAGAAAGCAGTTCTTAAATTGTCCTTCTAATTTTATAGCAATATTGGGCTAAGTATTAGACGGTATACAACTTTATGTAGTTTATTTCAATAAATATAATTTTATCCATGGCAATCAGGAGAACCCCATGACCAGGGGAACTCGGAACACGCGTCAGTCTGTGCTCCAATTAAGCCGCATAACCCGGCATTCTCTTCCCCTCCATGAACACATTTGGCTGTAACGTATGTCATATTGTAATTCAGAGACATTCTTCTGTTTATTAAGTCATTGTTTAATGTTCTTTGATGAAGCGAGCCGAGGTTTGGGGCTAAAAAATTAAAAACGACGTCATTATGGAAAGAATCTATTGACAATCGAATCTTTTCTCGGATTTATATGTCAAGTCGAGAAGGAACCTAGCATGTATGTCGTCGTCATTGAGAACTATTTTCGTTTACATGGAAAACGTGGCGGCGGAAGGAGACAATGTATCGCTCTGAACAATCTCGGTCTTTGCTGTAATAACGTACGTGGAATACTGAAGCGAATCTTGAATTGTTATGTATTCCTACAACTACTTCTGATATTTTGTGATCTGAGGGAAGTAACCGAGAACTGCTCTGTTAGTAGGGATTAAAGGCTGGTTCTGGCTCAAAGACCTTTCCGAACCCTCCAAACAAATATAAATCACCATCTCGGAGACCCACCCTGAGTCAGATTAAATGATTACAATCACCGTTGGCAATTCGATGCGGAACAAAAATATCATTAACAAGAACAAATGAATGGTGCAAATAAATGATCGTTGAAAGAGCGTCGGTTTTAATTTTATAAACATTTCAACAAAATCGCGAGACAGACCTTTTGCATTTTTCGTTATTTCATCATTGCTTAGCAATACGGTGTAGATTTCACTGCGCAATCCGATAAAGTATTTGATGATGTGCAAATTCATGTCTTTAAACTTGCCAACAACCTTTTTACTAAATTTACTAAAACGAGGGTAATCAGAAAGATCAAACAGATGTCGATTGTCGTATATATCCTGATTGACGTCTTCACATTCGATTTCATACACGGCCTCTGATTTTTAACAAAATTATGATAAAAATCGTAATGAGCCAAATCGATAAATCTAACACAGAAGCTCCAGCGTAAATCGGCTTGTTTAGTTTTAGATTTATTTACCGCCGTTGTATCGCGACAAGATTCTCTTTAAAAATGTTCATACTGACAAATTCATCGTCTGACACAGGTAAGTTTGTTTCTGCGATGGATATCATTAACGAGCTCGACATTTACCCATTTTCTAATATTATCGATCGTCTTACAACAAAAGTATTGCTCATAAGCTTAAAGAAGTTTTTCAAAATCGGTTTTTGCCACAGCTTTTTTCGAAGTGTTAATATAAAATCTCATCCACAGCGACTGAGTAAACTTTAAAACTCTATGAACTTTCTCAAAACAAAACCGGCATCAACTGCTTGTTTAAGAACTCTGTAATGTAAAACATAATTTTTCTTATCGAGTAAATTTGGTACTAGATTTTTTTACCAGAGAATTTTGTGGTGACGATGTTAACGCTTGTTGTTCCTGAGATAGCTTACTATAATCTATTACAATCGATTCCACACAGAAAGGATAATCGTTGTAGAAATTATATAACGAAAGAATACAATCAAGATCAACCTGAACAAAATACAAAACATCGTCGGGTATCTTTTTTCTATCTTGTACGCTACCACACATGGAACATGATCTTGAGTTTTTGTTGTACTCGATTGGTCAGAATTATTTTCCGCGTCAAACACAGGTTGAAGTAATCATTCTAAATTTACATATATAACGAAAGGAAGTTTTAGTTTGTGATGGTGATGGACAAACTGCAATAAACCATTTTCTTTTAATGGCATTGTTATTCGTTGTACGTCACCACATTACTGCAAATACTTTTGTAATGTTTCGTTGTCCGTACAACCGTGCAAGCAGCGAGAACAGAAGAACGTTTTCTTATTTCGTTTATTGTGATGTCTGCCAACTAGTCCATTGAAGTTTTTAATCTAAACGTAATGATTTTTTTTTTTATAAAACAACAAGTTTATCATCGATTGTGAAGATTTTTATGATTTATATCTCGGATAAAACGTCTTCTTTCTCATCTAGTCCGAAAACGTTTATCGAAATATTATTTTGCTTTTCAAATCTCGGTATTGATTTTCTGCCATTGGAAAGTTAATACCAGCAAACTCTAACCTTGACACGTGACTAATATGCATCTCAACGCGATCAGCATTTTTCTTCTGCTGGAAATACCGCAAGCAACATAATTGAAGACATCTGTTATTGAGTTTTTTTGTCGTGTATACTCCAGTTTGCATTTTTGAATTTTTGTGTTGAGTTGGTATATGAACTACCGCGTAATAACGTTATATTTTATTGTGTAAAATAAAATTTCCATAATCATTTCAATCCTCCAATCCAAACCCGATTAGATAAATTCTTCTATCTTTTTCCAAATTTCCTGGTGTATTTCAAAACACCCCTTGATTTTACATTAATGTAAGGGTCTGCGATTTCCTTGTCTGTCGATTGTTCCGTCACAAGTAGCTTTGAAAATATAACATGATATTGCACTAATATTCTTTGACCATTTTGTATTTCAAGTTTTGTTTTACAGTTGGTTCTAGCAAATGATAGAAATTTTCTGCAGTATCATTTGCTAGTAAGATTTGTTTATCAAACCGATAAAAATCATGTGAAGGCAGTCGCTATTTCTTCAGGTTATCCCATGAGGCTCTTCCTGGCTATATCACGTAATTTTATCATTGTTATATCTCTATTTCATATCAGTTGAAGAATCAATTAGAGAAATAAAATTCTTATAGTATAATGACAAGATCAAATTAGCAAGAGCATTATCA